>CM045771.1:123723844-124323844 GCA_025200525.1 Camellia lanceoleosa | reverse complement strand
CACCCCAACTAAGCTAGCATACTTTAGGCAGGAGTTTTCCATCCCTGCCGATGTTCATCTTAGGTTGGTTGGGGAGAAGGACTCCATCATGCCCAAAGACGACTCCATGCCATTCCCAGTAGTAGCCTTTATAGAGTGTGGACTTAGGCTCCCTCTTGACATCCTTTTCCTAGAAGTCCTTCACTATTATGAACTCAATCCAATGCAATTAGCCATTAACTCTTACAGAGTCATCAACGGTACCATTGCCTTAGCTAGCCGAGAAAATGCTAGGGTAACTCTAGCCGACATCCAGTACTGCTACACCATGTGTAGCCTTAAGTCAAAAAAGGCTACATTTGCTACCTTAAGCCGAGGTCGACAGAATACAAACTCATCGCTAACCTCCCTGATTTCAACAAGGGCGCCGGGGACGATTACTTCATCGTTTCGGGTAACTGGGAGTTCCTTCCAAATGACGACCTTCACCTCTACCCTTTAAGCTGTACATTGTTCAGAGAGAGAGATGGTAAGAGTCAAGTGTCACCTTTACTTGCTTTCAAGTCTTTCTTACTTTGATATTTTTGCATGCTCTAACGTTTGTTTGTTTTATTTTGCAGTTCTTCCTTAACCTCCAAAGAACTTCCGCAAAAACTTCTATTCTAGCAAGGATTTTAAGAGGCTATTGGGTCTGCTAGTTGACTAGCGAAAAGCCTCTTTGCTACTCAACTACATCCTGACGTATAAATCTATACTTTCCAACGTCCCAAGAAAAAGCAAGTCTCCTCCTTTAGCAACAACTCCCCAAGCTGAATCATCCAGGCTTGACCAAGGATCAACATCTGGTCCTGTGGAGCAACCTTCAACCTCTGCTCCACAACTGATCCCACATTCTCAACGTCAACGCCGATGTTGAACTCCCCTGTACACACCAGCAGACAGAACTCGAAGCCGAAGACGCCGAAGTGCCGAGGCATCCTCATACGATCTGGCCAACCCCCCAACTGCTCTTCCAGCAATCCATTTCGGCACTAAGGTCACCGTTGCTGTAGATGTTGATGAGATGGGTCGTAAAAAGGCTGTAGTAGACGACCTTCTAGCCGACATCCCCAACATCGTCACCATACAATCTTCACCATCGCAATCCCAACCAAAACCAAAGCAAAAAAGGCTGAAGAAAGCCCAAGCTAAGGCAACGGTAACTTAGATTGATTCTGAGGATACCTTGTCGATATCCAAGATAGCTGAGGCGAAAAAAGTGCCTCCGTCGCCGAAAAGAGGCCCGCCGAGGCTGTTCCCTCTGAATCAACCCGGTCAAAGAAGTCGAGGTCAGAGTCTGCAACAACCTCGGGGTCTATGAAATTAGATGCCCCCTGGGCCCTTCCAATCACTATTGAGGACAAGCCAGTCAGAGTCGGCGACAGCGCGACTGACCTTGAAGTCGGTGTTGCCCTCTCTACTGCCTTGCTCCTTCTAAAAGACCTCAAACGCAATGCCGAGGTCAGCGAATATGAAAACTTTGCTCTGATGTTGCAGCACTCCATACAAGTAATTCCCTAACACTTGGTACTTTTCATTCTCTATTTTTTCATACTTAGAAAGTTTTACTAACCTTTGTTTTTTTCCATTTCTTCTAGGCGATCTAGAATGCCCACTCCTTCGCGATGCAAGCCTTCGACATTATGAAGGAGTTGGTTCGCAAGACGAAGGAGGCTGTTGGTTTGCTCAAGACTGTCAATAAAGCCGATGCTAAGATCAAGACATTGATGGATCAGTCTAAGGCGGCCAAACAGGCCCAAGATGAGGTCGAGGAGAGGGCAGGAGCTGCTGAGGCCATTACCAAGGTCCTTGAAGCCGAGAAGAAAGAGGCAGAAGCAAAGACCGCCGAAGCCCAGGCTGAGCTCATTGCTGCCTTGGCCACAAAGGACGCCGAGATCAAAACGATGGATGAAAAGGTGTATGCCGAGGGGGCAGCCGACGTCAAAGAAGACTATAAGAAACAAGTGAAGCAGGCATGCAACAAGGGTTTCACCCTTGGTTGGATGGCTGCTCTGAAGGAGTTGGCTGTCCCCGAGGACTCTCCTCTCAAGAATGCTAGCAACCTTGCCCTGTCATTTCCTCTCTCTCCAAGCTAGTTCGAGGACGAGGCTGAGTCCGAGGAGGAAGCTGATGCCAAAAAGTCCGAGATATCTCTGGATGCTGGGGCCAAGTCCCCAACTCTGAATGAGCAAGTCTTGGACTTGACGCAGGATGAGGCGAACGCGGTCTCAAAAGATGCCACCCCTGAGAAGACAACATTCGACGCGCCTATCGCCGAGAAGAGCATTGATCAGACTCTCCAAGAGATCGATGCCGAGCTCACGGTTGAGAAGGCTGCCGAGAAGAGTTCTCAGATGTCTTCCGAGCCCTAAACTGATCCAACTGTTGATGCCGAATAGTCTAATCTTAAAGCTTTTCTTCTGTACTTAGTACTTTTTCTTTTTGAACAATGTTTAACTCTTTATTTGGCCGATGTTCTCTTTAGTAATCTGAACAATTATTCTTCAATGTCAGGTCGAAGTGCCTTCTTTCCTTATCTGAATGCATTCTCTAATTTCTTCTTTCAATGTGATTGTATGTTTGTATGCTTTACTGCTTCTATACTTAGAATATTTTGCATGTCTTCAGTTTATGCCTTTTTTGTATGATCTCCTCGGATTAACATACCTCGGACAAAACTTCCAATCTTGATTATTTTGGCTTTGGCTTAACACTTGAAAACATTGTAAAAAATATTTACACAAGTGCTATATAAAACCTGCCACTTTACTTTTACTTAGCAAGACTTCTATCTTCAAATATTTTCCAAGTCTTGGCAACGTGGTAATCTCGGCAAGTACGTAGATACTTCTTTCAACATAATTTTGGCTTAATTTCAACTTGTAAATTTTTAAAATTTCAACAAGTGTTAAACCAATCTTCTTTCAACATAACCTTTGTTTAACTGCAACTTGTAAATTTTTCTTAAAATTTCAACAAATGTTAAACCAACCTTAGTTTGTAGATTCCAACTTCCACGCATCATTCTCCAGCCCTCTACCCCCTAATGTGAACTTAAGTTCCACTTGGGTTCTCATTAAGTATGTGGCTTTGACCTCGTCACTGAGGTCAGATTCAAATAAAGACTGGCCGAGGTTACTAACCTTGGTTTCTTTGTTAATCTAATTGACATGTACTTAGTTTCAATCTATGTCTGTCTCTGTCGATATGGCAAGTCTAGGTTAATTCAACTTAGTTCAACTCTATTATATGTGAGTATAATTCAACTCTGCCATATAATAAGTCTTCGTCATGTGTCAATCAAAAACATCACCAACTTAGTTCAACTCTATTATATGCAAGTATAATTCAACTATGCCATATAATAAGTCTAAGTTATTCGTCATGTTTCAATTAGAAACATCGCCAACTTAGTTCAACTCTATTATATGCAAGTACAATTTAACTCTGCCATATAATAAGTTTAAGTTATTCATCATGTTTCAATCAGAAACATCGCCAACTTAGTTCAACTCTATTATATGCAAGTATAATTCAACTCTGCCATATAATAAGTCTAAGTTATTCGTCATGTTTCAATCAAAAACATCGCCAAGGGACTGTTCAACCATGTTACACAAGTTTGAAATAAAAAATCAAGCTAAAAAACAGAAAACTTTAAAAAACAAAAAATCTAATGATAGAAAAACTTCAGGTTGCAAGTATTCCAAAGTCTTGGCAACTCTTTGCCTTCACTGTCTTTAAGTCGATATACACCATTGCCTAGGACCGAGATGATTCTATAGGGTCCCTCCCAGTTTGGGCCAAGCTTGCTTTCTCTGGGATCCTTCTTGTTGCCGACGACCTTTCTTAGGACAAGATCCCCAACTTGGAACTCTCGTGGGTTAACCTTCTTCTTATAAGCCCTGGCAAGCTGTTGCTGGTATGCCCCCAACTGAATTGTTGCTTTCTCCCTTCTTTCTTCTAGCAGATCCAGATCGCAGGCCAAGAATGTCTCATTGGTCTCATTTTCTACTCCCTGGGTTCTGATTCCTGGGATGCCGACCTCCAGTGAAATAACTGCTTTTGTGCCATAAGTCATGGCAAATGGGGACTCCCCAGTTGATCTTCTCGGCGTAGTCCAATGTGCCTAGAGTACATTGGGCAACTCTTCCACCCATTTTCCCTTTACTGCTTCTAGCCTCTTCTTGATTTCATCCAAAATAACTTTATTGGAGGCTTCTGCTTGACCATTACTCTGAGGAGAGTAATAATTCTTAATTTTGTACTTTGTACAGAAGCTCTTGATTAGCTTATTGTCAAACCGTGTACCATTGTCTGCTATTATTGCCCTTGGGATCCCAAACCTGGTGATGATGTTCTTCCATATGAAGTTCTTCACATCAACGTCCTGAATTTTTGCAAGGAGTTCAGCTTCTACCTACTTGGTGAAGTACTCTGTTGCCACTAGTAGGAACTTCCTTTGTCCAGTTGCTTGAGGCAGTTGTCTAACAAGATCCATGCCCCATTGGGAAAATGGCCAAGGGCTGGACATTGGGTTCAAGTCTGCTGCTGGTTGATGTATCAAAAGTGCAAACCTCTGGCACTTTTTACACTTCTTGACATAAGCTTCAGCATCTTTCTGCATATAGGGCCACCAGTACCTCTGAGTAATGGCCCTATGAGCAAGTGACCTGCCCCTAGTGTGGCTTCCACATACTCCTTCGTGTATTTCATACAGAAAGTCTTCAACTTGTGAAGAATGCAAAAAGAAAACTGAAAAGAAAACAATAGAAAAACAAAAAATTCAATATTCAAAAAACTAAATTTAGAAAACTGAAACCAAA
Source organism: Camellia lanceoleosa (assembly GCA_025200525.1). Lineage (NCBI taxonomy): Eukaryota > Viridiplantae > Streptophyta > Magnoliopsida > Ericales > Theaceae > Camellia > Camellia lanceoleosa. The sequence goes on along the minus strand of CM045771.1, from coordinate 124,319,000 downwards.
CCCACTGAATAGAATTTGGGTTGCTTTTTATCTAATCTAGTTGAAATTTTATTTAAATTAAATTTTAGTTCAAAATTCAGACTAAATTTGTAATTGTACTTGAGACTTAAAAATGTTACAAGTTGAACTCAAATAATTCAAATTAGATATGTCCAAAAATTACACCATGTGTTTAGCAAAAACAAACAAAAATTTACACCAAAGTTTGAGGTTTGAACTTGGCAAGTAGTTGCAAAGGGTTGGTTTGGGATCTGGGTTGTCTTTTTAGCTTTTTAACTATTTTAACATGGAATTAAAAAGTCTCGTTTGTGATAATTTTTTAATTTTTTTTACTTTTGTAAGAGAAAAAATAAAATAATTATGAGTTGGATGTGACATTTTATTCTATTTAATTAAAATAGTATATTTTATCCTATATGACTATTTTCTGTATGGGCATCCAAACGAGGCTTAAGAGTTTTGTGTTTGTTGACATATGAACATCTGAATTAACTAAAAACAAAAATCTAAACTTATAATTCTCTTTAAAAATAGGGTGCTAGTATTTGGGGAGGTGTTTTGGAACAATGTTACATATCACTAATTTATCATCGCTAACTTCACCACTAGTGAGGTGACAATTAAAAAAAAACAAAAAAAACACAAAAACCAAGGCACAAAACACATGTGGCAGTGGATGGGATCCACTGCCACATCATTAGAGCCACCACTAATTAGTGGTCTAAAGCATTTTTATTTTTAAATTTATAACATTTTTTTTAATTGAAAATCAGGAAATCCTCTCACTCTTCCGCAGGTCCAAGGCAGCGCCCCTTGCAGAGATCACCAAAGTGTCCTGTTAGCCGGTACAAGCGAGAGACTATAATCTGGGAACTTGCCCCGACCTCCCAAGACAAGCTCCGCTTAAGTCAGGACTTCGCCAATGGGGAGTATTGAACCCACACCAAGTGCTGACTAGACAACTTGAGGTCCAACCTCCTAACCAACAGTGCTTCGCCCAGGAGATTGGCCCAAGGGGGGGTGGGGAATTGAACCTGTGACCTTGGGGCTTAAACCCCAAGGCTTTACCACAATGCCACAACCCCTTGGGTTAAAAAAAAAAAAAAAAAAAAAAAAAAAAAAAAAAAAAAAAAAATCACTTTTTCTCGTCTCAAGCTGAAATTATAACAATATAACCTCTTTTATAGAAGGTCAAGTATTTATTACTATTTTATCCTTTGAGGTCAAAACTACTTTGTTTAGTTAGCTTTTTTATCTTAATTTTTAAATTAAAAAAAATTGGTGCCATAATTATTATTAACAACTTTTATTTTTTTTGACTAACAGATGTATTTAGATTTCATCCTATCTGTTTATTATCATACAATATTAAAGTTCAGAGAATAACTTCAAGAATAAGTGTGAAATAAGAAAATTAACTGTTAATTCACATTTTAAGGTAATTTATTTTATAAGAATCATATGAATAATCTAGTTCATTGTGAAAAACTTGAGAGAACTAAAAAAATACGTAACCCAAACTAAATAATTTAAAATATCTCAATGAGCAAAAAATAATAATAATTAATAATTAAAAAATAAAAATATCTCTAGGACAGACTAGTAATATGACATATTTGTCCGGTAATATCTAAAGGAATCTAAAATACTTCGATTAAATTGTGAATGAGACAAGGGTCAAATCTATTTAGTGTGTTTGTTTCAATTTTTGAATTTATTTTTTTATTTTTTGTGTTTTTTATTTTTATTTTTAGTGAATATTTTTAAAATTTTAAGTAATTTTTTTAAATTTTTTTAGATATACCTTACTTAGATGTATCTAAAAAGTAAAATATTTATGAAAAAATATTTTAAAAATTAATAAATACACAAAAAATATGCAAAACATACTAAATTTTCATATATTTTTTTAAATATTTTTGGTATTTAATAAATTTTTTAAAGATTTTTTTCACAAAATTATACTATTTAAGTGGATTTATATTAGGTGTGTCTAAAAATTAAAAAGAAATTTTGTATAAAATATTTTAAAAATTCAATAAAAAAATAAATAAAATAAAAAAAAATTTCTAAAAAATGAATTTTAGAAACCAAAACCAAGCATAGTGATGGAATCTATTTGCATAAAACAAAATATATAAATGAGGCTTGAAAATGGATGGCGATGTATAAAGCATAACGTGTCAAAGATAAACTCTTTTGTTTATTTATTTATTTAAAAAAATATTTTTGGCCTTTGGTTGTGTGCCATTTGCCAAAGATGAGCTTGGTTTGTCAATTAAATAAAAAATTAATTTTTTAAAATTTTTCAAAAAAATTATTTTTAAACTTTTCAGACTAGAAGAACCTAATAAAAAAATTTGTTGAATATTTAAAATTTTGATTTTTTTAGCCTCAATGTAAAATTTATTGTTTTCTAACTTTTTTGTAAAAAATATTCAATCTTCTTTACAATGAATATGAAAAATGAACTTGTCAACTATATTATTATATTTCAAAAATAACTGTAGAAAACTAAGAAATATTTTCCCAAACAGACACTAAAATACACTAAAAAAAATTAAAATAAATATGCTTCTTGTAAAAATAAAAAATAAAAAATAAAAAAAAATTCTACATATACCCGTAAGGTTCTCTCTTGATAATATAACATCATTTTTATAAATAATAATTTGTTAGTATTTTCACAAATGGATGCTTGATTTATCATACAATTTTTCTTCTTTTTTTTTTTTTTTTTTTTGTGTTGGGAAATTTTAAATTTATCTATAAGGATTTTAGTTTAAGCATTTTTGGTATCACTTCCCACTGTTGCTACCTTTCTTAGTCCCATTATCTATAGATAATATAATCCTTTCATTTTTTTTTTCCCTACCACTTATTTCGATTCCGCTGTTATTGTCACTAGTTTCTTTCACTTTCACATGAAAATCTAATCTCCAAGAAAATAAAAAGACAAAAAGGGGAAGGCAAAATGTTGAAATCAGCAATCTTTAATAAACCTTTATATCAAAATCAACTATTAAGAGTGGTGTTATGGCATGCTTAGGGCTATCTTGAGAAGACGTAAATAAGCAGATTTTTTTGCTTATTTTCTTATTTTTTGGATTATGCCCAAAATCATTTGGGAAAATGGAAAAAAGCTATTTTGTTTTTTCAAAATTATTTTTATATATTATCACATCAGTAGGCAAACAGGTAGGTTGACCGTGTTATCCTCATGAAATTATGTGAAATTACAACTTAATCCCAGTACTTTTTCATGCACAGAAAGGTATTTTCATAATTTTGAAAAATTAGTTTATTTTCAACTTGCTAAATAATTTTTTGCTCAAATAAGTAGGCTTTTGACTTAAAAAAAAAGGGGCCAAAAATCAACTCTCTTTTTTTTTTTTTTTTTGGTCTTCTAAAAATAGCCTTTAGAGGACTAACATGGTTTTGCATTTGTGACTATGTTACAAAAATGATTTTAAAACCTTGTTAATCTCCAACCATCACCACAGGAAATTCGCTTTTTAGTGGCGTTTTTAAAACGCCGCAAAAAGTCTGAAAAATGCCGTAATAGCTTATGTCATGACCCGTTTCCCGTACTCAAGAGTTAAGAATCGTGATGGCCAGTAACTGAAGTTACCTACAGCCAATTCTTAAACAAATCAATAAATGCGAGCGGAAGAAATATTTAAATAAGGGTACCAAAAAAATTATCAGAGCTTCTATTTTTATTACAAAATTTATTGACCAAAAAGGCCGATATTTACATATAAAAATATCATAGAAATACTGTGTGTGTGTTTATTCCGCAGCATCGCATCTAAGACTTTCCAAAGGCTATTTCTGAATTGCATGCTTCCTGAAAATTGGTAAATAACTATAAGCACATGGCAGAGTGAGAAATATTATACCAAGAGTATAAGGGACACGAAATAACCATGGATAGTTAGTTAAGCCAAAACATTTAAGATAACTTAGTCGGAACAAATAATCCTTTAAGTAGCAAAACTAAGATTATGTAAATAAATAACCATAACCATGGTAATTTGGTAAACAAATCATTTAAGTGGCACAAACTGAAATACAGATATTATGTAAGTAACTAACCATAACCACAGTACAGAACAGAGGTCACAGGTGTGACAATCAGAACAGAGGTACAGATTCAAGAGATGGCTCGTACGAATTCTAGAGGTGGCTTCCACAATAGTGTAGTATTTAGCTCCGCACAGCACTTTGGTCCGCACAGAACAGAGGTCAATGGATCCATGACAAACAGAGGACCACAAAGTGGTCAAACAGAGGCCAATGGTTATTTAAGTCTCTCAAGGCATGGGACTCCCGTGGTGGTACTTACAAAACATAATTGTATATAAGGTCATAGTCAAATATTATTTAAAATATAAACAAACATATCCATGGGTTTCATCTTCACAAATAGAGTTCAGAAATTAAATCACGTAACTGAAACATTTATAAAACATAACTTTTATTAATATACTAATAAAACATAACTTGTGTAAAACAGATTTTGGTAAGTCAAAACATACGTAAAATACATTTTGGTGACTTAAGATATAATATAACTCACCTTTACTTTAATACCTTACTCTTTCTTTCCACTGTCAAAGACCCTTTCGACTTCCACTATTCTTTCCTTCCTCATTTCTCTCTTCATTTTCTTCTTTCCTTTTCTTTCTTCTTTTTCTTTCCTTCCGTCCTGATCAGCTCTTCCCTTTTATAGAGAGGTGAGCGCAATATGTGGCAGGTGAGCGCATTACGTGGCAGATTCGATAATAATTATATAGATTCGTTCTTATCTTTAATAGATATTTAAGATAATTATATTTTGACCCAATATTTTAATATAATTATAAAAATAAATTAATTCTTAATTAAATTACATTTTATCATATATTAACAGAAAATTAATTATTTATTTTAGTACCACACCCATTATTATTATTATTTATATTATCTATATTATTATTATTTATATTTTGACCCCTAAACTTTTAATAATTATATTATTTTATAAAATTACACCTAATAATATATAATAAATTATATATTTTTCGAACTGAGATTAAATAACATTAGTATAAATTCTACAGAATAATTAAAAATCTGAGTTGTTACAGCTTATAGCGGCATATAATATTTTCGTTGCTGATATGGCCACCGCAATAGCTTTCCGACGTTTTAAAAACGTCGCTAAAAATATTAGACGGCGTTTTTTAAAATGCCGCAAAATCTTTGACGCCCGTCTCTCCTTCCGTCTCAAATTAACATGTGATGTCACAATGACGTCATTTGGTGGTTTTTTTTTTTTGGTCCTGCTCCTGCTGCAACAAGCTGCATGCGACATCACAATGACGTCGTTTAGTGGCGTTTTTTCAAAAAACGTCATTTTTTTTTGGTGGCTACTGATGCAAGAACATGAAATAAAATACCATTTTATGTTTTCTCTATGCTGCTACTGCTACTGGAAACTGTATTCACAATTTGTGATCTCATGTTTTATGTTTGCTCTATGCAACCAAACTGCTAGATTTATAAGCAACTAGGACCTCAAATTTTCCATTTCTTTGCCTTTTTTCTAGTCATCTGCAGTGACGAACCAGTTTAGAAAGTTGGGCTAAAATCCAACCAGTGAAATTTGTGCTTAAGTAATGTATAAAGCTAGTGATCATGTACCTCTCGGCACTTCCTCAATTAAATTATCAATACAAACATCTAGTAGGCAAACATTAAAAAAAACAAGTCAAATCCGCTGTCCAATACAGTAGGCAATCAAATTTCGAACATCAAAAAAATAAAAACACACCAAATACTGTGAAATCAAATTTAATTGAAATTTGATTAATAATTTAATTGAAGAAGTTCCCAGAATCATGTGAAATCAATACAAACATCAAATTTGGTCATATGTACAAAAAGAAGAAAAAAACAAGTAGGCAAGTCAATATCCAAACATCTAGTAGTTATGCCTAAGTCATCGGGTATAGGCAGTAATTGATAGGAAAAGTTCAGTCCCAAGTTTTAGTTCTCATCACAAACCTTTTAATTTCATCAATCAAAGCAGGAAGAGGAGAAAATAAACAAGCAGGTTCCACATTTCCTTGCATGCTAATTCCACTTCCCAAACATTTCCTTTCATCTGCCACATCCACTGTCCAATCCAGCCCAATCACATCAACTCCAGTTCCATTCATCCGCTCAAGAAAGCCACCATTCCCATTAATGTAGAGAACAAGTGGAGTTTCAGGACAGTGTCCTTACTAGACGCACAATTTGCAACTCCAACAATCCCATAAGGTGATTAAGAAGGAAAGAGAAGAAAATGATAAAAATAATAAATACAGGGTAGCATTTTATTGAAACAGAAAATAATAAGTTTGTGTTTGTAGATTACAGAATCTAGGCAACAATTATAAATCACTGAGAAACACAAAACCCATTTAATGTCCATGGACTTACCACCTTCTAAATCTCTCCTTTTAATTTCCTGACCCTCACAAATTAGCATTTTCTAATGCACTTCTTAATAACATTAAGTACAGGGTAGCATTTTATTGAAACAGAAAATAATAAGTTTGTGTTTGTAGATTACAGAATCTAGGCAACAATTATAAATCACTGAGAAACACAAAACCCATTTAATGTCCATAGACTTACCACCTTCTAAATCTCTCCTTTTAATTTCCTGACCCTCACAAATTAGCATTTTCTAATGCACTTCTTAATAACATTAAGTACACAACAAAGACTTAAAATGTTTATGACCATGCACATCATAGAACTCAACTAGACTGAACCTGAAGCCATTCAACAAATAAGTGAGAAGGAGAAAGCAATCCAACTAGAATGGTTTAGAATGAACTTGAAGCCAATCAATAAATAAGACCAAATAACCCAGTCTACTTTCTATGACTGTGTGTGCATATTCAATCAATAAGAGTGTAACAACCCTCACCACTGTTTACCGATAAACTATTGATTACTGCTAAACTGAGACTGATTATGATAAGTAATCGAATCAATCAAATCTTGAAATGCATCGATCAAATCAAACCGAATTGACCGAGTATATCTATTTAATTGTATATCTATCTGTTGCCTGTTTGATTATCTGTTTGTGTTTTATGTTTAAACTGCAAATTGAAGGCCTTATCGGCGGCCGAATTTGAAATTGATTAATGTTATGTGTTAACTATAATTTATATGATTTTATGATATATTTATCTAAAATGTGATTTAGTACGTTTAAATTAAATTAGAATAAGTTAATTGCATAGGTTGGACTAATTACCATAATGCCACTTAAGTGGCCCACTACCTAAACCTTTTTGAACTCACTACATTAGAAACAACACAATTTCATCAACCATTTCCCTTGTTTTGCCGACTAGAGAGAGAGAGAGTAAAAGGAAAAGAGTGATTCAACTTGATTCATCTTGTTTTGCTTGTAAATTGAGAAGATTGGGGGAGCTTGTGATCACTTGAGCTTCTAGACTTGTATTTGAGGACCTAGGTAAGGAATTTATCCTTTTAATTGTGTATTCAAGTTTGCTCTTGCATGATTCATGAGTCTTTAGTGATCTAAGGTATGAATTGTTTCAATGGTGTTTAGTTGAGAGCTTAATCTATGCATGCATGTTGCCATTCTTGAGTTTTGAAGTTAATATTCATGAAATCTTGCATGTATGTTCATGTTTATATTATAGACCATGATTTCATCTTGATTTTGTAAGAATTGGCTCATTTGAGCTTGTATTTGAAGCTTTGAATGGAGTTAAACTCATGCATGTCATGTTTGTAGCATGTTCATGAAAATTGGTTTGAATTTGGATTTAATTAAACTACCTTTGGGACTTGATTTTACAAATTGAGCTTTGAATCACGTTATTTTATGTATTTACAAGTGTTTTCCCAAAAATGGGCCCAAAGGAATTGATTTTGATTCATTGGAACTTGATTTGGGCTTGGAAGTTCAAATCTGGAAATTCCAGATTTTGGACTCCCGCTCGAGCGGGAAAAGTGGCGCTCGAGCAAAAAATTCGTGCTCCTAGTACTTTGCACTGTTTTGAAGTCCGCTCGAGCGGAATAATTGACACTTGAGCGGGTGTCGAGCGCCCATCGAGCGTGATTTTTGAACATCCAGTACTTTTGACTGTTTTGCAGTCCGCTCGAGCATGGGAAGTGACGCTCAAGTGGGAACTGTTGTCTGCATGTCCGCTCGAGCGGAGTAACCTACGCTCGAGCGGGACCCCTGTTTTCTAAAAATTCTGAAAATGCTTTTAAAAGCACATCTTTGCATCCTCATTTCATTCTAGGCATTCTTAGGCCTAGTTTAAGGCATTTTAATGAGGATATAGATGTAGAACCACACCGAGTCTAAGTAGGGACTAAGTCTTTGATTTCCGAATGTGTAACTTAGTGTGTGTTCGTTCTGTCACTGTATAGGGTTGGTTTTCGGAGACGCGCTCTAGCTTTACTGTAGTCCAGAACTCTGTGAGTAACAATTGTGTAAAGATATGTTCAACTGTGAATATTTACATCGCTTAATCAACTGCTTTTCTGACATCGTTAATCGAGCGAATGTATGTCCTATATTCTATCAGACAGGCATCCTTAGCAACTCATTTCTTTATTCTTATTACAGAGATCTCTGTCGGTTCCCTTGTTAGAACCACTACTGTTTACTGATTGATGGCCATCATTGACTGTTCGGTCTTTTTAGACCTACTGTTTACTGTATTGCTATGCTAATGGATGTACCACATATGACTGTTTACTGTACTGATCAACTGATATACTGGATGAAACGACTATTTTCACTACTGTAAGGACATTTATTCTTAACCTCTTTACACACTATGTTATTCACTGGACTTTAGCTCACTGTTTATATATATATGTAGGTGTTCAGGTACCAGACCGGAGCTAGAAGCGTGGGTTACACTTCCCTTTTTGGTCAAGCCAACCACTGTGCCTCACTGCGAGGTTCCGAGCCTGTCAAACTATGGCTTAAGGGTGTTTTTATTTCTCCCGTCTGTCTCTGTGTCTATTTTGTATAACTGTATAGACTGATAGCACTGTATTGTACTGTTAATAGGGATTTGGTCCCTGTTCTGAATGATTGTAAATATTGTGCATACTGTTCTGTACTGTGTATATATATATATATGTATGAAAAGTCTTTTTGCATACAGACTGTCACAACTCATTGGACATTGTTTATTTACTGTTTTGGCTTCCGCCATGCCCCTGTACTCTGTTTTACTGTTAAGTAGGCCTTCGGTAATCTCGGATTACTGGCCGGTTACGATGCTAAAGCCATAGGGCCGGGTTTGGGTCGTGACAAAGAAAGACAATAATAAAATATAGTTCATCCAAAGCAATATATGGGCAAACCAAACTAATAAATTCCAACAAGAAAACAAATATAAACTAAGAATAAAATCCTAAAAAAATTCAACTTCATTAATAAAATAAAATTTACAGATAAACTAAAATTAGGAACAGTTCTAACCTTGATTTCAGTAGACTCTATCATCTTTCTTTCATTGAGTGTGTCATATCTATTTCTTCTTCTTCTTCTTTCTTTGATATGTGAACCTGTATTTGATAAGAAACAAATAACATGAATAAAATGTCATATTGAAAATTTCATAATTAAGTATTTACTCACTTCCTCGGACGAACGATGGCAATTAAACGATGAAGTGTATGCATGGGATTGTTGTTGTAAATGCACGTGTAGCAGCTAGTGCAACAGGCCCACCCATGGCCTGTTGAGACTCCAATTGCTCTATTTGTGCTTGTTGAGCTTGGATAGTGCTTTGCATCTCCATTTTCACTTTCCATTGATTAAGCATAGCATCCATCATCTTCTTCATTTGCATCTCCATTTGCGCTTTATATTGGTTAAGTTGCTATTTGTCTTGCGTTTGGATAATACGAGTTTGTTTTTGTGATTGCCTATATCCGCCTCCAAAGACATCTATCGGAGAAGGACCCAATCCACCTGTTCGAACACAACCAGGTCGTTCAGGCCCTAGAACCTGTGTGATAATTTCTTCATCTGTAGCATTGGATTGCATCCCAAGCTCCTTCATTTGTGTCTGCAATTGTTAATTAGTAATTAGCCACCAACAAAATTCAGCCTACACGCAAAACATAATTAGTTAATTCTCACTTCCAATTTGCAGGCACTGTTAAAGGTAACTCTCTATCAAATTTAACTATCTACTTTGTCTCTCTTCAAGTTTAGATTTCTACTTTATTCATCAGGTAGTTTCTACATCAAATCCGTTCATAGTCTCTATGATTCAACTTACACTTGTGTGCCTGTGTGGAAAGGTATATGTAGTCTTCTATAGAATTGTAATATTTGCCTGTTTGGTTTGGAGTAAGTGGATTGTTACTTGTGATTTACTGATTAAAACCAAACAAACTACCAGTAAAATTTAAACAATTGCAAAGCACAAATTATCATCGACATCAATAAATACACCAACCAAAAATAATTACTAACTACCTAATAATAGAACTTTATATAAAAGTTAGTAGCAGATTTATGTCTTTAATTCAATAAGAGTTCAAAATTACTTGGGTTGATATCATAAACATCTTAAAGCCAGTGCTCCACTTAGTCTCTAGAGTGAGCACTTGAAATGATTTCTCAAACTAATCATAGTTGTCAATGTTCTGCAAAATGCATTATTATAAATTATAATCTGTGAGCTGCATGTAAGCTTGTTTGGTGTTTGTAGGCAAATGGTGGCCGAAGGTTATCTTCGTTATTGTTTCTCTTTTTTTCCCATTAATTTCATAACCTTTCTTTAAAAAATAAATAAAGAAACAACTATGAGACAAGTATCTAATACATTCCATACATGCAAAGTATATAATAATGGTATTGCAAAGTATGTGATGATGAGCCATAACTGTGAGAGAGAAAGAGAGAGAGAGAGAGAGAGAGAGAGAGAGAGAGAGAAGCAACCAAGCTACATACCATGACCTCAGTAACTCTATCAGTACTTGGTTTGTTATCCTTCGAGTACCCATCCGTCCACACCTCTAAGTGAGTTGCTGGAACTCCATTCTTTTTATTTATTTCCTACAATTACACTTAAAATCAAGTAACAAAATCAAAATATACAATTTCAATTTGAAGTATAAAGAAACTATATATCTCTACTTGAACAACTGAGAATGGTTTTCTGGTGGTTATGTGATTTAATGTCTTCTTCTTTCGAATTTTTTTGTTTTTTGTACTTTTTTTCTATTACATATGAACACAAGCACAAGATAATTTATTAATTAACAAACTCATCTTATGAGATTACACATGTGGGATTTAACACTAATCCCATGTAAAAGTACAATTTAACATTAAATGATACGTGTGCCTTCCGAGTGCCCCAATAATAGACTAAGCTTCGCCATTGATGCTCATGTACTCTTTTGGGTTGATGAGTTAACCTATCAGTATCATTGTCGAATGGCGTATACCCCATTTGTTTAACTCTAGCCTTCCACTCTCTCCATTTTCTTCAAACAGATACCAAAACAAATTTCTTCATCGACTCGTCAGCATTTGTATTGACCTGCAAATAATTGGCAACTTTGTGACTATTGCATATACACAGCAGCAACAACATACACATAGTAGCATACACACACCAGTAACTTTAACTATTAAGTACTCAAGCCCAAATATATACTATCAATCTATATACTATCAATATTAAGTACATAGTAGCAACTTTAAATATATACTATCAATGTATCATATTAATTTTGAAAACACTGTTCCAGAACTGATCTCATTAAGGCTGTCACTAACGATGAAATTAAGGCTGTAGGATGGGTATAAGGCAAGGTTTTACCAAGCTAATTGGCATATTGTGGGGTCTAATGTAAAGACTACTGTGAAGTAATATTAAGAAAGAAATGGCAACAACAACAGTAGCACACAACAACAACAGCAACAGCAAGCACATAGCAGTAGCACAAAGCATCAACCAATAAAGCCAAGACCACTACTAAAAAAGAGGTTGACAGAACAACAAAACAACAGTAAAAAGTATCCTTTTACCTTTACTTTTCTCCAAATTCTCTCTTTATTTTCCTTCGATACATGGTTCCAAGTTCTATAAGTAAGAGGCATAAAGTTCCCATCTCGAGCTAAAACACCCAAACGAGAAGCCAAGGGTGTATGCCCGTCAACCACTTGGTTCAACTCATTAGGCACAATATGTAAAATGCCATCACTTGGGTTCCAATCTCTACCATGCACGAGTGTCAGGCCTCTCGAACTACGACCTACTCATCCAAATATCAATATCAAGTTAGAAGATACTAGAGAGTGACAAAACATTAAAAGAAAAAAGAACATAAACAGAGAAATCTAATGGAATTAATGCAATTGAATAAAATAATTCATACCAGTTGTAGTGTCATGTGTTGAACCAGTATGTACTAGGCAAGTTACCTGGAGGATACCATGACATGGGTGGATCAGGTATGATGCGTGTACTTTCCTCTGAACTCTCATCTGAACTCCTACTATAAGAACTCTCATCTGCACTCCCACTATAAGAACTCTCAGAATTTGCAGAGGCTGAATGTTGCTTTTGCCTAAAGCATCGTCGATCTATTATGCTAGTTTATAGAAAACCACAAGCTTATGTGTAGAATTTTATAGGTTAGCAATGAATATAAAGTACAATAGATACGATAGTGAATACAAAAACAAAGCAAACAAATGACGCATTATAAAAGCAAAGGTTTCATTGACATGAATACCCATACTGAAAGCACAAATGTAACAAAGAATATGACACAAAATTACAATATCATATAATCTCTTTATCATCTTCAGATTGTGTCTGTGTCGATATCCCAAGAGGTCCATGTGGACTTGACTTTCTTCGCTCCCCCTTTCGGAGAGCATCGAATTGGTCCTACAGTTTAGACTCTTGTCACGGTTCTGAATCTAATCTTACAAAGTGCAATGTGAGATTGATAAACATCAAAGAGTCCAATCCGGCAAATCATTTTGGAAAATCAGATTTTAGATCAAATAATGCCAAAACTGGATTGCTTTGCCGGATTACAGAGTTGCCAACTAAATATTTTATTTTTGAAAAATTTAGGAAACTCTGACTCGTGCCAAAGGTCATGTGTCCATCATCACCAAAGTTGCCTTGGCTCGGGAACTTGGGTACGAGAGGGGAAGGTCCTGAAATGAGCACCCCTGCTCGCTCTGATCAAAGATCGGCCTCTACTAAGCATGATATGTTGTTTTTATAAACACCTGTGTTCTTATTCCGGTTGTTAGCTAACTTTACTATGTGGCGCACACAAGCAAGTATAGACTAAGTCGCAAGACTTAGAACAAATTCAACTCATGTTTGCTCTCGAAGATGGTTTGAAATTGCCACTATTAAGTGGGCTAAAACGCGAATTTGCCATCAAACATGATGGGTTTAAAACATGATTTGCCACTTCGCAAAGTGGGCTTAAAACACACATTCGTTGAATTGTCCCAATTCAAGCAACAAAGCCTTTATCCGCAGGCATTTATGCAGTTAAGCACTTAAGCAAATAACCTCATGGCAAGCATGTTATCATGGCAACATGGAATCGCACTCATGCAAGTATGCTAAAGCGTAAAACTTACAGTGCACTCCAAGTCAAAATAAAAGCTAGTTAGAAACAATGCATGATCATAACTATGTTAGATGCCTAATGCAACACATGCAATAATGCGACTAAATAGGCTCGGCTATCTAAGATGGCATATGAATGTAACAATTTGATAACATGCTTTGAAACACGTAATCAAATAGGTATTGAAATACAATGTAGTTTGAATGATGCGCTGAGCCCGATGCATGCAAGATAAATGAATGATGCAAACATGCAAGCATAAGGTATGCTAATCAAAATATGCTTCCTAATCTAACCATCAAAAGCGGTTAAATAAAATGGAGAAAGAAGTGGGGTTGAAAGATATGCACACACGCACGCACACTTATTACAACATTGTGCCATTTCGAAGGAGGGTTCGAATAAATAAGCTAAGTTAATCTAAGCTAAGCTAATCAAACCAATCTAATTAAACTAATTAGACTAATTATTATAAACCAATCGAATAACTAGTAAACTACTTACTAATTATTACAACACTTAACTAATTAGCACACTAATTAATTGAATTATAAAACCAATGTACATTAAACATATAAAGTGCTAACTACACTGCCTCAGCTCTGCTTGGAAATTAGAAGATGCATGCCTTGGTTTTTGTGTCGAAAAGCCTTCCGGTTTGCTCTTGAGAGGCTCTGTTTGCAGGGTTACTCTAAGAACTTTCTGCTCCACCCTACCAATTCAATGCTAAGGATTGCACCAGTGGCCTATCGGCCATGATTGGTTGTTGCCGGCCATCTACTGGCCAAAAGTGTGCCATGTTGGTCAAGGATGAAGCACTGCCGGCCATCAGTGAGCCACTGTCGGCCACTGGTGTGCTGAACCACCAAACTGCAACAGAGCACAAACAGAGGAAAATTGAGGGTTTTCCAAGGACATGTTTGTATTGTACCCTCTCCTTATTATCTCAAAACATCAAAGGAGTGGCACTCTTGGATCCAAAACCACTAATCAAGCATTTTCAATGCATGATGGCCAAAGATCCAAGTTGTACACTTTCAATAAATGCACAAAATCATGGTTATCATGTGACCACCACCCTATCATGCATGATCAAGGGTGATGGAGACTAAGGAGATTGGCTCATTTCATCACTTTGAGTATGAAATGGACCAATCTACCTTGTGTTCAATATAACGTCCGATTGAACACATGTAATGCAAACTATCTTGGTTATGCTTTAATTGTCCAATTTTGTTTACTCATTTTAGCATTACCAAGTCATTTTTTAACCGGTTAAGTCCAAGATGATTTTCCTCTAATGAGAGAGGGGTCAACCAAAGGATGGTTTAAGACATGAGAGAGATCATGCCTTTGGCTAGGAGGAACCCTTAAGAGAGGGTTAAAGCCATTGAGCACAAGCTCTATCAGGCTTAAACACAATCATAAGGTCAACCAACCCTCAAAACAAATAGAAAAATGAAGAAATGAGGGAGGTTGTAGACTTTTTAGTACTAAAATGGCATGCAAAAGACACTAAATCATGCAAGCAACACATGCAAGACATGTTTAAAAGCCAAAAGTACAAAACTAGTGAAGAACATTACACTAGAGGCATGCAACACCAAGCTCAATTGACCAAACCAGCTCTGGACAGAGCTTAAACATGCCAAATCAGTAGCCAAATCAGTAGCCAAAACATGCTGAGATTAAAGCATAAAAGGCAAGAAAAACATGCTTACATGTTAACTCACAAATAAGGCTCAAAACACAACTCTCAAAAGCAATGAAAGCAATGAAAGAGTGAAATAAGTGAGAGTGTAACAGAGCTATATACACTGAATTCGCATGTTAAATGATGCTACAACATGCAATTATTTCAAGCAAAGCATGTTAGAGGCCTTATGTCACAACCCAAACCCGCCCCTATAGGTTTAGCACTGTAACCGGCTAGTAATCCTTGGACTACCGAAGGCCTTTGAACAGTTTAACAAGATTAAAGGGCTAGCGGAAGCAAATACATAAATATAGTTGTCCAATGAGCTGTGCTGACTTATATGAACATAATATTTAAAACTTTATATAAGTATGTAATAGTCATTCATACATTATACCCACACACATTAAAGTATCTTAAGTACAGCCAACAAAACTACCAAGTCTTATATGTACAGAAACAACGGAACTTAAACACAGGACTCTTCGGGAACCTCTACGTGAGGCACAATGGTTGGCTGACAACAGAACACAGATCCGAATAAAAGACTTCAGGCTCGAACTCTAGAATGCCCACCTACATATATATATATACACATAGTGAGCTAAAGCCTAGTGAATAACATTAAGGTAAAGGGGTTAGTGAACGAAATCCGAATATATCATAAGTAGAAAATAGACCAGAGCTTAATCATTCTCATATCAGAACATAATAATGGTACATCCCATAGAACACATCACAAAAAGTCTTCCGACTAGAGTAATCGGTTCCGGATACCGATTAAACACATATCACCACAATGAAGTGGCTAACGAGATGTAACAACCCTCACTCCATTCTAGTCATGCTTGCATGTATTACTTGATCTTGCCCCGATATGTTGCGTTTGCATTCCTTGACTTGTCTTGCATAGTGTTACTCGCATGCTATGTTCCTTGTTTAGTGTGTGTTTGAACCGAGGTCATCTTGAGCCTAGGTCGCTTCTTTGGTACTCTTACATCTAGAACCATCTTGGGATTCCTTTGGTTGACCTCCACTCACACCTTGACATATTGGCCGAGATGTCATTATCTAGGCCGAGGTGTTCATCACCAAGGCCGAGATGTGTATTATCTAGGCCGAGATGTTACCCTTGAACCCAAGTGATCTTGTTCCTGGACAGGTATGACCTAGACCGAGGTGTGGCACAGCTAGGCCAAGTGTTGTCCTTTCTAGCCGAGATCATTGAGACCTTTGCTTGCCGAAGTGCCTTGCTGCCTAGCTTGTTGAACACACTTTGTCATAGTCTTGTCTTTTCAGTCAATCACCTTTTTGAGCTGAACCAACCAACCATTGCCACGTGTCCGAGCTGAGTGTTAAGTCAGCCGGCAAACCTAGAAATGTATCATTTTGTATCATAACTTTGTTCTTGAGGAGAGAGAAGCTCTAAGAGAAGGAGAAGAAGTCTTTAGAGAGAGAGATAGATCCCAAGCTTGATTTCTAGAGTTCAAACCGTTTGATTTGTGTTCTGAGGTTAGAATCTTGATCCACTCTTGATGCTCTTATTGATCATCTAGCTGCATTGCATGATCGAATCTGTTCTGCACGCTATGCATTGATTTAAAGTTGGTTTTAGAAAGAGAAAGTAGTATTCATGTGTTTTTGATGAAAAGTCTTGTTTTGATCCGAGAGTTTGTAACAAGAACCATGTTTTTGTGTTTGTGTTTGTTTTCATATGACCTTCAAGTATGGGTACCTAGGTCCATGTTTTCGAACTCATAGCATGAAAATCCCAGATTTTGAAATAACAAGTTGTGATTGAGCATTCATGTTTTCATGATTCTCCATGTTCATGTTCTTCATGTTCTTCAGCAGAGGGAAACCCAGATTTTCCCGACTTCATATCCTTGAATGTGGCCCTCGGGACCACATCTCGACGAAGAGGTGTGGAACCTCGGCCTAGACCTGGTTGGTGTCCAGCATGTTTTCCGAGATAAGAAACAGTGTTTTGTTTTGATTTGACCTAGTCCTTGAGGAATGCCGAGATCATTTGTATGCATGTGAAACTTGTTTGAAAGTGCATTCAATAGACTTTGCCATGTGTTTTTAGGACTTGGACTTGCCTTGACCCCGACGTTTGAAGGACTATGTGAGTGGTATTTTTAATAAAGCTATGTTACGATATTTTGATAAAAGCCTTGTTTTGCTTTGTTTTGGAAAGTATTTGTAAGCATGAATGATTATTCCTATTTTGTATATCAAGTATTATATCTTGTTTTGATGACATTCTTGGAAGTCCGTACGTGCTAGGGGACTATAAGCATTTGTAGCACAAAGTTTGGAAGTCCGTACGTGCTAGGGGACTATAAGCATTTGTAGCACAAGTCCTTAGTGTCAGCGAACTATAATGCAACGACACCATTGTTTGAGATATCTCCCTTGTCTTGTCTTGTCTTGCCTTGCTACTGACAGTTTTACCGCGTGGGTTTGTTTGTCCGGAATGTCATCCCTTGTACTACATTGATGTTAGTAAGCATCCCTTGAAGCTTTGAAAGATTTGATAGATGAACTTGATTCATCCCATGTATTGTTTTGTTAAAAGATCTCGGATATCATTTATGTAAACCCTTTATTTCTTATACCATTCACTGAGTATCCAAGCTTACCCTCTCTATATATATGTAGGTGATAAGCAGGATGGCGGCGACGCCTAGATGTGTTTTGCCGATGTGTTTTGGATTCATGTTTTGCAAACATCTTGAAGATCATGCTCTTGGCTTGTAGTTAATTTCTTTTGTATATGTCGGCTTGGGAAGCCTTTTGGTCAGGATGTATTTTTGCACTTCATTATATTTGTATTCAAGTTGTAAAACTATGTAAAGATGTATGCCATTCCATTTGACTTATGCACTGCTCTTATGGACTACTTAGCTCTTAATTTATTGCTTCCGCATTTGTAAGCCCCATATGTGTACTCTGTTGTGTGTGAATTTTGAAAGTTGGCCTTTGGTAATCTCGGATTACTGGCCATCATAGCACCGTTCTACTAGGGGCGAAATGGGGTCGTAACAGATTGGTATCAGAGCACGAGTTTCTCATAGTACGTTATTCACACACCTTGAGTCCTAAAGAGCATAGGATTTCCCTTAGAAAGATGTTAGGATTGCATCATATTGCTTGCTATTTGACAAGGTGTGCATCATCTTGGCATGACTATTTGTTATTTGGATACACGATTCTTGGTCCGGTTTGTTTTAAAGTTGCATTTTGCATACTCATAGCATCATGAGGAGAGGTAGACCACCAATTGGCCGAGATCAATCAGAGGACAGATTGGACAGACTGGAAAGGTTAGTTGAAGGTTTGGCCCGCGAGTTGAGGCAAACTAGACAACAGTATGCTAGTGCTACTTCGACTCAGGCTGAGCAGACAAACGGCCGAAATACAGCTCCGCCTCCACCTCCTCCAGTGCCGCAAGTTCCTTCACAGCCAGCCTTGTATGGAGATGGCACGATCGCCTTGATTAGGGAGTTTAAGAAGATGAAACCACCGAGATTCTCTGGGGGTATAGAGCCGATGAAGGCCGAGGCGTGGGTTTTGGAAATGGAGAAGCTGTTCGAGATCTTTCCTAGCACCGACGTTCAGAAGGTGATATTGGCTGCATTCACTTTAGATGACGATGCTTGAAGATGGTGGATGATGATCAGAGAAGCTAATCCTGGTTTAACTTGGGCGAGATTTTTGGAGCTGTTTTACAACAAGCATTTTCCCCTTAGCATCCGAGACCGCAAGACCATGGAGTTTCAAGCTCTGACGCAAGGCAACAAGACAGTGGCAGAATACGATCGTGTTTTTACCGAATTGGCGAAATACGCACCTCATATGGTCAGTGACGAATATAGGAAGGCTAGGAAGTTTGAAAGTGGACTGCGTGGGCCGATACAGGATCGAGTCAACATGCTCAATATGCCGACTTACGCTGAAGTGTTAGACAAGGCCATTCTGGCAGAAGCTAACTTAAACCGATATTAGAATTCAGGAGAGAGCCAGAGGAAGAGACAGAACTATGAGAGTCGCCGAATGCCGTTTAATGCCAAGAAGAAGGCGAACATGGACAGTTCCAGTAACTCGAATCGGGATGGTAATGCTAAGCCGACGTGTGCGAGCTGTGGGAAGCTGCATCTTGGGGTTTGTCATTGGGCGACAGGAGCTTGCTTTGAATGTGGCGAGATAGGTCACCGTGTGAAGGACTGTCCGAAGACAAAGACTGATGATGGTAAGAAAAATGGGAGCACTCTGCTCGACACTGAAGCAACGTCGGAAGGACACAGATGAGACAGGCGTAGTTTTTGCTCTAGTGCCGGAGATACCTGCAATCTTTGAAAAAGAGTGTCGGTATACTCTCAATTTGCTCTCAAGTTGCATACATCTTGATTGATTCGGGCTCTACACATTCATTTGTATTTGTTAAATTTGCCGAGAAGTTGAATAGACCGTTAGAATCCCTCGATTATATGCTATCTGTATTTGCTCTATCTGGGGGAACTATGATTGTTACATTCATATATAGGGCGTGTGTTGTGGTGATTGAGGGTGTAGAATTATTAGTTGATTTGATGCCATTAAGCATGACTCACTTCGATGTTATATTGGGAATGGACTGGTTAGTAACGAATCATGCATCTATTAATTATGTTTCGAAGAATGTCACACTGAAACCCCCAAACCAAGCCGAGGTTATTTTCCAGGGTAAAGGGGTAGTGTCCCCACCTTACTTGATTTCGTCCATTAAGGCCTATAAGCTAATTCAGAAAGGGTGTCGAGGCTACTTGTGTAGTATACTGAGTGATCGGAATGGAAATGTCAATTTAGCCGACATCCCAGTTATTAATGAATTCCCCGACGTCTTTCCAAATGACTTGCCTGGCCACTTAGTCGATAGAGAAATAGAATTTACTGTTGATGTCATGTCAGGAACGCAACCTATTTCCAAAACACCGTATAGAATGGCCCCAGCCGAGCTTAAGGAGTTAAAGGTGCAATTACAAGAGTTGTTGGACAAGGGATTTATTAGGCCGAGCACTTCACCGTGGGGAGCACCAGTTCTATTTGTTAAGAAAAAGGATGGCACACTACGTCTTTGCATTGATTACAGAGAACTTAATAAGGTAACCATTAAGAACAAGTACCCATTGCCTAGGATTGATGATTTGCTTGATCAACTACAAGGAGCACGAGTCTTTTCTAAGATTGACCTTAGGTCGGGCTACCATCAGTTGAAGGTTAAAGCTGAGGATGTTGAGAAGACTGCTTTTCGGACAAGGTATGGCCACTACGAATTTTTGGTAATGCCTTTTGGAGTGACCAATGCGCCTGCAGCATTCATGGATTTGATGAACAGAGTCTTTAAGCCGTATCTAGATGAGTTCGTAGTTGTTTTCATTGATGACATATTGATCTACTCCAAGAGTACAATTGAGCACGAGAATCATTTGAGACTTGCCCTGCGAATCTTGAGAGACCGGAAGCTGTATGCTAAGTTGAGCAAGTGTTAGTTTTGGCTTTTCAGTATTTCATTTCTAGGGCATGTAATTAATGAAGAGGGTATCTCAGTTGATCCCAGTAAGATTGAAGCCATTGTGAATTGGTCGACGCCGACCAACGTATCCGAGGTTCGTAGTTTTCTGGGCTTGGTATCGAAAGTTCGTGAAGGACTTCTCAAGGATTGCAGTACCATTAACACAGCTAACTAAGAAGGGAACGACATATGAATGGACCGATGATAGAGAGTCAGCCTTCCAAGAGTTGAAGATGAGGTTAGTTACAGCACCAGTTCTTGTACTTCCATCAGGTAATGAAGAATTTCAGATTTACAACGATGCTTCACATAAGGGTTTGGGTTGTGTATTAATGCAAGGGGGTAAAGTCATAGCGTATGCATCTCGTCAGTTAAAACCTCATGAAAAGAACTATCCTACCCATGACCTAGAACTTGCAGCCGTGGTGTTCGCTTTGAAAATTTGGCGTCATTACTTGTATGGAGCCTCTTGCCAAGTTTTTACAGATCACAAGAGATTGAAGTACTTGTTCACTCAAAAGGAACTAAATTTGAGGCAGAGAAGATGGCTTGAATTGTTGAAGGACTACGACATGCAGATCCAGTATCACCCAGGTAAAGCAAACTCGGTAGCCGATGCATTGAGTAGGAAGTCAGTGGGAAGTCTGGCATGCTTGACCATGATTTCAGTAGAGCCGACTATCATTGGGGAAGTAAAAGCAAGGCAGATGGAGGATGAATTCCTGAAGAAGGTAGCCGACGAGATTATCACCAGGCCGAGGTCCGGTTACACCTCTGAAAATGGAGTGCTTAAGTTTGAGGGAAGATTGTGCGTGGCCGACGTCCCAGAGTTGAAAGAGAAGATTTTGCAAGACTCTCATGGATCCAGATTTACTGTTCACCCAGGGAACACCAAGATATATCAAGACGTAAAGCAGACCTTTTGGTGGCCGAACATGAAGAGAGAAATAGCCGAGTTTGTGTCCCAGTGCTTGTGTTGTCAACAAGTGAAAGCAGAACATCAAAGACCAGCAGGACTTCTTCAACCTTTGCCGATTCCTGAGTGGAAATGGGAACACATCTCCATGGACTTTGTGATTGGTTTGCCGAAGACACAGAAATGGATGGATTCGATATGGGTTATAATCGACAGATTAACTAAGTCAGCACACTTTTTTCCTGCTAAGACTTCGTTTAATGCTGATCGACTTGCTGTATTGTATATGAACGAGATTGTTAGACTTCATGGTGTGCCGATGTCCATTGTGTCAGATCGAGATCCAAAGTTTGTTTCTAGATTTTGGCAGAGTTTACAAAGGGCTCTGGGGATTGAGTTGAGGTTTAGTACAGCTTTTCATCCCCAGACCGATGGCCAAACAGAGAGGACAATTCAGATACTTGAAGATATGCTTAGACTATGTGTATTGGACTTCAAGGGAAGTTGGGAAGTGCATTTGCCATTAGTAGAATTCGCTTACAACAACAGTTATCAAGCTAGCATTGGCATGGCGCCGTATGAGGCTTTGTATGGAAGGAAGTGCAGATCGCGGGTATGTTGGACCGAGGTAGGAGATAAAGCTTTGATCGGCCCTGATCTAGTTCAAAGGACAACCGAGAAGATCAAGCTTATCCAGCAGAGAATCAAGACTGCTCAGAGTCGACAAAAGAGTTACGCCGACAAGAGAAGAAAGGAGTTAGAGTTTGAAGTTGGGGATCATGTGTTCTTGAAAGTTTCGCCAATGAAAGGTGTTTCCAGATTTGAGAAGAAAGGTAAGTTAGCACCTCGTTACATTGGGCCGTTTGAAATCCTTGAGAAGGTTAACCTGGTTGCTTACAGACTTGCTTTGCCGTCGGGATTAACTCAAGTCCACAATGTGTTTCATATTTCGATGTTGAGGAAGTATATTCGGAATCCACTGCACGTGATTGATCATTTTGGGATTGTGGTTGATGAAGATTTAGGCTATGAAGAGAAGCCGATGTGTATTATCGATAGACAAGTGAGGCGATTGAGAAATAAGGTAATACCGATGGTGAAAATTGAATGGAAGGAGCATTACGGCAAGGATGCCACATGGGAAATGGAAGAAGAGATGAAAGTCCGATATCCGGAGTTGTTTTCGGATCAAGGTAACTCAAGTTTGTGGACCAAACTTCTTTAAGGAGGGTAGGATGTAACAACCCTCACTCCATTCTAGTCACGCTTGCATGTATTACTTGATCTTGCCCCGATATGTTGCGTTTGCATTCCTTGACTTGTCTTGCATAGTGTTACTCGCATGCTATGTTCCTTGTTTAGTGTGTGTTTGAACCGAGGTCATCTTGAGCCTAGGTCGCTCCTTTGGTACTCTTACACCTAGAACCATCTTGGGATTCCTTTGGTTGACCTCCACTCGCACCTTGTCATATTGGCCGAGATATCATTATCTAGGCCGAGGTGTTCATCACCAAGGCCGAGATGTGTATTATCTAGGCCGAGATGTTACCCATGAACCCAAGTGATCTTGTTCCTGGACAGGTATGACCTAGACCGAGGTGTGGCACATCTAGGCCGAGGTGTGGCACAGCTAGGCCAAGTGTTGTCCTTCCTAGCCGAGATCATTGAGACCTTTGCTTGCCGAAGCCTTGTTATTAGCCGATGTCACTACTTGCCGGAGTGCCTTGCCGCCTAGCTTGTTGAACACACTTTGTCATAGTCTTGTCTTTTCAGTCAATCACCTTTTTGAGCTGAACCAACCAACCATTGCCACGTGTCCGAGCTGAGTGTTAAGTCAGCCGGCAAACCTAGAAATGTATCATTTTGTATCATAACTTTGTTCTTGAGGAGAGAGAAGCTCTAAGAGAAGGAGAAGAAGTCTTTAGCGAGAGAGATAGATCCCAAGCTTGATTCCTAGAGTTCAAACCGTTTGATTTGTGTTCTGAGGTTAGAATCTTGATCCACTCTTGATGCTCTTATTGATCATCTAGCTGCATTGCATGATCGAATCTGTTCTGCACGCCATGCATTGATTTAAAGTTGGTTTTAGAAAGAGAAAGTAGTATTCATGTGTTTTTGATGAAAAGTCTTGTTTTGATCCGAGAGTTTGTAACAAGAACCATGTTTTTGTGTTTGCTTTCATATGACCTTCAAGTATGGGTACCTAGGTCCATGTTTTCGAACTCATAGCATGAAAATCCCAGATTTTGAAATAACAAGTTGTGATTGAGCATTCATGTTTTCATGATTCTCCATGTTCATGTTCTTCATGTTCTTCAGCAGAGGGAAACCTAGATTTTCCCGATTTCATATCCTTGAATGTGGCCCTCGGGACCACACCTCGACGAGGAGGTGTAGAACCTCGGCCTAGACTTGGTTGGTGTCCAGCATGTTTTCCGAGATAAGAAACAGTGTTTTGTTTTGATTTGACCTAGTCCTTGAGGAATGCCGAGATCATTTGTATGCATGTGAAACTTGTTTGAAAGTGCATTCAACAGACTTTGCCATGTGTTTTTAGGACTTGGACTTGCCTTGACCCCGACGTTTGAAGGACTATGTGAGTGGTATTTTTAATAAAGCTATGTTACGATGTTTTGATAAAAGCCTTGTTTTGCTTTGTTTTGGAAAGTATTTGTAAGCATGAATGATTATTCCTATTTTGTATATCAAGTATTATATCTTGTTTTGATGACATTCTTGGAAGTCCGTACGTGCTAGGGGACTATAAGCATTTGTAGCACAAAGTTTGGAAGTCCGTACGTGCTAGGGGACTATAAGCATTTGTAACACAAGTCCTTAGTGTCAGCGGACTATAATGCAACGACACCATTGTTTGAGATATCTCCCTTGTCTTGTCTTGCCTTGCTACTGACAGTTTTATCGCGTGGGTTTGTTTGTCCGGAATGTCATCCCTTGTACTACATTGATGTTAGTAAGCATCCCTTGAAGCTTTGAAAGATTTGATAGATGAACTTGATTCATCCCATGTATTGTTTTGTTAAAAGATCTCGGATATCATTCATGTAAACTCTTTATTTCTTATACCATTCACTGAGTATCCAAGCTCACCCTCTCTATATATATGTAGGTGATGAGTAGGATGGCGGCGACGCCTAGATGTGTTTTGCCGATGTGTTTTGGATTCGTGTTTTGGAAACATCTTGAAGATCATGCTTCTTGGCTTGTAGTTAATTTCTTTTGTATATGTTGGCTTAAGAAGCCTTTTGGTCAGGATGTATTTTTGCACTTCATTATATTTGTATTCAAGTTATAAAGCTATGTAAAGATGTATGCCATTCCATTTGACTTATGCACTGCTCTTATGGACTACTTAGCTCTTAATTTATTGCTTCCGCATTTGTAAGCCCCATATGTGTACTCTGTTGTGTGTGAATTTTGAAAGTTGGCCTTTGGTAATCTCGGATTACTGGCCATCACTGCACCGTTCTACTAGGGGCGGAATGGGGTCGTGATACGAGATCTCGTAATCACATGTATGTCATGGACCCGCATTTTCATGTCGTCCCCCATGACTTGGGACTATCTATGGATGCCATAATAGAATTCAAACATGGAATATTTGTTCACAAAAACAGATATCATTTCAGAAATCAGAACTTATCATATTTCATCTGGAACGTAATTCATATGAACGTATCTTTACAATAACGTTACTTACAGTGGTTTCCTGCAATGGTCAATCAACCCTCGAGTCTTGACCTACAACCACAAAATACATAACACAAGCATATCTTATCATTACACATTCAAGTGGCCAACACAGCTAGCTTTCTCACTTTAATTGCCCATTCATTCCATGCTACATAACTGGTTCATATTGCCCATATACTCGGATGCAACACATATTTTCTAATTCACTTACTTATGCTATTTCTTAGCTTATTAATCTTTAACGGCTCATAAATCATGCCTAAGAATGCTCATAAAGAGATGGGAGTGAAGATATGTACTTAAAACATCTTTTGAAAACATGCTGAAAATAAGTTGGTGGCTAGAGCCAGCTTTTCTTGGCTAGAGCTAGCAGAAGGCAAAAACAGAGCTCGCTCGAGCCAGGACTTCTTCACTCGAGCCAGCTTCTGCAGAGTTCAAAATTCTGAGAGCTCAAAATGTTGGCTCGAGCCACCACTTCTTCGCTTGAGTCAACTGTAAATTTCTGGGCAGTAAGCGTAACAAAAACGGTTTTCAAACCACCTTCAAACCTTGGGGTCTTGCATGATTTGATCAAACACACAAAAATAGCTTTAGAAAACTTCAATACAAGACTCTTGAAACATCTTTTATTCAAAAACTCATTAATTCTTGAAAGATTTGAGTCAAAACTTCTTCATGTAACACATTTTCAACTCTTTCATGGTTTTTCATAACATGCAAATGGTGATCAATAACTTCATAAATTCTGAAACCATGGACATGATTAAAGCTCACATGCATACAAGGACTTTAAAACTCGAACTCAATATGATAAAATCAAAGATGGTCTACCATGAATGTATATGTAAGCCATCTATATGTTTTAAGACCCATTTCCTTACAAATATCATGAAATTAGCTCATAGACATGCTGAAATCATGATGCAGAGAAGGCTAACTACAGAAAATAGGCTCAAGACTTTTACCTAGATTCTTGATTTCAAACAACAAGAGATGTCTTCCTAGTTCCCTTTTTCTTCTTCTAACTTGAGCTATCTCTCTCTCTCTCTCTCTCTCTACACAAGGACCACATGAGTAAAGGAATGGTACAATACTCCCTCAACTCTCATAAGAATATACACAACACACACCTCACATTTGAATACACAGCACGTGCACGCACATGCATTAATCCAACACACTCACAAGAGTTTTAATCCTCTACATTCAATATCACCAAATGCCTTAGCACATCAACACTTAATCCCATCTTGGATCATTAATAGGATTAGATTAGGTACCAATCATGCATCATTTAAATCAAACACAAGTAACCTTAATTAGTCAAGGTTAGCACAAAATTCAATTATTCAAAAATAGTTCCAATTAAGGCTTAATTTAATCACATGTGATTTTACTAAACTAAATCAGTTTTTAACAAAACTTTTCAGATGGTTCTAAAAATTCTAATTAGTTAACCCATGTGCTCAATTCGGTTTTTAAAAGCATTTAGGCTAACAACTTCAGATTCAAAGTAGGAATCATGACAAATAATTTTCAAATCAGATAGATATGCACAAATTACTACAAAGCACATATCACAATTAACAATAACACATAATTCCATTCTAAATACTTAGTTAGCATTCTTAATTACGAATTAGTAGCTAATTACGGACCGGGGTTGTTACACCTTAAAACATTAAACTAGTGAAGGCTTTTGCACTACAACCATGCAAGACAAAGCTCATAAGGGACAAACACTTTAAAACAGTTCTAAAACAGTTTAAAAGGAGTCCTAAAACATGCTTTAAGTAAGCTAAAAAAGGCTAGAATGAAAGGCTAACACATAGCACAAACTAGACTATTAAGCAACATTGTACTACAAGCATACAAAGTAAGCCTCAAGTGGCCAAACCAGCTCAAAATATAGTTAAAGCAGGTAAAAAAAGTAGCAAAAACATGCTGAGATCAAGTCATAAAATGGTAAAAAAACATGCTCACATGTTAGGCTATCTACTTATGCAAACAAGACACAAGGAAGAGAGGCCAACCCCTCCTATTTTGGACCTCAAAACATGGTTTTTGTCACTGAAAAGCCTCTGAGTTTCAGTGGTAAAAAGGCCCAAAAATTTTGATTTGAAGGTAATGAGAAATGGTGCAAAAAGCTTAACAAGCTAAAGAGCAAAAAGGGGGAACAACCCCCTAATTCACAAAGGCTTAAACCACCACTTTTAGGACTGAAAAATAGAACTTTTTACATGCCAAAACCAGCCTTGAAATGGTGGAAAAAGATGGTAAAGCAAGTATGAAAAACAAGCTTAAAGGGAGAGAGTTATACTTCTTGAAGCACAACACAATTTTAGGCAACAAAACCAAGCAAAATCACTTTTAAGAGCTCCAAGAAGACCTTCTAGAACCTCAGCTCCAAGATAACCAACTTTGGTCAAGGATGTATAGGCAAAGGAGAAGTGTATCTACACTTGTATGCACTTATGCACAAAGGTTCAAGAGAGAGAGGAATGTAGAGAGAGAATTGTAGAGAGAGAGGCTCCTAAAATTTTGCTTCCTTAAAATGTTTCTAACCCTCAAAACAATAGAGAAGGCTCTCTATATATAGACAAATGCAAGCTCAGGTCGAAAATATCCCAAAATGGACAACTGGAACAGCTGGAACACAAATATCTGCAAAAAACTGACTTTTTTCATCAATGGCCGGCAAGGGACCATTGATGGCCGGCACATGATCATTTGTGGCCGGCACTGCATCATCCATGGTCGGCAGAAAAATCTGCTCTCCAGGTTTAACTTCAAATGGGCATAACTCTTTCATCTGGACTCCTTTGTAGGTCATTCTTGTGTCTAAATTGAAGCCCCAAAAATAAGATTTCCAATGATGGAAGTCTCACATCAAAATTCCAAGTGTGAAAAAAGTTATGCTCATTTTAGTGAAGACTGCTCATTTCCAGCTCAATCGGATTGATGCTTAACTTTAACCAGCCATATTTCCCTCATCTGACCTCGGCTTTGGGAGATTCTTGAGTGAAAAATGAAGCCCCGGAAGTTCAATTTCCAACGGTGGTGGCCTCATAGCTGAAATCGAAGTATACAAACGGATAGGCCTGATTTAGCGAGGGCTGCTCGACTCTCTCTTAACGGTTCATGCCCATCTTCGTCCCCAACTTGGTTTCTTCCTTATCCTCTTCTTTTCGTCAACTCCAAACCTCTAAACAAGATGTTTTATAGATTTTTTCAAAGAGTTCACCTCTCTTTCATTCTTTCTACTTTGTCCTTGCTCGGTTTACCGAAAAGCCCAACATTTAACGAAATGCGAGCCTCGGAACATCGTAGGAGCTTTGTTTCAAAAATATTTTGAAAGAGAGGGTTTTAAGGTCTAAAATATTTTTGGTCAAAAGGCTTTGGTCCAAAAAAGGAGGTGTAAGGTTGGGATTTGACTCTCTCATTGCTGAAGAAATCGAACCTTTGCACTGCACAACTTTCACCACCAAGTAAGCAATCAGTAGCGTCCAAGTCTTAAGGGCAGTAAAAAATGGGGTGTCTACAGTCCAATAGTTTCATCAATAGTTTTTCCAGCTTCACCTTGCCTAACCCAATTTATGTCATCTTCACAAGCAAACGAAGTTGCATCTAACTCTTGGTCGCCAAATCTTTCCATTTCATTGTGATGTACTCCATCATTAATTGGTTGTTCTCCACACACCTCATATAAGTCTAGGTTTCATCAACATCCCAATAAACTTCAATGGGATCATTAACATAGAAAATTTGTTGTGCCTGAGATGCTAGGATGAATGGCTCATCATTATTTTGTTTCTTTGTATATAACAAATGATTGAAATTAACAAGTGTGAAACCAAACCCATCTTGCTTCAGTCCTTTGTTGCTGTCAATCCAGTCACACATGAATAACACGTATCTACGATCGTATAAGTAATACAATTCAATAATATTCGTCACATATCTATAGTAGGCTACTTCACCTTCCACAGGATTCATGTCTCTGGTACTTGCATAGCTACAAGTTTTTTCTTTCACCATAACCCCATTATTTTGAGTTTTTCTTCTACACTCACGACTCCTCGTATGATACCTAGTACCATTAATTATATACCCACTGAATCTCATGGCCTTTTTACTAGGTCCCAATGCCAAAGTTTTAATCTCATCTGACAACACGGCATTTTCAATAGCTAGAAGCTCTTCAACCTATTTTCAAAAAGTTAACAAAATTAAACATCAACTAACAAAGAATTAAAAATTGAAAACATGAGAATTGAAAATTAGAAACATGTAAGTTATTAGTACTTACATGAGAATTAAACCATCTGGGAAACTCATCGTTATGACGGCAATCCACATCAAAATCTTTGAGACGACAATATGATTGCTTAATAAAATCACGATGCTCTCTATACATTTAAAGTACTTATAAAATGCAAGATACTTATAAATGGTATCAATAAAATTTTGGAACAAAGATTGTATCTTACTCTCGATATGGGACAACCGTAGCAGTGTTAAATAACACATACCGATGAGCTTGTACCCATGATGTGTTATCAAGCGCAAACCCTTTTCCTTTTCCTAAAGCATGATCCAGTGAGTATACTTAGTTTCCTAAAGGAACCTCAAATTCAATTTTCAGACATTTTAATCAATTATCCAATTTGACTTTCTAAGTATTGTAGTAGCTTCCTAAGCTTCAAGCTAAATTAGTACTTCAATGTACTTTTAACAAACACTTTTAAAGCATCCAAATAAACATATATAGAAGCAATATATATATATATATCAATTGATCAGAAACAACATAAACCACTCGTGATTTGATTGTTTTGAACTTATGTAGAGAAAATTGGATAAAAATATTTAACATTGAACTATTCTGAAATGGCAGGTATACACATTTATAGATAGTAAAAGAAAATAAATTTCATTCAATGTATTTGGTGTATAAATGAAATGCTTTAATAGAAGTCACAAACTTCATGAAGCAACCACAAACACTGTTCTTGAACATCACAACCTTTGACAAAGCTTTGGTAGATGGCTCTTTTCAACGCAATCCATACCTTCTATGCAAGAAAATACCCATGGAGATTCACCATAAAATAGAAGATGACAATATGCTGCTAAGCAACAATATACATAAACACACAAGTGACTATATGAAATTAATAAGTTTTCTATCCACAGTCAGGGCATTATAATTTTCATTTCATAGCAATTTTCGGAAGCAATTTCAGGTCACAAAATTTCATACTTGAAGATTTAAGTTGAGGGTGTCGAGTACAAGGTTCACAATTCAGGTTCGGATCAGATCCAAACGCCTCATGCCATCATCTTAGTCTAAACAATACCAGAGATATCTCAATTCTCTTAATGAGGCAGAAATATGCTACATCAAGACAATGAAAATGGAAATTAGAGTGAACATTTGAAGGAGAACTCGAGCATAAAGGTTAATCACTAATTTGAGGCACAACAAATGGCCATAGACTAAATAAGGGACCCAACTCGATAGAGTGAGCTTGACAAGCACAAAGCAAGAGAAACAACGGGCTTGTTTGGTTTGGTTTTGAGACAGATATTTTTGAAAAAAATTTCTAAAATTTTGTTTGGTTTGTGATTTTTTTTTTTAAAATTTCTAAAATTACTTTCTCTCTTTTACACATCAATCAATCACTTTTTCTCTTTTCTCTCTCCTTCTCAATCACTTTTTCTTTCACACACATCTACTCAATTAAAATAAAATATCAAATCATTCCAAACTCCAAAACTACTTTCAAAATATACAACCAAACAAACTAAAAAAATTTCTAAACTTTCTCCCCGAATTTTTTTTTTTGAAAATCACTCTCTCAAAAACAAACCAAACACACCCAACACGTTTAACAAAATTATCAAGTTTAAATGCATGGAGCCATCTTCATAAAATCATTGACCAGAGATATGTTTTATAAAACAAATAAAAGCAGTCGACCTCAACTCATGTTTATCCATCAGAGATATGTGTTATAGAGATGCAAGATATGAGTATGAATGTATACACTCTTCAACCAAAAAAAAAAAAAAAACTAAAAGAAAAAGAAACAGCTAAACGAATTGAAACTCACAAAATCGAAAACCAAACTTCAAAATCTGCAATCCAAGTGGTGGCCTTCAAATCATCGCCAGATCTAAAATTGAGAGAGAGAGAGAGAGAGAGAGATAGAGAGAGAGAGAGAGAGAGAGAGTTTTCGAAATTGAGACATAGAGCGTGTTTGAAATCGAGCGAGAGAGTAAACTGAGAACAAATATGAAGGTGTAGACTGAGAACTTTAATCGCTCAGATTCAAATGTCCAAATCTTCAAATCTTCGACAATCAACAGCAAATTGCAAATATGGAGCGAGAGATAAAGAGAAGTCGCAAATCGCAAATCGCAAATCGCAAATCGCAAATCAATTTTGCTCAAAATGAATTTGAGTACTACAACACTATCGCAAATCGCAAATAAATTTTGCTCAGAATGAATTCGAGCTCGATAGAGAGAGAGAGAGAAATCGCAGCTTTAGGGCTTTAGAATGTGGGTAACGACATCAGCCAATTAACATGCAGAGATGATGTTTAAAAGAAATCTAATACAGCGCTTTAAAAACGTTGTTTTAATTGAAAAATAGCGGCATTTTTATAAACATCGTAAACAAAACGTTGCTATATCCCATTTTTCCTTTAGTGCATAGTGTGCTGAGAAGGTTAGAGTTTAGCGTATTTGGAGAAACTTCAATAAAATAAAAATTCAATTTGGACTATTTTACCAATATGAATAGAAAGCCTGTGAATGGACATTCCATTTTTATATTTATAAAAAAAAATGGCAAACAATAAGGGTTGTAAGGATTAAATTTTTTTTATTTTTTAAAATAAAAATTTTGTTATAAAAAATATTAAGAGATCAATTTATGTCGTCACTAAAAAATCATCTCAAAAAGCAAAAATATGACCTTTAATTTCAACATTTTAAAAATGTCACTAATAAATGTATTTTTAAAAATAAAATAATTTTGTCCTAAATGTTTTATTTTTTAAAGCAATTTTTGGTTCTAAAAAATAGCAATTCATAACTAAATGTTCAATTTTGTTGCTAAAAAATTGACACTTTTAACAATTAAGATATTTTATTTCTAAAAAATAATTTTATCTATAAATTTTAATCTCTGAAATTTTAATTTGTTATAATCTTTGTAACGTTCTTGTTGACGAGGGTTTGAATTAACTAACCTTTCGTTACATATTGCTATATGGTTAGGGGCTATTCCTACTTGTAGAGTATAATTTTGTTATGAATACGAAAGTTGACTGTAAAATAAAAAACAAAAATATACATAAATGAACAACAATATATCAATATATATAAGACTTTTCTCATGTTCACAATTTAATTTAAAAAAACATTTGGCATATATTATAAGCATACTCTTGATGATTCAAACTGTTTACTTTTTAGAATTTATTGAAAACAATATTCATGTCAAATTAAGATGATTGGATTTCGCGGTAACTATATATTTGAATCGCATTTGATTTGAAAAAATGAACGGTTATTCTTAAAATTATATTTGCCATCTATTTTTTTAAGATAAATGTGATTCAAATATATAGCTATTGAAGTCCAATTATCTTGATTTTTTATATAAATATTCTTCTCAACGAGTACTAAAAGTGAACGGTTTGAATCATCGAAATTGATCTCACAATAGGTCTACTAAATCCAAATACTTTCTCAAATTAGATTATAAATATGAGAGAAAGCAAATCTTAATATATATATATATGTACATAAATCCTATTCATATTTCATAGGATGAGCCTAAAGTGTCCTATTTATCAAAAATGTCTAAGATCCTCTTTTTTTCTCACCCCCTTTGACTCTCTCTCTCTCTCACATTGGTTGAATTTTCTTTTTTTTTTTTTTTTTTGTTTCCCTTGTCCTCCAATCACCACCTGCCACATGTGTGTGGGGGGGTGGTGATTGGAGGAGGTCTCCATCACTCCTCTTATTGTATCTCCAACACTAACTTTTTTTTTTTTTTTTTTCAAGTAAAGATTAATATTAAAAGCTTTATTTGATACCAAGTCGTTTCAACATTAAATTTTTAATTTTATCAAACAATCGGTAGATTGGAAGAACGATCGGGAAGATGTCCGAGTGGTCATCCAGCCTAATGTAAATTTAATTTAATTTTTTTTTAATCTGATCGTCCATCCAGTTGTCTGGCTGGTCTTTCATTCAATTGATAAAAAGTTAAACGCTTGTTTAATTTAATAAAAAAATAAGGCTCTTTTAATATCAATTTGATGAAACAATTGAAATATCATTTTCACTAAATTTTTATCAAATTTAAATTTGATAAAAAAAATTTAAATTTAGATTAGAGATGGTCTTAAGTGTGTCATATAACAATGCAGGAGTAGGCATTAAAACACTTTCGAATAATTGTATGTAATTGTATGTATGTATAATTTTTTTATTGGTCTTTGTTTAATCGAGAAGGTCAACAAAAAAAATTTGAGATTGTGTTGAGATTGGATCGTAGTGCTACGAGGGCGAGAAGTCTAGCTTTGCATACGTATAAATTGGAGTAAAGCATGAATCTATAGCCTCCCTTCACGCAATGTTAGAAATTCTTCCATATTGCTTTCATTGCTGCTTGTTCAAGTTTATAAATATATATATATATATATATATTTAATTTTCACTTATCATTGTCGCGTGTAGAATAGGTTTTTTTAACAAAAATTTATAAGCATACCATCATTATTGATGGAAAACAAAAGGCTTGTTTGGTTTGTTTTTCAAAAAAATTTTTAGAAAAAATTCTCTACAAATAAATTTTCAAGAATAATTAAACCAAACAAATTTTTTAAAAAAAAATTTCAAAATTTTGTTTAATTATTTACTTTTCAAAATTACTCTCTTTCTTATACACATCAAATCAATCACTTTTTTTCAAATCTCACTCCCCAAAACAATTTTCTAAAACCATTTTTGAAAAAAGGCAAACCAAACAAGTTTTCGTATTTTTATCTCAAAAACTACTCTACAAACATAAACTAAACACACCTTCTGTTTGGTTTCAAATTATAATTTCGCCTTTATATTTGAATGCTATGCTTGATTTAAGTTTTTAAAAATTAATTTCAATATCACATTTGAATATACATTTCAATGCATGTTTAGCAGACGAGTTTTTAAATTTTGAATTTGAAGATTGGGTCCACCAAAACATTCCAAACGTCTGGCCGGTTGACCAAAACACTGTTTATTTTATTTTATTTTATTTTATTGCAATTGCAACCTATTATTTGAAAACAAAAAAATTATATTTATTTTTGATATTTTTAAAATATAAAAATTATTTTTTTAGACCGTTTCTAAAAAAACAATTAAATTTTTTTATATTTTTAATATTTTAAATAAAAAAATATTTTCAATTTTTAAAAAAGTTTTTAAATAAAAAATTATTTTTTAATAATTATTTTTTTGAATTAAATTTTTTAAAGAGTTTGATTATAAACTTTGAACAGAATTTTCAATGGAATTTTAAGTTGTGTGTTTGATTATAAGTTATAAGTTTTTGAATTAAGTTTTAAAAATTCTTTTCAAAACTCATAACTAAACAATTTTAAACTCATTTCAAAAATTCAAAATTCATAACCAAATAAATTTTTTCTTTTTAAATAATGATTCAACAGCTTACAAATTCAAAATACAATTTCATTATTAAATTATGATTTTAAAATTAAACCAAACACTACTTTTATTTCGATCCATAGTTACGAAAATTTTCGTTGACATTTTTTTATGGTAATTCGTGAAATTGTTAATTAAGGCTTTGTTTGGCATGATCTAAAAAAGTGAAAAAGTTAAAAAGTTACTATGTTATTTAAGTCACATCACCTCTTTAACACATCACTTTAAACCCAACCCATACCCAACTCATATTTCATAAAAAGTCAAAAAGTACACTTATTTGATCATCCCAAACTACCCTTAAGAGTTAAAAATTATTAAAGTGATTTTGAAAGGCACTGGTTTCCTTCAATCCAGATCAGATTAAAAAGTGTTGTTGAGTTTGTGAGGGTCCACCATGGGTCCCGTTTTAATAATCCGAACTGTGTAATGTGTAAAACTTGTCGAGTACTATATGTTTGTCGAAAATCACATTGATCAAATATCGATAACTACGTGATCAAATCAGTTTTGTATAAAAATGAATGATGAAAAAATAAACGGTTGACAGAAAACTGATCCGATGAGATAGCTATTGATATCCGATCAACTTGATTTTTTACAGATATGTAGTACTGAACGAGTTCTATACATTCAACGGTTCGGATTATCGAAACGGAAACCATGGTAAGCTCACATAGATCAAACAATACCCTCCAATTCAATTTGAGACTAAAGGAAAACTGGACCCATTTTGAAATCCTCTCCCATGCAAATCTATTAAAAGAGAAAATTTGTATGCATTCTTCAAAAGGCATCTATTATATACATTTTATAATTAAAAAAAAATATATATTTCTATAATTTTAGAGTCCTAATTTTTTTAAAAAAAAAGTTATAATAAAAAAGAACATGATATATAATTAAAAATCTCATAACGGATAATTAAAGAATAAAATTGATAATTATTAAAAAATAACATAATTAGAGAGGTGTATGATACACCATTTTTAAGTGGTGCGCTGACTAGAATTTCCCCTATAAAAAAGGATATATGATTAATATAAAAGAGTATTATTATTTAAAATCAAAAATTGGTTCTACTTTTTAAACCCAATAATATAATAATATTTATATACTATCATTTTTCAATATAAAATTTTGGGGAAGAAAAATGATCTATGTTTGGTTTGAGTTTTTTAGATTAAGTTTTTTAAAAATTGAGTTTTTTATTTTTTATATATTTTTATTTTTAGTAAATATTTTTAAAATTTTAAGTATTTTTTTTACTTTTTTAGATGCACCTTACTTAGATATATCTAAAAAATAAAAAATTTGTAAAAAAATATCTTAAAAAATTAATAAATACATAAAAATAAGAAAAATATATTGATTTCTCATTTTTTTTTGGTATTTAATGAATTTTTTAAAAAAAAAATCACAAAAATTATAGTTTTTATGTGTATTTATGTTAAATGTATCTAAAAATTTAAAAAATTATTTAAAATATTAAAAAAATTCAGTAAAAATAAAAAATACGAAAACAAAAAATTAAAATTTTCTGAAAAATATTTTTGAAAAATAAAAAACAAGCAAACCCTGTTAAATGTCTTACCAAAATTATTGGATAAAACGACATCGTTTTAACAACAAAGGTCCCATATTTATTCCTCTTCCATAATTCGATTCGTGCCCTACTCTCTCTGTGTCTCTCACTGTAGCTGTAGCCATCGCGGACCCGTCGCCACCCACCGCCTCTACAATCCACCATCGTCTCCGCCGAGCGCCACCGTCTCTCTCTCTCTCTCTCTCTCTCTCTCTTGCGGTAAGTCCCTTTTCTCTCTCTATCTCACATGCACACACTCTGTGCACGTATATATACCATATACCTAAAGTATATGTATATATGTATATGTGTTTCATAACTTTAGCCCACAGAGTTGAAATGAGAGTTTTTTCACTAAGAAGCTAACCAAAAACTAAAATTAAGCTAATAGGATCATTTTATTACACGATTCTCTCTTTGAATTTCATTGTACAGAGGCTCAGATTTTGTTTGATGAAGTTTGGTTTTGTTTCATAATCTGTCACAAAATAGTCTCATATATTGAGTTTCATTCTGCAGAGTCTGAGACTATGTGCTATATGATCATTGGTTTGGCTTCACAATGTCACAAAATAATCATCAAGGAAAATCACCTAATTGTATGCTCTGTTAATCTTTGTTCTACGTTACAAAATACCCGTTTTAAAGGTTTGTGATACAAACTTTCATTAACACATAATCTACAATTTGAAAATTACAAGCTTTTTATGTGATTTTGATATTTTTGAACATTGGTGTGTGCATTGGCAATGTGCCATGTGAGATGCAAATGCAAAACCCTTGTTGGCAATCCCTAAAAAAAGAAAAGAAAAAATAATTGAATATAAAAAAAACTCCTCATCATATCATCCTTATAAAATCTAATCTTATTTTTTGGGTGATAAATTACATTTTTGGCCTCTTAAATATGTTACTGATGTCATTTTAACTAAATTTTGTCTCAATCTGTCCATTCAACCATGTAAAGTGCTTCACTGTTGATCCTCATTTCACATCTTTTAGAATTTTAAATTGAAACCTAAATTGCAAATTGCATTTAATCGATAAAAAAAATAATTTCAACTATCCATTTTTTAAAAATCATTTTAGTTGTTTTCTCCTAGAAAAATGTATTAGGTAGTGTATAGGTACTTGTGGTTTCTGCTCAAGACTCATTGCAGAGAAGAAAGCTTTGCTCTTTTGAAAGTGAAATTGATATTCTTAACTTTAGTGATTGAGCTTCTCACCAAGCATTAACTTTGTGTTTTTCTTTAATTGGTCATTTACTTAATTTTTCTTATAGAATATAGCTGCGAAAGGGGATCTTTTTTATTTTTTATGTTTAAATCATCTATTCGACTAAGTTTAACAAGAATCTAAGACAAACTGTTCATATGCGTACTCCTCACATGCTTATGTGTAAAAGGCGTACAAGATGTACCTAAAGCGCATGTCTTAGACTGTAAGCCTTTGGGAGTAAAGCCTAAAAATCAAATCCTTGAGGTGTTTTTCCTTAGCCTTGCCTCAAGGTGAGCCTCAGTAAAGCCTTTTAAAACTTTGCATACAACAATTCTATTTGTCGGCAACTGTAAACAGTTCTTATTCCAGAATCTGTTGTTCTGGGTATTGTTCCCATATGCAATTCAAGTTGTTCCATGGTGAAACTAACATTGAAGAAGGCTGAAAATGACATTCCACAAAAAAAATAAATAAACAAAATTGATAGGTAACTTCCACCTTTGATTTTGTGGGACAACAAAGGGATCTTATCCTGAACTTGGCCTTTATGTATTGTTTCTGTCAGTTTTAATGTTGTTATGTGCATTTAGAGATACCCTAGGTCATATTTCTGCCCATATATTTTGTGCATCAAATTTCTAATTTTTTTGGTTGCTTTTATTAATTATTCTTGGTAGTTATGGATATGGAGAGTGCACGCCTTGGGGTTTGGATTGTATTATATTCCAAATTTCTTATGCAGCCAGACACTATTTCCATTCTGTAACCAAACCATGCCAACATTTTCCACCTAATTTTGAAATATTCAATTCATAGATTTAGTTGCAGTGCAATACTTTGTTCACTGAGAATCTCTATATAAGTACATAATTACCTTTAGCCTTTTGCATACCATAGCAAAGGTTTCGGGCAATTATGTTTTTGTTCTTTTTTTTATAATCATATATCGTACTGGGTTTAAATAGATTGTAGATATTTATGCTTTTCACTTTTGTTAATTTATTTGAACATTATATAATTATAATTGACTGGAACCTTTGAATCCATTGCAGTTTATCTAGTTACATGGAGAGAGGAGAGAGCATATTGGATGCAATATTCGATGAGGATAACTTGGAAGATGTCCAAGATGTTGAGATGATGGATATAGAAGAAGGAGAGTTAGTGGAGCAGGATTCACAGACTGAATCACGACAAACCATTGGTGGTGACGTTAATGCAATAAACCAAGAACCTAGAGTTAAGAATCACAAACCTAAGAGTAAGAAGAAGAAGAACAAAAAAAAGAAAGGCAATTCAGGGCCAAATGTGACAGATATTAACAGGTTATTGTTCTGTGAAGTATTTTCCTTGCTATAATCATGAAGAAAAAGTAGTTTGCTTTTTATTGTTTAATATATTTAATCCTTGGTCTTTCAATGCAATAGACATTAGAATAATCTTACTCAGGAATTTATGAATTATTGTCCTTTGTAGAGGGGAGATTTTGCTTTGGAAACCTAAGCTGTCATATATTATGATGTTTTCTTGATGAAAGAATTCTGCACTTGTCTTATTCATGAAAATAAGAAATTAATAGAAATTTCTTGAGCGGAGTAGATTTAAAGTTGAACTTCATCACTTTCACCACTCAACAAAGCATTTAAGAACTAGTTGGGGCTGGATTATTAACATTTGTTTTTTTATTTAAGGCCAATCCAAAGCTAAATCACAAGTGATTTTATGAGTTATATATTTTTTTGACTTCTATGTATGTTTAGCATCTTGATTGAAGTCATATCCCTTATTGATGTAATCAATTGGTCTTTGTGTGCACATTTGTGAACTAGCTTAGCAAGCCTTCTCTTTTTCTACATTAAGGCCTCGTTTGGGGACTGGCTATTTTAGCCAAAAAGCCAAAAAGCCAACTAAAACTAGTCACATCACCTCTCTACTTTTCTGCACATCTTTTCGTAAAAAGCCAAAAAGTTACTAAAATAGCTTGTTCTCAAACAAGGCCTAAGTGTCACTTCCATCAAAGAACTATGCTACTGAACACGATCAGCCATCTCTTTCAACAAGCTTAGTAGATCTCTCTCCACTATTGCTACCTCTCCCCAAGGTTGCCCCAACTCTCTCTTCCACCTCTAGTGGTCCCTTGCAAAATCTTTCCAGATAGCCCCACTCCTACCACCTTAGGCCCGACCTTCCATGCTACCTACAAAGGAATATCTTTGCACCATACATCATGCCTCTCCAAAAACCTACTCCATACGGTTCACCTACCTATGGACACCCATCCTCTCTAATCTACACCAAATTTGCAATCAATGGCTTTTTTTCCACCACAGCCCTTCCTCCACATATCTCCACAACCACTACCCTTAGTACAGCTTGATTAAAGTGGTGAAAATGGTGAATTCCCAATCCACCATACTCCATAGTGGAGCACATTGTTTTCCAATCCACAAGATGGACTTTGAATTGCTCCCTCATACCTCCCCATAGAAAATTTCTTTGTAACTCTTTTTTCATTTTCATTGATTATTTGTATTTATTGTTGAAATATTCTGTTGCTTTTGCTTTTCAGAAAGAAAAGGAAGAAAATAAATAAATAAATATTTTGTTGCATCATTTTTGGTCTTTATTTTTGGTCTTTTTGGTCTTTATACCATGTATTCTACTTTGAAAGGAAACAAGCTTGTGTTTTGGAACTGAATGTATTTATTTTTATGTAATTTGCAGGTTTGTTTTAGATGTTTGTAAACACTTGCGAGAGAGAAAAACATATCTGGTGTACAATGCTGTTGGTTGCCTGGGTGTATCTGCTTTGAGTGATCTCGTCAAAGAGGTATGATTTCCATTGCATGTAACATAGTGTTGTATAGTAGTGGTTGTAAGATCTGAAGTCATTGGTAAATATGCAGAAATAATGGGTTTTACATGATGCAGAGTCATCATTGTAACTTGTAAAATTTGGTATGACATTTTGTGCATGAAATAGTGATTAAGCAGTCAATCTATCCAGATTCCAGAATCATAATTATTATCACATAATTTATTGTTAGGTGAGAGCTGGCAAAAAGGTTCACATTAAATATTTTCTAACTTGTACATTTGACTCATAATCGATTTAATGCAAATTGCAAAAATTGGTAGCTCAATAACTAATAGGGTATTAGGTGTGACATTTTCTGCATGAAATTCATGAACAAACAGCACTTATATAATATATATGTGTTCATTTGGTATTGCAGTAACCATGTGAATAACAATGGTTTTAGGGCTTCGTGATTTTTCGATGTTACAACAAATTCCCACTGACTTGTTGGGTGCTAAGTTGTCTGCTACAAAAGATGTGTTGTGCTAGTGATCTAAGTTTAATGGTACAGTAGTCATCTCTGCATGGCTCCAGAATGCGCAACTATTCTACTTGGATTTTCACATGCTTATTAGAGCCTATAAGTTGTATACTAAATTCCGTCAAGTATTCGAAACAACCCTTATGGAAGGGTGACATTGCAGCTTGTGTAGGGTTTTGAATGTCACAATTGAAATTACTAGGACTGAATTGTGATTTGAGGTAAAGTATAGGGGTGCAAAGTGTAATATACCTTTTCAATTATGTGTGCCAAGACTATTGTTTAATGCCAAGATACCATACCATCTGCCTTATGGTTTTGTTCTGTAAAATAAATCTCAGTGCCCCATTGCAGATTGTTGAATGGTTCCAAATATTTATTTGGTCATTTGTGTTAATTGTTTTTGCTAGATGCTTTTGTTTGCCTTCGTGCGTGCATGATATGCATTTATGGGAGTCTCTTTTTTATATTGCTTTACTTTTAAGGTGGACTTGGGTGTTCTGCAAACTCTTCTTCATCAAAATTCCTGTTCTTGTTTTTGAAATTGTAGATTTTGCTTTTATCTGTCCCTTGATGAACATCCTCAGGCTGTTGTCACTGCTAGTCTTGACCTAGTGAGTTATTCAGTGAGTTGGCTTAAAGTTGCTCTGTGAGTACTTGAAGAGATGTTATTCCCTTGTGATCCGTTCCCTCTTCTATCAAGCCCTAATTGAAGGTTTTAGAAACAATGTACCTTTTGGTTTGGTTAGGGGCCATGGAGATCCATTTGGTTTTTGCGCAAAAGGTGAGGATTAGTGTCGCAATTATTGATTCTGGAAAAGCATAGAGCTAACAGTGTTAATGCACTCTATTTAAGGATGTACTGGCTTTCTTATATTCTGATACTCAATATTGTTTCCGTACCCTCGCAGATGTATGTTCCAGAAGCCATTCCATTGCTTCCAGTCTTTGTGGATCTCTAAGCTGATATATCTCTCCTTGCTGAATTACTTCGTTGTTTCCTATTGGTATAGGTTGATGTCAATTGGTTTGGCCTCTTTTGCAGTTTTAAAACTTGGTATGCACATATAGACACAATCCTACGTAAAAGGACATATATCTATATTAATTCCTGTGTAAAAGAAAAAGGAATATAACTCCCCCGTATCTGATGAAGAATTCAGCCACCATGTCTGTTCTTCAAAAGAATGACAGAAGTAATTAACGTTTAGACATATATTAGAAATGGAATCTTAAAGAATCTATTTAAGAATTGATTTGAGATGCTAATTTTAAACCCTTAGTGACCCCAGGGGGGGGGGGGGGGGTCTGTGAAATTGGCCTGTTAGGTGGGTTTTTTTGTCTCTCTCTCTCTCTCTCTTGTTTAATTTGTTTTATCCTCATGTTCATTCACTGCTAAGTTTCATGGAAGATGAAATGACACAGAGACATCGGGACAGTGCTTTCTAGAAATGTTGGGACATGGACATGGCAGGGACACAGCAGCATATTATATATTCACTGCATACTGATATCAACTTCTTTTTTGATATGTCCGTGTACATATTTTTATACAATAGAATATGTTACTTATTGTTAATTTTACATTAATGATGGCATATTGTGGAAGAATAAGCTAGACAAAAAAATGTTCACGACAGTTTTATGCATTGCATACTGGTCGTTTATATGTTATATTTTTTCTGCGCAATTTATGTTATTTACCTAAATAATTCCCAGTGCATTTGTTTATAGTAATTTTTTATTATTTTCAGTTAGTTTCCATTTTTCTATGGGATTTATAATGAATGTGGAAGTTGCAGGTGGATGCAATTCAAGCTTGTGGAGGTCAGAAAACTGCGGATGGAAAACGCTTTAGATATGGTGGTGGCATACTATGGAG
Organism: Camellia lanceoleosa; assembly: GCA_025200525.1. NCBI lineage: Eukaryota > Viridiplantae > Streptophyta > Magnoliopsida > Ericales > Theaceae > Camellia > Camellia lanceoleosa. Next base: position 124,275,685 of record CM045771.1, on the reverse strand, counting down.
TGTCCTGAAAGCACGAGACCCAAATGCCTATAGAGAGATAATGAAGAAGGGGAGGGAGTTTGAGGTGTGTTACGATACTTTCTCTGCATCCGCTATGCACCTTTACCGCTTTTGCTTTTCCATATTTCAAATGCATACATACATATGCATATTTAATCTTCCAGACTTAATTCGTTTGATAGTCACTTTGCATTATACAACAGATTGATACTGTCCCTCCTGTGCTAGTGTTCCATTGAAACAGAAGTCATGGTTTTCAAATTGAAAGAAATGATTTTCATTAATTAGGTATTCATCCTATAATCTCATATATCACTCTAAATTGTAGATCATGTATAGATATGATAAGATACTAAGATCTCTTGAAGTAACCTCCTAACCTGAAAGGGAAAAAAGGTTACTTCCTTTATGTAGTGAACATTCTGCTGGTGTCTTTCCGGCCTTCAAAATGCTGTGTTTGGTTCAAGTTTGTTTTGCTGTTTTTATGCCCAATCGTGGCCACTATTGCTTCACACAGCTTGATTCCTCATGTTGTTTGATGCAATTTGCTTCTTGTGGAACTGTAATGCTGTTCTATGTTCCTTCGCTTCGAAGTTTTGGGTATTTAACTGTTGTGTTGTGTCGTGTTATTTACCGCTTTGCAGAAGCAATTCAGGCAACAAAACATCTGTCAAGGCCAAGTACAGAACAAGAAAGATGCTTCTGAAAGGATTGATAATGCATTCCCGGATCAGATGACAGCCAGCACTTCAGATGGGTGACAGCTAGTAGAACCTCATGTGCAAAACCAACTTGAGCAGTCCAATGCTGAGAGGAAACGTGCATCTGTTCATGATAGAATGAGGGTACCCGTTACTTATGACGATCTGATTGGAGAGGAGGACCCAAAAGATGAATCAACCTGATCTGGGAAGAACTGCATGTTTCTGTGGTTCGAACAGTTTTGTGAATTTTTGGTTCTCCAATTTAAATTCCTTTCCGGCATTCTCTTTCTCAGCTACCAAGGTAATAGAAGACATATTTTGCCTATTCTCCAAGAAAGGAGGTGTTTGTGTTTGGAACTTTGGATTAGTGAAAGGATTTGCGGAGAGAAAAGAAAAATGACGGGAAAAGTGAATGAAGTACAATTTTTTTTTTCCTTCACTTTTTCCATCAACAAACCCCCTACATAAATCTATTCTCCAAACAAAGCATAAAGGGTAGGGGGAAGAAAATAAATGAAATGAAAAATCAGAAAGAAAAGGAGAAACTGCTTTTTGTTAGTTAGTACATATATGGTTGGTTCTTTTTTAAGAATCCCATTGAATTGAATTGAGGCCTTTTGTTTTTTTCTTTGTTTTTGGGTCTGAGAAATTGAGGCTTTGGGTTACTCTTGATTTTGTGGATGTGCCTGTCATGTATGTCCTGATTGATGAGAGGAATTGGAAAATTTTGAGAAATGAATCCATACAATTAAATAGAAATGTCAAATTTTATTATATTGTCAATGCTAAGGTGGCAAGTTTGGCACTTTGTAATGGTGGCAAGTTTGGCACTGTGGTACTAAATTTTGCTACACTAAATTATGTATTTTATTTGATATAATTTTGAATTAAATTAATGTTGAAAAAAAGCAAATGCGCTAGCATTGATACAATTAAACACAGCACGATTTGTTGGAATGGTTCAAGTGTGTTTTAGTGTTTGATTAAAAAGTTGGATCAAAGGGAAGCCATCTCATAGCAAGTTGTCCTTCTAGGTTGTATTAGTGTCTTGTAGCAATATGTTTTGGATTTTTAAGAACAGTTGTTGATTGGTCGATTCTCTGATTAAAATTTTTAAATTACAATAAAATATCACTTTGCGGACTATTTTCACCGATAATCATTCGTAAGAATAATTTCAAATGCTATATTAAATACAGGAAATTAAGCCAGTGTGGCACCATTTCTTTATCTGCATTAAAACAATTCATTCGTGGATTAGTTGTGAAAGCTTTTTAGTTCACTTTTCTAAGCATTCATGCTCCATACAACCCTTTCTGTGATCAATCCTGATTATTTACAAACTATCACATGTATCAAACACTCAATTCAATTTCCATCCATGGATCGAGACCACAACCTTCACTACTTGTAACAGTAGACTCCAGAATTTTATCTCTGGTTCACACATGGATAGAGCGTTGGCTCGTTCTTCTTTTCAAATTTCTTCCATTGTTAGCCATGATTTAAAAAAGCCTCTTGGGAAATATTATTAGAGGCGTAGGCAACATCACCAAATCTTACAAAGAGTAAAAAGTGCCTCAAAGTAAAATTTGTTTGTGCTCAACAATATATATGAAGATGACAGGCTAACGACTCAATCTCAAGCAAGGGTTGTTGTTTGTGTCTTTCTGTAAAAAGAGGCAGACCGCGGTGCAGTCATCCCTCTTTGAAAAAGGAAACTTTCTTCTCCATGCTGAAACAGCGGCATCTACCACTGTTCTTGCAGCCACTTCCTCAGTTCCTGCTGCTGCTACAATAGATGCCACTTCATTGTTGCTCAGCACATCCCACACCTGAAATACCACAATACAAAATAGTTAAAAGACAATAGCATTTATTTTTTTTAAGAAATAAAAGAGCAAGACAATGCATGAGAATCCAACTCCTGACAAGACAATGCCTTAAAGACATTAATGGAACTGTCCTTTTTTGAGGACTTAGAGAGAGAGATAGAGAAGGGGGAAGGGGGGTGTTATAAGGAGATTTGGAACTTTATTATATGATGCACCAAGAATTTTTCTCATTGGTCTTGTCTTTTTCTTGTTAAAGATCAAGTTATGCCTTACAGTTTTTCTTTTAAGTGTGTAGAATCTGATCACAAAATCGAACACCATTATCTCACTGGGGTGGGACCAAGTGGTTTAGAATTTTTCTTTTATGCCTTAAAATGCTCTCTAACATGGACTAAGAGGCCAGTCCTAGTGCACGATACTCCCGCCAGTGGAGAATTTCAAGAGGGTCACGCGCAGCCTTACCTCACATGCGGAGAGAGGCTATTTTCGTGACATGTCATGATACACTACATCCTATTTTTGGAAGGTGTCAAGTGTGATTAAAATGAAAATCTCTGGAAAGTGGAGTTTACCCCATCAGTGGCAAGAACAAGAAACCTATCACGAGAAGTGAGTCGGAGATAGAAGACTTCAGGGATAGCGATAATGCCATGGTTTTTGAGAAGGAAATCTCCGAAAGCTCTGGACATGGCGAGGCCTGGGGAGTCATCATGGGGCAACCATACTCTCTGTATGTGTGGCTCTGCTCTCATTGCCATTACTCTTCCATTCCTCTTCCTTATCCTATCTGCTTCCACTGCGTGACACAAATGATCTGATCAATTCACCATTGAATTACACACTATGTTTTATAAAGCATATTGTTTTGTTTTTTGTGTGTTATGAACTTGGCAACAAGTTTTTGGGAATGGACTTGGTATTACAATCTCATGAAGGAAAAATGTGAATTTTTTTATCATGCCCTTGTGTATTTTAAACTTATTTTTCAAATTTGAAGTTATTTCTTAAACACATTATTTTATGAAGGCGTGTTTTGACAACATGACTTGCTTAAAGGTATGTTTTCAGAACACAACTTCAATTACCTTATTGTCAAATTCATTGATTTTGCGAAATTATTTGGATTTAAAATATAAGTTCAAAAAGTGTCTACATTTTGTAAAGTAAATAATTCGAAAAAAAACGGTCTTACTTGGTAAACCAGGCTTTAAATCAATAGTCAATGGAACAGCCTCGAGTATTCCATCCTCAGTGATTGTCCCCATCACTGCTCTTGAGTCTCCAAGATTAGCAATTACAAGATCTTCCCCCTGTTCAATTTTACAATTACAAGAAACACAAAATTTATCTTCCAACTAAATTTCCCATAATAATAATAATAAAACACAATCCCATAGCATAGGATTCTCTTTATTCAAATCTCTCTGTCGCTTTATCCTAATACACTTGTTACTGCATGATGTGATGAGAATTTCAGGACACGATCATGCAATTGAGAGTGTTGTCCATCTATCCCAATGCACTTTTAGCCGTACTATGTGACAAGAATACCAAGACACGAGAATTTTAAGACATGATTGTGTAGACAGACAGACAGAGGGATTTGGGTACAAAAGATCCTTGGCCTAAACACGGAGAGTTAAGACTTGTTTGGCTTACCTGTTTGATGACGACAACCGCGGTGGTTCCACTGCAAGAGGAGTCCAAACTCTCAAGAAGCTTAATCTCCTTGTCCATCACCTTGAAGGCACTAATACAAGCCTCTTTCCATATGTGAAAACTTTTGTTTGATACCATTTCACCATTTACTCTCTGATTGAGGAAACTAGTAGCATACCCAACTGTATTATTGATCTTTGTGAGTGTGTTCTTTTGGTTTAGCAACAGCGAAGGCAAGCGGTTTCTGACCAACTTGCTTACTATGTGACCATTCTTTCCATGGCCGTCGAAAACTCCACATAGAACTCCATCTTCTGTTTCATAGCCCTTGAAAGAGAAAAAAAGTTTCAAGTTAATGCTAAAAACAGGGGAGTAAAGTGTTTAGTATTGTTTTCATTTTCCGTTTTCTGTTTTCAAAACAGAACAAATGAAAACTGATAGCGAAAACTTGTTACAAAAACTGTTTTCAGGAAAATCCTATGATTATAAATCTTAGCAAATCCAGAAAATCTTTTGTTTTCTCAGGAAAACTAAATGTTTGGTATTGTATTCGTTTTCTTCGTTTTTGTTTTTTGTGTTTTCAGAAACAGATTAGAGAAGACCTAATAGCATACATACCTGGTATAAAATTGCAGCATCTTGGTTTGATGACTTGCTTCCTTGATGAGAATGAAGAGAACCAAGCCTTTGACTTTCATCAGCAGCAAAAGTCTCATCATAGAACACCACATTTTCATTGCAATCCTCAGACTGATGAATCTCTGAAGATGCAATGGATATGCAGATACCCATTCTCAACTGATACAACCCTTCTTATTGTTCTACTATTTAAATCCCAATAACTTGTGAATATAGTCTCCGCATATAAGCATTACATCAGGGACCCCCCAGAACCAACTAGGTTGTCCTAGTCAATGGTTAAATATTTCATTTCTTATTCTCCCTTGAGGTTACTCCTAGGTTTTTGTTTAGTAGTTATCTGGTATACGTGGATAAGAGCACTACATGTTCCTGGAATTAGTTGAGACAAAATCTTATAATTAGCTATTTTATGTAGGACGGGTACACCTAGGCCCAATAATTATTCAATATATTTTTGATGGAGTGACTACATGTAATTGAGGATTACTGAGGGTGAAACCTTATAATTACTTGATATATGTAGGACGAGATATCTGGACTTAATAATTACATGGTATATATAAGACGAGAGAACTATATATACTCAAGAAAGAGACTTATTAATTACCTAATATATATGGAATGAGGGAATTACATATACCGGAATTCGTTAAGGTAAATTTCAGTGAAGAAAAAAAAAAATAATAATAAAAAATCAAGGAGGTTCATGCAAGTATAAGATATTATGATTAGAAGTGGCTCTCAGTGACACACACCTTCGTTTCCATAATTCACTGTTTTTTTAATTTGTTGGGTATTACTTTAGACAACCATAAGATTCATTAAAAGGGGCATATGAGGTGTACTAGCCATGTAGGACAAGTAACTTAAAAAAACACCATAAACTATGCATATTGGTCGGCTGCCTGCCTCTACATGTGAACAATGGAACCTAACAATGTTCACACTCTCATTACTTAATGAGAAAGTCTTAAATTTAATGAGAAATTCTTGTGCAAATAAAAATTCCAATGGGACCCGTTTGGTTTTATTTTTGATTTTTGTTTTCACTTTCATAATTTCGAAAATAAATACAATGAGATGTTCAAAACATCCATCATTTTCATTTTTGTATGAAAACAGTTTAAAATTTAAAGATAACATTTTGATATTTCTTAAAAAGTGAGTTATTTTTCGAAAACTGTTTACTAAACAAGTGTGTTCTTAAAAAAATGAAAAATAGGAAATACAGTAAACTTTTAAGCAATTCTTGAATAGGTGAATTGAGAGAATTTGTACTTTTAACGCAAACAAATGCACGAGGGTTCAACATCAACCGATAGAACCTAATTAAAAATTTTCTTAATTAAATGTGTCCATCTGATGATGAACAACCTACTAGGTGTATGAAAGGTACATTCTAGTTTTATAGCATCATGGTTTTAATATTAAAAACTATGTGTGGCCAATGGCTCTAGTTAGCAATGTGTTCAAGTGAAAGCATGAGCAAAAGCAACAAGATAGTTGACCATGACCAAATCGATGCACTTTATAGAGAAATGAGATTTAAAATTTTGGCAATGCCAGTAAGTTAAGACCCCTTTGGAGGTTTGTTAAAGGTATCAAAAGATGTGAACAGTTTGTCAACCCTTCACAAAATATAAATTAATAACAATCAAGCATGAGGGGGGAGGGGGGGGGGGGGGGGGGTTGTAATAGTATTTTAGGCAGGCATGAGCAAGTTGGGAGAGGGGAGCCAAAACCAATGGTTACTCAAGCAGATTTCTTGAGAACATCTACAGTAGTAGCTCAATGATAAAAATGTTTGTCTTTTAAGTAAATGTTGGGTTGAATATTAATTATTTGATTGCGGATGGAGGGGTTTATCGCCTGACTTGAATTTTGGAGTAAAATATTTTTGTACGTGTGACTTGTTACTTTAATTTCTATGTATTTGACTATTTCTTATCATTTTTATGATTACAATAAAAATTGCAATAGTCATGGACATAATCTTAATTTGAGATGAACCATATAAACTTTATGCTCTTCATGTATGCATTTGATTTATTTTCTTGTGCATTTGTCTGTTTTTATGCTATATGTTTCACTGATCTTAAGTAGATGTTATAGATTCTTAAATCTTAGGTTTAACTCGTTTTTATGTTACATTTAATCTTAGTCTATACACAAAATTTGCAAGTATTGGAGATTTTTCCTATCTTGTACTTTGGAGAGGTTCTTCATCAGCCAAAAAAATAAAATAAAAAAAATAATAAATAAAATTTTTGAGCTAAAAAAAGTCAATCAAATCATCCTGACCTATATAAACTGTGGACTTTCTTTATAAAATTGGGTGATTATGACCTCATGTTAAAGTTGACTTTAGTAATGCATTTTTGGCTGGTGTGGGTTCCACCCCTCTACGTGGTTGATCTTCTTGTGATGTGTCATTAGGAAATAAATATTGGAAAAGAGACTTTCAAAATTGGAAAATGTGATATATATATATATATATAAATATTTATGGGAAATAGAAAATTAATTACAAATTAATAAAACTTTTGTAATCAGTTGTATCGAAAATTTGTATCTAACAGCTTCTGATTTGTAATTAGTTTATTTATTTATCTGATAAATTTTTTTCTAAATTTTTAAATTTTGATTATGAAACTCACCCTTATCTAAACTTCAGAACTTGAATCCATAACCATATTTGCGATGATAAATATAAGAACAAAAATTCATAGTGAAATTGGTATTAGGAGCATTTAAAAGCAAGGGTTTTTTCTAATTTTTGTGAGGCTGGCCAAAGAATAGTTGAAAAAACATTTGGATCATATTAATATATTATTAGCTGAATTTTACGGCTTCCCAAACAGCCCCTTAGGCAGATAAATGATGCAAGAAACAATTAATTAGTAGGAAAGTAATATAAAAAGTTAGTGGGTCAAATGGATTCCTTGGACAAATAGGAAAAAACTTAAAGACTCATATGAAAGGGCAATGTTGTTTCAAAAGCATCCCTTAATTATGTAGTATTATAATGCATCCACATGCTTAATTATATTTTTAATTAGATTTTAAAGTTAAAAAGTAACTACCTATTCTCAACTTTACAACTGTTGGAAACCACAGGGGAAGATTTTTCAGGTTATTAATCAATGGCATAGATGATCTGAGCTCTTAATGATTTTGAGGAAATGCATATTCAAATGAAGTGTCTCATAATTGATGTATAAACAATGAAAAAAGCGATCAAATGCATGAAATTCTAACTAATGCAAGTCTGAGAAGATAAGATGGATGCAACCTTACACCCATAAGATAAAGTTAACCCAATTTAGTCCTCATTGAATGGGGATTGAGGAGGAATAGAGACGGCGCCTATCTTAGACATAGGTGGGTAAGACCGCTGCTTAGGACCCTCAAATTTTTACTGAGACTTAGGGCCACTCAAAAAATTTGGCCAGTGTAGTAGGGGCTAAAATAATTTGTTTACTTATTAGGCCTCAAATAAAAAAGGGGCCCAATCGTCAATTATGTAAGTTTAATCTAGCAGTTTTGCAGCTAAAATGCGAGGCTCTGGAAATAGATTGGATATAAACCTAACATTTCACAATATATTATCTAAAATCATATATAGATGATTTTAGATGACATGAAATTAACCAATTTCCATGGCTTTACCAGATGATCATAGCTGCCAAACTGATATACATATATATATATATATACAAGAAACCATTAACAGCAATTATCTTTACTTTGGTACATTCATTTTGCAAAATCCCTTGAATCCAACTCATTCCTCTGCTTTTTCAGTCTTAGGTGGGGTGTATATTGCTTTTCCAATTCAATAGAACAAAAGCGAATGCTATGACTATGCAAATTAGCCCTTCCATACCATTAGCTTTGTAGAAAGTATTCTGATTTGAAAATGCATTCAGATTTTCCACTACCCAAAAAAGCAAATGCACACTATCCATTCAGGAAGAAGGTAGATTGGCTTACAGACTGACAAAAAAGATAAAAATTACAGCAACATATTGCTTAAAAATAAACCTAGGATATATGAAAACCAATCATCCAATACAACGAAAGCTTCACTGTTAATATTCTCACTGGATGGACAAAACAGTAACATTTTCTTCACCCTGTGCAGAGTCGACTGTGGGCGACTTTTTCACAAGGGACTTGGGAATATCAATGTTGTCTTGCACACACCGTTGCTGAGGATGTGACAAAAGCATACACATGTAACGGAAAAGGACACGTGTCATCCCCTGCCCGCTTTCCAAGATGTAACCCTCGTACTCTGTAACTTGTTCAAGAGCATCCACTAAGGCATCGTAAACCTTCTGGGGACAATTGTCAGGTCCAGGCTTGTCATGAAGGTAGATCACATCGAAAGTGAAGAGTTTCTGGTTTGCGGGCCATTGGTATTGTGGTTGTATGGAGGATCTGCAGTAGATTAGGATCTGAATTGTGACAGAACAAAGTACAGTTGTGTGAGATTCTATAGGAGAAGATGAAATTACAAGGATTAAATCAGACTACAATGCTTTTGGCAGAACTTGGATGTAAGTTCTTGTTTTGGGTAGGTTCTTGCAATCTAAAAGAGAGAAAAAAACATGTGAATTTTTTTTTGAATACATGAGAAAAATAAACAGAAGCACTTCATTGATATCTGGTAAAAGGAAGACAACATTGTGGGTGGCACAAAAACAAAATCAAAAAAAGAATATTTCTTATCATGAAAAGTTTCGAAGGGAAAAGAATGAAAAGAATTATTTGGCTTACCCATGAATGACGTAGAGGCCATTATATATAATAGATTCACGATACAATTTAGGAAACGATATAAATAAAGAAACAATATTACATCAGTAATTGACACAATAACAGATTATATACATAATACTAAAAATAAAAACATTCTATGTACTCTAATTTCTATATTCAACACTTCCCCTCAAGCTGGTGTGAAGATATTCAATAATCGCAGCTTGCAAATGGATGACTGGAAGAAGCCGGAAAAAACTCAACAACTAGTCCAAAATAAATGCTACCGAACAAATCTGGTAGTCCACTAAATAAAAAAGACCAAAAAGTGCTTAATACATCAACATCACACCCTAGAAGAAGGGGGGGGGGGGGGAAAGGGAGGGGGGGGGGAAGAGTAAGGATTGAACTACCCTGGTAGAGCTGCCAAAGCATCTATGGCTAGAAAACACCCTGGTCGGCAGCCAACAAGACCCTGGTTGGCATCAGAGACCGGAACCAATGTTGGAAGACAGTTTATAGTCGTGCCGGACCATTGTAGAAACTGGTTGGAACTAATGTCGGGGACAGTTTAAGGTCATGCTGACCGTTGTAAGAACTGATTGGAATCAATGCCGACAGTTTACGGGGTTATGCCAGACCATTGTAGGAACTAACTGGAATCAATATCGGGACAGTTTAAGGAGTCATGTCAGACAGTTGTAGAGACTAACCGGAATTAATGTCGAGATAGTTTAAAGGGATCATGCTAAATCGATATAGAGAATTGGATGTTGAACCAGCAAGCGTGGCACACATATAATTTATGACGTGGTGTTGAATAATAATGGCAACAAATAACTAAGTGCGCCAAGCGATGGCTTATTAGAAAGTGCGCCAGGGGGTGGCTTTGGTGGTGCGCCAATGGGGTGACTTGGATTATGTGCTAGATGGGGCAGCTTAGGTGGTTCACATGGTATATCACCATCTTTACCATAATATAGGTATAATACCCCCCCTCAAACTCAAATAGGTTTGAAGATAAAAATCTATTTGAGGTTAAAATAGAGGGAAAGACAAAGTGGAACATAAACACAAAAAAAATGGATTGTGAATAAAAAAAATATGATAGAAATATTTGGGATAGGAATAAACTAGTGGATATAGGAAGAGATTACCACAAAGTGATACTGAAAAAAAATATGACAGTAAAATGGGTTGAGGTCTGGCGGGCGGCCAAGGCAAGACTGCCACCCGCCCATGAAGCAAAATTACTAGGTACTTAACCTAACCTAACTCTAATACCAAAAAGAATGAAAAGAATTATTTGACTTACCCATGAATGAGGTAGATGCCATGTATATATAATAGATTCATGATACAATTTAGGAAACGATATAAATAAGGAAACAATACTAAATCAATAATTGACACAATCACAAATTATATACATAATACTAAAAATAAAAAGATTCTATATACTCTAATTTCTATATTTAACAGTAATTTGGTAAAATGGCAAGAATGCAGGAGTATTTGATCATCTGGAGTTGGTAAAAAAAAAAAGCTCACCAGGTGATAACAACACCACTCATAAACTGTAAGTGTTTAAAATGACAATGTCATTATGTCAACAAAGGGAAAGGGAAACAGTTTGTAGCTCAATTAAACTCAACAAGGAAAGCTCTAATCCCAACAACTTGAAGCCAGAGATCCAAAAAGTCCATTTTGTGCAGCAAGTTCTAGTAGGTCATGTCCTTAGCTGTATCTTCTTCTGAAGTCAGATCTTCCACTATGGTGCTTTCAAGAAAATGATCATAAAAGACATAACGTGGTACATGCAAACCTACACTACGAACTCATAAACTCACACCCAAGAAAAGAAACGAAGAAGACAAGTAGTAGCCTCGACAGAAATTAAAGAAACGAAGAAGACATAATGTGTCATTGCCTTCCTCTACTCAAATTTTTTAATACTGTTATCCTAGTTGTTCATTTATCATTCCTTTCCATAAATTTTACTGCTACCACTTTCCATCTCTCTTCTCATTTCTTTCAACAACATAGCAAGAGCAAGGGACAACCCAACATGATTCATCAGCAAATTTAAAATAAGAAAAATATAAACTCAAAAGACCATGAAATTAAAAAATGAACATGTAGAAGCTTTCATTTGGTAGAAAGTGAAAGGGCAAGCGGTTTCAGTTCGTTTTGATATACACATGCTTATATCTATGTACATAATTGTGATGATTTGAATAAACACTCCTTTCTAACTCAAGCTAAGTGTTACATACCACGGACAATGGGTAAAAAAAAGTAAAGTATTTTGAAGAGTAGGTTGGGATGGGAGAAATGGCAGGGGTTGGTGGCCTGTGGTGGTTATTGGTGGAAGTTTTGCTATAGAAACAAAAGTGATATGGTAAATCTGTGTAGAATGGTGATAGAAATGATCAAGGTGGGATTGTAATATAATTTTTCCCCTTTAATCATCACTGGCATTGAAAATGATGAAAAAAAAGTGGCCAAAGTAGGTGATGATAATGATAAAATTGAGGTATGGTGGTTGGTGTAAGCAGTAGCAATAGTGAGATGTGTTTTGGTTGAGATGTGATGGTGGTATACCTGATGGACACTGGCTGCCCATGGTGGGTCGTTTTGATGACACTGGGCTTTTGCTTAATATAACAAGGGCAGGAGAAGGAGATCAACCATCAATCCTCCTAGGGCATGACCAAAGAAGCCCCTACCCATTGAGAAATTGAACAAGAGTGGCCTAGATGGGCCCAACAAACAGGGGGTACTGCACACCGGAGAACGCAAGCACTTCCTCAAGACAAGCTTGAGCTAGCCTAACCCTAACCCCACCAGTGTCTTAATGAACAAAAGTCAAGAGCAAAGATGATTAGAATTCGTGTCACCCACGTGGGAGTGAATTCCCACCAGCTAGGCTGCCACCCTCGGTGGTGATGATAGTAGGCTATGCATGTATATTGCTGTGATGATTCAGACAACGATATTCAAATGGCCAATAATTCCATGGTAGCTAACGGCAATGGGTAGGTCAGTGGTGGCGTTTGTTAGGGTGCATAACAATGCAGAGGAGGACAACATAGGATGATGAGTTTTAATTTAGCGAGTCAAGGCGGAGTCAACTCTACCAAAACAGGTTAGATGTTATAAAATAATGAATACGTTTTAGTGCAAAAATTATCATTTTATTACATGTTAACACTGTCTACCCAACAACTGTGAAAAGAGGGTTCAATGGCTCTGTTTGGTAGAGCTGTGGGAAAGTACTTATTACTCATGCTTAAACAGTTTATAGCTTATAACTATGAACATAAGCTGATTTCTGACTTATAAATTAAGCATCTCCTGCCCCACTCAAAGAATAAACTGATTTCTGACTTCCAAAAAGCTATAAGCTATAAGCTAAACCAAACACATCAAAATAGCTTAAATTAAGCTGAAAGCTGAAATAAGCAGCTTTTAAGCTGCACCAAACAGGCACAATGTCATTTCATTTCAAAAACAATGGGACAGGTTCCTATGATTGTCAGAAATCTCAAGGTCAAAGTGTGTTAGTTTAATTTAATTCATACATTTATACATTTTTTCTTATGAAAGAATTTTAAAAAAGGAAAGAAAAAGTGTTCATCCAAATTGAAATAAGTAGATGGGTGAAAAAGCTAGAGAAATTGAGAATACCGGTTTTAAATTGTATTATAGTGGTAAGGATAGACGCAGTAATGGGGTAGGAATCTTAATTGCCAAGGGTCTTGTGGAGAATGTAGTGGCGGTCATTAGGAAAGTGGATAGGATTATGTTAGTTAAACTAGTTATTGGAGGGAATATAGTGAACGTTATTAGTGCATACGCCCCTCAAGTAGGATTAGATGATCAGACTTGGAGGGATTTTTGGGAGCAAATGGATGAGATCTTACAAGAGATACTCGTAGGAGAGAACTTGGTTATAGGTGGAGATTTTAATAGCTATGTAGGCATAGATAAACAAGGCTATAAAAGGGTGCACGGTGGATACGGTTTTGGTAACAGAAATGCGGCTGAAGAGAGTATCTTAGATTTTGCGTTGACTTCTAACCTAGTGGTGGCCAATACTATGTATAAGAAGAGGGAAGAGCATTTGATAACCTTTAAGAGTGGATCAGTTAAGAGCTAAATAGATTATTTCTTAGTGAGAAAGGTGAACTGCCTACAATGTAATAATTGTAAGGTGATTCCTAAAGAGAGCCTGACCTCTCAACATAGGATTTTGGTAATAGATTTATGTCTTAGAGGGCAATACCAAGCTAGGAAAGATGGTGAGCGTCGTAGGACGAGATGGTGAGACCTAAAAAGGAATAAATTAGAAATATTTATGAATAGAATGGATAAAGAAGGTACTTGGAACTTGGAAGATGATGCTAACACTGTATGGAACTCGATGGCTAATTGTATGAGGAGAATCTCAAAGGAAATGCTTAGAGAGTCGAAAGGAATGGGACCCAGCTCTAGGGAAAATTGGTGGTGGAGGGAAGAGATTAAAGTGGTAATTAAGGCAAAAAAAGAGTGCTTTAAAAAGTGGTAAAATGATAGAACTGAAGAAAACCTTAAGAGCTATAGATTGGCTAATAAGGAGGTCAAGAAAGTAGTGAGAAAGTCTAAGTTGAAAGTTTATGATGACCTATACACTAGACTAGATAGTAAGGAGGGAGAAAAGAAGGTACACAAACTTGCAAAGATACGGGAGAGGAAAACAAGAAATTTTAATCAAGTTAAGTGCATCAAGAGTGAGGATTCTAAGGTATTGGTGAGGGATGCAGAGATTAAGGAAAGATAGAATAACTATTTTGAGAAACTATTAAATGAGGAACATGGAAGTACTGAAATAGGGGAAGAAATAACCAGTAATACGATAAACCAAGACTATAGGTTCTATCGCAAGATTAGGAACTTTGAAATGGAGATTGCACTTAAGAAGATGAAATCAAATAAGGCTTTAGGATCAGATGATATCCCTATTGAAGCTTGGAAGTGTTTGGGTAAAAAGAGGATTGCTTGGTTGACTAGGTTGTTTAGCAAAATTTTGTTGACTAGGAACATGCCAGATGAGTGGAAGAAGAGTATTTTAGTGCCAATCTATAAGAATAAAGGAGATGTCTAGAATTGCAGCAACTATAGAGAAATCAAGCTAATGTGTCATATAATGAAAGTGTGAGAGAGGGTGATCGAACACCTATTGCGAGATATAATAAAGGTGTCAGAGAATCAATTTGGGTTTATGAACAATGGAAGCAATCTATCTTTTGAGGAGAGTAATAGAAAAGTATAGAGAAAAGAAACGAGAAGAGACATTCATATGGATATTGACCTTGAGAAAGCATATGATAGAGTGCCAAGGAATATAATAAAGTGGGTGTTAGCGAAAAAAGAGGTGACAAAAGGTTACATTGATGTGATTAGGGACATATATGAAGGGGTGGTGACCACTATTAGATTGCCTGGTAGAGAGACAAATGAATTTCCTATCACTGTAAGGTTATACCAAGGATCTACCTTAAGTCCTTATCTTTTTGCTTTAGTTATGAATGAGTTGACGAGAAATATCCATAATGACATGCCATAGTGTATGTTTTTTGCAGACGATATAGTGCTAGTGGATGAGACTAGAGAAGAAGTAAATACAAAGTTGAAGATTTGGAGAAAAACTTTTGAATCTAAAGGATTCTGGATAAGAAGAACTAAGACAAAGTACATATAGTGTAAATTTAGTAATAGTAACAATGAAAGCAAAGGAGAAGTGAATATTGAGAACCAAGAACTGCTTAAGAATGAACATTTTTGTTATTTAGGGTCGATTATTACAACAGCGGAAGAGATTGATGCGGATGTGGCCCATAAAATTAAGGCGGGATGGTGTAAGTGGAGAAGTGCATCTGGGGTACTGTACGATAAATGAATATCCACTAGACTTAAAGGTAAGTTCTATAGAACGGCTATTAGACCAGCGATGTTGTATGGGACGTAGTGTTGGGCAACCAAGAAACAACATGTAGATAAGATGAGTGTGGCTGAGATGAGAATGCTAAGGTGGATGTGTGGCAAGATTAAACAAGACAGAATTAAGAATGAATGTATTCGGGAATAGGTAGGAGTAATACCGATAGAAGATAAGTTAAGAGAGAATCAATTGAGATGGTTTGATCATATTCAACGGAGACCAACAGAGACAATAGTGAAGAGATGCGATGCTGTAACGGTAGATGAAAGTATTAGGGGACGGGGTAAGCCTAGATTAACGTTGGTTAGCGTTGTAAATAGAGATATTGATCTACTTAATTTGACTAATGAAATAGCCTTTGATAGGGCCGCATGAAGAAGAAGGATTCATGTAGCCGACTCCATTTGATGGGACTTAAAACTTGGCTTGGCTTGGTTTGGTTTGGTTATGAATAAGTGTGCAATGAAATTCATTGGCTGAAGTAATTCATGTGTGGGAACCTATGATTCATTGATGGAGTGTGCCAGAAAAGAAACATAAATGCAAAATGATATTAGATGGAATCAAAGTATAGAAAGAGGAACAAGAAATCGAGTAAAAGATTTCCCATATTAAAGCTGGTACCAGAAGAAAAGGATGTGCAACCTTAATTTCTTATACTGTTCCCCACTTGGCCTTCTCAAAGTTAAGATTAAGTTATGGAACCTTATTTTGGAAAGTGTCAGAAATACACACTTCAATGTCTCATGCATATTGTTTAATTAATTTGCACCCACAAACACCAAACTCTTAAGTATTAACTTTCTCGAAGTACCAAAATCTTCTTTCTAAGACCATCTCCAACGGTTCATCAAACGCAACATCAAATTTGAAATTTGGTGAAAAAGTTACTGTTTGGTGCTCCAACGGTTGCACCAAATCGATATCAAATCGACAATTCACCAAACATTTCACCAGACTGAGAATAGAAGAAATGTTTCACCAAATCACTGTTCCGGACCGTTGGGGAGACGAAGCCGGTTGACCATCCGGGTGACCAACCGGTTAACCAACCGGTCGCCCCGGAAAAAGTTCAGACCGTTCACTGAAAAGGTTCAAACCAGTCAAAAAAAAAATAATAATAATAATAATTTGCCTAGGTGGTCGACCACCCGGTTGACCGGCCGGTTGACCACCCGGTCGACCACCCAAAAGTTCAAAAAGTTCAGAAAAAAGGGTTCAAACCGGTAAAAAAAAAAAAAAATTTTGCCGTTACCGGTTGACCGGCGCAAATTTGATGCTGAACCGTTGGAGCGCAAAGTATCAAATTAAGGAAATGACCCCTTTTTGACTCAGATTTGATGAAACATTTGGTACACCGTTGGAGATGCTCTAACAGAATTCTATATAACAAATAAACAAAAGACATTACAAAACTAGAAATAAATGCACGAACAGATACAAATAAGAGTGTGACCAAGCATCACTCACCACTCTGAGAATTCGATTTTGCACACGGGATTTCTTTGCTTCATGAGCTGCAATTCGAAATAACTGAGTGAGATCTGCATGACCAGAGGATGAATCAACTGACAACCCCCGAAAAGCAGCCATTGCAGAGTCAACTTCACTGCTGAACTCTTTCCGAAGCTTCATAATATTGAAAAAAAAAACATTATTAAAAAAATCACTGAATTACTGTTTGATCGGTAAACATATATAACTAAATTTATTACAAAGTCCTCTACTAAATTGTTTGATAAGTCTAAGTGACAAAAGGTACAAATCAAAAGTTCAAAGTGAATGATTTTACAAGAAAGTATAACAATCACAGTTGAAGATTTTCTCCCCTTGTTTGTCATTTTATTGCACTACAATCTACAATTGTTGTGATCATTGCACACATCCACACAAATTTAACACCTGCACTTCTCCCTTCACATTATTGTGGCAATTCGACAATTTATAACTGACACTGTAATAGACAATTATCAATTCATAACCAAATTAATCAAATTATTCACATAATAGCCAGCTACACATAATAATAAAAAATCTAAACAATTACCATTATATTTACTTCAAATAAATGCCCTAGGGAACAATAAAAAAAAATGGGAAATTCAACTAAACCATACTAAGTTTGTGTGCAATTAGGGCTGTGTTTTGGATAGGGATTTTAAAAAGGAAAGGGAATAAGTGGTTGAAATGTGACAACTATATTTCATTCACATTTCTCCAACTTTTCCCTTAACCCTTCTCAAAACTCAAATCCATAATCCAAGGATAGCTAAGTAGGGTCGGGCTACCTGAATCATTTTTCGCCATTCTCTCTCAAAGGCTTTATATGCTAAGCTAAATTAAATAAATTCAATTTTTTATTTTTAACTAAAGCATCCCAATCAGCAATTCAACCAATCCAATCAAATTCAAAGCAGCCAATACCCAGATAAGAAACATTATTACAATTAAAATTCTTTTTCTTGGTAATTCCACAACTACGCAGAAAACAAAAATTGAAGTGAAAAAGAGCAATAAAAATGGGGAAATGGAAGGAAAATAGAGGGTACCCAGGAAGCAGATTTGGAGAGAGAAGCGAAGGCGAAGCGGTGGTCGGGGTTGATGGAGAGCTTGGCATTGATGAAGAGGATGATGGATTGCTTGATGGAGTCGAGTCTGGTGATGGGTCGGCCATTGGGGCCTGTAACTTTCATTTCAACGAGTGATTCGGAGTCTGAATCGATGCAGAAGAGTATGTCTTCGCTTGAGTATCGACATGGTTGTAGTGTGTAGCGACCTTGTGGTGTACAACTCTGTCCCTCTATTCGCTGCATCTCTCTCTCCTCTCTCTCTCTCTCTCTCTCTCAGAGGCACTTCACTTTCGACATTCTCATGGCGTTTTTGCTCTGCTTGGGTATTTACCTAGCGCCTTTTTAGAAAATAAAAAATAAAAAATAAAATTGTTTTTACCAATTTTTTTTGGTCGTATAGAATTTGTCCAATTTAAGGGTGGGTTTTTTTTAGTTATTATTATTATTTTATCAAAAAAAAAGAGGGGTTCTTTGTAATGTTATATATAATCAGTTTTACCAAATAAATGGGACGTTAGTTGTACTTAATGAATCATTTTTTTTAAGTTTTTTTTTTTTTTTTTTAAAAGAGCTAAAATATAAAGTAGAAAAAATTAGTATTTGAGAAATATTTTTTTACATTTTATAAAAAAATTGTGTAAAAGTAAAGAAAATGAGAATTTTTTTAAACTTTTATATATAATTTTAAAAATTTTGTTGACTATATTAATCTACTAGTGTATGTCCATACTTGAAGATACGGTGTAAATAATATTATGATTAAAATGTAACTGTAATTTATACGTATCATGTTAAAATTTATAAAGTCTGTAACACTTGATAAAAGATCAAGTCAGCACTTTTACTATTAATTTGTGGCTAACACCTGATACACTAGTGAGTGTCATACCACAAATATCTGACTGAAATAACATAATACAGACAACATAAATACCATAACCTGACAATAATAGTCTTAAGATACGGAAAGCTAATATTTGAAATAATCTGAAGAAAGCATAGTCTGAAAAAAGCATTGACACCTTTCTACATCGCGGAGGAAGCTTCAATATTGAATTTTCTACAACAAAGAATAGACAATTTATATAACAAAACACACGAATCGTCATTCTAAAACAGTGAATTTTGCAATCAACCATAAATTGAAGAAATCAACTCTATGCCATAGCATCCCAACAATATAGCAATACATTTTTCATAAGACCGCTTATGAAAAGCCGTTTAAATGGTGAAATTTAATTTTGTAAAAAAAATAATAATTCTTGCAACTCATTTGGTTTGTCAAATTAATGTGAAAATCATTAATTACATCAACTATAGACAACTATAGAATAGAAATTGTTGCTTTACAAAATAGCCAAATTAAAAAGATTTTAAAGTCATCCAATAGCCGTCAAGTATTGCTAATATCAATACCTGAAAGAAAATGTATAGTAAAAACAGTAAATTAAATAAGAAAAATTATAAATAGGTAATAACTTCATAAAATAATTAAAAACTCACTGATTTGTAAAAACTCAATGAAATAAGAAGAGTAAAGAGAGCCCATATTACAGTTTGGTGCAAATCTCCATCGTCCTATGAAAATAAAAGAGAACATTATTTTATTAGAAGACAATTAGAGGGGGGAAAAGTGTTTTTAAAAAGGAAAAAAATAAAAAGACAACTTATATGTCCAAAGGAATAAATCAACTTACATGTCCAAAGTAATAAATCAATTCAATTAAAAAGAAAGACAATATTTTTTTGGTACCACGTGGAGAACTCAATTGTAATAAACTGATTCAACATAAAAGATCAAGTCAGCACTCTTATCATTAGTTTGTGGCGAACACTTGATACATTGATGAGTGTCACAATACCTCGAACTACAAATATTTGATTGAAATAACATAAAACAAACAACATGGATTAGGCCAAACGCAAAGTATAACTTGACAAATAGTAGTCTATAGAAATTGTTTACATACTAAGATACGGAAATCAAATCTCAAAGAATAATTTTCCAATCAATCTGGAAAAAGTAGTAACATCTCTCTACATCGCGGAGGGAGCCCTAATATTGAATTTTCTACAACAAAAAATAGACAATCTATATAACAAAACACACGAATCGTCACCCTAAAACAGTGAATTTTGCAGTCAACTGTAAATCGAAAAACTAAATGCATCATATCAACAAGAAGAAATCAGCTCTATGCCATAGCATCCCAACAATGTAGCAATACATTTTCATACAACCGCTTATGAAAAACTGCTTAAACGGCGAAATAATTCTTCCGACTAATCTAGTGTGTCAAATTAATGTGAAAATCATCAATTACATCAACTATAGACTGTTGGAACAAATCTTCTGTGTAAATAAAATAACTTGAAATAAATTCAAATAAAATAAATAAATAACATACCGGATTTATTTATCGAACCGAAATAAAATTAAGACCAAATCGAGTGTGTGACACTCTGTCTTTAAGACAGATTCGCCCCGCTACGGTACTTATGGTTGAGTGGCATCTATCTTCTAGGATACAATGATCTTCACAAATTGTAGTAGTACTCCAAACAATTTGTTCGGCGAACCAAACCTGTGTTCTAACTCTCTGAATATTTATTCCTAAAATTATATATGAAGAATAATTCACTAAAAGAAAATGGACAGTAAAGGAACAAAATTTCAGACTGAATTTTTCCTATCTCGGATGGAAAATTCGGATCACAAAGACTCAAAAAATCGGGCGTTTAGACTGCTGAAATATGGCTTTATATATATAGACAAATGTCCAACAGGTGCAACCTGTTAAACCGTTTGCCAAACAACACTTTTGTTCAAACTTTGAAAAAGTAACCGTAGGTTCTAATTATAAAAGTGTTGATATAACACTATTTTAGAATAGTACCGTTGGAGACCAAAGTCAAAGGAACTGATGGGATTTAAACAATTTGAATAATATATTCAAAAATGTTAAAAGGTGGAAAGATCTAAACATGTGGAATATTAATATTTAAACCATTTGAATAGTTTAATCATTTTTTTAGAAAATCACTTTAGGAAACCAAAAAATAAATTTACATTTATATTAAAGTTCCACATTAATGTTAGACCCGAAAACGATGTCAACTTCCCATTCACTCATAAATGGTTTTGACGTTCCGTCTTCACCGTGTGACTTGCTATGCAGCAAGGAACACTTCACCTCTTCACCCCAAAAGATGTTTGGGGTCCACCCAAATTGTGCTAAAAAAAAATATGCCTATATAAAACCATTTTTCCAACAATCCCCCACATAAATGGAAGTTGACGGAGAGAATATGCAACAACATGACCTAATTAGAGAGTTTAGAAATTGGAAATATTCTGCAAATGATAGGTAGCTTTTGGCTTTGAACCTTCCCTTGTGAGACACTATCGGATTTACTAGCTAATCAGTGAACACGATGTCTTGAACTGTTCAGTTGTTTGTGTAAACCAAGACAATAGAACTCACACAGTATATCCCCAGACACAGTTTAGTTCTCACTATTGTGTTCATTTTGGCCCTGAACAACCTGGTCTTCATGAGTGCTCTAGAGAATTGTAGCCCTTCGCAAATTTCACAGAACCGGCCCAGTTCACACCCATACAGGTAATTCTTATGAAGAGTATCCTGCCATACTCCACTAGGTTTACCTAGATATAAGAATTATTAAAATTTTACTTGACCTAAAACGCTGCAGACATCACTATTTCATCATAGAAATGGGTAGGAGTTAGACTCCCCAGTGATCCTTCTGAGTCAATCACAACTTGGTTGTCCCTTTGAACCTAGATCTTGGGATCTCCAGTCAACTAGGTTGGGTTGCCGTTGTAGTAACTCTTATTTAATAGGCTTAAGTCCCATTCCCCTCGATAAATTCTCAACTAACTCTCTTGCTAACCCTTTGGTTAGTGGATCCGCTATGTTGTCTTTAGACTTAACATATTCTATGAAAATAATTCCATTAGAGAGTAGTTGTCTTACGGTGTTATGTTGACGACGAATGTGTCGTGACTTACCGTTATACATATGACTCTGTGCTCTACCTATAGCTGATTGACTATCGCAATGTATGCATATAGCAGGCACCGATTTTGGCCATATTGGAATATCTTCAAGGAAGTGGCAAAGCCATTCTGTTTCTTCCCCTGCTTTGTCTAAGGCTATGAATTCTGATTCCATAGTAGACCTAGCAATGCAAGTCTGTTTGGAAGATTTCCACGATACAGTCGTCCCACTAAGAGTAAAGACATACCCACTGGTGGACTTCGAGTCTCTAGTAGCCGATATCCAATTTGCATCACAGTATCCTTCAAGTACTGCTGGATATCTAGTAAAATTAAGCCCAATGTTACGAGTAAATCGGAGATACCTAAGAACCCTTATAATTGCTTTCTAGTGTTCTACTCCTGG
Source organism: Camellia lanceoleosa (assembly GCA_025200525.1). NCBI lineage: Eukaryota > Viridiplantae > Streptophyta > Magnoliopsida > Ericales > Theaceae > Camellia > Camellia lanceoleosa. The sequence goes on along the minus strand of CM045771.1, from coordinate 124,253,101 downwards.
ATTACTCGTATATCTACTTAATTTACTTACTGCATAAGCTATATCTGGGCGAGTGCAGTTCATCAAGTACATTAAGCTTCCAATAATTTGGGCATACTCTAATTGAGAAATACTTTCCTGTATATTCTTTGAAAGATACAAATTAACATCTACAGGAGTTCTAGCAAGATGATCATCATCTTTGCTGAATTTGTTAAGCATTTTCTCAATGTAATGAGATTGTGACAAAGCATATCCTTCTGATGTTTTGGTAATTTTCATACCAAGAATTACATCAGCAATGCCCATGTCCTTTATGTCAAAATGTTTATTCAACATTTTCTTGGTAGTTTTAATCATGTCATTATTACTACCTATGATGAGCATATCATCTACATGAAGACATACAATGACATAACCTTTGTCTGTGTTTTTAATATAAACACATTTGTCACACTCATTAATTTTAAAACCATTTGACATCATTGCCTTGTCAAATTTTTCATTCCATTGCTTTGGGGCTTGTTTTAAACCATATAGTGATTTAACCAATTTACACACTTTCTTTTCTTTCTCGAATGTAAAACCCTTACAGTTGTTCCATGTTAATTTCTTCATTTAACTCACCATTTAAGAAAGCGGTTTTAACATCCATTTGATGAATTTCTAGATTGTATAGAGATGCAATGGCAATTAGCATTCTAATGGATGTTATTCTTGTAATCGGTGAGTATGTGTCAAAATAATCTAGACCTTCTTTCTGTCTAAAACCTTTGACTACAAGTCTTGCCTTGTATTTGTCGATTGATCCATCTGCTTTCAATTTTCTTTTGAAAATCCACTTGTACCCAAGAGGTTTACAACCTGGTGGCAAATCCACCAATTCCCAAGTGTGATTTTGCAAGATGAATTCAACTTCACTGTTGACAGCTTCTTTCCATAAAGGAGCTTCAAAACTGGACATAGCCTCTTTAAAGGTTAAAGGCTCATTTTCTAACAAATATGTTAGAAAATCTAGACCAAATGATTTTGAGGTTCTAGCACGTTTACTACGCCTAGGTTCCTCTTCCTCATTTTGATCTAACTCTTGTTCTTGATCATGTTCTTGATCCTGACTAGTAATGGCATCATGAGATCTTTTATTGTTACTAGTCTTTTGTCCAGTCTTCTTTGGAAATACATGTTCAAAGAATGATGCATTCCTTGACTCAATAATAGTATTTACATACATTTCGGAATGTTCTGATTTATGAATCAAAAACCGATATGCACTACTATTCTTAGCATAACCAATGAAAATGCAATCAATGGTCTTAGGACCTATCTTAGTCTTTTTAGGACTAGGAATAGCCACTTTAGCCAAACACTCCCACACTTTTAAGTATTTGTAGGATGGTACTCTTCCATGCCACAATTCATAAGGTGTTTGATTTATTTTCTTTCGGGATACTTTATTTAAAATATAATTAGCAGAAAGTATTGCTCCCCTCCACAAGTTCTGAGGTAATCCAGAACCGATTAACATGGCATTCATCATTTCTTTTAAGGTCCTATTTTTCCTTTCAGCAATTCCATTTTGCTGAGGTGAGTAAGGAGCGGTGGTTTGATGAATTATTCCATGTTCTTTACAAAATTCACCAAAAGGTGATTCATATTCACCACCTCTATCACTTCTAAGTTTCTTGATTTTCTTACCAAGTTGATTTTCAACTTCATTCTTATATTGAATGAAAGTTTCTAAAGCTTCATCCTTGGTTCGAATTAAATAAATATAATTATATCTAGTATAGTCATCTATAAAAGTGATTGCATACTTTTTTCCACCTCTGGTTTGAATTGATTTAAAATCACAAATGTCACTATGAATTAATTCAAGTGGTTTCGTACTTCTTTCAATTGAATGAAAAGGAGTTTTAGATAATTTTGCCTCAACACAAATTTCACATTTATGATTTGAATCAATATCAAATTTAGATAAATATTCCATATTAATTAATCTACGCAAAGATCCATAATTAACATGTCCTAATCTACCATGCCATAAATTTGAAGACTCAAGCAAGCAAGAAGAAGATGTAGTAATATTAATAACAGAGGGTACAACAGTCATTACATTTAACTTGAAAAGGCCATCAGACATGTAACCTTTTCCTACATACATCCCATTCTTAGTAAGTACAAACTTATCACTCTCAAATACTAGCCTAAACCCATTCTTACTCAACAAAGATCCGGAAACAAGATTCTTGCGAATGTCCCGCCGTAAATTTTGACATTGTTGAGAGTGAGTTCCTTTCCTGATGTCATATTGAGAACAATCTTTCCTTGTCCTTCAACTTTGGAAGTTGAGGAGTTGCTCATAAAAAGTTGTTCACCATTGTCCACTGTAGAGTAAGATGTGAACATCTTTTTGTTGGCACAAATATGGCGAGTAGTACCAGTGTCCACCCACCATTCTTTAGGATTTTCGACAAAATTTGCCTCGGAAACAACTGCAGAAAGATTGATGTCATCTACACCATTGGAAATATTGTCCACTTCGGTCATATGGGCTTGAGCAGGCTTCTTGCTTGTTCTTTTCTTACTTTTTCCTTTGCTACGGCAATCTTTGGTCCGATGTCCCTCTTTGTCACAGATGTAACATTTGCCATTAAACTTGTACTTTTTATTATCCCTCCCTTTAGAGCCTTGTGATGAACTTTCTCCAGAAGACTTACGTTTCTTGGTTTTTGAAGCATGTTCTACCACATTTGCCCTAGACTCCATAGGATTCGTACCAGCCCGCTTATCAGAATTGCGGTTGTTCTCCTCAATCCTTAAACACACAATTAACTCGTCCATAGAAATTTCTTTGCGCTTGTGTTTAAGGTAGTTCTTGAATTCCTTCCAACCTTTTGGTAATTTTTCAATTAAGGCTGCAACTTGGAAGGATTCACTGAGAGACATACCTTTTGCGTGAATGTCATGCAGAATGAGTTGAAAATTTTGAGCTTGGCTGATCACAGTTTTTGAATCAACCATTACAAAATCCAGGAATCTGCCAACCACAAATTTCTTTGAATCGGCATCTTCCGTTTTGTACTTTTTCTCCAACGATTCCCAAAGTTCCTTTGCTGTCTTGATTGGACTGTAGACGTTGTACAATGTGTTGTCAAGTCCGTTCAAGATGTAATTCCGGCAAAGGAAATCGGCATGTTTCCAAGCATCAACCGCAGCAACCACTTGCCGGTCGGTTTCATCCTCTTTCAGGATAGGAGCATCTTCACGGAGGAAACGAGCCAGATTCAGAGTTGTAAGATAGAACAACATTTTCTGTTGCCATCTTTTAAAGTTAGTTCCTGAGAACTTCTCTGACTTTTCACCGTGATTTACTAGTACTGTCATCACAAGAGAGGGGGTTGGTGCAATCGCAGCCACCACAGTAGTACTTGTTTGGGCATTTGTTTCAGTAGCCATCAATTCTAATTTATAAAACAAAATTATAATTATAATTTATACTACACAGAAAATTAAACCAAATGCACAGAATTAAATTCTGTAAAAATAAAAGAAACAAGAATCTAACTTTTATTTTTCAATTAATTTGAAAATAAAATAAAATTTTATTTAAATAAATTAATTCCACAAGAAAATAAAAGAAATAAAAACTATAACTTTTATTTTTCAATTAATTTGGAAATAAAATAAAATTTTATTTAACCAAAATAATTCCACACAGAAAATTAAATTCAGTAAAATAAAAGAAATAAGAATATAACTTTTATTTTTCAATTAATTTGGAAAAATAAAATTTTATTTAACCAAATTAATTTCACACAGAAATTTAAATCTCTTGTTACACTCCAATAATTAAAATACTGAATACATAATTTTAATTAATGAAAACTCAGAAAATAATTTCTAAAACCCAAAATTAATTTTTGAAAAAATTCCACAAAAATATATTCTGAAATGTTAATGACACCAGTATCGTACTACTAGTTGTTGTCAAAGAAAAGAGAAAGTATATTACTACTATCTGTCAAATAGCATATAATCATTATTTGTTTTTCCAACCAGAATATTATTTTGTAAATCCACAGAAAATAATTTTCTTTCGAAATTATTTACGAAGAATGAAAAAAGGAAACAAACGAAAAATTCTGTAACCAGAATAATTCGAATCTGTCTTAAGATTGTTGGAACAAATCTTCTGTGTAAATAAAATAACTTGAAATAAATTCAAATAAAATAAATAAATAACATACCGGATTTATTTATCGAACCGAAATAAAATTAAGACCAAGTCGAGTGTGTGACACTCTGTTTTTAAGACAGATTTGCCCCGCTACGGTACTTACGGTTGAGTGGCGTCTATCTCCCAAGATACAATGATCTTCACAAATTGTAGTAGTACTCCAAACAATTTGTTCGGCGAACTAAACCTGTGTTCTAACTCTCTGAATATTTATTCCTAAAATTATATATGAAGAATAATTCACTAAAAGAAAATGGACAGCAAAGGAACAAAATTTCAGACTGAATTTTTCCTATCTCGGATGGAAAATTCGGATCACAAAGACTCAAAAAATCGGGCGTCCAGACTACTGAAATATGGCTTTATATATATAGACAAATGTCCAACAGGTGTAACCTGTTAAACCGTTTGCCAAACAACACTTTTGTTCAAACTTTGAAAAAGTAACCGTAGGTTCTAATTATAAAAGTGTTGATATAACACTATTTCAGAATAGTACCGTTGGAGACCAAAGTCAAAGGAACTGATGGGATTTAAACAATTTGAATAATATATTCAAAAATGTTAAAAGATGGCAAAGATCTAAACATGTGGAATATTAATATTTAAACTATTTGAATAGTTTAATCTTTTTTTAAGAAAATCACTTTAGGAAACCAAAAAATAAATTTACATTTATATTAAAGTTCCACATTAATGTTAGACCCGAAAACGACGTCAACTTCCCATTCACTCATAAATGGTTTTGACATTCCGTCTTTACCGTGTGACTTGCCAAAAGATGAAACGTCAAAACCATTTTTCCAACATAGACAACTTTAGAATAGAAAGATGTTTGGAACACTTCACCCATTCACTCCAAAAGATGTTTGGGGTCCACCAAAATTGTGCTAAAAAAAAATATGCCTATATAAAACCATTTTTCCAACATAGACAACTTTAGAATAGAAAAAGATTTAACATAGTTCAATACTTGAAATGATTTACATCAACTATAGACAACTTTCATCAATTACATCAACTATAGACAACTTTCCTCAATTACATCCCAACTTTACATTAACTATAATTGTTGCTTTTAAAAAATAGCCAAATTAAAAAGATTTAAAGTCATTCAATAGCCATCAACTATTGCTAGTATCAATATTGGAAATGAAAATGATCTTAACATGTTTTTCTCATATAGTTTTAACTTCGTTCAGCTCCCTTAATCTTAACATGTTTTCCTCCTATAATCTTAACACAGTTCTGCTCCTCTGATCTTAGCATGTTTTCCTTTGCCAACTACACCATATTTTTCAAATAATCAACTCCCAAGTAGAAAAAACAATAGGACAACTAAGGCAATATACTATGATTATAATGTGTTTTCTTTTGATTGATAAAATAAAAGAAAGACATCTTAATAAAACGTCAATTTCTAGTTCATGCTATATCAATCCATTTAACCAAGTCATCATGTTATATCAAATCCATTTAGCCAAGTCAACAATATCCAAGACACATGTCAAAACATAGAGTTGTAATTGAATATACCAATCAAGTAAAGGGTTGAACACATGACTTTCAAGTGTAATTAAAGTATGATTTCTTCCATAAACACTGCGAGTAAACCTAAACAAATTTGTCCTAAAAAAACAAAAAAACAAAAAAAAAAAAAAAACAAAAAAGTAAACTAACCAAATACAGAGCTCCCCTATTAAACTTTAAAAAAATAAAAAAAAATAAAAAAATTCAAAAATAGAAGTAATAAATAGACCAAGCAGCCATATGCCATATTGCAGTGCACCCTAAACAAATGTTATGCAATAGAAAATGACTATTAAATCTTAAAAAATTTCATGAACTAAAAAAAAACCTTACACAATTTCATTCCCAATGGAAGTTGATTACTCTATTAAAGAATTAAGATACCTTTGATGAGTTAACATGGTATAGTGAAATGCTACAAACAGATATTGCAACAAAAACAAAAAACAATTTAAATAAACATTAAATAGCTTCAACTATTAATAGGTACCAAAAATATATTGCTCAAATCCGCTGTAGCACAATCTATAAATTGTGCATTTTTAAGTACAAAAGGAAAACAAAAGGTATGGAGTTTCAAAACCAGAATAATATCAAACAATACTAAATTTTCAAAAGGAGCATGAGAAGTAACTGACCTTAGACACATTTCATTGGTACAAAGGAGCATGAAACTTGTTCTAGGAAAAAAACCTGTTCTAGATGAGAAATTAACAATTATGCATGAAAACAAAATACAAACACAATCACCCATACAGAGATGTCCCAAATTAACGTGTGCATCTTTAGACAAAAATAAAGCCATTAAATTAACTGGAGGTAAAAAAATAAAATAAGATTGGCCACTACATAATCCAAACAAACATTATATTAAATACACTTCAGCCAAACTTAGTTACACTGGAAATGCAAAAATATTAGGGAATAAAAGGCTTTACAAAAATATTTGAAATGCAACTTTCACATCAGTGGAAAGCTTTACAAAAAGTGGGTCATGGCTATCGTCTACTTTACAAAATGTGTATACTTTACAAAAATATGTGTTTGACGATGTTTTCAAATTTGTTCCTTTCCACAATTCTTACAAACGCCTCATCAATTTTCGAAAGGTCTTCATATCAACTTGTATGTATATCCCCAATAAGGTTGAAGCACGACAATCTAGTAATTTACAAAAATGATAAAATCTGTTAGTATAATAGTATAGGCAGTTATTAAATTGTACCATTTGGTAAAAAGTAGGATACTAATACAATCGAAAGATGTGCATCTTGATAATGCCACGTATAGTTGCCCATGACTAAAAATAGGTGTACACAAATCAACCCCAACAAATTTCACAGATTGTCTTTGAGATTTATTAATGGTCAAGGTGTATGCCAATCAAACTGAAAATTGACATCTTGTCATTCGGAAAGGCATTTCTGAAGAAGACGAAGTCAATGATATCTTTGGTATAAATGCCAAATTGCCAAGCTTCTCTCCAGTTAAGATTCGAGCTTCAATTATGCGAGTGTCGCACCTTGAAACTATCAATCTTGTGCCATTACATAGTCCATCTTTCGGTGCAATGCTTCTTAATAACATTATAGGACAACCTACTTTCAACTCTACCTTAAAAGTTGGTAGCCCAGGAGGATCCAATAAATTTAAATACTCATTAGGATATCTGTTTGTAATGGAAGGACCAATTTCATCATCGTCAGCCATCTTATCTGCAGCAAGATACGTATATGTATTCCCTGGAAAAATATTCAATGAAGCATTATTGATAGCATTGACATCATCATTTTGTGCTGAAAGAATGGTGCGTTCAGTTAAGAATGATGGGGTTGATGTATCTGCCTCATCTAATTGTGGATAAACTGCTAAGAGTAATTCCTTTAGATCCTGGCATTTGTGTATTGTTGATGGAATTTTAATAATTTCTTGTAGATTGGTCCCAATCTAATAAATAAAATAAAAGAAATTAAAAAGAAATGATATAATCAAAGCATCCTCAATTTGAAACACTATTTGACAAGGAAAAAGTTCGAATGAGTATTACTTTTGTCAAGAATTTTGCAAAAATAGCATTTCCAAGGTTTGCATGTTTCAAACGCATATTGAAGTCTAAAGATAAAACATGTAGATCCTTCCACAAAACAGAGTGTCTTAATGACGCATTCACAATTTGCTCACAAACTCCTTTAGTTATAACTGGTAGGATTTGTCGAAAGTCTTCACCAAGAACAACAGTGATACCCCCAAATGGCTTTTCACTATCACAAATATCTTGAAGTGTGCGATCAACCGCCTCAACACAATGCCTATGTTGCATAGGAACTTCATCACAAATTATGAGTTTTGTTTCTCTAAACAATTCAGTCTGTAATGATTGCTTGCTAAACCCACAAACTCAATTTTCCAAGACATCCAATGGAATGGAAAATGTTGAATGTGTAGTGCGACCTCCTACTAATAGCAATAATGTAATTCTAGATGAAGCCACGATAACAACAATATGGCTAAGGCTGCGATATTCTAATGCAATCGTATTATACAAAAATGTTTTTCCCGTTCCGGCACCCCCATTCAAAAAGAAAATAGTCCCTTTACTTTCAAAGACTGAAGAAGTGATTGCGTTATAAGCAATTCATTGTGCATTATTGAGGTAATCAATAGTAATTTGTACATCTGTCTATTGTGCCTCATTTTGTAGTTGTTGATGTTCGAATATCAATCGGTTACCAACTGTTGCACTCCAATTTGCTGTAGGTTATGGCATGGGTGAGAAGTCAATTAAAGTCTTTCCTGATTCTTGAAGCATTTGATTCAAAAGATACAAATCATAATCTTCAATTTGAGCCTCAGTTGGGTTAGAAATGACAAACAATGTATGAAGTTTATGTGCAAGATCATCACAGATATGCATTGAAAATTGATTCCATAACGCATGTGGTTATAGTGGAAAATATTGGGTTAGAATAATACAAAACAATCTCCTCAATTGATATCCAGTTTTCATAACCGCAGCCTTTTTCAGGCACTGTATCCATTCTTTATCATCTTCTAAGGGTCCTCTTGCAACACATGTTGATTTAAACGTCTCATGCAAAACATTGTTAACTGTACATAAACATTGAAACGATCTTGGCCCTTTGACAATAGTTAACAACAAACATAGATAAAATCTTTCACCACAGCTTGGGCTAGCAAAGTACATTCTACCAATTGCATATCCATGTTCTCTTGGTTTCCATCTGTGTTTTGACTTGAGCCGAACAAAATGTTGCGAAAATCCTTGGTAAGTGAATTGGCATTCATTTTCATTGGAAGCACAACAATAAAAAAAACCAGTAAGAGTCGATTTTTGTTGCACAACTCTAAAAAGAATCATTTCCAATGAGTCATTAGGATTGAAAAGAACACGATGTGTTCCAGGTAAATGAAGTGCCAAGCGAACAACTGTTGACATCTCTGCATGCAAATGATGACCAAATATTCGCCAAGTAGCTTCTGGTGGTCCAATATACCTCGCATCGAGATATTGTTAGATCTCATTAATCAATCCCAAAACCATTGTTGTGCGATCATAACCCTTGTAAATGTATTTATATATATACTTAACATATCTCACTCCAGCACAAACTTCTACATTTATATGATAGTTGAACCGTTTAGAAAGATATGCATTGTATGGTACCACATCCCTGTTATCAACTTCCTGTCCTCTCACAGTATATACTTGACCACTATCGTGACGACGATAGATTGGATATCCATCTTGGTCTATAGTTATTGATTCTGCAAAGGCTTGGGGGTATTTCTTAGTGCATCTACCATTTTCCATACATGGTGCTTGGGGATTTCGAGCACGACATGGTCCATGTACCATACAACACCTGATAGTTTAAAAAAGTGTAGGATCATCTTTTGGATCTGAAAATTCTGCACAAACTAATTTGTCTACTTAAGCACATGTTCAAATTTTGTCTAGACCTTTAAGAAAGAGAAACGCGTGCATATGTGGTAGGCCTCGTTTTTGGAATTCAATTGTAAAAACATGTGCAATTTTATTACCAAACATTTTGTTTGTCTCTATCTCTTTTATCAAACACTTTCTTTTTAGCTCAAAAACACGGGCAATCAAATCAAGACGATCAATAACTTTTTGGTGTGGTAATAATATTGAAGTAATTTCTGGCCAATTAGAATTTGCAGTCATGGTGAGAAAAATATCTAGGTGCTGGTTGTATTGTGTGGTAGCCATTGAATCTTAAAAGATTTCAAACATATGTCTAGGACTACTAGTAAATGAAGATGGCAAAATAAACTTTTGACCAATTTGATTAGGTTGCAAGTTATTTGGATCAATATCGCTCAAATCTTGGTAAAGTTCAGCACGAATTTTTCTTTGATCAAGCTTGTAGTGTGTCAACCGATTTTGCTCAGTTGCAGCCCAAGCATCTACCAAAAACTCTTGGAATAGTTTTCTATCTCTCAAAATTGTTGAATACTCTGTAGGTCGCTCAAACAAATGATAACTCTAAAAATCCATTTGAGTAAGTCAACCAATTGAAGGCCGATCATGTTTAATGTCCCACAATTTCAACTCAAGTTCCCATCCGAGCTCACCATATGGGAATAATAAAACATAATGCAATGGAAAATACGCTGGGTGACATTCATTAATTTGTATCAGTTCATTATTTCCATATAGATGTAAAACAACATCTCTCATCGCAGTAACCTCGGTTCCATCACCTAGTATTACAATTACAATCTCATCAACTGTTGGTAGGTCATACCGTCGTCGGTCTGTTGTTGAACTGTAGTGTAGATGAGTAGGTAGATTTTGTCCAGTGAAGGCTAATTGATTCAAAATTGCATGAGCTTGGCCAAATTTGTCTACAAATGCATTAACTTGCAACAAACTATTTTGAATAGTTTTGAGAACATCCCTTCGTAAGTGAGGATTTCTACGTTTTTGAACTTCCAAAGCTGAATCAGGATCATAAATGTACAACTGAGCATAGGTCGTGTCCTGCCCTAGCTGTGGTAGAAGTGATCCTATTTGATGTCGCAATTCCCCATGGATAATAAATGATGTAGGGCTGCTTCCCCTTAGTACTCTTGGATCCAATGTAGCACCAAGACTTGTAAAAGCATCGGGTGCATGGTACAATCGAGTATAACGTTGAAACGATCTTGCTTGATCATCATCCCCATCATATAGTACTTGAAGCGGTGGAGGAGGTGTCATAAGCAAAGGTAGCCTAGTCTTTCCTTTTGAACAACAAGTTCCAAATAGAGGACGCTTTCGAGATGATTGTGCTAATTTTTCGTCCATCCAATGTAAGGCTGAACAGTAAGGACATAAAACATCCATCTTGCTAAGAGAATGCCGACATGAATTCATGTGTGATCGAGTGTTAATCGCAGTACTTATAGTCATATCTTCTAATTCATCATTTGTACATAGATCCTCTTGAAGGAATGTGACTGTAGAATTAGGCCTACAAATATTTGTTGTGCATAAATTAAAATTTATACACATGTAAAAGTAAGAGTATTATTTACAGGATTAAATATGTTTTACCAATTCCCTAGTGGAGCTAAAGATGTATTTTCCATAGAGAACGAACATGTAGATGCATGTGTAACCATTGTTCATTTTTGTGCCAACGAAGTATTCTCAATTGTCTTTGTACCCTGTTCTAAGCAAGTGTGACTGCAACGACTCGGTGTTAATGAAGGAAAGTCTTTAACGAATGCTCCTAATCTCTCTTGTTCTTGTCACAAATGTTGTCTCGATTGATATGCAGAGCATGCATTTTCATTTCTTTCATGTTCTCGTCGTGCACGTTGAGCTAATACAACTCTTGATATAACATAATCATTAGGTCCCTAAAATGTGAATATTAGATCATTGGATGCCTAAAATGCAAATATTATTAAGTACCATTTTCCACTATCTAAACAAAATACCATTTTATATTTTTATATCCCCTCTCTTTCAAAAAAATGTATTATACTCTTGCCCATGACTATAGTTTTTACAGCTAAGTATAATAATAATAATAATAATAATAATAATAATAATAATAATAATAATAATAATAAATTGTGTGGTTTTGTAACACTAATGAACAAATGTTCGGCCAGCTTATGAGCTTCATCTCATTTAAATAGGACACATACACGATTTTCTTGTTGGGCCCATGCACTTACAAGAGACTATATATTCCTGTCTCACTATATATTCCTTTATAAAGTATCCCCTATATATTCCTTTCTCCCTAAGAATATACAAGAGACACTAAGAAATGTGCATAGAAAAAAACTCTACAAAAAACAATTATGGCTTATTCAAAATATATGAAGATACAAAAATAAAAAATAAAAAAACTCTACAAAAATTAGCAACAACCATACCGCTAAACATGCATTTTCCTTTCGCTTGCTCTTGCAAGCATCAGTCACCTTTGTCATATTATAATCTATATAATAAATTTTGTGATTTTTTTACATAAACAAACAAATGTTCAGCCAGCTTATGAGCTTCATAAAGTATCCCCATTTAAAGAGGACATGTACCTAGGAACAAAAAATTGGTTGCCCATTTTGTCACAATCTATTCCTTTCTCCATCCTCTCTACAAGATTATCTACAAAATTTTGAGGTTTCGCGCACTTACATTGAAAAGTGGTGCAGATTTCCACATATATACAGGAGAAACTTAAAAAAGTGCAAAGTTTAAAAAATAAAATACAATAATGGCTTAAAATAAACAATTGGACATGCATTTTTAAAAACACTCTACAATTATGGCTTAAAATACAAACATACGAAAATAGACAATTTTAAAAAACACTACAAAAACCAGTAAGAACCATACCACTGGACATGCATTTTCCTTTCCCTTACCCTTGCAAGCATAAGTCACCTTTTCTTTTCCCTTCGACATTGCCTTTTAAAAATAACCAAAATATAAGAAATAATGAAAATAAAAATGAACATGGGTTTCAACAAAATGATAAGAAAATGATTTTTGGGCTGACCTTAGAAATACGAACAACATTGAAATCATGCTCATCACGAATCACTACACCGACATTTCTTTGTTGAAGAAACTGAACCTATACATACAAAGACAAATGAGTAGCTAATATGTACACAAAATGAAATTTTATAAGACGATGAGTAAAGGGAACGGATATTACAATTCGTTGTAAGTCTCCATCTAGTTGTAAAAAATGAGGGGAAATCAGAACCTGTAATACAAAAGTTTTTTTTAAAAAAAAAATATATATGTACCATTTCTTAAAAAAAAGACAACTTACATCATCCATAATGTTAGAGGTCGTTACAGTTTAGTATTGCCAAAACTTGTATTACAAAAGTTAACTTCAGTAAATACATATTTATCCAAGCAATCTAAGCAAGACAAAAGTTTTTTTTGTTCATGGAAAGGTAGTGATACATAGGTTATTTTAATTCACCAAGTGTAGATACGTAAATGGAATCAAACATATCGTTGACTTAAGCTTTCTTGAATTTAATTGAACTAAAAGAGGTTTAAATGGAACTGCAAAATTTATAAAGTTAATTCATATACCATGAATAAAATATCTCATTCAAGGAATTAATAAAAAATCACACAGATATGTAGATGACAAACTAATAACCCAACAATCATTTTCCGCCACCAAAATGAGTTGTGTTTCCACGAATGTATTTATTAAAATTAATAGACATTTTCAGGTATTGGTAACATAATGTGAATCCACAGTTTGAAAACAATAATGTATTTATTTTCAGGTATTTGTAACACAATCTGAATCCAAGAATGTATTTATTTGCAATCAATACACAGTTTGAAAATAATAATTTGACTCCAAACATTTTCAAGTATTGGTAACACAATCTGAATCCAAACAACATCAAAAGAAAGTAGTAATGAATCTTACCATTTTTCTTACAAATTAATAAATCTTAACTTGGCAAAGAATGCAAATGAGTAGAAACATATGTAGTAGTAAAGTCAACAAATATATACTGTTGCACCTGAAGTGAACAAATAGATAGAAAAGCAAACAAAAAATAATGCATTGAAAGTCTCACAATCTCACAATTTCGTTAAGTCAAACCGAACCAAGTCAAAGTCAATCTCACAATTTCAGAAGCTATGAAATTATCTTCTGTAATTTAATAAAGTCAAACCCAACCACTCTAATCTCACAATTTCAGAAGCTATGAAATTATCTTTCATTTTTTTAATAATCAAACACCTAGAAAAGCCAAAAACCTGCAAATTAATTACAAAAAAATGTCGAAAAACTAGCATATTTGACTATCAAAGCCTATTGAAAGTTTATTTAGCAAAGTTGAGAGCTCCATCCACTAAACAGCAAGTTCTAGATAGTAGAGGATAACTCATTTGTATAAAAAAACATTATCAGGAGATATATTAAACACATATTAAACACATTATATTTGAAACACATTATCATAAAATTAAATCCCATTATATCTCATCCCATTTAGATTGTAAATCTATATAAATATAACAAATGGCTGGAAATTTTAGAGGTTGATGCAGCTTAGTATTGCCAAAACTTGTAATACAAAAGTTAACTTCACTAAATACATATTACATACATAGCAATCAATAAATACTTAACATATTGATGGCTCCTACATTATTATTAGGAATCAAACATATTGTTGGCTTAAGCTTTATTGAATCGTATTGAACAAATAGAGGTGTAAACGTAATTGCAAACATTATGAAGCTCATTCAAAGAATTGATAAAAAAAATCACGTAGATATGTTGATGCCAAACTAATAACCTACCAATCATTTTCCGTCACCAAATTTTACTAAAATTAAACAATTTATCAAAATGAGTTGTGTTTCTAACGGAAACTATCAATAAAATACATCAATCACTTAGTACTTTACTTCCAAGAATCTATTTATTAAAATTAACAAATAACAAAAGCTTTGCACATCTACACAGTTTTAAAATAAAAATTTCACTCCAAACATTTTCAGGGATTGGTAACACAATCTGACTCCAAACAACATCAAAAGAAAATATTAATGAATGTTACCATTTTTCTTAGCAAATGGTGTAAATGAGTAGAAATATATATAGTAACAAAGGGTGGAACTATATACTTCTGCACCTAAAGTGGACAAATAGATAGAAAAGAAAAAAGAAAGTATATATTTCATAAAGTCAATAGCTAAAGTAAAAAAGCCAACAAATAATTTCATAAAAAATAATTCATCCACCGGGTGGTCAACCATTAAAACGTCTCCAAGATATAACTATGCTGACCTTTGTTTCACAAAAGATAGATATGATAAAGAAATATTTCAATGTACATAACAAAATATCTAACCTTAAAAAAATATTATGAGAATTGAATTATTAACCTTAAAAGATCTAAGAATTGACTTTCCAAGATTGTTTCATTTTTGGGAGGGAAAAAAAAAATGAGGAAAAGATAAAAAATAAATTGGTTTACTTAATTTATTGTTTTCTTCTATAAATTGGTTTTAATTCCTCAATTTAAGAAAAGTTATGGTACAGTTTTAGGCATTGATAAATTGCAAATAATGTCTTGCTCATTATGAGCTTGTGCAAGAAACTAAACACAAATAATTTAATTCTTTTAAACTGTGTTTGGATCATGAACTTGAATATGGATTTGAAAAAGGTAATAAAAATGAAAAAGAAGAAAAAATTTGAATTATATTTCATTCATATTTTACTCACTTTTTTTTCTTTATCTTTCCAAATCTCTACCTAAAATCATGATTCAATACCCTTAATACATTACATTTTCTTAAAGAAAAAAAAGAAAAAAAAATTATCAATGCAGACAAAAAAAATTTAAAATTTTATGGGGTTGCCAATTAAAATTTTATTCAAGTAAAACATATGGACAAAAAAAAAAAAAAAAAAAAAAAAAACAAACAAAAAATACAAAAAATACAAAAAAAAAAAAAAATAAAGAAAAAGAGGCTCATCACACTGCAAGATTTTATCATGAGTTAAAATTTATAATTTAGAAATTATTGATCAGTCATGCACTCAGATACTTTGATTAAGGCAATAAAATGATGTCCTCAACTTTGATTATATTCACAAATTAAACTTGCAACTCAGTTATTGTTCAATGATGGATAAACAAAAATGATGACAGGTTATCTAAGAAATGCAAGAATGATGATTTTTAAATTATTACACGGATATGCAGATGACAAACTAAAAAAAAAATTATTGATTTAAAAAAAATAAAAAATAAAAAAACATGTAATATAGTTGATTTCTTACTACCCCTACCCCACTCACCCCAAATAATAATAATTGGAAGAAAAAAAAAAGAAAAAAAACCAAACTCATAAATTTCCTACAGAACCAACAAAAGAAATAATCACAGAACAACAAAGTCCAGGTTTCCATACTTACCACATCTGTACCTTGTTTTGATATGAAAGGTCTTAAGGAAGTCGACAATGCTTCGGACACAATGCTTCAAGCCTGTTGTCAATATTATGGAAACAAAAGATTATTGAAGATTATTGAAACAAAAGATATCAAAAAATTAAAGATATCCAAAAATCATTGAAACAAAAGATATCCAAACATGCTAGAAATTAAAGATTATTGAAACAAAAGATATCCAAAAATTAGAGTAAAGATTATTGAAACAAAATATATCCAAAAATTAGAGTAAACATTTAATAGCATTCCAAATGAAATTATCATGCATTACAAACTAATAAATTGTATAGGTTATTTGTAAATCTTACCAATTTTTTAAACAGGATAAATAATGAAATGATTAATAATCCCATAAAATAATACCACTTTCAAATTCGTGACATAACCATTTATTATGATTAGCAGGTTAATAAAATAGTACCACTTTTAATCTTGTTAACAGTTTATGAAAAGACTTATTATGTATTTATTTTATTATATTTTCTCTTATTAACAAAAAGACTTATTATGTATTCATTTTATTTTATTTTCTTTTATTTTGTTTTATACTTGAAATTATGATACCAACCCCTCTTAATAAAATTTGCAATCAAACATAGAATTGTGAGTCCATGAACTAATAATCTCAATCCTATTGCTATAATACTACTAATCAAGCATGCCCTAAGTGTCATTCAAGGAGAAAATGGGAAGAAAAAAAAAATATAGATTAATTTAACTCCTATCTATTTTGGTTAAATTTGTTTGCGAATAGGAAAATTACCTAAAAAGCCAAAAACTAACACAAAAAAGCAACTCATTCTCTCTATTTATTTTATATAATTAAAAAGCCACAAAAAATAAAATAAACAAAATCATCCCTGTACATTCATGGAAATCAAAATGCATATATATCCAAATCCTCTCTCTCTTTCTCTCTCTCTATATATATACATATAGACTTGCATACTTGCTTGAAAATTTTAAAAAATTGTTAGAAACAGAGTTGTGAATCACATACATACATACATATATTAAAAAAATGTATGTTTCTTTTCTTCTTCCAATTTCCATTTTTTTTCTAAAAAAAAAAAACTATCTGTTTCGTTATGTAAAATTAGAATTCTCTACTCAGAAAGACCCACTTCAATCTTCGTTCCAATGATTTTCTCACATTTTCTCAAGTTTATAATTGAAATATTAAAGTTAAAAACATTTCCCATTTCAGATCAAGTAACCATACAGCAAACATTTCAAACTAATTTTATAAATCAAAAGCTTTTCAAAACCATAGAAAATCAACACCCATTTCCCATTAAAGAATCAAACCCATTTCATAAATCAAAACCATGTGAGAAATCAAACATTTCAAATTAATTTTATAAATTCATATCAGATTGGGATCAAATTATAGAGGTTATTTGTAAATCTTACCAATTTTTTAAACAGGATAAATAATAAAATGATTAATAATCCCATGAAATAGTACCACTTTTAAATTTGTGAAATAACCATTTATTATGATTAATAGGTTAATAAAATAGTACTACTTTTAATCTTATTAACGAGTTACGAAAAGACTTATTATGTATTCATTTTATTATATTTTCTCTTATTAACAGGTTACGAAAAGACTTATTATCACTATAAGAATTTTCACTTTTGGCGACTAAATTTTTAGTCGCCGAATGGTTTTAGCGACTAAATTATTTGGTTGCAAAAGTAGTCGCCAAAAAATTGTCGGTAAAGGTAATTAGCGACTAAAATTATTTTAGTCGCCAAATGTATACAATTCCCGACTAAAATTTTAGTCGCCAAAAGGTTGGACATTAAATTAAATTAGACCTTTTTTGGCGACCAAACTTTTAGCCGCCTAAAGTCCCACATTTTTAGCTACTAAAATTTTAGTTGGTAAAAGTTCTTCTTTTGGCTACTAAAAATTTAGTCGCCGAAAGGCCCACATCTTTGGCTACTAAAATTTTAGTCGACAAAAGTGTTTTTACTCTTTAGTTTTTTGTTTTTAGCTACGAAATATTTTAGTCACTAAATGTTTGATTTTCTTTTGGCTACTAAACTTTTAGTCGCCAAACGTCTATTTTTTTTTTTTTTTGGCTACTAAACTTTTAGTCACCAAATGTCTATTTTTTTTTTGCTACAAAACTTTTAGTCGCGAAATGTCTTTTTCCAATTTCTTTTTAGCTACAAATTGTTTAGTTGCCAAAAACATGGTATTTTATTTTATCACAAAATTATAATTTCTCCATAACTTGTCTATATTCAATGCAACCTGTGATACGTGTATAAACAAAATGATACATACTATCAATAATTCCACAATCTGCATTCATATACCAAAAATAAATAACTTTAAATGTCAAAGTCCATACAAATCAACTGTGGGGACATATTTTTGGGTAGTCCACGTGGCCGAGGTTGTTAGCCGAGGTACCACGTGGGCGGACCATGATATCGAGATATGGTGCAATAATACCAGAATCTAAGATATTTGGATAGAGGACTAGAGTTCTAGATGACATCAAACTACCTATTTGGATAGAGATAGAACTCTTGAGAAAGTTCATCTTAATCTGAATAGTGTGAGTTATGATAGATGTTATCCTTGTAAAGGATAGAGTCCTATGAAGCAAGACTTCTAGGGGAAGTTGGACACTGATCATGATAAAACTAAGGCACCCTCGTGGGTCTAAGGTATGCTTTTTTTGAGATGCTTTTATGCTTTCATTGCTGAAGTTTAAGTACTTGTATTGATATCTGTAAGAGATAAGATTACTGACTTGAGCGTCGGAGTGCTCCCGGGTGGACAAACTACCACCGGATTCTTATCTTTCTATGACAGGTTGTTCGGGCTTAATCTATTTTGCCGGTGCTCTCCAGCTGAGTTCTCCCTCTGTTTGTGTGGTTGGAAATCAACACCCACATCAACTATTATCCAAACTAAAATAATAATTCCATACAAAATATATCATACAAAAATCAAAGCCCTCTGTATACAAAAAATACATTTACTACCAAGCGAAATTACCATTTGGCATGGTACAAATTACCAACGTAATCTGTACGATGAGAAAAGTGATATATGTACCATGACAAAAGTTTTCTGTAGACCATAACAAAATGTCCTATATGTACGCCGACAAATGGTATATATGTACCACGACAGAAGGTGATCTATGTACCACGACAATCATTATCTGTTGATTGTTAAAAGTTTTCTGTATCAGTAATAATGAACTACACAAAAGTTGAGGACGACAAAAGTATTATATTAGTTCTACACAAAAGTGAAAATTCTTCTCCATACACCAATATGGATTATCTATAAGTCCATGCAACAAAGCCATCTACAAAGAAAAACAAAAAATGAAACATTAGAATTGGTTATGTACGAGCATAAAATTATCTTCTCGTATAATCCTGTTGATCAGGTCTGTGCTCCTCCAAACGTTGTCGCTTTACTCCCTGAAAACACAAACGTGAGCTAGCCGGCGGGTGTGTGCCAGATACCTCTTCGATGCCTAAGTCAGCAAAATAGACAAAAGCTCTATGTATTCGAGAATCAAAGTTGTGTTACCTCTTCCATAGGTTCTGTTATGAGCTTTTATAGGTTCCGTGTGGCACAATCCTAGTAGGATTCTTATTCCTCCATGTAGAGTCCTTCTAAGAATCACACTCCTAAAAGATAATGTTTATCCTTCAACACCCCCCTCACTACTTAAACCAAGTGAGATGGTTTTACCTTAGTGAAATGACAATATAACCGAGCTAACAATATCTCTTTGTCATACTCAATCTAGTACCTTCACATGCAACTCATAGCTCGGCTCTTGTTCGCTTGTACCTCGGTTTTGTCCGTTGAGACCGAGCTAACTACAACAAGCTCTGACTGCGCTAACCAGAGCAAGGTCCATCATAAGAAGCCATAATACTTCGGTTCCAAACACTGTGTCCGAGCTAATTACCATTCTAACCGAGGTGACTGAGCTAACTACAAGGCCCTTTTTGGATTGAGCTAACTACAAGGCCCTTTTACTTAGTTCTTTTTACTGCGGCCCACAGAACGGCCCATTACCACGCCCTGGCCTAGCTCGGCCTTAATGCACATAAAAACTCCCTTTCAATTGCCTCTTAATTCCATTTGTGTAGCATGATTGGGATTACCCGTTACTAGCCGAGCTAAAACTTTAGACTATCAACCGAGCTAAATTATCACCAGGCTACCAATTGGTTCGGTCAAAAAACATCTTTTCAGTCACTGCATAACTGAATCGCTTACGATTCTCTTGGACACGTGGCTAGCCTTTATTAGTCAAATATAGCTATCAACGCTGCCCTCGTACTCCGAAATTTTTGAACAGTCTCGCATTTTCTTTGCCTTATACGAAAACCCTAGTTTTCGTACGTGCCATTCCTACTGTTCACCTTCACTCTTTTCCTCTAAACCTCCATTTTCACAACCTCAGCACTTGCAAAGCTTGTGTTCTCCCCATTATTCTTGTGGCTTGGATCTGCGGTTTTCTGCCTTCAAACTGTAAGTAACTCAATCCCATTTCCTTTTTGTTTGTATAATTTTTGAAGTATGTAGCATAATACTTCGTATGTTTCTCAAAACACACACTATTTTAGCTTTCATTTTTCTGGGAAATACCAACAAAAAACCATGCAATAGAACCACTAGATTCATGAACAATCTGAGAAATGACGCTTTTGATCCAAAATAATACTCCAACTGAACTAGGAACTTGTTTGCATTAGGTGTGAGGCTAGCCAAACTGGATAACTCTTCTAACAACCGAACTAAAACTTATGCCATACTTGTAGTTTCAATCGGTCTAAGAACCTTCTGCTTCATTCAGCCAAGCTAGGGAACTGTTTGGATTAGGTTTGTGCACTACCAAACTAGAAACCCTTAACCAATGACCGAGCTATAACTTGGGGCCAAACCAGCTCTCTGATTTAATCGAATCAAGAATGTGCTGTACCCTAAGATTCAACCGGGCTACGAACCTCTCATTCCACTTAACCGAGCTAAATTCCTTTGCTCCAATTGAGCTAAGAACGGATAGTATCCCACGTAGCTGAGCTAGGATTCAATTTATTTTGCCTTTGTTTCTTTTAGCACGGTCTAATGATCTGGGCTTAACACTTTTCATCTCCACTTTGCAAACTAACTAGGTTGGCCAGGCACACCTTTGCACGCTCAACCGAGATACTGAAGGTCATCTTAACACCGAGCTAGTACTCCGAGCTAAATTATTCATAATTTAAGTTCACATGGGGAAGTATCTATTTTTAGTGAACTCTCCAGGGGCTATTACCGAATTCCGAAGGGACTACAACATCCCTGATGATGTTCATCTCAGTTTAGCTGAACTAGACACCATTCCCTGGGAAAAATCGGGCTTCGTCCCTTTCAACGTCATATCCATTGTAGAGGCTTGTCTTCATTTTCCCGTTCAGCCTCCTCTTTGTGAATTCCTTAGACAAACAAGACTTTGCCTTAGCCAGTTTTCCACAAATTCGTATAGAATAATAAATGGCATCGCTGAGCTAAACCGTTGGCTTGGCCTTAATCTCGGTTTAGCCGAGCTATTTCACCAATATTCACTTGGCCAAAATGAAGATGGTTGGGTGTACTATTTAAGAATAAGAAGACACCGCGAGAAGATAATAAAAAACACCCCGGACAAAGATGTAAATGATGATGATTTTTTCTGGGTCTCGGGCAACTTCGAAGACCAAGAAGCCTAAATACCAGGAGACCGGATTAACTGGAATAAAGGAGTAGCCGGTATATATACCTCGGCTCAGTTTTGTGCGTTCTTTATTCCGTTGGTCTCATTTTGAACCATACTAACCGTTGTCTTTTTCCTTTATGCAGACTTGAACTATCTAAAATCGCAGTATAGTTACCCCAATCTAGACGGACTTCGCGCCGCGCTACGATATCACGAACGAGGTTGGGCCCAGCTACTTAATTTCGAACCGACCTACAGATACAGCAGCAGGAGGAAAACCAGGGTGACAGATTTTCTGCTGGAACCCTCGCCAGAACCAGATCCAACACTACCACAAATCAATCTGATCCCATTAACAGCGGAACAAGAAATGGCCAAGAAGAGAGCAATTAGGGCCCTTATCACCGAAACAAATCAAGCCGAGGTACCATAAACCGACCAAACACAAGAGGCCGTGGTAGCACTTCCAACCGCCTAGCCTTCATTATCTCGGCCAAGCAAACACGCTCGGACTTCCACAACCGAGCTACGCCTCGTTGATAAAGAAGACACCATACTTCCTCAATCCACCCAACTGAGCCCAGAACTAGTACGTTCAAACCGGGCTAGCCCTTCAGAATGGGTGCCCAAGGTCACATATAAGAACCGAGCTATCACTGACTCTGACTCAATGGTTGCAGAAAAAGACCATTCACTGGCTTTTAACCTTGCCAAGAGTGTATGCCTACCAGCCGATATGGAGCACCATGACCATCTCAACGAGCTAAAGGCCATTTGCTCGGCAACAAAATCGATGGTGCTGGTAAGTATTCCTTTTGCTTGTCCTTCTATTTTATACATCTGTTTGCGTGGTTTTTAACTAATAACTGTTCTCCCTATTTTGTAGGCCATGCAAAAGAATCATGTCGCTCACAAGCGGGTGTTAGAGCTACGTAAGACCACGCGGCAAGCCGTGACAAAGGCCAATGCTAAATCAGCCGAGCAAGAGGAGTCCAAGAAGAAAATGGCCGAGCTACAAACTGAACTAGCCCGACTCACCGAACTTGTCAACTCGGCTGAAGCAGACAAGCAAAAGGCTTCGACCAAGTTGAAAGATAAATATCTGCGCGAGCTGGCTAAGCTCGAGAGAAAGAAGAATGCTGAGATCGCTCGGCTGGAGAAGAGTGTGGAAAATGCTGAAGACCGGGGTTATAAGGAGGGGAAGGCCACTTACATCCAACAATGCGAAGCCGCCAAAGATATATTCTTCAAATGTGGATAGAAGGCGGCTGTGGCCAAGCTTGGTCATGGCCAAGAGACCGAGGTCTTCCAAAACCCTCCTCCACATTTCATACCGAGCTACATGGTGGAGTATGCTACTGCCATTTAGCAAAAATTTCTTTAAGAAGGGGAGGACGATGAGGATCCTACTCCTGAAGACAATGCCCAACCCGGTCGCCAGTCTACCTCTCCCACTCCAATGGTCTCTATCCCACCTTCACCTGTTGTGACTATCCTGATGCCTTCGACTAAGCTCAACCAAGGTGTGCTTTCCACAATTGAGCTACCTCTGGTTGAGGCCCGGTTGATTTGGACACCGACTTGGTGTAGACACCCCATTTTTGACCATCCTCAAGACTTGGACGTCACCGCTTGAACACTCGATGATTACCTATGTTCGTGTTCGTCTTGAGCTCCCGGAGGTCTCGGCTATGCGCCTTGCCTCAGAATCTCTCGACTCGACTGTTTCGTGTCTGGTTTTGCACCAAACACTTGTGCTTTGCCTTGGAGGGGCAGGGAATGGCTTGGGGCCCCCCCCCCCCCCCCCCCGGCCATGGCTTGAGCCCCCCGGCTGTGTTTTGTTGCCACCGGCCAAATGTTTGGCCGCCCGGCACTCTTGATGGCCGGCCGGCTATCTTTTTTTGGTCAATTGTATCTTTGGCCGGCCGACTACTGTGCATCTGCTTTTGCAGATATTTTGGTGCAGTTGGCATGCACTTGGCTCCCCTCCATACACGTGTATGGAGGGATCTCTCTCTTTAGAAGTTTGTCTTGTAAGCTTACAAGACTAAAAGCTCTATAAAGAGGAGCCTTCTCTCCCCTTTTGAGGGGTTAGACATTTTTTGGACAGCTTTTTTTAGGGTTTGAGTTTTAGGGTTAGGGTTTGTTCATATCCTACTTCTATATCTCTCTCTTGTGTGTGTTTTGTCTTACTTTTGCTCACAAACACCCACCATCACACCATCCCTTGGAGTTGAGGCCCTTAAGGGTTGTTTTGGAGGTTTTAGACCGATTTCAACCTAAAGAAGCTGCTGGAGCTCCATTGGTGAAGAGGGTCTTCAAGGGTAAGAACCTTGTCCTTTTATTTCCCATTTTTTCACACTCTTTTTACCTACCTTGCAGCTGTTTTTGAGCTTTGTGTATAACATATAAAAGTTCTATTTTTTAGTGCTCTAAATAGTTGGTTAAGGTTTCTTTAAGCTTTGGGGTTGTTTGACCCCTCTTAAGGCTTGTAAGGCTCCATTTTGTGCCATTTTGAGTGAGCTCCGGGACCATTGAGTTTGGGCCTCCTCACCACTGAAATCTTGAGGGATTTCAGAGGTGAGGATGGTGCCTTGAGGTCCTAGGAAGGAGAGGGCCACCCCCTGTCGTTGTTGTCCTTGAAAAGGACCATTTTTGCCTCTTGAGAGAGCACCATGTTTAAGTGTGTGTTGGCCATGCCTTAGCTGATTTTCATGCTTATTATGTCATGATATGCCTCTGTTTTTAGTTGGTTTTGGTACACCATGCTTGTTTAGCATACATACCTCGTAATGCCATGATTTGCCTCAATACATGTATAACATTTAGACTGCCATGCTTGTGTGTTTTGGCCAAGCTTTGAGAAGCTTACATGCATGTTTTGATGTGCCAAGGGACTATTTTAAGTCATTTGAGTCATTCATGCCCCACTTTGTATAGCTACCATGTAATCCCTCTTGTATGCCTTAAGCTTTGGCCCTTCTAGCATGCCATCCTTGCTTTGTTTCAGTGGTTTGGAACCACTTGCCATGTTATTTTAGACCTCATGATGTTCCTATATGCTCGCATTTGATCCCCCTTTAATGTGTTTAAAGGTTGTTGCCTTATGCCTTTTGTTTAGGCCTTGGAGTATGCTTGCATTTTTAGACCACTTAGACGCCATCAAAGTACATCCTTAGCTTTGTTTAGGTCTGCATTAGACCTATTTTAAGTCCTCTTGGCCTTGTGAGGCTTGGTTGACTTAGCCTTGGTTTAACCCCCTTTGGCTTGCCTTAAGTTTTGGACCTTGGTTGCATGCCATGCTTGTCTTGTTCATTTGATTTGGCATCATATTCAACATGATTTTAGAGCTTTTCATTGCATACTAATTGTCCATGTTTGCATCTTCTTAGGTGTGCTTAGAAGTTGTACTTTATGCTTGAGTGTTGGTCCATGTTTTCATGCATGTTTGTATATCAATTAGCCCTCACTCCCTAGCATCTTGGCCACTGTTTTGGGCTTAGTATAGAGCTATCCAATTAGTGTAAGTCCCTCCTTTGCATGTTGTTGCATGCACTCCTTGTATGTTGTAGCATATCGGTGAGTTGTTGCATGGTTGGACTTGCATGTTTGAATGAAGTCACATGTTGGCTTGCATACTTGAACACCCACAATGCATCTTGCCTACTTGTAGATTGCATCGCTTCATGCCTTTCATGCTTCTTTACTTAGGATGTGTGCCTAACACGCTTTGCTTGCTTGCATTGTCCATGTTGCATACTAGTTCGCATGCTTAGATTGCATTGCGTTGGTGTAACAGCGCCCGTGGGGCCTCAATGCTACAGTTCGGACTCCCTTTTTGTGTCGCGGTTCTAAATCTTGAACCAAAGAGTCCAACTCTGGCAAATCGTTTGAGAAAACAGATTTTTGAAAAAGTAGTGCCAAACATGGACTGCTTTGCCAGATTACAGAGTCGCCACCTAAGTATTTTAAAACGGGAAATTTAGGAAACCCTGACTCGGTCAAGGCCACGTATGCGTGCTATCACCAAAGTGGTCTTGGCTCAGAGCTTGGGTACGATCGGGAAGGTCACTATGAGCACCCCCTTTCGCCGGGATTCAAGACCGCCTCTACTAACCGTGATATCCGATTTTGAAAACATTACATGCTCTTATTCCAATTATTAGCCTAGAATTACTATGTTATGCGATAGCAAACAAGTATAGACTAGATTGCCTAATTTGGAAACAAACATTGCATATCCGCTCGTTTTGAAAATGCTTGAATTTGCTACTGCAGTAGGCTAAAACACGGATTTCAATGAGTTTTCCAACTCAAGCAACCCAACCTCCACCCACAGCATTCAAACAGGTTTATCTCATATAAGCACTTAGCCGCATGGTAAGCATACTTTGTCATGGCAACATTCACACGCATGTGGTATGCTAAAGCGTAAAATACTTACATCGTACTCGTGCCAAAACAAGAAACTAGTTAGCGCACATGCATGTCCCTAGGTCATGTTAAGTGGCTAATGCAACGTGCAAGGATGCAATTTAAAGTAGGCTGGGCTAATCCTAAAGATGCCATGTGAAATGCACTTTGTTCGATGCACGTATTCAATTTAGAATTGAAAATACAATGCAGTTTGTATGATGTACCGAGCCCGATGCATGTCAACAAATGCATGGATGCACGCATGCATAGCATAAGGTATGCTAAAATAAACGTGCCCTAATACTAACCAATAAAAGGTAAGTAAAAGGGAAGAAAAGAGTGGGGTTGGAAGACATGCACACACGCGCACACTTATTATGATTTGCCCTCGCCGAGGGACCAAAAAAATTAATACAAATTAATTAACTACGCAAGCTAATTAAATATTACAAATAGCCTAATTAATTAACAAATTAATTAATCTAAGAAAAACAGTAAACGCCTCGGGAGGAGAGCCAAATGCAAAGACGCGCCGCCTTCGCTGCCGAATCGCCGCCATGCTTAGCTTGCCTCTTTTTCCTGCCTAGCATCTCGAAGATCGCCAAAGTCCTAGGAATACTTCCTTAGGTATCAAGATCACTACCGCACAAAACTTCCACCGGCAAGTGGATTGAGATCATCGGCATGAATTGATCCATCGTCAAAATTGATCCGGTCGGCACTAAACACCGGCCGCAGATCTTGAATGCTCGCAGAACTCCGCAACTCACAAAGAAGAGAGGACAACAACTTGCATGGTAATGCAATTCAAGCAATTTATGCATCAAACACATTCCTTATCATGTTGATGACTCAAGGGAAGATGTGCCTCGGTTCTCGGACCACCAATCACGCATTTCCATGCATGATGGCCCAAAGAACCAAGTGTGCAACTTTGATTTCAAATGCATGCAATGCAAACAAGCACATAAGGGTGCCAAACCTCCATCATACTTCACTTCAAGAGGCTTAGCATGCGTGCCAATACGATGCAATCCTAGACATGTCAACTAGTATGCAAAATGGACAATGCAAGCAAGCAAAACATGCTAGGTGCACAACCTAAGCAAGGAAGCATATGAACTAAGCAAGGGGGTGGACTCAAACATGGATTAGGCAGCTCCAAATGGGCCTAAAACCATTGGCCAAAATGCTAAATCATGAGGGCCAAACACACATGCACACATGCACAAGTTAAGGCACCAACACTTAAGCATAATAAACAACATTCAAGCACACTTGAAATGAGTTAAACATGGACTACTAGCATGCATATAAAGCTCTGAAAATCATGCAAAACATGATGCCAAATCATGCAACAAAGCAAGCTAAACATGCAACAAATGGCTCAAGTTTTCAAAGCAAGTCTATGAGGCATTAAACCACACCTAGTATAATCACACGTGGCAACACTTAACCAATTAAAAACAGAGTTTTAACACATAAAACTAAGCCCAAAAGACCACTTAGATGGCATCTAAGAGGCTTGAATCCAAAGGCATGCACAAATGCTAAAACATGAGGCATACAACACATGCTTTTAAAGCATTAAAGAGGCAACTAAGGAAAGCATACAAGCACACCAAAGGGACTGAAATGACATGCCAAATGGTTCCAAACCATCAAGATGAGGTAAGCAACACATGCTACACATGCATACTCAAAGGCTAGCAAGCCTAAAATGCAAAGGGGCTATATAATGCATGCCAAGATCAACCCAAATGACTATGGACAGAGCTAGAACATGTCAAAATAAGCACAAAACATTCACAAATCTAAGCCTAAAGCATGCTCGAGTTAGGGCTAACAACCTAAGGCATGTTAGGGCAATACAAGGCATTACATGGCAACTATGCTAAGCATGCATAAGGGACCAAAACCAACACATAGCAATGTTAAATCATGATATAATAAGCATAAAAAACAGTCCAAACATGCTCAACACACACTTGAACACTATGCTCTCTCAAGAGGCCAAATCTTGCCCTTTTCAAGGACATCAAGGAGAGGGGGTGTCCCCCTCCTTCTTAGGACTTCAAGGCATTATCTTCACCACTAAAATCCCTCAAGATTTTAGTGGTGAAGAGACCCAAACACCAAAATCCCGGATCTCTACAAAATAGCACAAAAATGAGGCCTTTCAAGGCCTAAGAGGGGCCAAACTTCCCCAAAGCACAAAGTACCCTTAATAAACTATCAAGAGGACTAAAAAGCAGAACTTTTTTGTATTGAACACCAAGCACAAAAACAGTTGAAGGATAGGTCAAAATGGAGTGCAAGAATGGGGTAAATAAAGTAAGTTTCTCACCCTTGTTGACCCTCTTCACAAATGTTGACTTTGTTGCTTCCTTGAGCTCAAAACCAGTCAAGAACAGCAAGAATAACCTCTTGGGACCTCAGTAGCCAAGGGAAGGTGAAACACTAGGTGTTGATGTGCAATAGTGAGACACAAACACCTAGTGCACAAATAAGAGAGCAAAAGAGAGATAGAATAGATATAGAATTTCTAACCTAGAACCAGAGCTTCTTCTCTGTATTTTCTCCCTAAAATGTCTAAGTTTGCTAACCCTTGAGCCAAGAGAAGAGAGTCTTCTCTTATAGAGGACAAAGCTTACAAGCTAAGCCAAAACAAAGGCTCATCCCTCCATACACGTGTATGGAGGGGAAACAAGTGCAAGAAAGCTGTCTGAAAATATCTCCAAAAACAGCTGTAAAGTGATCGGCAGGGCAAAATGGTCATTTTGCCAAAAGGAGTGCCGACCGGCACAAAATAGTGCCGACTGGCACAATATAGTGCCGATGGCAACACTCACCAGCCGGTGGCTTCTAGCCACTGCCGGTGGTATGTGGGGATGCCTCAAAAGGCATTCCCTGCCCCTCCAAGGCAAAACACAAGTGTTTGGTGCAAAACCAAACACAAAACAGTCAAGTTTGGAGGTCCTGAGGCAAGGCGCGTAGCTGAGAACTCCGGGAACTCCAAACAAACACAAACATGGATAATCACTGAGTGTTCAAGCGGTGACGTCCAAGTCTTGAGGACTGTCAAAAATAGGGTGTCTACAGTTGCCCCTCTTTGACAGAACTCGAAAGTCATAACAATGATGAGAGTGAATGTCAAAGCCCAGAGACGACCCATTTTTGACAAGGCCAAAGACTTGGACAAACATGCAAGACAAAACAAGGTATCTTGCCCGGCGGGGCAAAATGCAAGACGATGCAAGAAGCCGAGCATAACTTATGATCATGCAAAGAAAGCTGTAATGAAGCACGCATGCAACAGTTATAAGCTAGCATATGCCAATCTACACTATAATGCAGAAAGGATGTAAGAGAATTATGTGATTCTCAATACGTCTCACGCGGAGGATACAATACCTGTGCAGCTCGTCCGGTTGCACCAGCCTCAAATGAGCCGTACATACAATATCGTGCCTGCAAAGAAAGTAAACTTAATAGGTACAATATCGTTAGCCATATGCATGACAATGCGAAATGAATGCAAGATGATATGCAATATATATACAAAATGACGTATGAACAATGCAAATGATATGTAGTGCAATTGAAACAATGCAAACTACGTGTAGAGCAATTGAATCATGATTCAATCAGGAGCGGTTCGAAACCACACATATGTCAAATAGGTTGATGGAAGTAACGAGTCCGTCTACCATAGAACGATGTCTAAACTATGAGTGATGCAGACGGACACAAGAACATATATTGGGTGGAATGACATAGGTGGGGTGACAACCCGCTGAGGAAAGAATGATGATCCTAAAGCCGGATGCAACGATTATACTACAATGTAATATGCGATTATGGCGCGCGGGCCAAACCGTATCTCGCTTAGGAAAGGCATGCACACATACAAGCCATGTCTAACACAGAAAAGGTGCCGCAACCTCAAACCAAGTTCATCAAGGAATAGGCGCGATGCACATGAACCATGCTTTGACGTGAAGAGTAAGGGCACATACCAGACCAAGCTCAACAAGGAAAGGCGCAAGCCATAGATGGAAGATGATGCAGTGAATGCATGCAACTACAATGCAATAGAAATGGACATTTACAGAAAATGCATGACATATGCACTATACTACAATGATGATGCATGACATATGCATGTTTTTTTTTTTGTTTTTTGAAATGCATGACATATGCAATATTTACAATGATGCATGTTGTTTTTGTTGTTTTTGAAATGCATGACACATGCAAATGATGCGATGCCTATGATTGTAGTTTTCCCTATCTTACCAAGAGGGCGATACACTAGGTTGGTTCAGTATCCAGAATTGAGGCGTAAACACGCCGCCTCAACCTATGGGGCTTCCATACAGATTTCAAGCCGAGGGTACACCCTCTGGGTATTTAAACCAGACTTTAGTCTCGGAAATTCCGAACCTTTGCGTTCTAGGCACAAGCCATTCGAACTTTAGTTTTCACCGTCCCAGTTGGTCTTCTAGGAACTCACCGTAAGCACAGGCAGGTGGCTTTACCAGACCACCGAAAGTCGTTCGGGCACGACAAACACCAAAGGAATTGCACCTTCAGAGGATTTAAGGTCTCCTAGACCGGGATGTAATGCATGATTTGAGATGTGGCGCACAAGATAGTGCAATATGCGGGATTGCGCGATGCGACGCATGCCAAATGCAATGTGATGCGCAGGATAGCGCGATGCGTTAGACAACGCGAGTGCACAAAACAGTGCGATACAATGCATGCCAAATGCGATGAGGTGCACACCTTAATGCACCGAAGGTCTTGCACCTCCTGAGGATTTAAGGTCTCCTAGACCGTGCAAATATGGTGAAGGTTTCGCACCCTCCAAGGATTTAAGGTTTCCTAGACCGTGCGTGTTTAAGGTCTTGCCAGACCATGGGGCAACAATTACACAACACTTTAAGTGAATGTGATGCAAATGAGTAAACTCAAACCAAACTACATCTCATGCAGCAGGGATTAAGCGAGTTATGCAATTCTCACGGCGTCTACGCGGAGAAGGCTAGAAGCGACTACCGAGAACACTCGGAGTCTCAAACACAACGTCTCTCTGCGTATTGCACGCAGGAGAGAAAAAAAACAAGGCAAAAAAGAAACCTCAAGGCGTATTACACGCGAGAGGCGAAAACAAAAGGAAACCTCTCAGCGTAGTACACGTGAGAGAGGGAAAACAAAAGGAAACCTCTCAGCGTAGTACACGCGAGAGAGGGAAAACAAAAGGAAAAAGAAGCCTCTCAACGTAGTACACGCGAGAGGGGGGGAACAAAAGGAAAAAGAAGCCTCTCAACGTAGTACACGCGAGAGGGGGGTGTGAGGCAACGTACATAGGACACGCATGCCAATGCAAATGAGACACGCATGCACCATTGACTGGAAAATGAAATGCAAAACGAGGCACGCGTACCTCGAGATGCAATGAAATGCGAAATGAGGCACGCATACCTCATTAAATGGAAAATGAAATGCAAAACGAGGCACGCGTACCTCGAGATGCAAGGAAATACGAAATGAGGCACGCATACCTCATTGAATGGAGAACGAAATACAAAACGTGGCACGCGTACCTCGAGATGTAATGGAGTGCGAAATGAGGCACGCGTGCCTCAAAGGATGGAAAATGGGGTGCAAAGGGGGTGTGCCAAACGGCGCGATGCGCAAAATAGGGCGAATGGAATGTAATGCACAAGATAGTGCGCTGCGCAAAATAGCGCGATGCGTTAGACAACGTGAGTGCACAAAACAGTGCGATTGAATGCATGCCAAATGCAATGTGATGCGCAAGATAGCGCGATGCGTTAGACAACGCAAGTGCACAAAACAGTGCGATTGAATGCATGCCAAATGCAATATAATGCGCAAGATAGCGCGATGCGTTAGACAACGCGAGTGCACAAAACAGTGCGATTGAATGCATGCCAAATGCAATATAATGTGCAAGATAGCGCGATGCATTAGACAACGCGAGTGCACAAAACAGTGCGATTGAATGCATGCCAAATGCAATATAATGCGCAAGATAGCGCGATGCGTTAGACAACGCGAGTGCACAAAACAGTGCGATTGAATGCATGCCAAATGCAATATAATGCACAAGATAGCGCGATGCGTTAGACAACGCGAGTGCACAAAACAGTGCGATTGAATGCATGCCAAATGCAATATAATGCGCAAGATAGCGCGATGTGTTAGACAACGCGAGTGCACAAAACAGTGCGATTGAATGCATGCCAAATGCAATATAATGCGCAAGATAGCGCGATGCGTTTGAAATGCACATGGGGCAACTTTTGAATCTTGTAAAAGACCAAAGGATACAAAAGGATACAATCTTTGCTCGAATCTGAGTGCCACGCACAGAAGACACGGTCCGAGGTCAAAACGGAGGCCGGTTGAGCATCGGGAATGCACTTTCTTGCACTTTCTTGAGCTATGAAGACCCAAAACTACTAACATGGCCTAAACAAGGCTGTGGGAACATCACCGGCTGGACTAGGTGGCCACCGGCTGGCCACCGGCTGCAGAAAAGTTCCACCGGCACAATATTGTGACGACCGGCCAAAAGTTGCTGATCGGGGGCAGATCTGACTTTTCGCCACGGGTTTTATAAAAATAGGGTTTCAAACCCTATTTCTTCACTTCTTGTTCGCCGAAATTTCCTCCCCCTCCTCTCTAGAATATTTTCAACCTTCGATTCTCGCATTTTCTCGTGTTTTAGGCTCGATTTCGCCGTTCGATTCGCGAATTTCATCGCGTTTCGGACATTTTCGACCGAACAAATCTTTGTTTCGGGGCCTCTTTTGCTATTTCCGCCTTTTCGGGACTTATTCCCTTTGATTTCCTCTTCGTTTCCATGCCTTTCCCTCTTCCGACCTTTCCGGTCATTTTCGGCCCGCTCGGGGTTGACTTTTTCGGTTGACTTTTCACATTCTAGCTCTTCCGGCCATTTTCTCACCACCATTGCCATGGCTGACGATATTCCACACGTCGGGACTCCCCCGGATCACGAGATGGATCTCGGGGTCGAGCTCCACCCATTGAGCGAGCGTCCCTTCGATCCGGTGACCTACCGCCTGGCGATCCACGTCCTACCTCCGGATGGTCTTCGCCATTTCTGCGGCTTTGACCGAGCGCTGGACCCGGAGCTTCTCCTACGCGAGCCGACCTCTCACCTATCCTTCGACGCTTCCGAGGTAACATCTTTTCTCCTCTGTTTTACTTTCTGCAATGTAGAACTGTTTAACTGCCATAGCTGAATCTGTTCTTTAACTGCTTAGCTCGATATCTTTGTGGTATAGTTGATCGCAATCATGTTTACAACTGATATCTGTTTGAGACGGACACATGCACACACACTGCACTAGCCTCAATCACCCAAACACACGGCACACGCCGTACTTTACTGCAAACTTACCGACACCCGGTACTTATTCGAATCTGAAAACATATTGTATGCTGTATTTAAACTAAACCACACACAACACGCTGACGCATCATACGTTGTAGTTCACCTACTGGCACACTATAACCCGACATCTGCTTGAATCTGAAAAAATGTGCACACATGCACCATATCTGTATGCTGACTCTCACAAACACACTGACACATCACAGGCCGTAGTCCGTCGTAGTACACTGAGACCTGATATCTGCTTGGATCTGAAAAACTTGCACGCATGCTAGATTTGTATCGACTTTAACATGTTTCCTTAGATCTGTACATCTCATATTGCTTTGCAACCATTTGTTTGAAAACAGGGAGATTCCCATACCATCCGTGGGTATGGGAATGTCGCGGCTCAAGATTGGTACTTGGAGCTTCCCGAGGCGGTTCGACGCATCGTGGATGATCGCGAACCGGTTCTTCTGCGACTCCGCCTCTTCTAGGCCTCCTGGCAGAGAGGTGGTGGGACACCACCGACTCGTTCCACCTATCAGCAGCGGGAGACATGACGATGACTCCCTACGACTTCTCGGTGCTCACCGGCATCGGGGTAGGGGGTGATCCGATCCCCTTCGACACCGATATGGACAAGTGGACCACTGCTCAGATCCACTTGCTTGGCGCGGCTCCACCTCTCGCGCGTCCAGGTTTCGTCTGCTACTCCTGGTTCGAGTGCGATTCGGTGCGACCTCTTCTTGTTGATCTGACTCGATGACCCCAGAGGCCGTAGAGAGGTGTGCACGCGGCTTCCTGATGTTTTTGCTAGGGACGACCCTCTTCGCCGACCGAGCGAACACCGTGCCTCTCTGCCTACTCAGCGCGCTGGTGGATGTCCGGGACATCTTGCGTTATGACTGGGGCGGTGCCGCTCTAGCCACCCTGTACGGGTACATGAGCTCGGTCTCCCGTGGTAGCGGGCAGTTGCTCGGAGGCTACTGGCGAGCTTGGGAGGTACGCCTTCTTCTCTGCTTTACATTTCTATTATGTACTTTCTGTACTCTGCATTGCACACTGCTTGTAGTCTGCTTCACATCAGATATCTTGTACACCACACACAGATACTACCTTTACCGGTAGCCTGCTTGTCGCTTGTACACTCTGCTCAATACACTGCACAACACACGGCCCTGCTATTTCTGCTTTATTCTGTATTTTACTTTATCTGATAAATGTTCTGACATCTGTCTTGCAGTTGTGGGTTTATGCCTACTTTCCCAAGCTCGCTCCTGTACCTGATGCGGAGACCCCTCTGGTCATCCCGTTCTCACGCCGCTTCGACGGGAGGTGCACCCGGAGGCCGCGGGAGACATTCAGCTTCTTCCGCCGTTACTTCGACACCATCACCCCTGCTGAGGTATGTTTTATTTGCAGTTCGTTTAAGCTTCACTTTTCCATTGTATATTTGCAATACTAGTAGGTAACAAACTGTATTTCAATTTCAGATCACCTGGCAGCCGTGGGCTCCTCTGCCAGCGATGGTGCAGGATCGGTTTGCCGGCACCGTTGAGACCTCGCGTTACCGGATTTTGCTGGAGGGCCCGATCTGTCGGGCTTGGTACCTAGGCGAGCGCTTCTTGCGTCAGACCTTAGGTTTACCTGAGCAGATAGTCCCGGTGCATCCTCCTGAGCATATGAGGGACACCGAGCGTTTCACCGTGGCGAATGGCGAACTACACCATTGGCTGGGAGGCGGACGGCTTCAGAGGTGAGGGCGATTACTCAGAGTACGTCCGGACCTTCATCATGCGGCCGCTAAGTGGTGGTCGCCGAGCCGAGAGAGAGAGACCTGAGGCGTCGGTGGTCGGAGCAGGAGTAGGAGGAGGAGCGCCGAGGAGGGCTCGAGTCATGGCGGCGGAGTCGAGAGGGAAGGAGGCGATTGGCCCGCTCTACCCGCTTCACTGTCTTTCCGGGGGTCGGATGGGGCGACCTATCAGATACCCTTCGCCCCTCCGCCGGCTGATCACGAGTTTTTCGGTATCCCTGACTTACCTTCGATATGTATTACTGCATTTCTGTACAGTTGTTTCATTTTAGTTTATTTGATATTCCACAGAATATTGATGCATCCAATACTTTTGCAGGCTTCCTCCGAGTACACCCGGCAGTCATTGGAGATGAATGCCTCCATGGCGGGGATGTTGCAGTGGACCTTCGAGTTCCTAGCCTTTTATGGCCTTCCGGTATGTTCTCTCTGACATAGCTTCAAACCATACATAAACTGCTTCGCATAATCTGATGCACGACACAACATCTGATAAACTGCTCATGGCACTTGACACACTGTATTCATACACTGCATTTTGTATTGATTCAACTGCTCACGGCATTCATACTCTGTACTCATACACTGCTGCGATTACGCGCGATAAACCGCTTTCGGCATTCAAACATCAGACTTACTCAGATTCATACTCTGTACTTTCTGCGTTGATAAACTGCTTCATGTATACTGATGCATTTGCCTTTGTACTTTTCAGCCTCCCTTCCCGATTCCTCCTGTGGGTGGTGGCGCTCCACCTGGACCTTCCATTTCTACTCGGGATGGCAGGATATTCCCCCGCACCAGAGGAGGGCGTACTTACGCCGGGAGCAGCTCGCGGGCTCCAGTTCCAGACGATGAGTCTGAGGAGGAGGCGGAGGCATCCGAGGAGAAGACCAGCTCGGGCTCAGACAGTGACACTTCTAGCGATGCACCTGGGCTTCTGCCCAGGAAGAGGGCGAGGACAGATCCCCCGGTGCGAGGCCAGTGATGATGTTGATGACCCAGACCTTTGCTATTTCTTTTATTTCTTTTCTTGTACTTTTCTCTTTTGTTGGTAGATAGAGTACTTTGTACTACCGCAGGCAGATTTTGTTTTCCTCAAACTTTGTATTTGAAAAAGATGATATGAAATGAAACAAACTTTTGTCTAAAAAGAGTGTTATATCTGTACCTATCTGCATTTTTCATACTTTGCACTGCTTTGCGTCATGTTACGCCTCAAATGTAAATGATATTGATCTGTTGTTTGAAAATTGAGCAAGTGCACTGTAATAATCGGATAACCAACCAACTAACAGCAAACAACTCATACAAACCACTACTCAACCTGGACACACAGCCCATACTCTGCCGGGGATTAATCTGCATGCAGCCCATAACACAGCATTCGGTTCATTCTGCACACAGCAAACCCTGAACAAATAGCCCCAATCTGACAAGACGGATCACAAAGCTGATACAGTTGCAATTGAAACACACTCGGATGTCCCAAATTTTCCTTTTCCTTCTCTTGCTTTGCAAGGATGTAGAGAATGGCATAGCATTCTGAGCACAAGCGACGATTTTTGAAATAAAGAAGGGTTTTTCCACCCGGGTGTCGAGCCTACCAGAACGAGACAGACTCAAACAAAGAAACAAAAGGCACACGACCTGACATAATGAGACATGCTTGGAAGAGACTCAAGGCCAAAATCAAGGTCGACGAACCAAAAGACACGACACATGGGCATGTTTACAAAGAGACCTCAGATCTCGAGAAGCCAGTTCCTGCGGGCATTATTCCCACCCTTTCTGATTTGTGATACTCACATCGCTCGGCCCTCAAGCTTGATTTTTCTCTCAAAAACCCTTTTCTTCACTTTTCTCTCAACTTACACCTCTCTATTCTTCATTCTCTCATTTTTCATCCCTCCCCGGGGTGAATGACAGATGAATAGGAAGTTGGGGGTTCACGCCCAACACTGTTAGCTCATGGCTATTCCTTCTGGTGGATAGGGTGCCTCGTTGGCAAGCATATTAACGGGGGGAAGACAGAAGACCTGACTCAAACGCGCCCCTAGTTCGTCATTTTGACCACTTTTTGTTTTCTAAAACAGTTTTGATAAAAAATGAGAGTTGGATTAACACACTTATTCGATTTTTGATTTGAAAATCATGTGAATCAGGCTGTGAGCACTGAAAATTCTCATTTTTGGGTCCAAACATGGTCCAATTTTGAAAATGAAACAGTTTTCGAGAAAATAAGTCAACCTCAGTGAAAATTTTCAAAAACTATTTCTGCAAACAATCAACGCTCAACGAGCGCGGAACTTACCCTCGAGATCTGCAACCTCGGATCGGAGACGACGGAAAATTGCCCCTGGCTTAAAGGGGGGGTAAGGCAATGGAAAGTTGCCCCTGGTTTGGACGGTAACTTAGGGCAACTTATGGCAATGCATGGCAACGGAAAGTTGCCCCTTGTTTGGATGATGCCGCGGCATTTTGTAAGCTAGTCTTCGTTGATGACGATCGGATCCTCGGACGCGGAAGAGGCGAAGACGGTTTGAATCAATATATGGACACAGTCACCTGGACGGTGTTAGTGGTTTGGACTTCAAGAGGAAGTTAATCATGTAATTCCAGGTTGCTGCAATCAAGACATCAGATTCGGAGGAGGCACAAGTGATCAAAACCATGACATGGACTGAGACGCTATGGAAGCGTTGAGGGCTAGACTTCAGGATGAAGTTGCCTACGTATCCCAAACATGGGAATCAAGCCTTACGTAGTTCCGGTTAAGGTACACTCGGGTATTTTAACCTTCACTGTTTAGGCTCTAACTTTTGCCAAGGTGCCCAATGCGGGTTTTCGACCTTGCGAGCTATGTTTTTCTTTTTCTCTTCTTTTTTCTTTTCTTTTGCATTTTCATTTTTATTTTCTTTCTTTTCTTTGGTTATATTTTTTCTATTTTTCTTTTCTTTTTCACTTCTTTTTCATGTTTTTCCCTTTTTTTCTTTCTTTTCTTTTTCTTTGCTCTAACTTTTGCCTGGGCCACCCTTCCGGGTTTTCGGCCCAGCGAGCCTCTCAAAGGGTAAAAGTGTAGCAAGCCCATGCCAAATGGTTTTGAGATTGAGGCCTCTCCGTATCCAGGAGAGCGACTGTTGTATTTGACTTGCAGAAGAATTCATCACGGTTGCTTCTCGAGCTTCGCTTAGTGGGATCTGATCTTCTTGATCTAACTTTGGCGCCTCATGCTAGAGGGCTGCTTCGAATTGGGCCACATGGGCGTTTCATGGCACTGAATGTTTTGAACAGACTCCAGTTTGCAACAGATAAATTGAAGCTTGAGGCTGAGAGCGATCCTGGGTTGCACAATCTCAAGAGTGATTCCACACAGGTCTTCGCAAGACTGCGCAAAACATTTTGTTTTTGAAAGTTTTTAAGAAAGCGACGAATCGCTCGTGCTGAAGATGGTGTGGAACCAGTCTGGATCAAGCCAGGGTCCTTCTCAGTACCCACACCGACAAACATGATTTCTTTCATTAAAAGCTTAGCAGGCCTCTCTTTATCTCAAAGTGATCAAAATTTTACAAAACCCGAGGAATTACTTCCTCTTCGTTTTCATCACCGCAGTGTTCGAAAAGGGGTTTTATGAAAAGCTTAGGCTATTATAACGATGTTTAAGGCACAAGAGAGTAGGCGGCATGTACTATCGTTCCATTCACATCTTCTGGCACAGCTAGCTGAGACAACAATAAGTACAGAAATGTGATAGCCGCGGCTGTTTCATTCAGATTCCTTGATTGTGACCGGCTCTTCAACTGAGACAGACTCAAAAGGAAAAACAAAAGGATAATTACAAAACGGTGTTTGAGGCAACAACCTCAGAATCACCTGGTATTCTATACAAGAGGGACTGACTCATTACAACAAGACAGACCCTGTAAACAAAAAGACTGACTCAATACAAAGAGACAGACTCAAAACAAAACAAAAGACTGACTCGACACCCGAGCCAGAATTTACAAAGTTAGCGTTGGCAGGTGCTCAAAAATGCGTGCCAAACGCCATATCCAAAAATGCGCCCGGAACAACGCCCTTGAGCGGTTCATCTTCGATTACATACTCATCATGTCTGTATCCTCGAAATCTAGCAACTGGGTGGTAACGGACGTTGCTGAGGTAGGCGGGAGGATGATCTCATTGTCAATCAGATCTTGCACCTCATGACGGAGGCGGAAGCAATTATCAGTGGCATGGCGATCTGGCGATAGTACGCCTGATGCGAAACATCATGCGTGGCGGGGAGATTCTTTGGGAGGGGTCGAGGCTCCAAGGGTTTAAGGTGCCCCTTCTCGGCAAGGATCTGAAGTGCCTTGGACAATGGCATGTAGAGAGCATGGAAGACCCTGCGCCCTCGGGGCAGGTACTTTGGAGCCTGAGCACTCTTGCTAGATGCACTAGTGAACGGATCGGCGGGCGCGGCCTTGGGTTTCTGATCCTTTCCGGATGCAAGGCTGGGAGCGGGAAGAACTGTCTTGGCATGACGGGGCCTATCCCAATTCTCTGATTGACTGGAATTGCCCTCGGGCGGAGTGGGGAAAGCATCCTCCACAGCTTTTGACATAACTGCAGATATCTGTTGCTTGTTCATTCCCCCGGCTTTCAAAGCCTCTACTGCCCACAGCAGTTGTTCGATAGGGTCGGCCTCGGCCTTCATCTTGCCTTTGTCTCTGGCCTCAGCCTGATCTAGAATTTGGTTTGCTACATCGTTACCATAGCTGGAGGCCATCTCCGGTTGATTGAGTTCAATTACAATTCGCCCCAGTAGTGGGGGCTCTTGTGGTATAAAGCCTCCGGCATACGGTGCAGCTGGTGGCGAAACAGACATCCCATAGGCGAGATCCGTCATGGATCTTTGAAGATCACCTATCATTCCCATTAACTCGAATGTGGTAGGCTCGCGAGCCTGATATAGCTGGGGGGTCCAAACTGGGTGCGCAGTCGGTGACCTGGGCGGATGCGGCATGTCAACAGTAATCTCATCCTGCAGGGTGATTCCTTAACTTAACGCGGCCGTCGTGACCACGACTTCTTCTGAGTTCTGCGTCATGTTCAGTCCTGTCTCAGCAAGGAGAAGACACTGGCTGTTCTGGATCAACTCTCTGAATTTCTAAACTGAAACGAAAAACAAGCAGCATTTCAGCCCCAAACAGATCAAACACGGGTGTAGCCGATCAACTGCACTCTACCACTAATCACTGTTCCCCAGAACCATTGTTCAAAACTGAACTGATACCCGCAGACACAACTGATTCTTAACAACACTGATACTGGCGCCCTCAGGCCTGATACCCACTCTTGCAAACTGATATGTGTGTTCCTGTAGAGATACACTCTAAAAGCACATAACAGGTAAAAGAGAACCAATACACCCCTATGTTGGGGTAGGGTTTCCCTGTCCTATTTTGTCAGGAGCTAGGGTTTCACTACACACGCAGCGGTTTCAAACAACCTATATCGGGTAAGCAACCTGTCCTAGTTTGGAATGGTCACTATGGATTCCGACTATGCACTAGGTCGAATGGTCAAAAAGGGTGCCCTGGTAAAACCGGGGTTTGTGCTCCCCATCTTGGCGAGCCATAGCCGGTCAGCCTTATGGTCATGCCTTGACAAGACAAGCCTCCGGCAAACCGCTTAGGAATAGCAGATGGCCAACACGGTGTCCTAGGCACACCAATGTACATGCAATGCAAAGAAACACATAAGTGTAGTCGAAACAGGATATCACGAGTTCGAGTCAAGCTCTCTAAAATCCCCAGCGGAGTCGCCAGAAACTGTAACAGCGCCCGTGGGGCCTCGATGCTACAGTTCGGACTCTCTTTTTGTGTCGCGGTTCTAAATCTTGAACAAAAGAGTCCAACTCTGGCAAATCGTTTGAGAAAACAGATTTTTGAAAAAGTAGTGCCAAACATGGACTTTGCGGATTCTGAGTCGCCACCTAAGTATTTTAAAACGGAAATTTAGGAAACCACGACTCGGTGCGAAATGCGTGTCCGTCATCACCAAAGTGGTCTTGGCTCGAGAGCTTGGGTACGATCGGGGAAGGTCAGCTATGAGCACCCCCTTTCGCCCGGTCCGAAGACCGGCCTCTACTAACCGTGATATCCGATTTTGAAAACATTACATGCTCTTATTCCAATTATTAGCCTAGAATTACTATGTTATGCGCACAGCAAACAAGTATAGACTAGATTGCCTAATTTGGAAACAAACATTGCATATCCGTTCGTTTTGAAAATGCTTCGGAATTTGCTACTCGCAAGTAGGCTAAAACACGGATTTCAATGAGTTTTCCAACTCAAGCAACCCAACCTCCACCCGAGCATTCAATCAGTTTATCTCACATAAGCACTTAGCCGCATGGTAAGCATACTGTCATGGCAACATTCACACGCATGTGGTATGCTAAAGCGTAAAATACTTACATCGTACTCCGTGCCAAAACAAGAAACTAGTTAGCAGACATGCATGTCCCTAGGTCATGTTAAGTGGCTAATGCAACACAGGCAAGGATGCAATTTAGAGTAGGCTCGGCTAACCCTAAAGATGGCATGTGAAATGCACTTTGTTCGATGCACGTATTCAACTTCGAATTCAAAATACAATGCAGTTACTATGAAATCACGAGCCCGATGCATGTCAATTAATGCATGGATGCACGCATACATATCATAAGGTATGCTAAAATAAACGTGCCCTAATACTAACCATTAAAAGCAGGTAAGTAAAAGGGAAGAAAGAAGTGGGGGTTGGAAGACATGCACACACGCACGCACACTTATTACAGATTTGCCCTCGCTCGGAGGGACCAAAAAAAATAATACAAATTAATTAACTACGCAAGCTAATTAAATATTACAAATAGCCTAATTAATTAACAAATTAATTAATCTAAGAAAAACAGTAAACGCCTCGGGAGGAGAGCCAAATGCAGCACGCGCTCAGTTCCTGCTCGGAATCGCACTGCCATGCTTAGCTTGCCTCTGTTTTCCCTGCCTAGCATCTCAGAAGACTGCCAAAGTCCTAGGAATACTTCCTTAGGTACTGAAGATCACTACCGGCTGCACAA
Organism: Camellia lanceoleosa; assembly: GCA_025200525.1. NCBI lineage: Eukaryota > Viridiplantae > Streptophyta > Magnoliopsida > Ericales > Theaceae > Camellia > Camellia lanceoleosa. Next base: position 124,210,340 of record CM045771.1, on the reverse strand, counting down.
AACTTCCACCGGCAGTGGATTGAGATCATCGACACTGAATTGATCCATCGGCTGCAAATTGACTGCCAGTCGGCACTAAACACTGTCGGCCGGCACTGAATGCCTGCAGAACCTGCAACTCACAGCAGCAGAGGACAACAACTTGCATGGTAATGCAATTCAAGCAATTTATGCATCAAACACATTCCTTATCATGTTGATGACTCAAGGGAAGATGTGCCTCGGTTCTCGGACCACCAATCACGCATTTCCATGCATGATGGCCCAAAGAACCAAGTGTGCAACTTTGATTTCAAATGCATGCAATGCAAACAAGCACATAAGGGTGCCAAACCTCCATCATACTTCACTTCAAGAGGCTTAGCATGCGTGCCAATACGATGCAATCCTAGACATGTCAACTAGTATGCAAAATGGACAATGCAAGCAAGCAAAACATGCTAGGTGCACAACCTAAGCAAGGAAGCATATGAACTAAGCAAGGGGGTGGACTCAAACATGGATTAGGCAGCTCCAAATGGGCCTAAAACCATTGGCCAAAATGCTAAATCATGAGGGCCAAACACACATGCACACATGCACAAGTTAAGGCACCAACACTTAAGCATAATAAACAACATTCAAGCACACTTGAAATGAGTTAAACATGGACTACTAGGATGCATATAAAGCTCTGAAAATCATGCAAAACATGATGCCAAATCATGCAACAAAGCAAGCTAAACATGCAACAAATGGCTCAAGTTTTCAAAGCAAGTCTATGAGGCATTAAACCACACCTAGTATAATCACACGTGGCAACACTTAACCAATTAAAAACAGAGTTTTAACACATAAAACTAAGCCCAAAAGACCACTTAGATGGCATCTAAGAGGCTTGAATCCAAAGGCATGCACAAATGCTAAAACATGAGGCATACAACACATGCTTTTAAAGCATTAAAGAGGCAACTAAGGAAAGCATACAAGCACACCAAAGGGACTGAAATGACATGCCAAATGGTTCCAAACCATCAAGATGAGGTAAGCAACACATGCTACACATGCATACTCAAAGGCTAGCAAGCCTAAAATGCAAAGGGGCTATATAATGCATGCCAAGATCAACCCAAATGACTATGGACAGAGCTAGAACATGTCAAAATAAGCACAAAACATTCACAAATCTAAGCCTAAAGCATGCTCGAGTTAGGGCTAACAACCTAAGGCATGTTAGGGCAATACAAGGCATTACATGGCAACTATGCTAAGCATGCATAAGGGACCAAAACCAACACATAGCAATGTTAAATCATGATATAATAAGCATAAAAAACAGTCCAAACATGCTCAACACACACTTGAACACTATGCTCTCTCAAGAGGCCAAATCTTGCCCTTTTCAAGGACATCAAGGAGAGGGGGTGTCCCCCTCCTTCTTAGGACTTCAAGGCATTATCTTCACCACTAAAATCCCTCAAGATTTTAGTGGTGAAGAGACCCAAACACCAAAATCCCGGATCTCTACAAAATAGCACAAAAATGAGGCCTTTCAAGGCCTAAGAGGCCAAACTTCCCCAAAGCACAAAGTACCCTTAATAAACTATCAAGAGGACTAAAAAGCAGAACTTTTTGTATTGAACACCAAGCACAAAACAGTTGAAGGATAGGTCAAAATGGAGTGCAAGAATGGGGTAAATAAAGTAAGTTTCTCACCCTTGTTGACCCTCTTCACAAATGTTGACTTTGTTGCTTCCTTGAGCTCAAAACCAGTCAAGAACAGCAAGAATAACCTCTTGGGACCTCAGTAGCCAAGGGAAGGTGAAACACTAGGTGTTGATGTGCAATAGTGAGACACAAACACCTAGTGCACAAATAAGAGAAACAAAAGAGATAGAATAGATATAGAATTTCTAACCTAGAACCAGAGCTTCTTCTCTGTATTTTCTCCCTAAAATGTCTAAGTTTGCTAACCCTTGAGCCAAGAGAAGAGAGTCTTCTCTTATAGAGGACAAAGCTTACAAGCTAAGCCAAAACAAAGGCTCATCCCTCCATACACGTGTATGGAGGGGAAACAAGTGCAAGAAAGCTGTGTGAAAATATCTCCAAAAATAGCTGTAAAGTGATCGGCAGGGCAAAATGGTCATTTTGCCAAAAGGAGTGCCGACCGGCACAAAATAGTGCCGACTGGCACAATATAGTGCCGATGGCAACACTCACCAGCCGGTGGCTTCTAGCCACTGCCGGTGGTGTGTGGGGATGCCTCAAAAGGCATTCCCTGCCCCGCCAAGGCAAAACACAAGTGTTTGGTGCAAAACCAAACACAAAACAGTCAAGTTTGGAGGTCTTGAGGCAAGGCGCGTAGCCGAGAACTCCGGGAACTCCAAACAAACACAAACATGGATAATCACCGAGTGTTCAAGCGGTGACGTCCAAGTCTTGAGGACGGTCAAAAATGGGGTGTCTACAGTTGGCATGCATGCTTGGCCTTTTGAATTGCTTGTGATAGAGGTTAAGCCCCATTGTTTGATTATGTGCATTGCATTCCATATTAAAATGCACACTTGATTCTTTGGGCCATCATGCATGGAAATGCGTGATTGGTGGTCCGAGAATCGAGGCCCATGTCCCTTTAAGTCATAAACATGATAAGAGATGTGATTGGTGCATACATTGCTTGAAATGCATTGCCATGCCAAGTCTTGCCCTCTCTTCTTGTCAAACCACAGGTCTGCGAGAAGATTTGGCCCGGCTATCTTCATTGCCGGCCATCATTATTGGCCGAAGGATCAAAGTTGTGGCCGGGGACCAATCCATATGGCCTGTGGAGTTCTCCTTCAGCCGGTGGTGTTCCTAGTATCGAAGAGCAAACCACGAGATTTTGGCGGTCATCGAGGGAAGCGAGCAAGGAAAAGCAGAGGCATCTTGAGCATGGCGGTGGATTTTAGGTGGAAGCGTGCATGCATTGAGCCCTCTCTTTGAAATTTGCTTTGCTTTCTTAGATTAATTAATTTGCTTAATTAATTTAATGGTCTGTAATATTTAATTAGCTTGTCAGTTAGTTAAATTGTATTATTCTTTTGGTCCCTCCGAGTGAGGGCGTATTTGTAATAAGTGTGAGTGCGTGTGTGCATGTCTTCCAATCCCCACTTCTTTCTCCCTTTTACTTACCTGCTTTGATGGTTAGTATTAGGGCATATTTACTTTAGCAGACCTTATGCTACGCGTGCGTGCATCATTCATCAGTATTGCATGCACCGGGCTTGGCGCATCATGCTAACTGCATAAGTATTTCAAATTTAACTTGAATACATACTATCTGTGCATTTTCACATGTCATCCTTAGACTAGCCGAGCCTACTCTAGTGACATTCCGTATGTGTTGCATTAGGCATTTAAACATGGACTAGGATCATGCATGATTACTAACTAGTTTATGTTTTGGCACAGAGTACTAGGTAAGCCCTTTATGCTTTAGCATACCGCATGCGTGTGAGTGTTACCATAACAGCATGATTACCATGAGGTTAGCTGCTTATGTGATATAACTGCTTGAGTGCCTGTGGATGGAGGGTGAATTAACTAAATTGGAATAATGCATTAAAACTATGAGTTTTAAGCCCACTCGAGGGTGGCAAAACCTGCATTTTAGCCTACTTGCGAGTAGCAAACCATTTTCAAAACAAACATGAAATGTTTTGTTCCAATTTAGGCGATTCGGTCTATACTTGTTTGCTACGCGCATAACATAGTAATTCTAGGCTAATAACCGGAATAAGGGCATGTAATGTTTTCAAAACAAGATATCACGGTTAGTAGAGGCCGATCTTCTGATCGGACGAGAGGGGGTGCTCATAGTTGACTTTCCCCAATCGTACCCAAGCTCCTAAGCCGAGGCAACTTTGGCGATGACGGACACGTGGCCTTTGGCACCGAGTCAGGGTTTTTTAAATTCCTCCATAAAAAATATTTAGGTGGCGACTCTGTATCTGGCGAAGCAGTCCATGTTTGGCACTTCTTTCAAAATGTGTTTTCTCAAAACGATTTGTCAGATTTGGACTCTTTGGTTCAGATTGAGAACCGTGACACAAATCGAGTCCGAACGGTAGCGAGGTCCCCCCGCAGGCTTGTTACAGTTTCTGGCGACTCTGCTAGAGAGTTTAGAGAGCTTGACTCGAACTCGTGATATCTTGTTTTGATTTCATTTATGTGTCTCTTTGTATTGCATGTGCATTGGTACGCCTAGGACACCGTGTTTGCCATCTGCCATTCCTGAACGGTTTGCCGGAGGCTTGTCTTGTCAAGACATGACCATAAGGCTGACCGGTTGTGGGCTCTGACAGTATGGGAACACAAACCCCGGTTTTACCGGGGCACCCTTTTCGACCATTCGACCTAGTGCATATCGAAATCCATAGTGACCATTCCAAACTAAGACAGGTTGCTTGCCTGATGTTAGGTTGTTTGAAAAACCGCTGCGTGCGTAGTAAAACCCTAGCTCCTGACAAAATAGGACAGGGAAACCCTACCCCAACAATAGGGGTGTTTTGGCTCTCTTTTAGTTACTATGTGCTTTTAGAGTGTATCTCTACAGGAACACACATATCAGTTTGCAAATTTGAGTATCAGGCCTGAGGGCACCAGTGTCAATATTTGTGAGAATCGGTTATATCTGTGGGTATCTGATTCAGTATTTTGAAGCAGTGATTCTGGGGAACAGTGATTAGTAGTAGAGTACAGTTGCTCAGCTACACCTGTGTTTGATCTGTTTGGTCTGAAATGCGGCCTTTTTTTTTTTCTTTCGGGGTTCGAAGAGTTAATACAGAATAGTCAGTGTTCCCCTTTTGCTGAGGCAAGACCTATGATGACGCAGAATTCGGAAGAGATTGTGGTTATGACAGCCGCATTAGATCAAGAAATCACTCTGCAAAGTGAGACCAATGTTGATGTGCCGCATCCACCCAGGTCGCCTGCCGCGCACCCGATCTGGACCCCGCAGTTGTATCAGGCCCGTGAGCCCACCACATTCGAGTTGATGGGGATGATAGGTGACCTCCAGAGGTCCGTGGCGGATCTCGCCTATGGAATGTCAGCTTCGCCACCAGCTACACCATATGCCGGGCATTTTGTACCCCAGGAGCCCCCATTACTGGGACGGATTGTGATTGAGCTTAGCCAACTGGAGGTGGCCTCCAACTATAACAATGACATGCCAACATTAACCCAAACCCTCGATCAGGCTGAGGCTAGAGGTAAAGACAAAGTAAAGCGGAATCTGGATTCCATTGAACAAGCTTTGTGGGCGATCAAGGCTTTGAAAATTTGGGGGATGAGTAAGCAACAAGTATTCATGATCTGACCAAACCGTGGATCTTTGTTTTCCCCGCTCCAACTTAAGGCAGTACCAACCAATCAGAAAACCAGGATAGGCCCCGTCATGCCAGAACAGTTCCTCCCATTCCCAACCTTGCACCTGGGAAGGATCAGAAAGTTAAGGCAGTGCCTGCCGACCCGTTCGCTAGTGCGTCTAGCAAGAATACTCAGACTTCGAAGTACCTGCCCCGAGGGCGCAGGGTCTTTCACGCTCTTTACATGCCATTGTCCAAGGCACTTCAGATCCTGGCCGAAAGAGGGCACCTTAAACCCCTGGAGCCCAGGCCTCTCTCGAAGAATCTCCCTCCCACACATGATGCTGCCTTGTATGCGCGTACCACCAGCAAACAGGTCATGCTACCGATAATTGTTTCCGCCTCCGTCATTTGATCGACAACGAGGTTATCCTCCCGCCCACCTCAGCCAAGTCCGTTACTACTCAGCTATTGGATTTTGAGGATACTGATACTGCGAGTATGTAAATTAGGAAGTGAACCACCTGCGGGCGACGCTTGGTATATTTTTGGATCCAGCTTTTGGCACGCATTTTTGAGCATCTGCGACTGCTAGTTTTGTAAATTCTGGCTTGGGTGTCAGTCAGTCTTTTGTTTTGTTTTGAGTCTGTCTTATTGTCGTGAGTCAGTCCTTTTTGCTTATGGGTCTGTCTTGTTGTAGCGAGTCAGTCCCCTTGTATAGAATACCAGGTGATTCCGGGGTTGTCGCCTCGAACACCATTTTGTTTTGTAATTACTCCTTTTGCTTTCTTTTTGAGTCTGTCTCTGCTGTGGAGCCAGTCGCAACCAGGAAATTTGAATGAAACAGCTGCGGCTATCATGTTCCCATGTTTATTGTTATTTTGGGCTCGTTGTGCCAGAGGATTTGGATTGAACGGCCGTGCATTCCACCTGGCTCTCTCATATCCTGAAAATCATTGTAATGACTTTTAGTTTTTCAAAACTGTTTTTGAACACTGTGGTGATGAAAACGAAAAGGAAGGAATTCCTCGGGTTTTGCAAAACTTTGATCAATTTGAAAGAAAGATAGGCATGTTAAGCTTTTAATGAATGAAATCGTGCTTGTTAGCGTGAATACTGAAAAGGACCCTGGCTTGACCCAGACTGGTTTCACACTATCTTCAGCACGAGCAATTTGTCGCTTTCTTAAAAACTTTTAAAAACAAAATGTTTTGAGTGGTCCTGTGAAGACCTGTGTGGAATCGCTCTCAGCCTCAAGGCTCAATTCGTTTGTTTTCGAACCTCGAACCCTAGATTCGAAGCAGAACGTTCAACGGTCAACCGCCACGTAAGGCCTGTGTGGCCAAATTTGAAGTAGCCCTCGAACAAGAGGCACCAAAATCAGATCAAGAAGATCGGATCTCACCGCAAGAAGCTCGTGAAGCAACCGTGATGAATCCTTCTGCAGATCAATATAACAACCACTCTCCTGGATACAGAGGGCTTCAATTTCAAAACCATTTGGCATGGACTTGTTACACTTTTACCCTTTGAGAGGCTCGCTGGGCTGAAAACCCAGGAGGGCGACCCAGGCAAAAGTTAGAGCAAGAAAAAAATATACAAAAGAAAAAAAAAGAGAAAAGCAAAAAGAAAAAAAAAGAAGAAACATACAAAAAATACAAAAGAAAAAAAAATATATGCAAAAAGAAAAGAAAGAGAAAAAAAAGGAAGCTCGCAAGGTCGAAAACCTGCAACAGGCGCCTTGGCAAAAGTTAGAGCCTAAAAAGTGAAGGTTAAAATACCCGAGTGTACCTTAACCGGAACTACGTAAGGCTTGATTCCCATGTTTGGGATACGTAGACAACTTCATCCTGAAGTCCAGCCCCCAACGCTCTCATAGCGTCTCAGTCCATGTCATGGTTTTGATCACCTTTGCCTCCTCTGAATCCGATAGTTCGGTCGTGACAACTGGAACTACACCATCAACTTCATCATGAAGTTTAGCCACCAACGCTTTCACAGTGACTGTGTCCATATATTGGTCCTGACCATCATCGTCTTCTCCGCATCCGAGAGTTCATTTGCAATCATCACTGACAAAGACTGTTTACCAAATGCTATGGCGTCATCCAAACAAGGGGCAACTTTCCATTGCCATGAGTTGTCATGAGTCACCGTTTAAACTAGGGGCAACTTTCCGTTGCCATGCATCCCTTTCAAGCAAGGGGCAATTTTTCATTGCCTCCAATCTGAGATTGCGCATCTCGAGGGTAGGTTCCGTGCTCGTTGAGCATTGACCGTTTGCAAAAATAGTTTTTGAAAATTTTTATTGAGGTTGACTATTTTCTCGAAAACTATTTCATTTTCCCAAACTAGACTATTTCTGAGACCCAGACGGGAAAATTTTCAGTGCTCATAGTCTAACTTGCATGATTTTCAAATCAAAAATCGAACAAGCATGTTAATTTAACTCTCATTTTGGTCAAAACTATTTTAGTAGAAAACTAAACAATGGTCAAGATGATGAACTAAAGGCACAGTCAAGTCAGGTGTTCTGTCTTTCCCCCGTTGTCAACATACTTGCCAGAAGGGCACTTTATTCGCCAGAAAAGGCGCAATTGAAGCTGTCAGTAAAGGGCTGAAAGCTCTCAACATACTCCAAACAACGAGGTATGAAGCCAAGTGCGAAGCACAAATCGGAACAGATCAAGATACACCATTTCCTGTCTAGAACATCGACTAGACGTCACCGGAAGAAATAGCCGCGGGCCAATAGTATTGGGCGTGAACCCACAACTTCGTATTCACCCATTAATAACCCTGGGGAGGAACAAAAAATGAGAGAATAAAGAATATAGAGATGTATGATGAGAGAAAAAGTAAGGAAAGGGTTTTGAGAGAAAAACCGAGCCTGAGGGCCGAGTGATGTGAGAATCACAAATCAGAAAGGGTGGGAAATATACCCGGAGGGACTGGCTCCCCGAGATCTAAGGTCTTTCATTTTTGTAAACACGTCCGTGTGTCATGTTGTACGGGGAGGAAATATTCCGGCAACCCGCACTTCCTTTCTTCCAGGCTCCTCAGCTGTCCGATCACCTGAAAGCACAACGGCGGTGAGCTACCCGGCGGTGTGTGGCCGGAAAACCCCTCCGACGGTCAAATTAGAACACACACCTGAGGATAGGTCGAGAGAAGGAAGAGTGTATGAGTGTAAGTCTTACTTACAGAAATTGTCCATCCCCCTAAGGGGTGGCGCAGACTTGTTTATATACCTCTCTGTGCCTCATATCCACTCCCAGTGATCTCTCAACACGTGGCTCTGCTATCACATCTGTCAGTACATACCCCATGCCTTTGTCAGATCACACCATGCTGGACATCACCTAATCCCAACTACCAGCCTTCTCTGTTGGAGGCAGCGGCATGCTCGATCCATAGTCGGGTGTGCTTCATGCCCTGCGGCCTTGCTAAACCGAGGAAGGACGGCAACGGATTCGACATCGACTGCGTGCAGGATATCTCACGTCCACCTTTCTCGGCCTTCCTGCCGAGCAAAACTCCTAGCTCGGTCGACTGCGCCCTTCCTGGCGCCGGTCATCTGCTTGGTCGGTCGGGCTTCCTGTCGAGCAGCCGATCAACTTGGTCGTTGACGCCTTTCCGGGCACCGGATTCTTCAATCTGCTGAGCTCTCATTCATCCTAAGCACGCAGCTCGGTTCACTCAATCGGTGTCTTAACCGAACACCTTCTTCACGCAGTACCTGCTCGGCCCAGATTTTTCCCGGCATAACTCTGTCCGGCCAAACCTGTCCGGCGCGGTACCAGATCATTATTTTCCCACTCAATTGCCCCTTAATTCCGTCCGCTCTAGCGTGACAGGGATTACCTTTTCCAACCGGGGTAACATTTCCTCGGTCCCCGGCTTATCAATTAGCAACCAGGCTGGATGACCCTGTCTTCGCACTTGCCCGGTTTTGCTTCGAAACTTGCCCGGTCGATGCTACATCTGACCTCGATGTCGTCTTGTTTTCCCCGGCTGTCGCATCAACTGCCCCTGTCCCTTCAATTCTGACGAAGTCATTAACTGGGGGCACGTGGCAGCTCCTGGCTCGTCCTCGAGCGGCCAACCGTCTGTCGAAATTCAAAAATTTTGGCGGTTGAGCATACTATATCTGAGCCATCCTCACCTTCTTCCCTTCCTCGCCATTCCCATATTCAGACGCTCGAGCTTGTGCCCTTCCCTTTCACGCCATTCTTTGCGTTTGTGCCTTGAAGAAGTCTTCCACGCCTCTCTGGTAAGTTCTTCTATTTTCTCACCATTTTCTTTCACATTTCACACATTAGGGTCTTAAAATACAACTTTTAGAACTTAGGCACCAAAAAATATCCCAAACCTTCCATTGTTCATGGTGTTCTTCATTTCTCTGAAGAACAACGAAGCTGAAGGCGGGCCGGCTCTTGGTCTTCATTTGATCGAAAGAACTTACTGAGCAGCGGATAACATGTTTGTAGTGAATCTGAGAAAATCGAGATAGTGGGAGTACTTGGTCGTCGGTAGGGCTAATATCTGTCTGTTTAGGCGGCCAGCTCTAGCAACCTTAGAAAGCGGTGGTTTGGCGCCTCTGGACGAGCTAAAGTCAAGCTTGGTTTTGTGAGACCCGCTCACACTTACCCTTGCAATCCTTTTCTGCAGAGTCCAAGTGGACCATTAACCACTCTGAAGCTCGCAAGACCGAACAATCATTCGATTGCCAAACCACAACCGAGCTTCACTAGTGCGCCTCAAATGGGGAAATCGCTATATGGTAGACACCGCTGCCTTAGACGCGTCGGGGAGAATGCGGCATCGCCGATGTCCACCTCGAACTTGCAAAATAGAAAACAACCCCTTGGGGAAGAGCGGCGATGCCCCTTCACCGTGCTTTCAATAGTTGAGGGAGGCCTTCGCTTTCCACTCAATCACGATCACGAAATTCGCCCGCGCCGGGCTTGCACCAGCAAGTGTCAACAAATACATACCGGATTATAAGCGGTGTTCACGAGTTAAATAACGGCTTGGTACTCAAGCGGGCCTAGAGATCTTAAGGCAATACACCATGGGTCACCGTGGCGGCCTTGCCTATTACTTGAAAAATAAGACCGGGCAAGGAAAAAATAGTGACCGGCACCCCGGATAAAGACTTGCGACGACGACTTCTTACGGGTGTCGGCAATTATGAAACGGCGAGAATGGGATGGTCTATAAGCAAGAACGGTTCTTCATGTAAGCCGCTTTCTTGCTCGGTCAATCCTTTTTCTTGATTGCTCTGGACTTAATCACTTTTTCTCTTTATTTCTTTTTGCGACAATCCGAGCCGCAAGCAAACTACCGGTTCCCCAACACCGAGTCGATCCTAACCGTTCTTCGTCTGAGCACCGGATTGTGACGACACCTTTCGGTTATAAAGCTACCTACACATACTACGCTCCGCCGGTAGAGTAACCGACTTCACATGGCGAGCCAACTCCTCCTCCGGATCAACATTACGACGTTCCCTTAATCCGGTTGACCGAGCGAAATGGCCATGAGTAGAATCAAAACTTGCTAATCGCCGCCGGTAGAGCTCTGGGCGTCATCACTCCTCATCGCGCCGGTGAATCGGTGCGCGATGCTTGGCCTCGCCACACCTTCAAGCCAACCCGCCGAGAACTCAAGCGTGGCCGGGGTGGAAAGAAACTCGGCGGATCCCTCGGCCGGTGGTGGTGAGCTTGAAACGAAAGCAACTTTGCCAGCGCAAGCTGATGCGGCCGGCGCGCTGATGAGACACCGAGGAGTCATCCGGCCAATGCCTCGGTTAAGGGTGACAAGGAACATTCGGCCTATGACTGTCTAAGGCGCTCTCTGCCGACCGTGGTTGGAAGTGACCACGTTCACGACACCGGTGGTCAAATCATCCGTGAAATCAATGACCGAGAACTGTCTTAATTTATTTCCAAAGTTTCACAAGTGTTTGCGGTTTCCTTCTTGATCATATTTGCTACTTGCGGGCCATCGAAGCTTGACACGGTAATGGGCGCATTCACCGGCCGACAAAAGGCCTCGACCTTTGCCGGTCAAGTTGAAAGCCTCCAAGCCGAAATGGGCGGGCAAAAGCATCATTTGTGAGCGAAGACCGAGAACACCAGTTGCTCGAACAGCTGGATGCGCCGAGAAGAAGCGAGAAGGACTTGAGCCGAGCTAAACGCCGAAGGAATCGAGACAAAAAGGCGTGAAAGCCAACAATGCCGCTTCAAGAAGCAGAGGATAACTACAAAAGCGGTCTTTGCAACCCGGGATATATACTTCAAGGCGGTGGAAAGAAGCGTGCTCGGCTTCGGTCGAGGCCACGATATCGATGTGTTTGCCTCCACCCCCAAAGCCTTTCACGGTCTACCTCGTGCCTTATGCCAGCAGCGTCTTCACTGCGTTACAAGCGAGGCGAGGAAAACTTGCTAGAAGGCAATTGCGGACACCGGTGAAGGAAGCGGCCGGGCAGAATGTTGAGAATGAGCCGGTGATCAGAGAGGGCTCCACCGGACAATATTAAAGATGACTATGACAACCTCTCCACACTTGCTTAGTTTCTTTTTGAACTTGATTTTTGTTAGTTTTAATGTAAGGGATAATTCCCACATTTTGTAGCAGACTAAGTACCCCACCTTTGTACTCATTTCTTATTAATGAAAAAGCTCTAATTTTAAGAAGTGTTTGCACGGTTTGCTTGAACTTTCTTCAGTTAAACATTAACTCACTGAACCGGGATACATCACCTCGGTTGAGAGACCAGATCATAACACCTCCAACCGAGGTAATTCATCTCGGCAAGAAATATCTAATTTGCCCAAACATTAATGCATCCAACCAGACAAGGCATCTCGGTTGGGAATTCCTCCAACCGAGGTAATTCATCTCGGCAAGAAATATCTGACTTGCACAAACATTAATCCATCCAACCGGACAAGGCATCTCGGTTGGGAATTCAAAGTTGGACAAAACACCAATTCTTCCAACCGGACAAATTCATCTCGGTTGGGAATCCAAAGTTGGGCAAAACACCAACTCTTCCAACCGGACTGATTCATCTCGGTTGGGAATCAAAGTTGGGCAAAACACCAACTCTTCCAACCGGACAAATTCATCTCGGTTGGGAATCCAAAGTTGGGCAAAACACCAACTCTTCCAACCGGACTAATTCATCTCGGTTGGGAATCCAAAGTTAGGCAAAACACCAACTCTTCCAACCGGACTAATTCATCTCGGTTGGGAATCCAAAGTTGGGCAAAACACCAACTCTTCCAACCGGACTGATTCATCTCGGTTGGGAATCAAAGTTGGGCAAAACACCAACTCTTCCAACCGGACAAATTCATCTCGGTTGGGAATCCAAAGTTGGGCAAAACACCAACTCTTCCAACCGGACTAATTCATCTCGGTTGGGAATCCAAAGTTGGGCAAAACACCAACTCTTCCAACCGGACTAATTCATCTCGGTTGGGAATGCTTAATTTGGACAAAACATCAAATTACGAAGGCAAAGAACACTTGTATATATTGACAAAAAAGAATTACATTCTGAAGTGTAATGCAAAAAGCTCCTTCTTTGCGAACCAAACAAAAGCTAGAAATAGTACACTTTGAGATTGGCCGCATTCCATGGCGGTATTGCACTACCATCCAAGTCCTCCAGGTGGTATGCCCCCTAGCCCGCCAGACCGGTCATCTTGTATGGACCTGCCCAATTTGCCCCTAGCTCGCCTTCTCCTGGCACCAGGGTATTTCCCATAACTTTCCTCAGACCCGATCACCCACCTTGAGCAGTGCAGGGTGCACCATCTTGTTATACTTCTGGAGAGTTCTTCTTTGGTAGGCGCCACATGGATGAGAGCCTTTTCGGCGCTCTTCACCAGTCTAATTCGAGCAATAGCCTCGGTGTTGAAGCGAGCTCAAAACTTTCACTTCGAGGTGGGCATGTCGACTTCAAGGAATGGCTTCCATACCATAAGCCAAAGCGAATGGAGTTTCCCCGGTAGAACGCCGCGGGGTAGTCCGGTATGCCCAAAGGACGTTGGGAAGTTCCTCGGCCCACTTTCCCTTTGCCTTTTCCAACCTTTTCTTTAACCCGTCCAATATAATCTTGTTCGGCCCTCGGCACCGTTGAATTTGTGGGTAAGCGAGTGGAGTTGTAGAATTCAATCTTCAAATCTTCACAAAAACCTCGGAATAGGCGCATCAAACTGGTGCCGTTATCGTAAATCAAGATCTTGGGGCGTAAACCGTGTTACTACATTACGCGGACAAACTTCTCAACGTCTTTTTCCTTGATAGTTGCCAAAGGTTGCTTCAACCCATTTGGTGAAGTAGTCGTTAGCGATAAAGAACTTCGGTTGCCGGTGCGATTGGGAGGGTCCCACTATATCTAGCCCCCCCATCGCAAAAGGCCAAGGGCTGGTGAGGGGAAGAAGTTCTCTGGCCGACTGGTGGATCTGGTGTGCAAATTTCTGGCACTTTTCACATTTCCGGACATATTTTTGCGCGTCAGCTTGCATGTAGGGCCACCAATAGCCTTGTGAAATAGCTCAGTAGGCCAAGGATCCGCCCGGTGTGGTACCACAAATGCCTTCGTGAATTTCGTGCGAAATGCATCCACACCGCGGGTGCACACACTTTAAGTAAGGACCAGAGAAGGACTTCTTATACAACGCGCCCGGATGGAGAGCCAAAACGCTCGACTTTACCGGCATTTGTGTGCTTCCTTCTTCTCGGTTGGTAGAATCCGATCTCGGAGGAACAAAATGATTGGATCCATCCATGCGGGCCCGGCTTCAGCGGTACTTGATGCGCCGGCATCTTCAATGCTTGGTCGTGGAAGGAAGTCAATTAACAAGGATTTGGAGACGTACTATCTACCATCGATGCGGTCGGCGGCATCAGCTCGGCTGTTTTCTTCTCGGCCGATCTGTTGGACTCTGATTGCCTGAAACTGCTTGATGCGTTCCCTGACCAGAGCTTGGTACTTCGCCATGCGGTCATCTTTTGCCTCGTAAATCCCAGAAACTTGGTTAACTACAAGTTGGGAGTCACTGTACACCATTAGCTCGGCAGCCTTCAACTGGATTGCGCTCTTGAGCCCGGCCAGAAGGGCCTCATACTCAGCTTCGTTGTTAGATGCTGGGAAGCCAAGGGTGATAGAATGTTCAATGGTTAGGCCATCTGGGGAGATAAGAACAATGCCCAGCCCAGCACCGTGACGATTGGACGCCCCGTCAACAAAAAGCTTCCACATGTCCCCACAAAAGCTTCCGACAAAGCGATGGATCCTGCGAGTGGTGAGGGGTACTGTGATCAGGGTTGCTCGGCCGTCCGGTTTCAAGTTCTGCGCTTGCTGGCCCCACTCCGGCCCCCCTTGGTGATTCGGCACCGGACTCAGCAAGTCGGTCTGCCACGCCTAAGTCCGTAGGCGAATCACCAGGCTGCGGTATTATGTCGGCCGTAGGCTCATCTTTGAAGTAGTTCCATGACTTCCCCCCTTGGTGAGGTCGGGCAGAGTTGGTGGAATAACAACACCCAACCCTGCCATCGCGTCACCGGTTGTTGAAATTGTAGAAGTGTTGGCCACTGCGGTGGTATGCGCTAAGTCCGCGCTGCGCGCCCCACCAGGTGGTAGTATCTCTGATGAACTGGCGCGCACCTCCTCATCGACATGTGATAATATCGACCGAGCATACGGATGAGTGCGGTGAGAATTACGCGAACGAGTCCAAAGTTTGGGCTTTGATGGCGGTGCGCGGCTGATACTTCACGTCAAACTGCCCCAACTCGACCGCCCACTTAAGAACTCGCCCAGAAAGATCCGCCCGTTCAAATAAAGCTTTGAGGGGGAACTCGGTCAAAACGACGATAGTATGCGCATGAAAGTAGTGCGCCAACTTTCTTGATGCCATCATTAATGCCAAAGCAAGCTTTTCAAGAGGCAGGTACCTAGTCTCTGCCGGCAGTAAAGTCTTGCTGACATAAAAGATGGGGAGGTGCTTGATGCCTTCAGCCCGAACAAGCACCGCACTGACTGCATGTTGCGATACGGCCAGATAAAGATAAAGTTCTTCTCCGGGCACCGGCGTGACTAACAATGGTGCTGAAGACAAATATTCCTTGAGCTCGGCCAACGCTCGGTCGCATTCTTCATCCCATGAGAACTTGGACTTCAAGGACTGAAAGAAAGGACGGCAGCGATCTGATGACCGGCTTATAAATTGATTAAGCGCGGCCATTAGGCGAGATCTTTGCGTCTTTCACCGAGCTAGGGCTTTAACTCTTATGCGGCTCGATTTGTGTAGGGTCCGCCTCAATGCCTCGGTTTGTGACTAAGAATCCTAAAAATTTCCCGGATCCCACACCGAAGGCACACTTAGACGCATTCAGGCGTAACTTATGCTTCTTGAGGATGGCAAACATCTCGGCTAGGTCGGACAAATGACTTGTTTGTTTCCTGCTCTTCACCACCATGTCATCAATGTGAGCCTCCATTGTCCGGCCCAGCAAAGGAGCAAACATCTTGGTCACCATCCTCTGGAAAGTTGCCCCGGCGTTCTTTAAACCAAAAGGCATAACGCGGTAGCAGAAGAGTCCCCTTGGTGTAGTGAATGAAGTGATTTCTCGGTCGGGGCCGTGCATGGCAATCTGATGATAACCCCGGTAAGCGTCCAAGAAACTTAGCCTGTCATGGCCAGCCGTCAAATCCACAAGCTGGTCAATTCTAGGCAAAGGAAAACTGTCTTTCGGACAGGCACGGTTGACGGTCTTGTAATCGACGCAAACCCGCCATTTCCCATTCTTCTTCGGTACAACGACTGTATTTGAAATCCACCGAGGATAGTGGACCTCCTGAATTGCTCGCGCCTCGAGCAGATGCTTGACTTCCTCCGCCACTACCTCGGCGTGATGCAAAGCTGACCTCCTTGTTCGCTGAATGACCGGCTTTGCTCCGGGGAAGACATTGAGATGATGGCAGATAAAGTTTGGATCGAGGCCGGGCATGTCATAAGGCGACCATGCGAAAACTTCAATGTTGGCCATAAGGAATTCCACCATCTCGGTCCTTTCTTGTCTTTGTGAGGAGGAGCCGAGCAAGAAGAACTTGTGCGGCTGCACGGTATCAATTCGCACTTCCACCAATCCTTCCACGGCTTTGTCTTCTGCCTTAGTGCCCACGTCATCTAGCACTACCAGGTCCTCCGGTCCCTCAATCATCTGAACAAATCCCTTGGCAGCCGGCTTCCATTGACCGCCACAAAGCACTGTTTTGACATAACTTGATCGCCTCCAATTTCCTCAACTGCCCCCATAGCCGAGGGGAATCTCATCACTTGGTGAAAGGTTGATGCCACGGCTCGCATAGCATGAAACCGACCCTAAGGATCGGTTGTAAGTAGATGGCACTGCAATACCGAACTCAACTGTTTGACCAGATCCGCTTTAACGGCAGGATAATTTTCCCAAAGGCCACTCGGTTGCGAGTTGAAACCGACCAATGGCGAGGTTCTTTGGTGCCAAATCCGTATCTCGGAGTTTGAAATTTGTTTAAGCGTCGTAATACATGATCTCGACCGAACTTCCCTGATCGATCAAGATCCTTTTAACTTCGAAATCATTAACGAGGAGAGTTACAACCAAGGCGTCATTGTGCGGTGTCTGGATGCGCTCCAGATCCTTTGAGGAAAAGCTGATTACATCCTTTACTGCTCTTCCCCTTTTGAGCGCAGGCTGAACCGACAAAACTTCCCTCATGTGTTCTGCCTTCTTAATCATACCACGAAGCTCGCAAACACGCGCCGGTTCCACTATGCCGTGGATGACATTCACAACCCCTTGTGGAGGTGCATCCCGGTCATCCGGTCCGCGGGGGTCAACTGGAACCTGATTTGCCTTAACTCCTCCATCAATGTACAGGTCCAGATGCCCAGCTGCCACTAGCTCTTCTAAGTGTTGCCTCAAAGGCAGACAGTCCTCTGTTCGGTGGCCGCGTTCCCGGTGAAAGGTACAACGGTATTTGGGATTGAAGCCTCTCTGCCCGTCGCCTAACTTAGCAGGAAACCGGACGTACTCCTCGTCACGGATTTCACTAAGTATGCGATAGATTGGAATTTTGAAGACCGTGGTGATGCCTGTTCTTGCTTTCAACCTTCTGCCTGCATCGGCCACATCATCTTGGGGGTAGTCATCCGTGTAATCATTCTGTTATTCGCCGCTCCTACCCCGGTTCTTTCGGTTTGAACCTCGGTCTGATTCTTCAGTGCGATCACTAGACCGGCCGGACTCTTGTCCGACTGCATTCACTTTTCCTCCCAATTTCTTTGGCGTTACGACCGGGGAGGAAATATTCCGGCAACCCGCACTTCCTTTCTTCCAGGCTCCTCAGCTGTCCGATCACCTGAAAGCACAACGGCGGTGAGCTACCCGGCGGTGTGTGGCCGGAAAACCCCTCCGACGGTCAAATTAGAACACACACCTGAGGATAGGTCGAGAGAAGGAAGAGTGTATGAGTGTAAGTCTTACTTACAGAAATTGTCCATCCCCCTAAGGGGTGGCGCAGACTTGTTTATATACCTCTCTGTGCCTCATATCCACTCCCAGTGATCTCTCAACACGTGGCTCTGCTATCACATCTGTCAGTACATACCCCATGCCTTTGTCAGATCACACCATGCTGGACATCACCTAATCCCAACTACCAGCCTTCTCTGTTGGAGCCCGGCAATTGCTCGATCCATAAGCCGTGCTTCATGCCATGGCGCCCGGTTAAACCGGAGAGGACGAACGCAAAGATCCCGGCTGGACCGTGCCCGGGATATCTCACGTCCACCTTTCTCGGCCTTCCTGCCGAGCAAAACTCCTAGCTCGGTCGACTGCGCCCTTCCTGGCGCCGGTCATCTGCTTGGTCGGTCGGGCTTCCTGTCGAGCAGCCGATCAACTTGGTCGTTGACGCCTTTCCGGGCACCGGATTCTTCAATCTGCTGAGCTCTCATTCATTCTAAGCACGCAGCTCGGTTCACTCAATCGGTGTCTTAACCGAACACCTTCTTCACGCAGTACCTGCTCGGCCCAGATTTTTCCCGGCACAACTCTGTCCGGCCAAACCTGTCCGGCGCGGTACCAGATCATTATTTTCCCACTCACGTGTCTTTCGTCTTGTTTAGCCCAACTTTTGTTTTGGGTCTTTTCCGAGCGTGTCTCGTTGTGATTAGGACGTGTGCCTTTCGTTTGAGTCTTTTTCCACTGTGTTCAGTTGTAGGCTTGATACCCCGGTTGAAAAACCATTTTTCAAAAAAATTGTTTGTGCTCAGAGTGCTGTGCCATTCTTTACATTTAGGCGAACCAAAAGGAGAAAAGGAGAATTTGGGGTATCTAAGTGTGTTTCAGTCTCAGCCGATTCCACCTTTGCATTCCGTTTTGTCAGATTGGGTTGTTTGTTCAAGATTGGCCGTGCGCAGAATGAACCGAAATCTTGTGTTATGGGCGTGTGCGATTAGTCCTCGATGAAGTAAGTTTGTGTGTTCAGAATCGGGCAGTGGGTTGCTTGGGTTGTTTTACTATTAGTGGGTTCATTATCTGATTATTACAGTGCAAGTGTTCAATTTTCAGACAACAAATCGATTTTATTTACATTGAGGTGTAATATGGTGTGATGTAATGCAATGTAAAGATATAAAAATGTAACACTTTTTTCAGACAAAAAAGTTTGTTTCATTTCATCATCTTTTCAAGTACATAAGTTTTGGAAACAAAAATCTGCCTGCGGCAGTACAAGGTACCCTAACTACTAACAAAAGGAAAAAGTACGAAAAAGAAGAAAAACAGCAAAAATCTGGGTCAAGTAGCCTTAGGCCTAGGGGTCCGTCCTAGTCCTCTTCCTAGACAAAGGTCTAGGAGCATCATCAGCATCGTCATCTGAGCCCGAGTCCGAGCCATCCTCGGTCTCCTCCTCCGATGACTCTGCCTCTACCTCTGCCTCTGCCTCCGCCTCGGATGACTCCTCGTCATCATCATCTGGAACTGGAGCCCGCGAGCTTCTCCCGACGTGAGTGCGCCCCGCTGTAGACACCCCATTTTTGACCGACCTTAAGACTCAGACGTCACCGATTGAGCGCTCGGTGATGTTGCATACTGTGCTTATTCAGAAGTCTCAGAGTCGCGGCCGCGTGCCCTGCCTCCGGACTTAAATTCTCTTATGCCTTGTCGGTTTGCGAACAGCTCAATTTTCTCGTTTTTCTTTCGAGGAAGGGAGTGGTCCCATAGACTATCTCCCGGTGGCCGTGAAACCATATTTTGTGGCCGTGAGGCCATTTTGCCCATTCGGGAACCCGGTGCGGTTTTGGGCCGTCAGCCGTGTGCCTCGGTCAGGACCACCCAACTATCTCCGATTTCTCCGGTTTTTGGCATGCACCTCTGTTTTATAGTTCTGAGGAACGCTGGGGCCCCTGATGCCCGCGGCGAACACCACTTAGGTGCGGCGACCCATTCGGGACCGGCTGCGTGATTTGGGCCGAGCATTCATTCGCATCCGCCTTCTCCGGTTTCGACAGAACCTCTGTTTTATCATTTCGAGGAACCACAGGGCCCCGATGCCCGCCGTGGCCGTATGCCACTTCGGTGCATGTAGGTTTTGGGACCTCGAACGTAGCGGTTTTGGTCGAGCATTCATTTTGCATCGGTTTTCTCGATTTTGGCGGGACCTCTGTTTTGTCATTAGAGGACAGGGGTCGCAGATACCCACTTGCTGAATACCACTTCGGCACCCGCGACTCATTTTCGGGATCCCGTGCTCGGTTTTGGCTCCGGCGTTCATTTCTCATTAGTTTTTGTTCAAACTTGGCGGTACCTCTGTTTCAACATCGGGAAGATCACTTTGGGGAGAAGCCGACAATTATCCCGAGATAACCGGTTTGCTCCTCCGGAGCCGTTTTCTCACTTAGGGCCAATGTTGAACACCCTAGGGTATTTTCTTCCAACCAAAGCTACATATCTGTGATGAGGGCATCTAGGAGGACCCTAGGGTTGGTGGTCGGCCAGAAATTCAAGGTTTCATTTTGGGCCTCTCATTCAAGCTCTATGTTGTGGCTCTGCTTGGTGTTGCCAATTTCCGACCTTGGAACCTTGTTCTACACATCTTAGAGGACACAAAAGTATATGGTCGGCGAGAAATTGTTGAGTTCATTTTGAGCCTCTTCTTCAAGCTCTATGTTGTGACTTACCTTGGCGTTGCCAAATTCCAACCTTGGATCCTTGTTCTACACACCTTGGAGGACCCTAAAAGATGGTGGTCGGCCACTAATTCAAAACTTGATTTGTTTCACCTGGCTGGCCGGCCAAGTAGGGTGGCTGGCCGGCCATGGAGGGTGGCTGGCCGGCCACCTTGCAAACTACTGGCCGGAGCCTGCTTCATTTGTCCTTGTCCGGGTATTTTCCAACATATCCCGGGGCATCCGGGGGATATTTCGGGAGGGAAAGATTGGGTGCTTTCCCTCCCCTTTTACACCCCATTTTTTTGTCTATTTGAAGGGCCCTCCCTCTCCTTCTTCAAGGTTGGAAAAAATTGTCTCAAGAGATCACCTTCAAATTCCTCCATTTTCATAGCTCAAAACCTCAAAAAGCTTCTAAGTCCCTAGGTCTACTCTTCATCAACACCTAGCCTCACAATCCCTACTACCATTCCAGTAGCTAGGAAGTGAATTTCAGAGGTTGAGAAGCTACAAATCAAAGCCAAGAATCAAAGAAAGACAAGTCTTCAAGGGTAAGTCTTCAAAACCAACTTTTAGGGCTTTTTCTCGATTCATTTCTATACTCCAATTGGTTGAGAATTGGGGCTCCGACCCATACTGCTTTTGTGCTTGTTTTGAGCCCCTCTACAACTTTGTAGAAGGGCTCAACTTCATTTGATGCTCCTATGATATACTTGTTTCAATACCTAGCTTTTATGCCATTATCTTGCATGCTAGTTTAGGCCTATTTCCTTTTGTTTTCAGGGGTCCGACCCATACTGGTTTTGTGCTCATTTTGAGCCCCTCTACAACATTGTAGAAGGGCTCAACCTCATTTGGTCATTGTATCCACCACTTCCTTCAAATTCCATCAAGTGTGCCCATTTTTGTATGCAACTTTTGACCTATTTCTATTTGTTTTTGGGACTTCGACCCCTACTGACTTTGGTCTTATTTTGACCCCCTTTACACATTTCATGAAGAAAATTTTGTCATTTGGTGCTTGATTTGCATGACTCTTGTTATAGCCTCTTTTGAGCTCCATTTTTGCATGGAATTGTTAGCATGATTTTATTCTGATTTTGAGGATGTCATCTTCTGAAATTGTGCTTATTTTTAGCCCATCTTCAATGTTGTAGAAGAAAGTTTGTCCATTTGGGGTTTGCATATGTCACTTGTCTCAATACTCCTCTTTTGGCCACTAACTTTGCATGCTATTGTTGATCTATCTATGCTTGCATTTTGGCCATGTTTGTTACTGAAAAATGCCATATTTGGGACTGCCTTGCTACTGTTCTTGCTTCCATGATCATATTTTGCATGTATGGCATGGCTATAGGCCATTTCGGGGCTTAATTTCACACTTTCGGGATGAATGCATGCTTCGAGTGTCATTTCGAGTTGTTTCGGGGCTGTTTTCCCCTTTATTTAGGTGCTGAAATTCCATTGCCATACTTGCATATCATTTCCCATGCCATTTGTATCATTTTTGCATTGCCTCGGTTTGCGTGCCAATGGGCACGCATTTCGAGGCACCTCATTCTTATCATTCCGGCAGCCTATGTGAGCGTGGCTGAGGCTATCTCATGTTGGCATAAGCCCAATTTGCATTTTCATGCTTCTACATCATTGCCCCGATTTGCGTGTCCGCGGACCTGCTTTAACGACTTTGTTTTATCCGACGGCCTCCTATGTGAGTGGTGAGGCTCTCCCATGTTGGTGTAAGCCCATCGTTGCATTCCGTATGCCATTCGATTTTCCATCACATCATCGCCTCGGTTTTGCGTGTCGCGAACGCATTTCGCTTTGCCGGTGTATCCGATTTCCGTCTCATCATCGCCTCGGTTTCGTGTCGTGTGCACGCATTTCGAACGCCGGTTTATCAATTTGCATTTTCATCATCGCCTCGATTTGCGCTGTGGCACGCGTTTGAGCACCGGTCTTATCGATTTTCTCATTCCATCATCGCCTCGGTTTTGCGTACTGCGTGCACGCTTTTGAGGCATCTTATTTTCATCTTATTTTCATCCGAGTTGTGCATACTAGGTTGTATCTTAGATTGCATTCATGCATTTTCTCGATTTCGTGCGGTGTGTGCACGTATTTCGAGGCATCTCATTTTCATAGCATTGTGCATGCTATATCACATGTTAGCTGCATTTCATGCATACCATGCATATTGCACGGGAAACGAGGCACGTTTCGTACTCCGAATGACGAAACGAGTCTCAATTCCCAAGTCATCGAGAAGGGTTGACTCAAGCCCAAGTTTTCAGACCCTCGGTGCAGCCTAATAAGAGGCGTTGTCCCCTTGATGCTAATGACCTCGATCTGACCGCAGTGAAAATTGCGAACCTTGAGAAGCAATTCAAAAGGGCACATGGCCTTAACTCCATTCGACATTGAGGATGGGCACACGAGTCTGTTGTCTGACTCCCGAGATTCAAAATGCCATATATTGACCGTTTCGGCAGTGCAGGGATCAATGATACATATCCGACTTTTCTTGGATGTCCTAAAGCGATGGGTCGACTAAGCCACAAAAACTCTCCTATGGAAGAACCACAGGGTGTAGCGACCACTTGGTACACTAGGTTGGAGGGACAGTGAAGCAAAAGCGGGAAGAATTAGCCGAGGCCTTTGTCGATCAATATTCCTACAATACCGGTTGAAATGACCATCCAAGAGCTTGAAGCAACCCGCCCAGAACCCCATGAGTCTTTTGTGAAATTTGTTGCGAGATGGAGAGCAAAAGCAACCTGATGATGATCGTCGCCCTTCGAGAGGGATCAAGTGCGGATGATGGTGCGGAACCTCGAGCATGATATGTTGCGAAATTGATAGTCGCTCGATATTCACTTTCAAAGTTTGCATGAACGGGGTTCGTCGAGAATCGTTCAACAATGGGATCATTCCCGAACAAGTGAACCAACAAGGAGGGTGACTTCAAGGAGTACCAATGCGGAAGTAGCACTATTCGAACCCATGAAATCAATCTGATCACCACACCAACCCTTTTGCCAATTCAAGCTTGCAAATAGCCGACCCAGCCCGAGCTCAGGGCAGAACTTTCACCCCCCTCTATATGAGCTTGACTAGCGTACTAAAAGGCTTGATGGAAAAAGGGCATCTCAAACCCCTCAATCCTCAACCTCTTCCCAACCCACTCCCAGCCAGACATAACCCTCCAAATCTTGTATGTACCATCGGCCTTGATGTCATGGCACCGACGTTACTACACTTCGTCATGAGGTCCAAAATCTCGCCGATAGCAGGACGATAGCTCCACCTTGAGACCCAATGACCAAACATCTCCTGCCTACCTCAATCTCATCCATATACTGCCACCCACTTATGACCCCAGCATATACATCACCCCGGCTCATCTACCTAAGCCTGAGGTGTTTATCCCGGAAAGCATGGACATATGCATGATGGGTGCATCTGGACCATCCTCAAACCCATGAACCCACTACTTACGGTGATGAGGATGATTGAAGATCTTGAGAACTGTGGCGATTTAACCTTTGGAGTTTGCCTCCATCATCGACCACACCACATCTTGAATTTCTTGTCAAAAGGCTCCTAGTCTTGGGGGTTTGCATTGAAGAGCCAATCCGTGGCAAAGTGGAAGCGAGTGGAAAGAATAAGGTAGGCGACATGGATCCCCATGAGCATCTTTTGTTGGTGTTGAGGCTTTGAAAGCAGGGGTGAACAAAACAAGTGCTCACAATCGTTACAAAAGCGTGGACGTTTTCGCCACTCAAGTTAGGCGATTTGAATCAAGGGCAAGCGGAAAAGGGCGTTGTGCGAAATGATCTTGTTAGCTCTAATCACGCACTTAGAAGAGATCGACAAACCGAGCCGGACTGCCAATCCCTTCTTGGTCGCCCGGCCAAAAATCTACAAACCCGGAAGTACCAACCCCAGGGTCGAGGGTCTTCCATGCCCTCCACATGCCTTTATCCAAAGCTTTCCAAATCCTTGTCGGACAAGGCCATCTCAAACCCTTGAGCCTCGGTCTCTCCCGAACCCTCTTAGGCTACACATGATGCTACCCGATCTGGCGTACCATCGACAAGCCCAGCCATGCTACCAACAACTGCTTAGTCTTCGCCATGAAGTCTGGGATCTGTTGACAACGGGGTCATCCTCCGCCGAGCTCAACAAAGTCTATCGGCCTTTGGGTCGATGAACTTGGGGATAATGTTATATGAGCAGGATGAACCACTGCGGGCGTGCTCGATCAACTCGGGCGTGGGAATGGCACGCATAGCATTACGAGCAATGTGTAAATACCAGTTTTTGTGCTTTCTGACTTGGGTATTGGGTCAGTTTTTGCTACTTTGTTTTGAGTCTGTCCTTTTGTTTTGAGTTAGTCTCTTTTATTTTGGGTCTGTCTTGTTGTGTCGAGTCAGTCCTGTTGTATAGGAGTCAGATGATTCTGTGGGGGGTGTTACCTCGGACATCACTGTTTTGTTTTCTGTTTGTCCTTTTGCTTTGTTTTGAGTCTGTTTCTGCCAGGGAGCCAGTTATGCCAATAGATTTTCAATGAAACAGCAGTGATTTTCACGCTCTCGCGTTTGCTTCTGCCTCGTGCTAGTTATGCTGGAAGTTCTGAATGAGATGACAGTATTTGACTAAGAACTCTGTCTTTTCTATGCCTTGAAGTCATTGTAATGACCTGAGTTTTTCGAAACTTTTTGAACACTGCGGTGAAAACAAAGAGGGAGGAATTCCTCGGGATTTGCAAAACTTTGATCAATTGAGAGAAAGAGAGGCGTGCTAAGCCCTTAATGAATGAAATCATGCTTGTTAGCGTGAGTACTGGGAAGGACCCTGGCTTTGATCCAGATTGATCCTACACTGTCTTCAGCGCGAGCGATTTGTCGCTTCCTTAAAAATTTTCAAAAACAAAATGTTTTGCGCGGTCCTGCGAAGACCTGTGTGGAATCGCTCTTGAGATTGTGCAGCTTAGGATCGCTCTCAGCCTCGAGACTCAACCCCTTTGCTTCTAAACCTTGAACTTAAATTCAGAAGGTTCAACGGTTGACCACAATGTAAGACCTGTGTGGCCAGATTTGAAGCAACCCTCGAACAAGAGGCACCAAAGTCAGATCAAGAAGGTTAGACCTCATCAGAAGAAGCTTGCTAGGCTAGATCAGAAGCACCCCTCGAACTAGGGGCAAAAAATATCTGATGTGCTCGAAGAGCCAAAGGTGGATCCTTCTGTAAATCAATACAACAGCCACTCTCCGGGATACAAAGGGCTTCAATCTCAAAACCATTTGGCATGGACTTGTTACACTTTTACCCTTTGAGAGGCTCGCTGGGCCGAAAACCCGGAAGGGCGACCCAGGCAAAAGTTAGAGCAAAGAAAAGAATGAAAAAAAAGGAAAAAAGAAAAAATGCAAAGATACAGAAAATGCAAAAAGAAAAGAAAAAAAAAAAAAAAAAAAAAGAAGAAGAAAAAGGAATGAAAAGATTAGGAAAAAAAGAAAAAGAAAGAAGAACAAAGCTCGCAAGGTCGAAAACACCATGCAGGCGCCTTGGCAAAAGTTAGAGCATAAAAAGGAGAGGTTAAATACCCGAGTGTACCTTAACCCCGAACTACGTAAGGCTTGATTCCCATGTTTGGGATACGTAGGCAACTTCATCCTGAAGTCCAGCCGTAAAACGATTCAAATTCAATTGTGTCCATGTGATGGTTTTGACCATCTTTGCCTCCTCTGTATCTGAGAGTCTGGTTGTGTTCATCGCTCTGAGGACTGACTACAATGTACTGCGGTGCCATTCAAACAAGGGGCAACTTTCCGTTGCCATGTAGTTCTCTTCAAGCACGGGGCAGTTTTCCTTTGGATCCGAGGTGGTGTATCTCGAGAGTGGGTTCTATGCTCGTTGAGCAGTGGCCGTTTGCAAAAATAGATTTTGAGAATTTTTACTGAGGCTGACTAGTTCTCTCGAAAATTGTTCCATCTTTTCCAAAAAAACTGAACCATTTCTTGGACCCAAAAAAGGAAAATTTTCAGTACTCATAGCCTGACTTGCATGATTTCAAATCAAAAATCGAACAAGCATGTTAATCTAACTCCCATTTTGGCCAAATTTTTTTTAGAAAGCAAAAATAAAAAATGGTCAAAATGATGAACTAGACACAGTTGAGTCGGTGTTACATCTTTTCCCCATTGTCAACATACTTACCAGAAAGGGCACCCTACTCGCCGAGAAGGGCACTCTACCTGCCAGAAAGCATAACTGAAGCAAACCGCAAATGGGCTGAAAGTTCTCTCACATCCTCCAAGCAACGAGGTATCAACCCAAGTCTGAAGCCGAAATAGAATGGGGCAAGATATTCCACTCCATCATCTGGGCCGGATCGATCATGTCCAAACTCCCACAGAGCATCGTCAACCGATGTCATTGCAGATTTCTCAGACACCCAAATGTAGTGCAACCCCTCGTGGGAGGAATTCACTAGTTATGAGCGGAAGAAGAATCTAGAATACCGGTGGCAAAAGCCCGCAACTTCTTTGTTTATCCATCAACCACCTAGGGAGGGATTGGAAAATGAGAGATTGAAGAATAGAGATGTGCGATGAGAGAAAAAGTGAAAAAGGCCTTTTTGAAAAAGCGAGCTTGAGGGCGAGTGATGTGAGAATCACAAATAAGAAATGGTGGGACATATACGGTGAAAGCAGGCTCCACTGCACGTCGAGTGTCGTGTCTTTTTGTTTTATCTCGATTTTGTTTTGAGTCGTCTCGAGTGTTACTCGATGTGTCTAGGTTATGTGCCTTTTGTTTTCTTGTTGAGTCGTGGCGTCTTTGTATTGATCGTAGGCTCAATACCCGATTGATAACTTATGCTCACTCTCAATTTCAAAAAAATCATTTTGTGCTCGAGTCGTGCCGTTCTCCACATTTGTGCAAAAGCAATTTGTTCTTTCATAAAACGCGAGGTTCAACCCAGTCATGTGAGAACAGTGAAACCAGACCTATCTGAAGCTATGAGTTTGGCTGCCAAGCAAAAAGCAAAAGAGGAAAATGTCGGGCATCCGAGTTTGTTCCAACTTCAAGAAGTTCGAGACTATATTCCGTGTGTACCTCTTGAGTCTTGCCAATGTTCAAGTATGAGTGTGCCTCTACCTCAAGCTCAAAATCAAGTCTACTTCAAGCGAATGGCGATCGAAGTCTCTCCTAAGTACCATTCCTGCAGAGGCATCTTGGGCGTGTTTGCGATGAGTTCTAGGAGACCAAGCTGCGACGGTGGAAACTAGAGTTCGAATGGTCGTGGCCTAGAACGCATAAGGTTCGGATTTCGAGACTAAAGTCTGGTTTAAATACCCCGGGCGTGTCCTCGGCTTGAAATCTGTATGGAAGCCCCATTGGTTGAGATAGCGTGTATGCACCTCATTGCGGATCTTGAACCAACCTAGTCTGTCACCCCGTTGGAGAATAGGGAAAGTTGTGAATATGATCGGAAAACAAGCGGCGGGTAGCTCCTACGTCTGAGATGTTATCTCTCGCCAATTTGAGCAGGTGTGCCCTTTTAAAATTTGAGCATGTTGTGAAGTCCTCTAAGAAACCGTCGAGGCACCAGAGTACATATTTCTTTGTCCCTCTATTGCATAGAGTGCGAGCTTTCATATACATTGTTGTTGCATGCGTACCGCGCATCATTATGATTCATGCATAGAATATGCTTGTTTTCGATTCCGCATAGAATATGCTTTACTTGTTTCATGCATAGAATATGCTTGCTTTCAATATTGCATAGAGAATGCCCCCATACTTGCATAGAAGATGCATTTTATCACACTTTCTTGTGCATTTTATCTCGCTCGCACTGTCTTGTGCACTTACACTTTGTATCTCACTCGCGCTGTTTAGCGTATCGCGCTGTTTAGTGCATTTCAAATCAATCGCGCTGTTTAGCGTATCGCGCTGTTTAGTGCATTTCAAATCAATCACGCTGTTTAGCGTATCGCACTATCTTGTGCATTTCAAATCATTCGCGCTATTTTGCGCATCGCACTATTTTGTGCAGTTAATCAATCGCGCTATTTTGCGCACCTCAATCGCACTGTCTTGTGCATTTCAAATCGATCGCGCTGTTTTGCGTATCGCACTGTTTTGTGCAGTTTATCAATCGCGCTATTTTGCGCACCTCAATCGCACTGTCTTGTGCATTTCAAATCGTCGCTATTTGTTTGCGTATCGCCTTTATTTTGTGCGATTTATCATTCGCTATCTTGCGCACCTCAATCGCCTTGTTTTGTGCGATTTATCATTCGCGCTATCTTGCGCACCTCAATCGTACTATTTTGTGCGATTTACATTCGCTATTTTGCGCTTTCTAATCGCCTTGTTTGTGCGATTAATCAATCGCGCTATTTTGCGCACCTCAATCGCCTTGTCTTGTGCATTTCAAATCGTCATATTTGTTTTGCGCGCCGCCTTTATCTTGTGCATTTCAAAACGATCGCGCTGTTTTGCGTATCGCACTGTCTTGTGCATTTCAAATCAATCGCGCTGTTTAGTGTATCGCACTATTTTGTGGACTATATATCATTCGGCCAGGACGAATCGCGCAGTATCGTATCTTCTCCGTGTGAGGCGGCGAGAATTGAATGATTCTCCGCATTCTAACCGCATGAAATATAGTTGTTTGCTTTGCATTCTTGCTTAAAACTGTTGCATCTATTTGTCAATACGCTTCATTCTGACTTCTTGCATTTGCATGAACATCTCTGTTACATCGGCTTCTTGCATACCATTTGCATTTGCCCCCCTGCGAGCATACATATCTCTATTTATCTTGTATGATTGTCTAAGTCTTGGCCTTGTCAAAAATGGGTCGTCTCTGGCTTTGACATTCACTCCGTCATTGTTGTGACTTAGGGTTACATCAAGAGGGGCAACGTAGACACCCCATTTTTGACCGACCTTAAGACTCGAGCGTCACCGATTGGCTTCGGTGATGTTGCATCTTGTGCTTCGAAGTCTCGAGTCGGCGGCGCCTGCCTCCGGACTTTCGAATTCTCTTTTATGCCTTGTCTCGGTTTGCGAACCAGGCTCGATTTTCTCTGTTTTCTTTCCCGAGGGAAGGGAGTGGTCCCATAGACTATCTCCCAGTGGCCGTGAGCCATATTTTGTGGCCGTAAACCCATTTTGCCATTCGAACTGGTACGGTTTGGGCCGTCAGCCGTATGCCTCGATCGGGACCACCCAACTATCTCCGATTTCTCGGTTTTGGTATGCACCCTTGTTTTATAGTTCGAGAAACGCTGGGCCCTGATGCCGCCGCGAACACCACTTCGGTGCGGCGACCCATTTTTGGGACCGGCTGCGTGATTTGGGCCCCGAGCATTCATTCGCATCCGCCTTCTCCGGTTTCAGCGGGAACCTCTGTTTTATCATTTCGAGAACCACAGGGGCCCCGATGCCGCCGTGGCCGTATGCCACTTCGGTGCTATGTAGGTTTCGGGACCTCGAGCACGCGGTTTTGGTCGAGCATTCATTTTGCATCGGTTTTCTCGATTTTTGGCGAGGACCTCTGTTTTGTCATTCCGGGACACTGGGTCGCAGATACCACTTCCATTCTTGAATACCACTTCCCAAGACCATGGCTCATTTTCGGGATCCGGTGCTCGGTTTGGCTCGGCGTTCATTTCTCATTAGTTTTGTTCAAACTTGGCGGTACCTCTGTTTCAACATCGGGGAAGATCCTTTGGGGGAGAAGCCACCAATTATCCCAGATAACCAGTTTCGCTCCTCCGGAGCCCGTTTTTCTCACTTCCGGGCCAATGTTGAACACCCTAGGGGTATTTTCTTCCAACCAAAGCTACATATCTGTGATGAGGGCATCTAGGAGGACCCTAAGGGTTGGTGGTCGGCCAGAAATTCAGGGTTTCATTTTTGGGCCTCTCATTCAAGCTCTATGTTGTGGCTCCTGCTTCAGTGTTGCCAATTTCCGACCTTGGAACCTTGTTCTACACATCTTAGAGGACACAAAAAGTATATGGTCGGCCAGAAATTGTTGAGTTCATTTTGAGCCTCTTCTTCAAGCTCTATGTTGTGACTTCTTGGCGTTGCCAAATTCAACCTTGGATCCTTGTTCTACACACCTTGGAGGACCCTAAAAGTTGGTGGTCGGCCACTAATTCAAAACTTCATTTTTTCACTGGTGGCGGCCATGTAGGGTGGCTGGCCGGCCATGGAGGTGGTGGCCGCCACCTTGCAAAACTTCTGGCCAGGCCACTTCCTTTTCGGCTGTCCCAATTTGTCAGGGTATTTTCCAACATATCCGGGGCATCAGGATATTCGGGAGGAAAGATTGGGTGCTTTCCCTCCCCTTTTACACCCCATTTTTTTTGTCTATTTGAAGGGCCCTCCCTCTCCTTCTTCAAGGTTGGAAAAAATTGTCTCAAGAGATCACCTTCAAATTCCTCCATTTTCATAGCTCAAAACCTCAAAAAGCTTCTAAGTCCCTAGGTCTTCTCTTCATCAACACCTAGCCTCACCATCCCTACTACCATTCAGTGACTAGGAAGTGAATTTGAGAGGTTGAAGCTACAAATCAAAGCCAAGAATCAAAGAAAGACAAGTCTTCAAGGGTAAGTCTTCAAAACCAACTTTTAGGGCTTTTTCTTGATTCATTTCTATACTCCAATTGGTTGAGAATTGGGGCTCCGACCCCTACTGCTTTTGTGCTTGTTTTGAGCCCCTCTACAACTTTGTAGAAGGGCTCAACTTCATTTGATGCTCCTTTGAGCTCCATTTTTGCATGGAATTGTTAGCATGATTTTATTCTGATTTTGAGGATGTCATCTTCTGAAATTGTGCTTATTTTTAGCCCATCTTCAATGTTGTAGAAGAAAGTTTGTCCATTTGGGGTTTGCATATGTCACTTGTCTCAATACTCCTCTTTTGGCCACTAACTTTGCATGCTATTGTTGATCTATCTATGCTTGCATTTTGGCCATGTTTGTTACTGAAAAATGCCATATTTGGGACTGCCTTGCTACTGTTCTTGCTGCCATGATCATATTTTGCATGTATGGCATGGCTATAGGCCATTCGGGCTTAATTTCACACTTCGGGATGAATGCATGCTTGAATGTCATTTCGAGTTGTTTGGGCTGTTTTCCCCTTTATTTAGGTCTTTGAAATTCCATTGCCATACTTGCATATCATTTCCCATGCCATTTGTATCATTTTTGCATTGCCTCGGTTTGCGTGCCAATGGGCACGCATTTGAGGCACCTCATTCTTATCATTTAAATGACCTATGTGGCGTGGTGAGGCTATCTCATGTTGGCATAAGCCCAATTTGCATTTTCATGCTTCTACATCATTGCCCGATTTGCGTGTCCGCGGACCGCGTTCAGCGACTTTGTTTTATCCGACGGCCTCCTATGTGAGTGGTGAGGCTCTCCCATGTTGGTGTAAGCCCATCGTTGCATTCCGTATGCCATTCGATTTTCCATCACATCATCGCCTCGGTTTTGCGTGTCCGCGCACGTATTTGAGGCACCGGTTAATATCCGATTACGTCTCATCATCGCCTCGGTTTCGTGTCCGTGTGCACGCATTTGAGGCACCGATTTATCAATTTGCATTTTCATCATTGCCTCGATTTTGCGCTTTGTGGCACGCAGCGTTTGAGCACTTCGGTCTTATCTGATTTTCTCATTCCATCATTGCCTCGGTTTGCGTACCTGCGTGCACGCTTTTCGAGGCATCTTATTTTCATCTTATTTTCATCCGAGTTGTGCATACTAGGTTGTATCTTAGATTGCATTCATGCATTTTCTCGATTTGCGTGCCCGTGTGCACGTATTTCGAGGCATCTCATTTTCATAGCATTGTGCATGCTATATCACATGTTAGCTGCATTTCATGCATACCATGCATATTGCACGGGAAACGAGGCACGTTTCGTACTCCGAATGACGAAACGAGTCTCAATTCCCAAGTCATCGACACTCCGGACTACCCATGATGGAGTTAAGTTTTGTTGTAGCATTCATCCCCATATTGAGTTGTGCAATCCGGTTCCTCTGCCATCATGCATCGGTATGCGTGATTGGTGGTACGAGGATCGAGGCATGCATATATTTGTGAAATACATTGCTATGCCCTTTTCCTGCTCTCTGTCACAGCAAAATCGAGGATCAACAACTTTCCGAAGTCCGACGCGCATTTAGAAATCTTTAGCAGAGGTGATTGGGGCATCGGTGGATTTCGCGCACCCAACATACATCATCTATCGAAGCAAAATGGTCCACGCTGTAGCCATTCTGACTTTCTTAGTTAATTTGTAAATTAATTAGGAATTTGTATATTTATTCGGACTGTATTATTCTTTTATTCGGGTCTGTATTATTATTTATTCGGACCCTCTGCGCGAGGGCAAACTTTTAATAAGGGTGTGTGAGTGTGATGTATGTCTTCCAACCCCCATTTCTTTCTCCCTTTTATTTACCCGCTTTGAATGGTTAGATATAGGGCATATCTCGATTAGCATACAGTATGATAGCATGTTTGCATTCATTCATCTGTTTTACATGCATCAGATTCGGCACATCATACAAACTGCATTGTATTTCAATTCCAAGTTGAATACTTGTTAGTTGTAGCATTTCACATACCATATTTAGAATAGCGAGAACTGCTATAGTTACATCTTTGCATGTGTTGCATTAGGCATTTCAGCATATTTAGGATCATGCATGATTTCTAATCAGTTTCTGTTTTGGCTTGGAGTACTCGGTGAGTTTTATGCTTTAGCATCCTTGCATGCGTGTGAGTGTTGCCATGATAGCATGCTTGCCATGAGGCTATGTGCTTATGTGATATAACTGCCTTGAATGCCTGTGGGTGGAGGTTGGGTTATTTGGATTGGAACAATTCATCAAATGTTTGTTTTAAGCCCACTAGATAGTGGCAAAATCATGTTTTTCTTAAGCCCACCCGAGGGTGGCAAATTCACGTCTTAGCCTACCTGAGGGTAGCACCATCAAACCATTTTTTCAAACAAACAAACATGAGATGTTTATTTCCAATTCAGGCGATTCAGTCTATACTTGTTTGCTGCGAGCATCACATAGTAATCTAGGCTAATAACCGGAATAAGAACTCACAATGTTTTCAAAAACAGATATCATGGTTAGTAGAGGCCGGTCTTTGACGGCGAGAGAATGCTCACGATGTGACCTTCCCTAATCGTACCCAAGTTCGAGCCAACTTTGGTGATAGCGGACACACGTGGCCTTTTGGCAGCGAGTCAGGGTTTCCTAAATTTCCCATTTTAAAATATTTAGGTGGCGACTCTGTTATCTGGCAAAACAGTCCATGTTTGGCACTTCTTTTCAAAAAATCTGTTTTCCTTCAAAACGATTTGCCGGATTTGGACTCTTTGGTTCGAGATTTGGAACCGCAACAAAATCGAGTCCGAGCTGTAGCGAGGTCCCCCGCGGGCGTTGTTACACCCGCCTTGGTGTGGGGGAATACTCTGCCCTCTCCATCTCCTCCGGCAGGAACAGAAGGCCCAGCTAGAGCACCTCCTATAGTGGGAATCTGGAAGGGGATTTGAAAAAAGTACATAAGCAAATGCATCGATATCTGTGAGCGGTTTATCGGTCTGAGAATGCAATGTATGAGTCTGATGTCAGCGAATGCCGTGGCGATTTATCGGTCTGAGAAATCGGTGTATGAATCTGATGTATGAATGTTGTGAGATCAGTGTATCAAGTGTTGTGTTGTGCATCGGATTATGTGAAGCAGTTTATGAATGGTTTGAGACCATGGTCAGAAGAACATACCGGAATACTGTAGAGGCCTAGAAGGTCAAAAGTCCGCTACAACATGCCCATCATGGAGGCATTCAGCTCCAAGGACTGCCGGGTGTCCTCGGAGGAAGCTTGCAAAAGTATTAGATGCATCAGTATTCTGCAAAGTATCAAAGAAATGAAATGGAATGAAATGACAATGCAGGATGCGAAATGCAACAATGCATACCGGAGGCAAGTCGGGGACACCGACCAACTCGTGATTAGCCGAGGGAGGGGCAAAGGGGATCTGGTAGGTCGCCCCACCCTGCCCTCTGTATGTCAGTGAGGTGGGCACTGCGGGCCAACCAGCCCCCTGCCCTCTCTGAGGTCCACTCCTGCCACGAACCCGGGCCCTCCTCGATGCTCTCGCACCAGCTCCCGCTCCTGCCCTAGCTGCGGGCGCCACGGGCCTCTCTCTCTCAGCTTGATGACCACCGCTCAGAGGCTGCATGATGTACGTCTGCATGTACTTTCTGTAATCGCTGATGCCTCTGAAGCGGA
Source organism: Camellia lanceoleosa (assembly GCA_025200525.1). Taxonomy (NCBI): domain Eukaryota; kingdom Viridiplantae; phylum Streptophyta; class Magnoliopsida; order Ericales; family Theaceae; genus Camellia; species Camellia lanceoleosa. Next base: position 124,175,429 of record CM045771.1, on the reverse strand, counting down.
TCGCCTCCCAGCCGATCGTGTACTCGGCCATCTGCTCGGCGGTGAATCTCTCGGTCTCCCTTATGTCCTTCGGAGGGTGAATCGGAACTATCTGCTCTGGTAATCCTAGGGTCTGGCGTAGGAAACGCTCACCTAGGTACCAAGCCCGACAGACCAGACCCTCCAGCAGAATCCGAAAACGCGAGGTCTCCTCAGCACCGGCAAATCAGTCTCGAATCGTCGCTGGCAACGGAGCCCAAGGCTGCCAGGTGATCTGAAAATGAAATACAGTTTGTTATCTACTGTTATTGAAAATATGTAGTGAAAAAGTGAAGCTTAAATAAACCATAAAGTTGAACATACCTCTACGGGAGTGATGGTGTCAAAGTAGCGGCGGAAGAAGCTAAACGTCTCCCGGGGCCTCCGCACACACCTCCCGTCGAAGCGTCGCGAGAACGGGACAACGAGAGGGGTCTCCGTGTCTGGCACTGGGGTTAGTCTAGGGAAGTAAGCATAGACCCACAACTGCAAAGCAAATACTAGTATACTTATCAGATAAGCGAGAATAAAATGTAAATAACAGCGCGTGTATCGATTGTATTGTGTAGAGTGTACAGTGTGGCGATGCGATCGATGTAAAAGCAGTATAGGTATGTGCGTGTATTATACGATATCTGACCCGGTGTGAAGCGGACTACGATGTGTGCGGTGTACAAAATCTGAGTAATAAGCGGAAAATAAAGCGAGAAAAAATGTACCTCCCAAAGCGCGGTAGCCCCGAGCAACATCCATTGCGCGAAGCTGAGCTCATATATCCGTAAAGCGTAGCCAGAGCAGCGCCACCCCGATCGTAGTGCAGGATCTGAGTGACATCCACTAAAGCGCTGAGTAGACAGAGGGGTACGGTATTCGCCCTATTGGCGAAAATAGTGGTCCCCAGCAGAAACATGAGAAAGCCGTGCGCGTATCTTTCCACAGCCTCCTGAGTCATCGGAGCCTCCTTAACCAAAGCTGGCTGGACCCTGAACTGCACCTCGAACCAGGAATAACGAACGAAGCCTGGACGGGCGAGAGGTGGCACCTCGCCAAGCAGATAGATCTAAGAAGCGGTCCACTCGTCCATATCAGTATCAAAGGGGATCGGATCACCCCCTACCCCGATGCCTGTGAGCATCGAGAAATCATAGGGAGTCATCGTCATGTCTTCCGTCGCAGAAAGATGGAACGAGTTGGTGGTGTCCCACCACCTCTCCGCCAGAACAGTGAGGAGAGGCCTGCTCGCGGTAAGTCTGGATAATCCTCTGCAAAAAGTGCCGAAACCGGCCTGATCCACAATGTAGCGAACCGCCTCGGGTAGCTCCGCATACCAGTCTCGAGCGGCGATATTCCCATACCCGCGGACGGTATGGGAATCCCCCTGTTTTCAAGCACACAATTGCGAAGCAATGCTAAATATACCGGTTTTATAAGGCATGCAGAGTTCAAGGCAAATATAGCATGTGTGCGTGTTTTTAGATTCAAACAGATACCGGGTGCCGGTGTACTTACAGTGAACTACAGCGTGTGATACGTCAGCGTGTTTGAGTGGTTCAGTGCAAATATAGCATGTGTGCATGTTTTCAGATTCAAATAGATATCGGGTGTCGGTGTGCTTACAGTGAACTACAGCGTGTGATGCGTCAGCGTGTTTGAGTGGTTTAGTGCAAATATAGCATGTGTGCATGTTTTCAGATTCAAACAGATACTAGGTGTCGGTGTGCTTACAGCGTGTTTAAGTGGTTCAGTGCAAATATAGCATATGTGCGTGTTTTCAGATCCAAACAGGTATCGGGTGCCGGTGTGCTCGTAGTGAACTACAGTGAATGGTGTGTCGTGTGTTTGAATGGTTCAAGGCCAGTGCGGTGCACGTGACAATTTCAGACAGATATCAGTTGCAAGTATGTTCACCGTTAACTACAGTGTACAGTGCATCAGTGTATCTGAGCTAAGCAGTTAAAGAATGTGATCGGCTATGGCAGTTTTATATTCTATATTGCAAAAAACAAAAAAAACAGAGGAGGAAATATTCCCTCGGAAGCACCGAAGGACAAGTGAGATGTAGGCTTATGCAGGAGAAGCTCTGGTGGCATTGCCCTGTCAAAGCTCCGAAACTGGCGAAGTCCATCGAGAGGCAAGACATGGATTGTCGGCCGGTAGGTCGCCGGGTCCAATGGACGCACACTCAGGGGGAGAAGCTCGACCTCGGGATCCATCTCGTGATCCGGGGGAGTCTTGCCCTATGGGATATCATCCGCCATATCAAAGGTGACGAGAAAATGGTCGAAAAAGGAAAATAAAGCTAGAATATGAAGGGTCAATGAAAAGTCAACCCCCGGGAGGGTGGAAAATGGCCGGAAAGCCGGAGTATGGGAAATGTGGGAAAATCAAGGAAAACTTGGGGGAAACAAACCCCAAGAGGCGGAAATCGAAAAGGAAACACCAAAACAAAGAAATGTTCGGATGAAAATGTTCGAAACGCGAGGGAGATCGCGAATCGGACGATGGAACGGGGGCGAAAACGCGAGAAAATCGAGGAATGAAGGAGGGAAAAGTGCTCTAGAGAGAAGGAAGTATTTTCGGCTAGAGAGGAATGAGAAAAATAGGGTTTGAAACCCTATTTTAAAAGACCCAAGCCAAAAGGACAAAACTACCTCGAATCAGGCATTTTTGGCCGGCCGGCCAAATATTCGGTCGGTGATGTTTTTTGGTGGCCGGTGGGTGGCCGGTGGCCTTCCTATGTGGCCGGTGATGCTCCTACAACCTTTTTTAGGTCAGATGAGTGGTTTGGGGTCTTCATTGCTCAAGATAGTACAAGAAATGGCATCTCCGAAGCTTAACCGGCCTCCGTTTTAACCCCAGACCGCGTCTTCGGCACGTGTTACTCGAATTCGTGCAAGGTGTATCCCCTCCGTATCCTTTTGTCTTTTGCAAAACCCGAAAGTTGCCCCTTGTGCATGTATCATTCTATCGCACTATCTTGTGCAATCGTGTTGTCTAACGCATCGCACTATGTTGCACATCTCATTGCATTTTGTGCATCGCATCACTTGCGCTATTTTGCGCACCTCACTCGCATTGTCTTGTGCACATACGGTCTAGGAGACCTTAAATCCTCGGAAGGTGCAAAACCTTTGGTGCTTGCATGTCTGCATATGTTGTAGCGCTCATCATCCCTTGAATCTTTATGCATGGATACACGCATCGTAATACGTACAACTTGCATTGATGTGAATGCTGCTCACGTGCATTGTCATGCATTTCAAGCCGCGCGTCGTCACGCGTTAAAAAATTCATGCATTGTCATGCATTTCAAACTCGCATGCATTGTCATGAATTTCAAAGTCACGCGTTGTCACGCGTTCTAAGTTCATTTGCATTGTTATGCATTTCCCCAATGTACGGTCTGGCGAGACCTTGAACCCGCTTGGTCTGACGAGACCTTAAAACTGCTCGGTTGCATTGTCATGCATTTCAAACTCGCATGCATTGTCATGCATTTCAAAGTCACGCGTTGTCACGCGTTCTAAGTTCATTTGCATTGTTACGCATTTCCCCAGCGTACGGTCTAGGAGACCTTAAATCCTTGGAAGGTGCAAGACCTTCGGTGCATTGGTGTGCACAGTTCATTTGCATTGTCATGCCTTTCAAAAGCCGCGCGATACCACGCATTATAACACATGCATATGTCATGCATCTCATTGTAAATCATGCATATGTCATGCATCGTTGTAAACACATGCATATGTCATGCATCTCATTGTAAATCATGCATATGTCATGCATCGTTGTAAACACATGCATATGTCATGCATCATTGTAAATACTGCATAGGTCATGCATTTCAAAAAAAAAAAACAAACAAAAACAAAAAGAACACACATAAATCATTCTAAATGCTGCATATGTCATGCATCTAAGCCAAAAAGCAAAAAAATATTGCATATGTCATGCATTTTCTGTAAACATCCGTTCCAGTGCATATTGCATTGTAGCTTGCATGCATTCATTGCATCACCCCCTCCATCTATGGCTTGCACCTTTCCTTGTTGAGCTTAGTTTGGTATATGCTCATACTTTTCACATTGAAGCACAGTTCTGCATGTGCACACGCCTCTTCCTTGATGAACTTGGTTTGAGGGTGGCGGCACCTTTTCTGTGTTAGACATGGTTCGTTTGTGTACATGCCCTTCCTAGGCAAGATTTGGTTTGGCCTGCGTGCCTTATCCATCGTATCTATCCATTCCAGTGCATATTGCATTGTAGCTTGCATGCATTCACTGCATCACCCCTTCAATCTTTGGACTTGCACCTCTCCTTGTTGAGCTTGGTTTGGTATGTGCTCATACTTTTCACGTCGGCTACGCTTACGCATGTGTACGCGCCTATTCCTTGATGAACTTGGTTTGAGGGTGGCGGCACCTTTTCTGTGTTAGACATGGCCTGTATGTGTACATGCCCTTCTTAGGCAAGATTTGGTTTGGTTGCATGCCATATCCACTGTATATATTACATTGTAGTGTAATTTTTTTGCAGCCAGCATTAGGATCGTTGTTCTTTCCCCAGCGGGTCATTTCCCCACTTATGTCATTCCACCCAATACTTGTTCCCGCATCCGTCTACATCACTCATAGTTCTGCATATGTACGCGCTTTGAGGGTTGTGGCACCTTTTCTATAGTAGACGGACTTGTTACTTCCATCAATCCATTTGACATTTGTGTGGTTTCGAACCGCTCATGATTGGATCATGATTCAATTGCATTGCATTGCATTTCGTTTGCATCGTTTCAATTACATTGCATTTTCATTTGCATTATTATTACACATAGTTTTGTATATATTGCATATCATTTTGCATGTCATGCATGTTGCTAACAATATTGTACCTATTAAGTTCGCTTTATTTTCAAGCACGATATTGTATATACGGTTCATTTTGAGGTTGGTACAACTAGACGAACCGCACAGGTATTGCATCCCCCAAGTGAGACGTATCGAGAATTGCATAATTCTCCTACATGGTTTCTGCATTGTAGTGTAGTTTGGTGTATGCTTGCTTAAAACTGTCACATGTTATGCTTCGTTACAGCTTTCTTTGCACGATTATAAGTTATGCCCGGCTCTGTGCATTGTCTTGCATTTTGCCCCTGCCTTCGGGTGCATACCTTTATTGTCTTGCTTGCTTTGTCTAAGTCTTCGGTCTTGTCAAAAATGGGTCGTCTCTGGGCTTTGACATTCACTCCTGTCACTTTGTGACTTTCGAGTTCTGTCAAAGAGGGGCAACTGTAGACACCCCATTTTTGACCGTCCTCAAGACTTGGACGTCACCGCTTGAACACTCGGTGATTACCCATGTTCGTGTTCGTCTTGAGCTCCCGGAGGTCTCGGCTATGTGCCTTGCCTTAAGATCTCTCGACTCTACTGTTTCGTGTCTGGTTTTGCACCAAACACTTGTGTTTTGCCTTGGAGGGGCAAGGAATGGCTTGTAGGCCATCCCCATACTCCACCGGCCATGGCTTGAGGCCACCGGTTATGTTTTGTTGCCACCAGCCAAATGTTTGGCCGGCCGGCTATCTTTTTTTGGTCAATTGCATCTTTGGCTGGCCGACTACTGTGCATCTGCTTTTGCAGATATTTTGGTGCAGTTGGCATGCATTTGGCTCTCCTCCATACACGTGTATGGAGAGATCTCTCTCTTTAGAAGCTTGTCTTGTAAGCTTACAAGACTAAAAGCTCTATAAAGAGGAGCCTTCTCTCCCCTTTTGAGGGGTTAGACATTTTTTGGACAGCTTTTTTTAGGGTTTGAGTTTTAGGGTTAGGGTTTGTTCATATCCTACTTCTATATCTCTCTTGTGTGTGTTTTGTCTTACTTTTGCTCACAAACACCCACCATCACACCATCCCTTGGAGCTGAGGCCCTTGAGGGTTGTTTTGGAGGTTTTAGACTGATTTCAACCTAAAGAAGCTGCTGGAGCTCCATTGGTGAAGAGGGTCTTCAAGGGTAAGAAGCTTGTCCTTTTATTCCCCATTTTTTCACACTCTTTTTACCTACCTTGCAGCTGTTTTTGAGCTGTGTATAACATATAAAAGTTCTATTTTTTAGTGCTCTAAATAGTTGGTTAAGGTTTCTTTAAGCTTTGGGGTTGTTTGACCCCTCTTAAGGCTTGTAAGGCTCCATTTTGTGCCATTTTGAGTGAGCTTCGGGACCATTGAGTTTGGGCCTCCTCACCACTGAAATCTTGAGGGATTTCAGAGGTGAGGATGGTGCCTTGAGGTCCTAGGAAGGAGAGGGCCACCCCCTCTCCTTGTTGTCCTTGAAAATGACCATTTTTGCCTCTTGAGAGAGAACCATGTTTAAGTGTGTGTTGGCCATGCCTTAGCTGATTTTCATGCTTATTATGTCATGATATGCCTCTATTTTTAGTTGGTTTTGGTACACCATGCTTGTTTAGCATACATACCTCGTAATGCCATGATTTGCCTCAATACATGCATAGCATTTAAACTACCATGCTTGTGTGTTTTGGCCAAGCTTTGAGAAGCTTACATGCATGTTTTGATGTGCCAAAGGACTGTTTTAAGTCATTTAAGTCATTCATGCCCCACTTTGTATAGCTACCATGTAATCCCTCTTGTATGCCTTAAGTTTTGGCCCTTCTAGCATGCCATCCTTGCTTTGTTTCAGTGGTTTGGAACCACTTGCCATGTTATTTCAGACCTCATGATGTTCCTACATGCTCGCATTTGATCCCCCTTTAATGTGTTTAAAGGTTGTTGCCTTATGCCTTTTGTTTAGGCCTTGGAGTATGCTTACATTTTTAGACCACTTAGACGCCATCTAAGTACATCCTTAGCTTTGTTTAGGTCTGCATTAGACCTATTTTAAGTCCCCTTGGCCTTGTGAGGCTTGGTTGACTTAGCCTTGGTTTAACCCCCTTTGGCTTGCCTTAAGTTTTGGACCTTGGTTGCATGCCATGCTTGTCTTGTTCATTTGATTTGGCATCATATTCAACATGATTTCAGAGCTTTTCATTGCATGCTAATTGTCCATGTTTGCATCTTCTTAGGTGTGCTTAGAAGTTGTACTTTATGCTTGAGTGTTGGTCCATGTTTTCATGCATGTTTGTATATCAATTAGCCCTCACTCCCTAGCATCTTGGCCACTGTTTTGGGCTTAGTATAGAGCTGTCCAATTAGTGTAAGTCCCTCCTTTGCATGTTGTTGCATGCACTCCTTGTATGCTATAGCATATCGGTGAGTTGTTGCATGGTTGGACTTGCATGTTTGAATGAAGTCACATGTTGGCTTGCATACTTGAACACCCACATTGCATCTTGCCTACTTGTAGATTGCATCGCTTCATGCCTTTCATGCTTCTTTACTTAGGATGTGTGCCTAACATGCTTTGCTTGCTTGCATTGTCCATGTTGCATACTAGTTCGCATGCTTAGATTGCATTGCGTTGGCATGCATGCTTGGCCTCTTGAATTGCTTGTGATAGAGGTTAAGCCCTATTGTTTGATTATGTGCATTGCATTCCATATTAAAATGCACGCTTGATTCTTTGGGCCATCATGCATGGAAATGCGTGATTGGTGGTCCGAGAATCGAGGCCTATGTCCCTTTGAGTCATAAACATGATAAGAGATGTGATTGGTGCATACATTGCTTGAAATGCATTGCCATGCCAAGTCTTGCCCTCCGCTATTGTCAAACACAGATTCTGCAGGAAGATTTGGTTGACCGGCTATCTTTATTGCCGACCGGCCATCATTGTTGGCTGATGGATCAAATTTGTGGCCGGTGACCATTCTATATGGCTGGTGGTGTTCTCCTTCATCCGGTGGTGTTCCCTAGTATCCAGAGAGCAAACCTTCAGACTTTGGCAGTCATTAGGGGAGCAGAGCAAGCAAAACAGAGGCATCTTGAGCATGGCAGTGGATTTTTCGGGAACCGAAAGGCATGCATTGAGCCTCTCACGAGGTCTTGTTTATCGCTTAGATTAATTAATTTGCTTAATTAATTTAATGGTCTGTAATATTTAATTAGCTTGTCAGTTAGTTAAATTGTATTATTCTTTTGGTCCCTCCGAGTGAGGGCGTATTTGTAATAAGTGTGTGTGGGTGCGTGTGTGCATGTCTTCCAACCCCCACTTCTTTCTCCCTTTTACTTACCTGCTTTGATGGTTAGTATTAGGGCATATTTACTTTAGCAGACCTTATGCTATGCATGCGTGCATCATTTATCAGTATTGCATGCACCAGGCTTGGCACATCATGCTAACTGCATAAGTATTTCAAATTTAACTTGAATACATGCTATCTATGCATTTTCACATGTCATCCTTAGACTAGCCGAGCCTACTCTAGTGACATTCCGTATGTGTTGCATTAGGCATTTAAACATGGACTAGGATCATGCATGATTACTAAGTAGTTTCTGTTTTGGCACGGAGTACTAGGTAAGCCCTTTATGCTTTAGCATACCGCATGCGTGTGAGTGTTGCCATAACAGCATGATTACCATGAGGTTTGCTGCTTATGTGATATAATTGCTTGAGTGCCTGTGGATGGAGGTTGAATTACCCAAATTGGAATAATGCATTAAAACTACGAGTTTTAAGCCCACTCGAGGGTGGCAAAACCTGCATTTTAGCCTACTTGCGAGTAGCAAACCATTTTCAAAACAAACATGAAATGTTTTGTTCCAATTTAGGCGATTCGGTCTATACTTGTTTGCTGCGCGCATAACATAGTCATTCTAGGCTAATAGCTGGAATAAGGGCATGTAATGTTTTCAAAACAAGATATCACGGTTAGTAGAGGCCGATCTTCGAATCGGGCGAGAGGGGGTGCTCATAGCTGACCTTCCCCATTCGTACCCAAGCTCCCGAGCTGAGGCAACTTTGGTGATGACGGACACGTGGCCTTTGGCACCGAGTCAGGGTTTCCTAAATTTCCCCATAAAAAATATTTAGGTGGTGACTCTGTATCTGGCGAAGTAGTCCATGTTTGGCACTTCTTTCAAAATGTGTTTTCTCAAAACGATTTGTCAAATTTGGACTCTTTGGTTCAGATTGAGAACCGTGACACAAATCGAGTCCGAACTGTAGCGAGGTCCCCCCGCGGGCATGTTACACTTGGAAGACCTTCTCCTGATTTTTCTTTTCCTTGTTTAACAAAAAAGTTTGTAATCGGGCTGAGGCCCCACCTATTTTTCAACTGTAATTTGTATTCAGTGTAACATTTTCTGGCCGAGATACCTATCTCGGTCCTTACCTTGTAATCTATTCGGTCATACCTGCCAACCTCTTTAGCCTAGGTTTTTATCTCGGCTGAAGAGTACTAGAAGTTGGTTATTCCAGCCAACCACTCTTTAGCCTAGATCCTTATCTCGGCTGAAGAGTACTAAGTGTTGGTTTTTCTAGCCAACCACTTCAGCCTTGATCCTTATCTCGGCTGAAGAGAAGTAAGTGTTGGTTTTTCCAGCCAACCTCTTCAGCCTAGATCCTGATCTCGGCTGAAGAGAGAGAAGTGTTGGGTTTTTTCAACCAACCTCTTCAGCCTAGATCCTGATCTTGGCTGAAGAGAGCTCAAAGTTGGTTTATTTCGGCCAACTCTGATTTCATTGCCCCTAGCTTACTAAAACTATTTTACAGAAAAAAACAATTATGCTGAAAAGGAAACTACTTGTTTTATTGGAAAAAAAAAAAAGAAAAACTACAAGTACGCTAAAGAAAAGCTAAAAATAAAATAGTTTGAGATTGGCAGTGTTCCATAGCCTGGGAATGGCCTTACTGTCTTTATCTTCCAAGTGGTATGCCCACTTTCCTGCTAATCTAACCACTTTGTAAGATCCTTCCCAATTAGGCCATAACTTGTCATCTTGGGGTACCAGGGTGTTTCCCCTTACTTTGCGTAGCACCCAATCTCTAATCTTGAATTGCCTCGGATGTACTATCTTGTTATATTTTTTGGATAACTCTTGCTGGTATGAGGCGATGTGAACCAGTGCTCTTTCTCTTCTCTTTTCCGCAAGGTCGAGTTCCAAGGCTATGCCTTCTCCATTTAAATCTGGGTCAAAATTTTCACTTCTAATAATGAGAAGGCCAACTTTCAGTGGGATTACTGCTTCCATGCCATAGGCCAAGGAAAAAGGTGTTTCTCCAGTTGACCGTCGAGGTGTGGTACGGTAAGCCCATAAAACATGAGGAAGCTCCTTGGCCCACTTGCCTTTTGCTTTCTCTAGCCTTTTCTTCAATCCATCTAAGACGACTTTGTTTGATGCTTCCGCCTGGCCATTTGCTTGGGGGTATGCTGGTGTAGAATTGTAGAATTCTATCTTGTACTCCTCACAAAAGCCTCTAAAAATTTTGCCATCGAACTGTGTGCCGTTGTCTGATATTAAAGCCTTGGGTATGCCGAACCGAGTGATGATATTCTGCCAGACGAACTTCTTCACATCTTTCTTTTTTATTGAGGCGAGTGCTTCTGCTTCCACCCATTTTGTAAAGTAGTCTATTGCTGCAAGAAAGAACTTTCTGTTGCCTGGCGCCGTTGGAAGTGGTCTCACTATGTCCAAGCCCCACATTGCGAAGGGCCATGGGCTAGTTAATGGTAGAAGTTCTCTGGCTGGTTGATGTATTTGGTGTACGAATTTCTGACATTTCTCGCACTTCTTGACATACTTCTCTAAATCTGCTTGCATGTATGGCCACTAATATCCTTGCAAAATTGCTCTGTAAGCCAATGATCTTCCTCCTTGGTGGCTTCCGCATACGCCTTCGTGTATCTCGAACAAGAATGCTTCGACCTTGCTGGGATGAACACATTTCAGGTAAGGCCCTATGAAAGATTTTTTGTACAAAGCCATTGATGGGGAGAGCCAAAATCACTGTGACTTTGCTCTTATTTTGTTGGCCTCTTTCTTTTCTTCGGGTAAGATGTCGTCTTTTAAGAACACTTTAATGGGATCCATCCATGAAGGGCCTAGCTCGGCACAACATACCTTAGCTATTTTGGGTTCTTCAATGCTTGGTTGAGGTAGGAAGTTGATCAGTAATGGATGTGGAATGGATGTATCTGCCATCAAAGCGAAGCCTGCTAGTTTGTCTGCTCTGTTGTTTTCTTCTCGGCCGATCTGCTCTATCCGCACTACTTCGAATTTCATGATTTCCCTTCTGACTAACTCATGATACTTTGCTATCCTCTCATCTTTTGCTTCGTAGTCGCCTGAAATTTAGTTTACTACTAGCTGGGAGTCGCTGTAAACCATTAGCTCGGTGGCCTACATGAAAAGTGCTGATTTTAGGCCTGCTAAAAATGCTTCATACTCTGCCTCATTGTTTGATGCTGGGAAGCCAAGGTTGACTGCTTGTTCTACTACTAAGCCATCTGGTGAGATGAGGACTATACCAAGTCCTGCATCGTGCCTGTTGGATGCTCCATCCACAAAGAGCTTCCACATCTCTCCAACGAATAGCTTCCAGCAAGTAGAGGGGTCGGATGATGTCTTGGGGTCATGCGTGCTGCTTATGTTTTCTTTCAAGTCCCTGCCTGCTGTTGGGTTTTGCTCTTCACTGTCTGACTGCCCCAAGTTTTTACTTGCGGATGAATCCTCACCAGGAATGGCATGGTATATTTCTTCCTTCTAATCCTCAAGCCTGTATGGTTTGCAACGTGGCGGGGTATCTTGTATTAGGGGTTGTGCATTTCCTACGGCATTTTCCGTCCCTATTTCAGTTATACCAGTCAAGTCAACTGGGCATATGTGATGACTTCCTGGTGTGAACTCTACCACAAAGTCTGCCAAAGCTTGGGCTTTTATTGCGGTTCTGGGTTGAAACTTGATATCATACTGTCCCAATTCTACTACCCACTTCAAGATTCACCCAGAAAAGTTTGCCCTCTCAAACAAAGCTTTTAGGGAAAAAGTTGTTAGGACGATTATAGTGTGGGCGTGGAAGTAATGTGACAGCTTCCTTGAGGCCATCATTAAAGCTAAGGCTAGTTTTCCCAATGGTAGGTACTTGGTTTCTGCGCCCAGCAAGGTTTTGCTAACATAAAAGATGGGCAGGTGTTGGATTCCTTTCACTCTGACCAACACTGCGCTGATTGTGTGCTGTGAAACTGCTAGGTACAAAAAGAGCTCTTCTCCAGGTACTGGGGTTACTAGCAAAGGTGGAGAAGACATGTACTCTTTCAAGCTTTCTAGGGCGTGGTCGCATTCTTCATCCCACTCAAACTTGGACTTTAATGCTTGGAAGAATGGTCGACATCTGTCTGACAACCGACTTGTGAATTGGTTGAGTGCGGTTGTTAGGCCAGTGAGATGCTACACCTCCTTGATTGTGTTGGGCCTCTCAAGATCCTGGATCGCTTTGATCTGAGAAGGGTCTGCTTCAATACCTCGATTGGTCACCAGAAAGCCTAGGAATTTGCCTGACCCTACGCTGAATACACACTTGGATGCATTTAGGCGCAACTTGTTCTTCTTTAGAATCTGGAACATTTCACCTAGGTCCCTGAGATGGTCGTTCTCATTCTTGCTTTTGACCACCATGTCATCTATATAAGCCTCCATTGTTCTGCCTAACAATGGTTCAAACATCTTGGTGACCATCCGTTAGAATGTTGCCCCTGCGTTTTTTAGGCCAAAGGGCATGACCTTGTAACAGTACAATCCTCTAGGCGTTGTAAAGGATGTGACCTCCTGATCTGGTTCATACATAGCGATCTGATGGTAACCTTTGTACGCATCAAGGAAGCTAAGTCGACTGTGGCCTACCGTCAGGTCTACCAGTTAGTCTATCCGTGGTAGGGGAAAACTGTCCTTTGGGCATGTCTTGTTGACTATTTTGTAGTTCACGCAAACACGTCATTTTCCATTCTTCTTTGGCATTACTACGGTATTGAAGATCCACTTGGGATAGTGCACTTCTCTGATAGCTCCTGCCTCTAGCAAGTTTCCCACTTCTTCCACCATTATCTCGGCATGGTGGAGTGCTGATCTACGAGTGCGCTGTATAACTGGTCTGGCAGTTGGGTGGACGTTCAGTTAGTGACAGATGAAATTTGGGTCAATGCCAGGCATGTCATACGGTGTCCAGGAAAACACTTCGATGTTAGAAGTTAAAAATTCCATGACCTCTATTCTCTCAGTGCCAGACAAAGACGAGCCGAGCAAAAAGAACTTTTTTAGGTCTTTTTCATCTATTCTTACCTGTACCAAGTCCTCCACTGCCTTTTGTTCAACTGCCTTGCCAATATCCACAAATAGTTCATTGCTCTCGGGCTTTTCCACCATCTGTACATACCCTTTTACAGCGCGGCTACCATTTACTATGACGAAGCACTGTTTTGACATGACTTGGTCTCTGAAGACCTCTTCAATTACTCCGGCCTCGTTGGGGAACCGCAATACTTGATAGTAGGTTAAGGCTACCGATCGCATGGTGTGCAACCATGTCCTTCCCAAGATTATATTGTAGGTGGAAGAGACTTTCAATACCCAGAATTCCACCTGTTTTGTCATGGTTCTTGCTTTGACTGGGAGGATTATCTTGCCCACTGGCCACTCTGGCATTGAGTTAAATCCGATCAGGGGAGATGTTGCAGGTGCCAAGTCCTTGTCCTCCAGTTTCAGTTGTTTGAAGGTTTCGTAATACATTATCTCACATGAGCTTCCTTGGTCGATCAAAATCCGTTTGATGTCGAAATTCTTGACGCATAGAGTGACGACCAGTGCATCATTACGAGGGCAATATATCCTTGCTAAATCTTTGTCTAAAAAAGATATGACATTTGTGGCCTCTGTTCTCCTATTTTTTATGGCAGGTTGTGCACTTAATACCTTCCTTAAGCGCTCAGCCTTTTTGATAATTCCCCTGAGCTCACATACCCGCTCAGGTTCAAATACTCCATGTATTACGTTGATTATGCCTTGGGGTAGGGCGTCGACCGGCATTCCGTTTGGGTAGTTGTGGTTCTGGGGGGCTGGCTGTGTTCCTCCTTCTATGTACTGGTCTAGGTGTCTAGCTGCCACTAACTCCTCCAAATGCTGCCTCAACGGCGTGCAATTTTTAGTGCGGTGCTCCTTTTCATCATAGAAGGTGCACCAGGACCTTTCGTCGTAGTCTTTTTGCATTTCTCCCAACTTTGCTAGCCAGCGGACGAAAGGTTCATTACGTATCTCACTGAGAATTCGGTAGATTGGTTTTTTGAACACTGTGGTAATGGCAGTGCGAACTCTTAACTTTCTTTTGTCTGGGTCCTCTCTGTTAGCCCGCCTGCCTCGCCCGTTCCTGCTTGGTTGTTCTACCGTGTTGACTTTTGCTGAAGTCTTCTTATCTGGTGTTGTTGTTGTGCCAGATTTCGCTTTAGCACAGGCACTATCTTCCTCCACGCGAATATGTTGGTGCATTCTCTCTATTAAGGCTTCCATCATGAGGGTCGGCGTCATTGTAATTGAGTCCCTTAATTTATTACCGATTGGCAGGCCCCGTTTGTATTGTGCTATAGTGAGGTTTGTAGGGCAATCCCTAATCTGGTTGAAGGTTTCCTAGTAGCGACTGTTGTAGGATCTCAACACCCCTTGTCGCCCATGTCAATGGAGAGTAGCTAGTCGATCTCCACTGGTGTCTTGGTGTTCTTTCTGAACCTAGTCATGAACGCCTCTGCCAATTGTGCCCAGGAGGCGATGTTGCCTTTTGGTAGCCTTTCAAACCAAGTTAGACCTAGGTCGCCAAGGCTGGACCGGAATATGATACACATCAGGGCCTCATTCTGCCGGTATATTACCATAACCTAGCGAAAGTGGCTTAAGTGCATGTAGGGGTCTGTCTTCCCCTTATAAGCGGTGAATTTGGGCTGGTGGAAGCCTGAAGGTAGTGGCGCGTTCTCAATTGCCGGAACGAATGGCGAGCTCTGTAACCTTGCTAATGCTTTGTTTGTTGGTTCGTAAGCAAGGCGCGACATTGGCATTCCTACCTCGACGCTCCCATGTGTCCGAGGTGCCAACCGCTGAAGGGTTGAAACTCTGCGCGGGTCGCGTGCCCTGGTATCCTCCTTCCACTGTGCCCTTTCTTTCAACACAATTCGTAAGTCAAATGATCTAGGCAACTTCGTGTGCCTAGATGACGTCTGGTGCGTGTACGGGGGTCGATAGGTGCTTCTCTCAGTATATGATCTTTTAGTTCTCGTTCTCTCAAACCTGGAGTAGCGAGCCCTGGAAGTCCTTGATTGAGTGTCGCCTGTTCTGAGGCTCCTACTCTCTGCCTGTGATGGTGTGGTACACTTATCACGATCCTCCGAGTGGCAAGAAGGCGTGTTGCCTTTGCACCCCTCTCTTGTCACCACCCATTTTTTCCTTTTATCTGGCACTTCATTGACTCCATGTCTGTTGCCATCTTCCTTATTAACTCATCCTGTTCCTTCACGCGATCCTCCAGAATTTGAGGGTCCATCATCTACCTCTGTCTTTCAAGACTTTGAGAGCGACGGGGGCTGTTAGCCCGCTTTCCCCTTGCATCCCTTCGGGGGTTTTGTCGCTGGGGTTCTAAATCCGCCATGAGAGGGATAGAAGGCAAACCTTCGCGCCTCCCTCCCCCCTCTGGGGTTTGTCCGTCGATAGCGGATTGCGGCAAATCTTCATTGTGCGCCATTGCTTCTAATTAGAGAGGAAAAACTCGATCAAGAGGTTTTGTTCTTTCTGGAATTCCCACAGACAGCGCCAATTGTACGAGCATGAAATTATCTTCTCGTATAATCCTGTTGATCAAGTCTGCGCTCTTCTAAACGTCGTCACTTTACTCCCTGAAAACACAAACATGAGCTAGCTGACGGGTGTGTGCCAGATACCTCTCCGATGCCTAAGTCAGCAAAATAGACAAAAGCTCTATGTATTCGAGAATCAAAGTTGTGTTACCTCTTCCATAGGTTCTGTTATGAGCTTTTATAGGTTCCGTGTGGCACAATCCTAGTAGGACTCTTATTCCTCCATGTAAAGTCCTCCTAGGAATCATACTCCTGAAAGATAATGTTTATCTTTCAACACCCCCTCACTACTTAAACCAAGTGAGATGGTTTTACCTCAGTGAAATGACAATATAACCGAGCTAACAATATCTCTTTGTCATACTCAATCCAGTACCTTCACATGCAACTCATAGCTCGGCTCTTGTTCACTTGTACCTCGGTTTTGTCCGTTGAGACCGAGCTAACTACAGCAAGCTCTGACCGCGCTAACCAAAGCAAGGTCCACCATAAGAAACCATAATACCTCGGTTCCAAACACTGTAGCCGAGCTAATTACCACTCCAACTGGGGTAACTGAGCTAACTATAAGGCCCTTTTTGGACCAAGCTAACTACAAGGCCCTTTTACTCAGCTCTTTTTACTGCGGCCCACAGAACGGCCCATTACCATGCCCTGGCCTAGCTCGGCCCTAATGCACATAAAAACTCCCTCTCAAGTTACAAAATATCAATTCAGTCAGCCATATGGAACATGTTCTAACATGCATTTAAGGTAGAACAATCGAGAAATGTCTTCTTGGAAATAAAATAAAGTGTATATATATATATATATCATGCAATATTTATTCCAACCAACTGCACAAACAATGTAATATGTAATTTCTTCATCCTATAGATATATAAAGGAAATTATTAGAATATGTAGATGTTATTTTCATAAAGTTGTCGCTTTTTAAACTAAGTGTTGCGAGTTTTTCAACTAAGTGTAAGGCGTATTCGGAGGTTGTTATGAATTTTCGCCCCCGGAAAGCTCTTTTTCGAGCAAGTTTAGGGCGTATTTAGCTCTAACTCCCAACCTACGGGTCTAAGTTACATTCCGTCAGTTCTCACAAGTCCTATTTGTTATGGTGAAGCTATGTGAGCCACATGGTCGTTCGGGGGCTGTTTTGAATTTTTGCCCCTGAAATGCCCTTTTTCGACTAAGTTTAGGGCGTATTCGGCTCTAACTCCTAACCTATGGGTCTGAATTACATTCTGTTAGTTGCCACAAGTCCTATTTGTCATGGGGAAATTGTTCGTGTGAGTCACACGGTGGTTTGGGGGATGTTTACCATTTTCGCCCCCGAAACGCCCTTTTTCGACTAAGTTTGGGGCGTATTCGGCTCTAACTCCCAACCTACGAGTCCAAATTACGTTCCGTCAGTTCTCACAAGTCCTATTTGTCACGGCGAAGCTATCCATGTGAGCCACATGGTCGTTCAGGGGCTGTTGTGAATTTTCACCCCCAAAATGCCCTTTTTCGACTAAGTTTAGGGCGTATTCAGCTCTAACTCCCAACCTATGGGTCCGAGTTACATTCCGTTAGTTCTTACAAGTCCTATTTGTCATGGTGAAGCTATGTGAGCCACATGGTCATTCAGGGGCTGTTTTGAATTTTCGCCCCCGAAATGCCCTTTTTCGACTAAGTTTAGGGCGTATTCGGCTCTAACTCCTAACCTATGGGTCAGAATTACATTCCGTCAGTTGTCACAAGTCCTACTTTTCATGGGGAAATTGACCGTGTGAGTCACACAGTAGTTCAGGGGCTGTTTACAATTTTCACCCCCGAAACGTCCTTTTTCGACTAAGTTTAGGGCATATTCAGCTCTAACTCCGAACCTACAAGTCCGAATTACATTCCGTTAGTTCTCACAAGTTCTATTTGTCATGCCGAAGCTATCCGTGTGAGCCACATGGTCGTTCGGGGGTTGTTGTGAATTTTCACCCCCCAAAATGCCCTTTTTCGACTAAGTTTAGGGTGTATTCGGCTCTAACTCCCAACCTATGGGTCCGAATTACATTCCGCCAATTGTCACAAGTCCTATTTGTCATGGGGGAACTGTCCGTGTGAGTCACACGGTGGTTTGGGGGCTGTTTTGAATTTTCACCCCCAAAACGCCCTTTTTCTACTAAGTTTAAGGCGCATTCGGCTCTAACTCCCAACCTACTAGTTCGAATTACGTTCCGTCAGTTCTCACAAGTCCTATTTGTCATGGGAAAGCTATCCATGAGAGTCATACAGTCGTTCGGAGCCTGTTTCGAATTTTCGCCCTGAAAAGCTTTTTTTCAAGTAAGTTTAAGGCGTATTCAACTCTAACTCTCTACCTACGGGTCCGAACTACGTTCCGTCAGTTCTCAAAAGTCCTATTTGACATGGAGAAGCTATCCATGAGAGTCACACGGTTATTCGGGGGTTGTTTTGAATTTTTGCCCCCGAAACGCCCTTTTTCGACTAAATTTAGGGCATATTCGGCCCTAACTTCCAACCTACGAGTCCGGATTACATTCCGTCAGTTGTCACAAGTCCTATTTTTCATAGAAGAACTGTCTGTTTGAGCCATACGGTGGTTCGGGGGCTGTTTTGAATTTTTACTCCCGAAACGCTATTTTTTTACTAAGTTTAAGGCGCATTCAACTCAAACTCCCAACCTACGGGTCTGAATTACGTTCCGTCAGTTCTCACAAGTCCTATTTGTCATGGGGAAGTTATCTGTGAGAGTCACATGGTCATTTGGAGACTGTTTTGAATTTTTTCTCTCGAAAAGCTCTTTTTCAAGTAAGTTTAAGGCGTATTCATCTCTAACTCTCTATCTATGGGTCCGAATTACGTTCCATCAGTTCTCACAAGTCCTATTTGTCATGGAGAAGCTATCCATGAGAGCCACATGGTCGTTCAGGGGCTGTTTCGAATTTCCACCCCCGAAACACCCTTTTTCGACTAAGTTTAGGGTGTATTCGGCTCTAACTCCCAACCTACGGGTCCGGATTACATTCCGTCAGCTCTCATAAGTCCTATTTGTCATGGGGGAACTGTCTGTGTGAGTTACACAGTGGTTTGGGTGCTGTTTAGAATTTTTGCCCTCGAAACACCCTTTTTCAATTAAGTTTAAGGCGTATTCAGCTCTATTTTCCAACCTACGGGTCTGAATTACGTTCCGTTAGTTCTCACAAGTCCTTATTGTCATGGAAAAGCTATCCGTATGAGCCACACAATCGTTCAGGGCTATTTTGAATTTCGCCCCCGAAACGCCCTTTTCCGACTACGTTTAGGGCGTATTCGGCTCTAACTCCCAACCTAGGGGTCCGAATTATATTCCGTCAATTCTCATAAGTCCTATTTGTCATGGCGAAGCTATCCCTGTGAGCCCCATGATCGCTCAGGGGCTGTTATGTATTTTGCCCCGGAAAGCTCTTTTTCAAGTAAGTTTAAGGCGTATTCTGCTCTAACTCGCTACTTACGGGTCCGAATTACGTTCCGTCAGTTGTCACAAGTCTTATTTGTCATGGAAAAGCTATCCGTGAGAGTCAGACGGTCGTTCAGGGGCTGTTTAGAATTTTCGCCCTGAAACACCTTTTTTCAACTTGGCTCTAACTCTCTACTTATGGGTCCGAATTACGTTCCGTCAATTGTCACAAGTTCTATTTGTCATGGGGAAGCTGTCTATGATAGTCACACGGTCGTTCGGGTGCTGTTTAGAATTTTCACTCTCGAAACGCCCTTTTTCAACTAAGTTTAGGACATATTTGGCTCTAACTCTCTACCTACGGGTCTGAATTACATTCCGTTAGTTGTCACTAGTCCTATTTGTCATGGGGAAGCTGTCTGTGACAGTCACATGGTCGTTCAGGGGCTGTTCCGAATTTTCACCCTCGAAATGCCCTTTTTCGAGTAAGTTTAGGGCGTATTCAGCTCTAACTCCCTACCTACGGGTCCGAATTACATTATATAACCCGAGTTTTTCTTAAGTGCAAGATTATTAATTGTTCCATTATTTTAATATAAGAACTCAATGCCTTCTCTCTTTTCTTTTATTTTCTTGTTCTTTTTAATATTTTTCTTAAATTGTCCAAACACATCCGGAGGTAGCTCAAGAATAGGTTACTACGCCAATAAACCTGAAATTTAAACTTTCAGTCTTAAGTTATTAATAAAATTAGTAACTTATTGATAAGAATAAATGCTTGACAATTGTTTAACTTAAACCACAATTGCAAGATTCAACACATTAGAGAATCTCACATTAAGAGTTGTTGACCATTTTGCAGCCCATGAAGAAATATAGTACAGATGGAAAAGGACATTCAGCTCCATAAAAAAAGATAAAAAGAAAAAAAAAAGAAAAGTGAAGCAAAGAAAAGCACATGAGATTGGAGTGAAGAATGCAGAAGAGGAACATCCCATGAAGATCTAATGGAATCTGAGGACAAAGACATCTAATAGGCTAACACAATCACCTCTAATGTAAAGTGTTTTGAAAAAAGATGATTTTTACTGTCTGTTCAATCATTTGTGGTTAGGAAAGAATTACTTTGACTAAGAATAATTACTGTCTAGTATGTTGCATTCAATGGTCATCATGGTGATAAAAGTTAAAAGACCAATTGGCCCCAACCTTTTTTACATTTTCCAAAACTTGACATTTATTGACCCCATCCTTCTTTAGAACAGGGAACATAATCTTCTGGCAACCTATTCAGGTCATAATGTATCTCATAATCTCATAATGTTCCGCAAGACACTCTGCCACAATCTGTTAACTCTTAAAATACCTTGCCTTTTAGTGTAGACATTAGGATTTTTATGAGATACAAACGAAGATTCTTTTGCTTGGTCACCTTTTTAACACAGCAACAAAAAATAGTACATTCAAGGGGTGGTAAATAAGCCAAATTGAGTTAAGTATTGACCATGCTTGAGCTCTAGTTGAGAATGTAACATTGTAAGATGGGGTTTATCTTGAAAGTGCCTGATTGCAATCTACTAACTATTTCACATGTGACTTATCAAAATATCATTGGCTTAAAGACTGGATTAACACCAGATTTGGGATGTAAAACCTTGCAGTCTTTTTGACTAGTGTTTTTTATGTAGAGATCATTGTAGATGTATTGTTGTTCTTTTATTGCTATATATAATTTCAAATTTACCTAGTCATGCTTTCTTTGGCGAACTTCCTTTTTGAATATCGATCAAGCTATGAAGTCGATATTAAACTTGTGCTAGGCTTTAACCACAAAACAAGCCACGACAAGCCTTTTGTGAGTTGAGTTTGAGCTACTTGTTGTTTGACTCCTTTTACTTATAAAATTCAGTACCCGTAGTGAACAATATTACCTCAATTTTTAAGATATTTTTCCAAATTTTGATTTTCTTGACTTTGCCTTGCCACTTGTAAGTTTGTTGATTTTCGCTTATGTGATGACAGCCATCTTCCTAACTAAAACAGATCAATTAGTAATATGATAATCTTAATTGGAGGATCTGAAGTTTGTGAGAAATGGTCAAGATTCACTCCTGATTTTATGTGGTGTTGCCCATTGATTTGTATATTCTTCAACTATTTTTTACTAAAAATTGTCTAACAAAATTATCATTTTTATTGAACAGGTTTTGGATCACTGCAAATATGGATTTGTTATCTGATGCTGGATCGTTGTTGTCGTTGCTTAAAGCACCAAAGACTTGTACAAATGTGCTGCTTCCCAATCTTTAAAAAGTGATGCCTAACCATTTTGTTATCGTCATCATCCTTACTTTGAAAAAGTTGTACTTTGAAATATGTACTATGTAAATGTATTTGAATTGGAATGTCAGACTGGGGTCTGAAATAATTTACAATGACTTATTGTTTATGATAGATCAGTCAATTTGCCTATTTACTTGAATTTCTTTACAAATTTCACCCCACTTAAAGGATTTGCAAGTTTTGGACATCTCATGGTTGATGCTTTTGACGTGCAGAGAGGGATGGAGGGAAAGAAAAATATGGTGTTGAGCTTTCGAAGTTTTTACTGTGACAATGATCCCATAACTATTTTCCAATCTCAAGTATGTTTTGGACTATTTTTTTTTTTTTTGAACTAGTTTTAGATTGTTATTTTTCGTGGCCATTTTTTGAGGGACTAGAAACCTACATAGATACATGCATACATACAAGTCCTATTTGTCATGGGGAAGCTGTTTGTGAGAGTCACACGGTGATTTGGGGGCTGTTATGAATTTTTGCCCCTGGAAAGGTCTTTTTCGACTAAGTTTCGGGTGTATTTGAATGTAACTCCCAACCTACGGGTCCGGATTACATTCCGTTAGTTGTCACAAGTCCTATTTGTCATGGGGAAACTTTCTGTGTGAGCCACATGGTGGTTCTGGGGTTGTTTTGAATTTTCGCCCTCGGAACGCCTTTTTTCGATTAAGTTTAAGGCGTATTCGGTGCTAACTCCCAACCTACGGGTCCGAATTATATTCCGTCTATTGTCACAAGTTCTATTTGTCATGGGGAAGCTGTCCGTGACAGCCATACTGTGGTTCAATTTCCCAAATTCTATGAGAATGAAAATAGTAAAGTTGCTCTAATAGAAAAATAATTTAATGTTGCAATTAATCAGTTTCCCAAATTCTACTTATCCCTATGAAAATGGTACTAAAGAAGCCCTCTTGATGATGTTAACAAAGCTTTATTTTGTCTCGTGATTCCTCTTGCAAATATAGTGTGATAGTTAACATCTATATTTAGCAGGCCACTGTTTCAACTAGAAAAGTTTAAAATTTTATACTTAATAATAGGGAACTTGAAGGCATATTGGATGAAGACATATTTGTAAGATCCTGAAAATGAACAAGGGAAAGTACCAAAGTAGCGTAACGCATGTAAATGCTAGTCATATCCATTAATCAATGGGAGCCAAATCAAATGATATAGAAAATATATAGATGTCAATACAACTTTTTAAAGAAAAAAAAGTAGTCTCAAACTCCCAAAACTTGTTCAAGTGCTGCTACCTAGAAAAGACAAGAACAAGACCTTTAAGAACAAGTGAGACAAACTCCCAAAACTTGATTGGTTGCATATTAGTTACAAGATATGCTTGCAAAACCAGCATGATATTGTAAATTTGTCAATTAAAGCCCTTCAAATTCAAAAAATGTCATTGCCTAACTTATGGGCAAATTACATAACAAAGCTTGACTATGCCATGTTCTTTTTTTTTATTAATAAATTGCTCTACTTAACTATTATCTACCTGCCACTAATTTATGAGTTTCTTGGGTTCTTAATCCATAATTTCAGTATTAAGTGACATTGGTCCCTTTAGGTATCAATTCCAATAATAAGACCCATTGCCACTACACCATTTCAGCACTTAAAAAAACAATAACAAGTCATATGATGGTTCCAGCAACTAAGTTTTTCAAAAGCATACTATGTTTTCCAAAAGCTATCAAACATCACACATTTATAACAAGTGCAATGTCAAGTTCTCATTTTTGTTTCACATTACTATAATAATCCATATTCCAATTACCATTATGCCAAAAAGAGGAAGAAATTTTACCTTGGGTCCCTTCACAATTAGGTAATCACCTTCACGCATCTTTTGAAAATGGTAGGACATCCTTCCTTGTGGATACATCTAATTATATATCAAGATTCAAAGACACAAAAACAATCTAAAAGGAATGAGAACTAGATAAAACTAAATCAGAAGTAGTAAATAAACTAGTGGAACATTTTGGAGCTCGTATACCTTTATAACAAGTTCAAAGTAACCAACAAGTTCACCTTGACTATCCTTTCCTCTGTCTGAGAAAACAATGAAATTAAGAATAATAAACTCATATATTTGGGCAAGAGTGTTTATATATATATATATATATAATTCAACATTAAATCCGTTCATTTGAAATCCTTCAATCTAAACATAACCTTAATTTATTTGGACAAGATATAGTGATTCAAATTGTACAATTCTAAACCCTCATCATCAAATCTTTAAACAAATATGAAAATTAATTTATGTATACAAATTTACTAACACACACTAATACATAGAAGATAAAATTCAGAGGCCTATTAAAACGAATGACCAAATTAGGGTCCTTCAGTTTCTTGGGGTTTTTTTTTTTAATATTTAAATTGTAGGGTACAACAACTTTGTTTTCACCAACAATCGCATAACCGAGATCAAGAAATTATCTCTGAGGTTCAATCCAAGTTGAAATTCAACAAAAGAAATGATTAACAATCTAAAAAGGGTTCCAAAAAAAGAGTATTTCACAAGTAAAAATACAAAAGAATCAAACAAAAAAATGAATCAAACAATACACTCATGAGTAGGCAATCTAAGAAATAAATTGTTTGTGAAAACATTGTTTGTGATGCAGCTGCACTGTTGTATAAAGATTAACATGCTCTATTTTGTATATCAATCAGCACAAGTATTACTAACAGTGTAGTCATCCAGGAAACGAGTATTTCTGCAAATTTTTTTCTTGTTTCAACATGTAAGCTTATGAGGAATCCATAAAATGTGTAGCTAATTAACTGAGTAAAACCCTAAATCAACAAATCTGGGTTTCAGAAAAGGAGGAAACTGCAGAACAGTCTAAATCAACACGAAATTAAACCCTAAATCTACAATCAGAAAAGGGGGAAACAGAGGATGGAAGAGAGAGAGAGAGAGAGAGAGAGAAAGATAGACAGAGAGAGACTGTGAGCGAGAGAGCTCGAGCGAGAGAGAGAGAGAGACAGACAGACAGACAAACAGATGCAGAGCTAGAGAGCGAGCTTGAAAAATCTAGAAATCTGCTAGATATTGATTTGTGATTATGTATCAATTTTAAGCAATAAATAACAATCCCATTCAAACAATCAAGACAAATCGACAAACCGATTTTACATGGAAAAACCATAATTAGAGCACCTCCAATTGTGATAAAAAAACCACGAGCAATAGCCACAAAACAATCCACTAAGAAAATATAAAGGAATTACACAGGTATACTCTTAATTACCTAGCGAATCTACGCCCAAATTGAACCAAACCCTATGTGTCTCTTCCAACCCCGTCTTCATCTTGGAATTGTCTTGACGATGAGCCACTCCAGAATCCACCAAAGCTTCAGGCTCGAATTCTTCAGAATCCACCGAAGAACAACTCTCTCTTTTGTATAGAATGAACAAACAAACCTTTGATGTATTTGTAGACACCTGATTTTGACCGGTCCTAAGACTTGGGCGCTTTCTTTTGATTACTCAATGATGAAAACAGGAATATGCTATCTCACAAAATTCTCAGTAAAAAGATGGAATGTAAACTTTAATCCTAGTCTTACACCTGTTTTTGCCAAATTATTTTAGACTCCTTCATTTTCTTTCCCTTTATTATGCATTATATATATATTATGTTATATTATTATATAATATTTTATTAAATTTATTCGGTACCCTGCTTTCACCCACGCACCATACTTTTGTATATATATAATATTATATTATATAAGGGTATTATTCCTCCTTTGAAAAAAAGTTCACTACACTCCCATCGTGCGTCTTTTTGTTTTCTATGCCTTTAGACCCGCTTTGGTCAAATTATGTTACATATTTGGCCTACTAAAATATATTTTATTAGTCTATGTATTTTAATTTTATGTATTTGTGTGTTTTTATATATTTTTTTGGGTATTTGTACATGTATTTATGCTAATAATCCCTTTATATATTATTATACTGTAAAGTGCATAGTAATTTTACTGTGCAATGCACAGTAAAATCACTATGCATCTTTTGAAATCAACTCCTTCCACCACTGTTTCTTCTTTTGTCTTTTTTTTTACAATTATTTTCTATAAAAGGGGGAAGATCAGAGAATGAAGAAAAAAAAGAATTTTGGGGGGGGAGAGATCAGAAGAGTCTAAAAAATTGGGAGAAAGAATAAAAAAAAAGGAATTGGTGCGAGAGAATTTTGAGAGAAAAAGAATCAGAAAGAAGGAACCGCTAAAGTTGTAATTCCAAATTTTGATTGAGAATTGAGAACACATTCCACAGACTTGAGGGTAATCAAAAGAAAGTTTGTGAATCAGAAAATTCATCATTTCCCCGAAATGTGAGTTTTCGCAAACTTTCATTTAATTTCAAAATATGATATAATTTGTTTAAGTACTTTATTTATTGTTTTCCATAACTTTTTTTTTTTATCGCTTTAAATGGTCGGTTGAACCACCTAATTTTACTACTTTATCTACTGTAATTTATTGTTGTATATAAACTGTTGTAATTTACATAAAATGTTGTAGTTTACTATTTATAAATTGTTGTAATTTTACCACTTTAAATGGTCAGTCGAACCACCTAATTTTACCACTTTATCTGCTGTAATTTACTATTGTATATAAATTGTTGTAATTTACATAAAATATTGTAGTTTACTATTTATAAATTGTTGTAATTTTATCACTTTAAATAGTTGGTCGAACCACCAAATTTGTTAAAAGATGTGACCCCGCCAAATAAATAGTGATCGGTGGTGAATAGTAACCTCCGGCGGTAAATAGTAACTTCCAGCGGTGAATAGTAACCCCGACGATGAATAATAGCCCCGTCGATGAATAGTACCTCCGACGATGAATAGTAACTACGGATGAAAAATGCCCGGTAAGATGAATAACGATCAAGAAAGATGAATAGTAACTGTCATGATGAATAGTAACTTCCAGCAGTGAATAGTATCTCGGGATGAATAGTGCTCCCGCAAAAATAAGTTTTCCCGAACAGAACCGAGCAGTCTTCCTACGTCAAGCAAAATATTTTCCGACACACATGAAGCTTCTTTATTTTATTTTATTTTATTTTTATTTTGAGAGTTTGTGAGGTTTTTATTTTGTTGTAATATTCCCTTCTCTCTCTCTTATCTGGTTTGTAATAATTTATTCAAAGCGTTGTAATAATTCCCCGCCCCACTTCTTTCTATCCCATTCTTTTAATTGCTTTCTTTATTTGTACATAAACATCATATTTATTTTTCATTATATTCATGCTTTGCATCCATGTTTTATGCATCTTGGTTCGGCTAAGTCTGCATTTGTGGATTTAATCAATTCCTATGTGATTATGTGCGCTACCTCATGTTCTTGAGATGATTCACATGTCATATCTTAGAGGCCGAATCTTTAGTTGCATCTCATGAGTGAATTGCATTAGGATTTTGTATATAAGATCATGCATGTTTTACTAACTTTGTTTTGTAGCTTGTTCGCAGGTCGTCAAATATGTAAGTTTTTATGTTTTAGCATCCCGTTTGTGTGTGTTTTTCTTACTATGTTTAAGCATCCTACCATGTGGCTATTTGCTTATGTGATATAATTGTATGAATGCCAGTGGATGGAGGTTGTGTCGCTTAATTTGGAATGATGTTGATTTTCATGTTTGTAAACTCAATCTATTTGGGTTATACATTTTCAAAACTCTTTCAAAACTACATGAAATCAAGTTATTCCAAAATGGATGACATAGTCTATACTTGTATGTTTCACATAGTAAATTTTAGGATTTATTAAATAATTAGAACATAAACATATAAAGAAAATAAAATTCATATCATGGTTTAGTAGAGGCCGATCTTTTGATCGGGTGAGCGGGGGTGCTCATTATTGACCTTCCCCTCTCATACCTAAGGTTCTGAGCCAAGCATCCTTGGTTACGACGAACAGTGGCCTTGGCACGAGTCATGGGTTTCCTAATTTCCCAAAATATTAGGTGGCGACTCACGAAATCGATGACGCCTTGATCCATTTTGACAAAATTGCAATAAAATGGATTTTCAATAAAAGTTACCAAATCTGGACTCTCGTTTATGTTTCACATTGCACTCGTGAGACTAGATCAAAGAGATCTCGGGAGTCCGAACTGTTTAACGCGCGCGGGTACCCCCCGGGCATGTTACAGTTTCTGGCGACTCTGCTGGGGATTTATGAAACCTTGACTCGAACTCCATGATATGACTTTTATTTTCAATTATATGTTTATTGCATTGTATTCATTGGTGCACTTCAAGTCCCTGTGTTGCCCAGATACTGGTGGGAGCACAGGCAAGCTTTTTGTGACACTACACCTATCTTTACGATACTTTAGAGGCCTTGTGTTGTAACCTTTTGAGATTTGTCAAAAGAGTAGCTTTGCTATGTAGCCCTGCTATCTAGCTTTGCTATCTAAGGTTCTCAAACTTCAAAGAGAGGCTATTTGACTCTTCTGATTTCTTGGAATCTTTATTGGTTATGACCCAAAGGACTCTTTGGTAACGTCACCTTGACTTCAACCCTTAGAGTAGAGCTAACCTTGTGCATATAATGAGCTATAGTACCTTCCAAAATTAGGACAGGATGCTCTCCCATTTCTAGGATGTATGATGCCACTTGTTTGAATAGTGAAACCTTAGATCATTCCAAGCTAGGACAGGATAACCCTACCCTCTTTAGGGGTGTTTGTTTTCTTTCCTGCTTTATGTGCAATGTATTGGATCTATACAGGGGTTCTCAAATTCGAATGAGTGATTTAGGTTGTTCAGTTTAGCACCATTACTTCCACAAAAAAAAAAATTAAAAAAAATTATAAAAATAAATAAATAAATAAATAAAAAATGCCGATATCCCACAAAGTCAACCATCTCTGGGGAGTGACCACCTGTTGATTGCACAGGCTTTATTTTGAATGTTGTGAATGGCCCACACTTTGACTGGCAATTTGAGAATGGTTTTATTTTGAGTTCTGAATTGAGTATTGAGTCTAAGTTTGACTCCACCAAGTTTGTAAAGTTAGAGTCAGGCTCAAGTCAGCCTAATGAGTCAAAGTCTGTTAATTTCGATAGTGCTAACCTAGACATTTCTGTCCTGTCTAGGTCCTTTTTGTCATTTTCTTTTGAATATGTTGTCAAAAGTCTGTTGTCATTGTTGAGTCATAGTCTCTTTTCAATAAACAGAAAAATAAAATAAAAATGCCATAGAGTCTGCCTACTTCTCGGTGCCTTTAAATCATAGCATTGACCAAAGTTTTTCAAAACTTTTTCCAAAACTCTGATAAAAACAAAGAGGAAGAATTTCCTCGGGATTTGCAAATTTTGATCAACTGAGTGGAAGAGAGGTGTGCTAATCCTTTGATGAATAAAATCATTTTTGTTGATGTGGGTACTGAGAAGGATCCTGGCTTGGTCCAAATTGGTTCTATCTTGTCTTCGTAAGAGTATGAGTGATTAGTCACTTTGTGAAAAGATTTCAAAAACTATTTTTGCGTGGTCCTACGAAAACATGCCTAGAATTAGTTATACAGCATAGGATCTCTCTTGACTCGTGGTCCAACCTCCTTAGCTCCTTAGCTTTCAAACCTTGATTCGAAGTATTCAATGATCATTCAAAGTGTAAGGTTTGCATAGCCGAATTGGAAATAGCCCTTGAACTAAGGGTCATGATGTGATTCAAATGGAGGCAATCCTTCAACTAGGGGGCAATTAGGTCGAATATGATTTAGATTGGAAATAGCCCTTGAACTAGGGGCAATGATGTGATCCAGGTTGGAAACAGACCTTGAACTCAGGGCAGAGAATGTGATTTCGATTTGAAATAACCCTTGAACTAGGGGCAAAAGTGTGAAGCTTGCATAGCTGAAATGGAGGTAGCCCTTGAACTAGGGGCAATAAAGTATCAACCTTGAGAGGCTCGCTGGGCCGAAAACCCAGAAGGGCGACCCAGGCAAAAGTTAGAGCAAAAAAAAAAAAAAGAAGGAAAAATAAAAAAAAATGAAAAGCTCGCAAGAAAGGGCGGCTTTGGCAAAATTTAGAGCATAAAAGGAGAGTGTCAATACCCGAGTGAACCTTAGCCAAAACTATGTAGGCCCAGTGATTCAGATTGGAAACAACCCTTGAACTAGGGACAAGAAGGTCGGATGTGATTTAGATTTGAAGCAGCCCTTGAACTAGGGGCAAAAGGTTAGATGTGATCAAAGAGTTAAAACTGAATTGGTTCCCAATAAAGACCGCCCAAAAAGGCAAAACCCAGAATTTGAGAGAATGAATTTTATTATTGAAGGACAGTCGAGGTCTTATCCACTACACTAGGGGCAACACTAGAGGCAAATTCAGATCCAATTACCCTAGTCCCTACATCATCACATCTACTGATCAAGTGTAGCAGTCGTTCATAGATGGCCTAGAGATTTCACAATCAATCAACGTGGACAAGTTAAAATGAAAAGTACCATCCTTGAGAGGCTCGCTGGGCTGAAAACCCGGAAGGGCGACCCAGGCAAAAGTTAGAGCAAAAAAAATAAAAAATAAAAAATAAAAAATAAAAAATAAAAAATAAAAAAAATGAATGAATGAAAAACAAAAAAATGAAATGAATAAAATGAAAAAATAAAAAGCTCGCAAGGTTGAAAACCCGAAAAGGCGGCTTTGGCAAAAGTTATAGCACAAAAGGAGAGTACCAATACCCGAGTGACCCTCAGCCCGAACTACGATGGCCTGATTCCTATCTTTGGGATACGTAGATAGCTTCATCTCGAAGTTCGGCCCTGATAAATTTTCAACTTATTCATTTCGTCCATGTTTGATTTGTGTATCTATAGTCGACTTGGTTGTCCTATCCGTGTTTGATTGGTATGTTTTCATTCAGTTCAGTTCAGTTCAGTTGGTTTGATTTAACTTGGTTTAGTTCAATTCGATTCGATTTGGCGGTTCGGTTCGGTCCGGTCCAATTTTGCTCGATTTCATTCGGTTCGAATTGGCATGGTTCGGTTGGCTTGGTTTAGATATCACCTTTGATTATCTGGTTTGGGACTATGCACCCCAATGGTTGATTCCATGTTAGTTGAGCAGTGGCCATTTGCAAAAATAGGTTTTGATTAATTTGAATGAAACTGACTAATTTTTCTCAAAAATTGTTCTATTTTTACAAAACTTGGACCATTCTTTGGATTTGAAAAGGGAAAATTTTCAGTGCTCATAGTTTAGCTTACATGATTTGAAACAGAAAATGGAATAAGTATGCTAATCTAACTCTCATGTTGATCAAAACATGTTTACAAAAAATCAAGAGACAAAAAAGGTCAAGGTAATGAACTAGGGGCATAGTCGAGTTAGAGATTCTGTCTTCTCCACCGCTCGAGTCAACTATTCAGTGTATATAAGTGTGTATTCATACCAGTCAAGGTATTGATACCAGTAAGTGTATATAAGTGTACATTCATACCAGTCAGTATATTTATACCAGTCGGTGTATTTATACTAGTCAGTGTATATAAGTGTGTTTGGATTGTTTTGCTTCGTTCTTCTTTCGTTAAGTCATTTTTGATTCAGGTCAGTATGGAATCAATGTCCAATTCAGAGTTCAAATTCAATCATTATCAAATTCAAACAAAATTATTTTCAAATTCAGAGTGATGTGCCAGTCACGCCATTGATGTGCAAAAACTAAACTGATTTTATTGTAGTCAGGGGAGGACATCCCCGATCACAGAGACAAAAAAAAAAAAAAAAAAAAACAAAAAACAAAAACAAAAACAACAAAAAAAAGAGAGAGAGAGAGAGAGAGAGAGTAGCATTTTCTCAATTTTCCAGCAGTAGCCCAGCTTCGAAGATTGCAACTGGCTTCATTTGCACACAGCTTTATTGCCTAACTTTACCATCAGTTGCCTTGCTTCATCTTTACTCCTTCGAAACTTTTAAAGACTCTGCCTCAGCCTTGGCAAAGCTTTCAAAGGAGATTATTCCTCGCCGACCATCAAATTGGTTGTGCGAAGGAACTCCGAATCGAGTCACGGAGGTCGTCAGTCGTTTCAGCTCTTTGTTCTGCTTTTTCAGCCCACCAATTTCTACCCGAGCATCTTTGTACATACGTTGGAGGAGGGAAAGTTGTACATTTAACTGATGTACTTCACACGTCCTGTTTTGCAGTCGACGAGACAAGTTGGAGACCGCAGTCACGGTCTTCACACATGACCTCAACATATACGAGTTTGCTTCGATGTCAAACTGTGCCGCCATGATTTGTTCAATGGACATCGTTGGAAAGTTGAAAACAGGAGAAGGAGGAGGAGCCCATGGTTGAGGTTCAGGGGAGTCAGAATTGGTCATCTCTATCGTGGACTCGTTCAGGTCTGGAAAAAGAGTGAGAGAACCTTGTGAAGAGGCCATGGTAGAGAAGAGTAATGCAAAAGAAAGAGGTTACAGAGTGGTGGCAGAGAAATTTTACAGGCTTTTGCTCTGCCTCTCTCTTTCGTAGGCCTCAACTTAAGAAGAGGAGGAAGCCAAAGAAGAAGACAAAGAGAGAGGAAGGCTCGAGACGATCATTGACAATCGGGGCAAGATTGGATAGCCTGTCGATCAGGTGCCGCGATTGTTGAAATCGCGCGCTAGATACAACGCTCGAAGAAGATGAAAAAAGAGAGAGTAAGACAAAAACAGAAAGAGAGGCGGGAGAGTTGTATATATATATATGTATATGTATTGTATAGCTATGTAATATATATATATATATATTTGTTTGAACATTTGGGTCACAGGTGTGGTTTGGGTTCAGTGGTTTGGCCTAGTAGGTTGAGGATTCGGAGAGCCTAAGCCTGAGGTTAGGGGTTCGAACCCACAACAAATGTTTATTTGTTTTTGCTTTGATTTTGCGTATATATGTCTCGTATATGTATATATATTTGTTTGCATATCTTGTCACAAGAGTGGTGTGGTTCAGTGGTCGAGGACTCGAAGATCAGGCCTAAGGTTAGGGGTTCAAAACCCTATATCCCCACATCCATGAATTTTGTGTTTTTCCTTTCTTTT
Source organism: Camellia lanceoleosa (assembly GCA_025200525.1). Taxonomy (NCBI): domain Eukaryota; kingdom Viridiplantae; phylum Streptophyta; class Magnoliopsida; order Ericales; family Theaceae; genus Camellia; species Camellia lanceoleosa. The sequence goes on along the minus strand of CM045771.1, from coordinate 124,142,801 downwards.
TGAGTGTTTTGCGTACGTGCGTTGACGTCAGCAAACGGAATATGCCTTCTCAGTAACGGCCTCTTCCCGTTGACGGTTGCAAACGGAATATTCTCCATCTGTGTATATATCCGTATATGTCTGTGTCGTATATACCTATATATATACTGTATATGTCTGTGTATATATCTATATATATCTGTCTGTATGTCATCTGTATATGCATATGTGTATACCATATGTACATATATGTGTGTATTGATATGTAAATATTTGTGTATTATATTGGTTGTGTTTGCAATGAGTTCCTAGGAGACCAACTCCGACGGTGAAAATTAGAGTTCGAATGGCCAAGGCCTAGAACGCAAAAGGTTTGGAATTTCCGAGACTAAAGTCTGGTTTAAATACCCAGGGGTGTATCCCTGGCTTGAAATCTATATGGTAGCCCCATAGGTTGAGGTAGCGTGTATGCGCCTCAATTCTGGATACTGAACCAACCTAGTCTGTCACCCCGTTGGAGAATAGGGAAAGTTGTGAATATGATCAGGAAGTAAAGCGGCATCCGTGGCCATTCAATAGGTTAAAAAATAGCAAGCGTGCTTGTTGTTCTTTTTCGGGTCTAGGAGACCTTAAATCCTCTGAAGGTGCAAGTCCTTTGGTGTTTGTCGTGCCCAAACGACTTTCAGGGTCTAGGAGACCTTAAATCCTCTAAAGGTGCAATTCCTTTGGTGTTTGTCGTGCCCGAACGACTTCAATCGGTCTGGTATAGTCACCTGACTGTGTTTGTAATGAGTTCCTAAGAGATTAACTGAGACGGTGGAATCTAGAGTTCGAATGGCGATGCCTAGAATGCAAAAGGTTCGGGATTTCCGAGACTAAAGTCTGGTTTAAATACCTAAGAGAGTATCCCCGGCTTGAAATCTGTATGGCAGCTCCATAGGTTAAGATAGCTTATATATGCCTTAACTCTGGATACTGAACCAACCTAGTCTATCACCCTGTTGAAAAATAGGGAAAGTTACAAACATAGCCAGCACTCCATGACATTGCATTGCATTGCATAAATCCAATTTTCAAACCGGCTTCGCGTAGCGTATAAGTCCAATCTTCAAACCGGCTTCGCGTAAGTGTATAAGTCCAATTTTCAAATCGGCTTCGCGTAGCGTATAAGTCCAATTACAACCGGCTTCGCGTAAGCGTATAAGTCCAATCTTCAAACCTGCTTCGCGTAAGCGTATAAGTCCAATCTTCAAACCAACTTCGCGTAAGCAAATCTTCAAACCGGCCACAGTGGCGTAAGTCCAATTTTCAAACCGGCCAGTGGCGTATAAGTCCAATTACAAGCAAACTGCGTGGCGCATAAGTCCAATCTTCAAACCGGCCACGGCGTGGCGTATAAGTCTAATCTTCAAACCGGCTTCGCGTAGCGTATAAGTCCAATTTTCAAACCGGCTTCGCATAGCGTATAAGTCCAATCTTCAAACCGGCTTCGCGTAAGCATATAAGTCTAATTTTCAAATCGGCTTCGCGTAGCGTATAAATCCAATTACAACCGGCTTCGCGTAGCGTATAAGTCCAATTTTCAAACTGGCTTCGCGTAGCGTATAAGTCCAATTTTCAAACTAGTTTCGCATAGCGTATAAGTCCAATTATCAAAATCGGTCAACAACAACAGGTGCGCATGTCTGTTCACACTACCCAATCGGTTAAAAATAGCAAGTGCGCTTGTCTGTTTACACCACCCCTTCTCCTCTCCCGTGAGACGCGTTAGGATCGAAAATCGGTTAAAAACATCAAAGTGCGTCTGATGTTTATACCATCCTTCCTCCTTTCGCGTGAAACGCATTAGGTTGTTGTTCTGCTCGGTTAAAAACATCAGGTGCGCCTGATGTTTACACCATCCTTCCCCCTTTCGTGTGAAACGCGTTAGGTTGTTGTTTTACTTGGTTAAAAACATCAAGTGCGCCTGATGTTTACACCATCCTTCCTCCTTTCACGTGAGATGCGTTAGGTTGTTGTTCCACTTGGTTAAAATTATGTTATGGCACATTTGTATGTGATCTTGTGACAAATTTATATGCAATGCACCCCCTGTTATGTTTCATATCATTTGCACGAAGCTTGCCTCTCATGTTGTCATCTTCATATCTTTATCATCACTCCATGGCATTTCATTGCATTGCATAATCATGAATTTTCAAACGACTGGCTTCGCGAAGCATGTAAGTCCAACTTTCAAACTGCATATGTCATGTTACATGTTGCCCTTGAACTACGCAGGTTTGATTCCTTACAGAGGGATACGTAGGCAACCCTCAGGTTCAACCACTTACATTGCATCTTGTTTGTTTGCCCAAGTCTTATGGCCTTGTCAAAAGGGTCGTCTTCGGGCTTTGACATTCACTCATGTCAAGAAATGACCTTGAGCTCTGTCAAAGAGGGGCAACTGTAGACACTCCATTTTGACCGGCCCTAAGACTTGGGCGCTTTCTTTTGATTACTCAATGATGAAAACAGGAATATGCTATCTCACAAAATTCTCAGTAAAAAGATGGAATGTAAACTTTAATCCTAGTCTTACACCTGTTTTTGTCAAATTATTTTAGACTCCTTCTCCATTTTCTTTCTCTTTACTATGTATTATATATATATATATTATGTTATATTATTATATAATATTTTATTAAATTTATTCGGTACCCTGGTTTCACCCACGCACCATACTTTTGTATATATATAATATTATATTATATAAGGGTATTATTTCTCCTTTCAAAAAAAATTCACTACACTCCCATCGTGCGTCTTTTTGTTTTTTGTGCCTTTAGACCCGCTTTGGTTAAATTATGTTGCATATTTGGCCTACTAAAATATATTTTATTAGTCCATGTATTTTAATTTTACGTATTTGTGTGTTTTTATATATTTTTTTGGATATTTGTACATGTATTTATGCTAATAATCCCTTTATATATTATTATATTGTAAAGTACATAGTAATTTTACTGTGCAATGCACAGTAAAATCACTATGCATCTTTTGAAATCAACTCCTTCCACCACCGTTTCTTCTTTTGTCTTTTTCTTACAATTATTTTCTATAAAAGGGGGAAGATCAGAGAAGGAAGAAAAAAAAAAGAATTTTGGCGGGGGGAGAGATCAGAAGAGTCTAAAAAATTGGGAGAAAGAATAAATAAAAAAAAAATTGGTGCGAGAGAATTTTGAGAGAAAAAGAATCAGAAAGAAGGAACTACTAAAGTTGTAATTCCAAATTTTGACTGAGAATTGAGAACATATTCCACAGACTTGAGGGTAATCAAAAGAAAGTTTGTGAATCAGAAAATTCATCATTTCTCCGAAAGGTGAGTTTTCACAAACTTTCATTTAATTTCAAAATGTGATATAATTTGTTTAAGTACTTTATTTATTATTTTTCATAACTTTTTTTTTATCACTTTAAATAGTCGGTTGAACCACCTAATTTTACTACTTTATCTGCTGTAATTTACTGTTGTATATAAATTGTTGTAATTTACATAAAATGTTGTAGTTTACTATTTATAAATTGTTGTTTATAAATTGTTGTAATTTTACCACTTTGAATGGTCGGTCGAACCACCTAATTTTACCACTTTATCTGCTGTAATTTACTATTGTATATAAATTGTTTTAATTTACATAAAATGTTATAGTTTACTATTTATAAATTGTTGTAATTTTATCACGTTAAATAGTTGGTCGAACCACCTAATTTGTTAAAAGATGTGACCCCGCCAAATGAATAGTGATCGGTGGTGAATAGTAATCTTCGACGATGAATAGTAACTTCTGGCGGTGAATAGTAACCCTGACGATGAATAATAGCCCCGTCAATGAATAGTACCTCCGGCGATGAATAGTAACTGCAGATGAAAAATGCCCGGTAAGATGAATAACAATCAAGAAAGGTGAATAGTAATTGTCATGATGAATAGTAACTTCCGGCAGTGAATAATATCTCGGGATGAATAGTGCTCCTGCAAAAATAAGTTTCCCTGAATAGAACGGAGCAATCTTCCTACGTCAAGCAAAATATTTTCCGGCACACATGAAGCTTCTTTATTTTATTTTATTTTATTTTTATTTTGAGAGTTTGTGAGGTTTTTATTTTGTTGTAATATTCCCTTCTCTCTCTCTTATCTGGTTTGTAATAATTTATTCAAAGCGTTGTAATAATTCCCCGCCCCACTTCTTTTTATCCCATTCTTTTACTTGCTTTCCTTATTTGTACATAAACATCATATTTATTTTTCATTATATTCATGCTTTGCATCCATGTTTTATGCATCTTGGTTCGGCTAAGTCTGCATTTGTGGATTTAATCAATTCCTATGTAATTATGTGCGCTACCTCATGTTCTTGAGATGATTCACATGTCATATCTTAGAGGCCGAATCTTTAGTTGCATCTCATGAGTGAATTGCATTAGGATTTTGTATATAAGATCATGCATGTTTTACTAACTTTGTTTTGTAGCTTGTTCGTGGGTCGTCAAACATGTAAGTTTTTATGCTTTAGCATCCCGTTTGTGTGTGTTTTTCTTACTATGTTTAAGCATCCTACCATGTGGCTATTTTCTTATGTGATATAATTGTATGAATGCCAGTGGATGGAGGTTGTGTCGCTTAATTTGGAACGATGTTGATTTTCATATTTGTAAACTCAATTTATTTGGGTTATACATTTTCAAAACTCTTTCAAAACTACATGAAATCAAGTTATTCAAAAATGGGTGACATAGTCTATACTTGTATGTTTCACATAGTAAATTTTAGGATTTATTAAATAATCAGAACATAAACATATAAAGAAAATAAAATTCATATCATGGTTTAGTAGAGGCCGATCTTTTGATCGGGTGAGCGGAGGTGCTCATTATTGACCTTCCCCTCTCATACCTAAGGTTCCGAGCCAAGCATCCTTGGTTACGATGAACAGTGACTTTGGCATGAGTCATGTGTTTTCTAATTTCCCAAAATATTAGGTGGCGACTCTGAAATCTGATGACGCAGTCCATTTTTGACAAAATTGCAATAAAATGGATTTTCAATAAAATTTGCCAAATCTGGACTCTCGTCTACGTTTCACATTGCACTCGTGAGACTAGATCAAAGAGATCTCGGGAGTCCGAACTGTTTAACGCGCGCAGGTACCCCCTGGGCATGTTACAATATTCTTCTTAACCCATGAGTTGAATACTCAATTAATCATCAAAGAAAACTAGCAAAATATTCCCAAATATAAACCTTGATCTCCAAAAAGAAGATCTGAAGAAGTAATCCTAGTTTTGGACAAAAACAAATACTTATAGAAATCTGGGACTGCCAATCTCGCTCGAGCGAGGAACCAAAAATTCGTGTTTTCTATAAGTGGCTTCACTTGAGCCACGCACCCTTCGCTCGAGTGTACATTCATCTCTTTCAAGTTTTTACATAGACGCAGCCTTCGCTCGAGCGAGAACTTCTTCAGTCGAGCGAGCAAGGGCGGATAGACAACTTTGAATGCAATTTTGTATTTTGAGCTTGGCGCAGCCTCCCACTCATTGCCGCCGACCCGCCAAGGGCGCCCCTGGACTCTCGCGAGCTGACCGGGCAGCTCGATCCCCATCATAATCAGCAAAGTGGTAATCTTGAAAGTATTAACATCACAAGCTTCTCTGCAAGGCACAATTCGAGTTGGATTCGCATCTAAACACACATAGCCTTACTGAAATAAAAAGTGCGAAAGTACAACTGAAAGGAGTTTTGTCAAACGGGATTGCCAAGAATAAAAACCTAACAATCTCCCCCTTTGGCAATGCCATGACAAAACACACCTAACAAATAAAATCATAATCACCCCAACCCATTACAGCCAACAAACGCAAACTTCTTTCTCAAGGTCATGAGCTGCAAAACAACTATTAGTGCCACAATCTCCAAAACAACTATTAGTGCCACAAGAGTATATGAAAAAGCAATAAACATATGACAAGATTATCTTGAAGCATGAGATGGAAAACATGAATAGATACGACTTGGAGAAAGAACATGTAGCATGAAAACCTGAAAACTAAGACACATGCACCCGACACATGGTAATAAAATCCTAATACACATGCACCGGACAACATTACTCCCCCTTTTTGTCACGAATTGACAAAGGAAGCTCAATCAACTAAAGCAAGATCAGAAGCCACACAAGCAATGATAAGATTATGTAAATATCATGAGCATGCAAGAAGGAAATAATAAAGAAGCAGTGCAAAGCACCATGCAAACCAACTAAAGCCAATCTCTCTTTCACTCAAAACAACCCCAAACACTGTATAGAAAACAATGAACAAGAAGAAAAACAAAATATGGTAAAGTAAGCAAGAAATTTCAGATATGTACCTTAAAACACACAAGATTATCCAAGAAGCACAATTATTAGAAAACACAATGTGCACAATCTGTAGAAGATTCCTCACAAAAGAAAGTAATGCATTATGGGAAAAGCATAGATCCCATGATAAAAGTTTGTGTGTGACTCTTGGAGTTCGAAAAACACTAGATTCAAATCCTAGTAGTGATATGAAAGCTAGACCTCCGACAAGAGAATCTAAGCACAACTAAGGAAAGTCAAACCACTAGGAATCAAGGGGTATTTGGTGAGTAAAAGCGAAGGCTCCCCCTCAATCAATGAATCATTTTCTTCTTTTTTTTTCACATTTTTTTTTCTTTTGCACATTTTTATTCTTTCTTTTGCACACTCATTAGCAACTGACACGCTCAAGAATATGGAAACCGAACCAAAGAAGCATGGATATAAAAATGATAGGCTGGTTTGTGACTCTGAGATAGCTTTTTCATCATGGCTGGACTACAAAGAATAGAGGGGAAAGCCGTGGAGATGCAAAAAGATGGAAGGTGGTTAAGAGACTCAACATCACCCATGATATGCTAGTATAGGTCAATTCCTCTAGAAAAACAAAAGATACCATGCCAAAAGTCCATAGAGGAAAAAGATCACTAAGGCAGAAGATTCCAACATTTGCAAATCCAAGAGTGTGTACAGAATGAGACATACTAATCAAAAAACACACACTCCAAAATGAGTAATGACCACAAAAAGCACACACATATTAACATGTAATGGATATTCTTATCAATTCCAATATGCACCAAGGACATCTCAAAAAAAAATTCAAGCTTGCAAAACCATACTAAGAAAATCTTTTTGGTTTTTTTTTTTTTCTCATTTTTTTTCTAAACAAAGCAAGATAGAAAACAAACATGTACATATTAAATGACAAAAAAAAAAAAAAAAAAAAAAAAAAAACACAAAGCAACCCAAAAACAAAAACGATTAAACAAAAACACTACTTTACACAAGTCAAGTTTTCTCACCCAAACCGCTTTAGTATGAATGAAGTTGTGAGAATTGCAGTTCTTGAGTGGTGTCTTGACGTTGTGATTCCCTTCCCTTTCAATGGGAACCCGTCTTGACGTAGTTTCCAAATTTCTATTTCTAGGTCTAGGCAAATGCAAACTCGCTCCATGTTTGGTCTCAAGCACATCAAAATAGCAAGGTATATTATGACCTTTAACCTCATGACGACCAATGAACTGTCTCCTATCCCACGAGATGTTGGAATTTCTTCCATCTCTATGAGACACTCTCCCATGCAACTCATAACAATAAGGGCGAATATGACCAACCAAACCACAATGATGACAAATAAAAATAGAGTGTACCTTTTTTTCTTTGGCCTTACCAACTCTAGAAAGTTTGAGAAGTCCATCCTCATGTTGAATTTTTTGTTCTCCCTTTCCTTGAGTTCTTGTATCATGAGATGTGGAAGCACTCTGTTTTGCTCTTTCTTACCACCAAAGCCAATGCCACTCTTGTCAGAACAAATTTGTTAAGACCCAATGATATTGTCTAAAGTCTTTGATCGTCTGTTCCAAAGACCAATGGTAGCCATATCACACTTGGGTTCTTCCTCTTTCTTGATCATTAGTTCTTCCAAAGCAACTTGAGACATCTCGAGAGTTTTAATCTTTTCTTCATATGTTGCATAGATTTGCTGTAGCTCATTCCTCTCTGTCTCACAAGTCAAGAGTTTTGCACAAAGAGCTTGTCGATCATTAGAAATCTTAAGGGCATCATTCCTAACCTCGGAAATCTCTTTCTTTAATTTGACATTCTCACTTTCACATGCTTTGAGTTTTGTAGTGAGTTTGTCATTCAATTTGGATAAGTTAAGAGACTCTTTATACAACTTTTCATAAGCTTCCTCAAGCTCTTTATCATCACTCTCCGAGGATTCATTATCAGTGGCATTCTCAACCGACCTCTTCGGATACTCTGTTCTTCCTTCAGTTTCAGAAGCCGCCATGAAAGCAAGGAATTATTTATGTCCCTCTTCACCTTGATCTTCATTGTCACTTTCATCTTCATTAGATTCTGATTCATCATCCCAAGTGATAGCGAGGGCTTTCTTCTTCTTCAAACAAGGGGGGCATTCTGAAGCAAAGGAGCCAAATCCTTGGCATTCATAGCATTGGACTCTTTCAGAGTTCCCTTGTATCTTTCCTTTCTCATTCTTGGCTATAGAATTAATTTTGAGTTTATCTTTGCCCTTAGATTTATGAGTATGAGTAGATTCCAAAAGATTAGGATTCTTTTTCAAAAAAGGTTTTTTAAATTGTTTAACAAAAGCAGTCGTAATCTTGGAATCTATCTCACAATCCTCATCAGAATCCTCTCTAACTTTATGAGCACTACTAAAAGCGATAGCATCTTTTTGTTTCTTTTTGAAATTCCCATATGCCTCATAAGTTTGGAGATTTTCAACCAATTGATCCAGCTTGAGGTTGTCAACATCTTGAGCCTCCTCAATAGCCGTAACTTTTGGTTAGAACCGATCGGGCAAGGATCTCAAAATTTTTCCCATAACTTTGGATTCTGGTATTTTTTTCACCTAAATTGAAGCTGAAATTTACAATGTCACTCAACTTCACATAAAATTCATCAAAGGTCTCACTATCTTTCATTGAAAGGTTTTCGAAATTAGATATGAGCCTTTGAAGTTTTGAGCGTTTCATAGAAGGAGTGCCCTCATGAATAATTTGTAAGATATCCCAAGCCTCTTTTGCAACTTCACAATTGCAAATACGACTAAACTCTTTAGGTGTGACAGCGCAAAAAAGAATTGATAGCTTTACTATTCTAGCTACTATTTTGGTAATCAATTGTGTCCCACTTATCAATTGGTTTAGGGAAAGTTACTCCATCAACAGTATTCGTTGGTTCAGTCCACCCATACATGACAGATTGCCAAACTTTTTCATCAATAGATTTTAAAAAAGATCTCATCCGAGCTTTCCAAAAAGAATAATTGGATCCGTCAAGTAGGGGTGGTCGAACCATAGAATTTCCCTTACGAATTGTATCCATTATCACAAATCAAACAAGATCTCGCTCTAATAGATTTGTAAAACAAAAAAAAATAGAGCGACCCGCTCTGATACCAATTGAAAAATCTAGAAATCCGCTAGATAGTGATTTGTGATTATGTATCAATTTTAAACAATAAATAACAATCCCATTCAAACAATCAAGACAAATCGATACACCGATTTTACATGGAAAAATCACAATTGGAGCACCTCCAATTGTGATAAAAAATCACGGGCAATAGCCACAAAACAATCCACTAAGAAAATATAAATGAATTACACAAGTAGACTCTCAATTACCTAGCGAATCCACGCCCAAATTGAACCAACCCCTATGTGTTTCTTCCAACCCCGTCTTTACCTCAGAATTGTCTTGACGATGAGCCACTCCAGAATCCACCAAAGCTTCAGGCTTGAATTCTTTAGAATCCACCGAAGAACAACTCTCTCTTTTGTATAGAATGAACAAACAAACCTTTGATGTATTCTTCTTAACCCATGAGTTGAATACTCAATTAAACATCAAAGAAAACTAGCAAAATATCTCCAGATATAAACCTTAATCTCCAAAAAGAAGATTTGAAGAAGTAATCATAGTTTTGGACAAAAATAAATACTTATAGAAATCTGGGACTGCGAATCTCGCTCGAGCGAAGCTTCTCTCGCTCGAGCGAGGAACCAAAAATGCGTGTTTTCCATAAGTGGCTTCGCTCGAGCCACACACCCTTCGCTCGAGCGTACATTCATCTCTTTTAGGTTTTTACATAAACGCAGCCTTCGCTCAAGCGACAACTCCTTCGCTTGAGCGAGCAAGGACGGACAGGTGACTTTGAATGCAATTTTGCATTTTGCTTTGAGGGCGCTGCCCCTCGACCTCGCCATGGCACCAAGTCTTGCCCTGGACTCCGCCAGGCGGCGACTCGATCCCCATCATAATCAGCGAAGTGGCAATCTTGAAAGTATTAACATCACAAACTTCTCTGCAAGGCACAATTCGGGTTGGATTCGCATCTAAATACTCATAGCCTTACTGAAATAAAAAGTGCGAAAATAAGTACAACTGAAAGGAGTTTTGTCAAACGGGATTGCCAAGAATTAAAACCTAACAGAGCTGAAGAGAATGAGAGAGAGCACTTGGGATCTGCGTTTGTGGCGGTGGTGATTTTTAATGGTGGCAGTGGCCGTGTCGATGTCCTCCGTATGGTGGGCTGCGATGAAGTGATTTTGTGTGAGGTTTGGTGGTGAGACAGTCTGGGTGTGAGAGAGTTTGAATATCGTTTCTGTCTAATAGAGAAAGCGCAGGTAGCCAAAAATTGTTTCCCTCCCTAAACTTTTACCATTTTTAGCGACTAAATCAACGTTTTGTCGGCAAATGCAATATATATGCCCACTATTCTATTTTGTAGCCGAAGATAAATTAACGGCAACTAACTTTTTAGTCGCCCAAAGTATTTTTGGCGACTAAATATAATTTTGGTCAGTAAAAGTTAACAAATGCCAACTAATTTTTTTGGTTGCCAAAGAGTTACCATAAGAATATGCTTATTATTTGGCGACTAAAGTTTATTTTGTCGGCAAAACATAATATATGACGACTAAAAAAAATTTAGTAGCCTAAAATATAGACTTACGATGACTAATACGATTTTTAGTCGCCAAAAGTGAACTTTTTGCTGACTAAAACTAAATTTAGTCGCAAAAAATTAATATTTGTCGACTAAAAAATTTTAGTAGCTAAATCCTAAACCAACGTCGACTAATAAATTTTTTAGTCGCCAAATGTGATACTTTTGGCGACTAAAATACTTTTAGTCACCAAATTTGGTCGCCAAAAGTGTAAATTCTTGTAGTGTATGTATTCATTTTATTTTATACTTGAAATTATGATCCCCAACCCCTCTTAATAAAATTTGCAATCAAACATAAAATTGTGATTTCATGAACTAACAATCTCAATCCTATTGCTATAATACTACTAATCAAACATGCCCTAAGTGTCATTCAAGGAGAAAAGGGGAAAGAAAAAAAAAAGAAGATTAATGTAACTCCTATCTATTTTGGTTAAATTTGTTTGTGAATAGGAAAATTAGCTAAAAAGCCAAAAACTAACACAAAAAATCAACCCATTCTCTCTATTTATTTTATATAATTAAAAAGCTACAAAAAATAAAATAAAATAAAATAAAAGAAACAATATCATCCCTGTACATCTATGGAAATCAAAATACATATATATAGATAAAAATGCATATATATCCAAATCGTTTCTCTCTATATATATAGACTTGTATTAGAGATGGGTGCGGGTCAGTTGTGGCCACGGAACCTCCAATCCGCCATCTGTTCGCCAAATTGGCGGATTAGAGAAAATCAATCTACATCTGTCCAATCCGGCAGATGTGGATTGAGCGGATTGGCGGATAGATGCGAATCGGTTTAGCGGTTTAAAATTTTATAAATTTTTAACATAATTCAACTTGTGCACTTCTTAAAAAAAAAAAAAAGTATTATAGTCAATGACTTAAAAAAGTATTACAATCACTGCATGCCTTATCTACATATTACGATCACAGCATGGCTCATCCACATAAAGTATCACAATCTTTGGTTCTTAAAATATAAAAACAATTCAAACCACCAAACCATGAACAAAGCAGTAATAGAGATTGTATGCATCTATATTGTTACATCTATATCTATTTTTGAAAATAAAAACCAACTAGCATATATCATGTTTTCTATTTATTATTTTTAGAGTTAGATTTAAAAACCAAAAAATATAGATAAATAATACATTAATTTTTTTCAATTCAAAAAATATATTCAAGTTGAAAACTCTTTTTCAATAGAATATATTCAACAGAATATTTAAACTATTTGTCAATTGAAAATATAATTAGAATATATAAACAAATTGAAAATACAAAGTCTTATAAATTACTAGGGGTGCTTGCGGTTTGGCGGTTCGGTTGTGGCCAAAGGAACCTTAAATCCGTCATCTGTCTAAAACTAGACGGATTGGAAAAAAATCAATCTGCAACCTTCCGTTCGTTATTACGCATCTGTTCAAAATGCGACGGCTCGGTTCGGTTCGATTGGTTTGAACGGATCGGTATATCCGCTGCTCACCCCTATTTTAAAAAAAATTGTTAGAAACAGAGTTGTGAATCACATACATACATACAATGTATGTTTCTTTTCTTCTTCCAATTTCCATTTTCTTTTTTTTTTTTAAAAAAACACCATCTGTTTCGTTATGTAAAATTAGAATTCTTTACTCAGAAAGACCCACTTCAGTCTTCGTTCCAATGATTTTATCACATTTTCTCAAGTTTATAATTGAAATATTAAAGTTAAAAACATTTCCCATTTCAGATCGAGTAACCATACAGCAAACATTTCAAGCTAATTTTATAAATTAAAACCCATTTTATAAATCAAAAGCTTTTCAAAACCATAGAAAATCAACACCCATTTCCCATTAAAGATTCAAACCCATTTCATAAATCAAAACCATTTGAGAAATCAAACATTTCAAATTAATTTTATAAATGCATATCAGATTGGGATCAAAATGCATATATACATATACATCCATAATCAAATATATACTAATAAAGCAAATGTCCAAAGTAAAATCAAAGTAAAGTAGAAATCACAATACACAGCAAAGGTCCAATAATTCAAACCTTGGTGCCAAAAGGTCCAACTGGATAATTCATCTCCAGAACATTCCTTCCCTAAATGAAAGAATTGGATTAAATTCAAATTCAATTTTCTCTCAAACTATGAAATGTATATGGTATTACACATACGTATTAGACAAATGAATTGAATTGAATAAACAATAGGATACCTCGAGTTAGGCCTCAAGTTCTTCACACTCATGACCTGTAGCAATTGGCATAACATCTGCAACTCTTTTCTTTCCCTTCAGAATAATATCTGCCATCTATCAACAACTAAATGATATTTTGAATCAATAAGAGCATCTCCAATCCTTACTTTTCTTTTTTCATCAAATTCAATTGAAATCTTGGTTAAAAACTTAATTTGATAGGGGTACTCCAATCTTTATTGTTTTTCTTTCTTTTTTTTTCATCAAATCTTTTTGAAAAATTCCAAATTTATCCTAAAATCAGCTTTAACCATTTTTAAGAAAAGAAAACCATCTTTAATCCTTACTCTTTTATAAATTAAAACCATCTTAAAACCCATTTCAAAACCATCTTCAAAACCCATTTCAAAACTATCTTGAAAGCCATCTTCAAAACCCATTTTAGATCAAGTAACCATAATCGTATCTATAAATAATCATATCTATATATAATCATACATATATATATACATCCATCTCTGAAATTATATACATACATCCATCTCTAAATCTATATATATATAATACACACAAATGCATATATATATATATATGTTGGAAATGGTTGGAAAATTCTAGGTAAAACTAGAATTTTTTCCTAACTTTGGTCTATTTTTTAGGTGGGACCCAAGCGTCGATTTTCGCAGGTCAAAGTGGTAATGCGTTCTATGCCGCGTTGTGATTCACGTGGTATATTTGGTTGCTCAAAACCATTACCGAGTGAATGGGAAATTGAAACCAAAGTATGCTTCATGGAAATGGAGTTTTGGTGAAAAATCCTTAAAGATTTAAATAAGGCTTGTCCCAGATTGATTTGGTGGGAAGTTTTGAATGGGTTTATAAGGCATGGGATTGGAACTTGGGGTGTGCCTTAAGGGTTACCCAAGTGTTTTAGAGAGAGAGGTTATGGGCAAAATGGGTTAGACCCATTGGACCCAAAAATCACCACTGCAGCCTTGGCCCTGGGTCCGGGTGGGTCGGGCTTGGAAGCAAAGTGGTGTGAGGTTGGATTGGGCTTGTCCGGCCCAATACCTATCTTTTTGGGTCAAAAATATTTGAATTTAATTTTATTTTTTTGAAAAATAAAATCCAGAATTCAAATTAATTCCAAAAATAAACTGGTCCAATTTTTTTTGTAGACCCAAACGGGTCCCTTCCCGTTTTTATCTATTTGAATTTTGAACCCAACAGATTCAAATCTGTTTAAATTCAAAACCAAACAGGTTTTATACCTGTTCAAACAGGTTTGCACCTGTTTAATTCAACACCTGCAGCCACCAATACATTTATAACTAGGACAACCCTCATTTGATGTTTCAGATTCAGAAATTTCGTACTTCACCGCTGCAAATTTATTCTTCATTTTGCTGCATTTAATTTTTGTGAAAAAGAGTATAAACACTTAGTGTGTTCGTTAGGCAAACAATTTGTAGTGCTGCTATTGTTTATAGTTGATCATTTCATCCTGGGAGATAGACATCCACATTCTGAAAGTACCGTGGAGAGGACAAATCTGTCTTAAGGACACAGTGTCAAACACTGGACTTGATCAGAATAATATTCAAGATATTAATCAAGTAAGTTATTTATTTATTTTCTGTTTTTATTATTTATTTAAATCAAATTTTAATTTTGTTTTTGTAACAAAATAAAATCTGTTTTTATTTATTTAATTCTTTTTCTAGTTTGATTTTTGTAATCAAACATTCATTCTCATTTCCTATATTTTTTTTATATTCTGTTTGTCGTTTAGTACTCAAACAGAATTAATTAATTTAAATACAGTGAAGATTGTCCAACAATCTTAAGACAGACTCATTTTGGTATCTTCATTGTATTTAATTTTTTGTGATTTCATAAAGACATATTCTGGTTGGAAAAACAAATAGTGGTTTATGCTATTTGACAGATAGTAGTAATATATTGTCTATTTTCTTTGACAACTAGTAGTAATATACTGGTGTCATTAACAATTACAGAATATTAAATTTGTGTTACAGAAAATTATTGTGATATTTTATTTTTCTAGTTTTAGTAATAAGGAAAATAAAATTATTTTGTGTTATAATTTATTTTCTGGTTTTAGTAACTAGAAAATTAATTTGTGTTTTAATTTTTTCTGATTTTTGTAATAAGAGATTATGACTATTGCAACTGAAACTGGAACTGGAAGTGATACTCCAATTGTTACACCAACACCGGTCCTTATCTAGAACCATGTTCAAGTACCAATCAATCATGGAGAAAAACTGAAAAAATTTAACGGTACTGAGTTTAAGAGATGGTAGCAGAAGATGCTGTTCTATCTTACAACTCTTAATTTGGCCCGGTTTCTCCATGAAGAGGCTCCAGCACTTAAAGAGGGTGAAAGTGATCGGCAAGTTGTTACCGCTGTAGATGCTTGGAAACATTCAGATTTCCTGTGCAGAAACTACATCCTCAATGGCCTTGACAACATGTTGTATAATGTTTACAATCCTCTGAAGTTAGCAAAAGAATTATGGGATTCTTTGGAGAAGAAATACAAGACAGAGGATGCCGGCACGAAGAAATTTGTTGTCGGTAAATTTCTGGACTTCGTTATGGTAGACTCCCAAACGGTAATTTCTTAAGTTCAAAGTTTTCAATTAATTTTACATGATATTCATTCTGAGGGTATGTCTCTAAGCGAGTCTTTCCAAGTAGCTGCGTTAGTAGAAAAGTTACCACTGGCTTGGAAAGATTTCAAAAATTATTTAAAACATAAACGCAAATAGATGACCATGGATGAACTTATTGTAAGACTAAGAATTGAGGAAGATAACCGAAAGGCTGAAAAGAAGAATGTGAAAAATCCCGTTGAGTCCAAGGCTAATGTGGTTGAACAAGTTCATAAACCACATAACAATAAGAGAAAGTTTACTGGAGATGGTCCTAAACAAGGCGACAACAATGGCAATAAGGAGTTCAAAGGAAAATGCTATAATTGTGGCAAAACTAGACATCGAGCTTCTGACTACCGCCGCCCTAAGAAGGATTATGAAAGTACAAGCAAGAAGACTACCAATCAAGCCAATGTAACTAAACTAGATTACATCTCTGACGGGGTGAATGACATTAACCTCTCTGCTGTGGTGTCTGAGGCTAACTTGGTTGGAAATCCCAAAGAATGGTGGGTTGACACTAGAGCAACTCGTCACATTTGTGTGGACAAGAAGATGTTCACTACCTACAATGAGGCTGCAAATGGTGAACAACTTTTTATGAGAAATTCTTCTACTTTTACTGTGGCTAGACAAGGAAAAGTAATCTTAAAGATGACATCAAGGAAATAATTGACCCTCAACAACGTACTGCATGTACCTAACATCCGGAAGAATTTAGTTTCTGGTTCTTTGTTGAGTAAAAATGGTTTTAGGCTTGTTTTTTAGTCTGATAAATTTGTATTAACAAAGAGTGGTATATATGTTGGCAAGGGATACATGAGTGATGGTCTCTTTAAGTTGAACGTAATGACAGTTGTACTGAAAGTTGCTATGAATAAGAATAACACATCTTTTCTTATATTCTTGAGTCGAATTTATGGCATGGTAGATTAAGACATGTGAATTTTGATGCTTTGCGTAGATTAATACCAAAGTTTGAAATTAATCCTAATCATAAATGTGAAATTTGTGTAGAAGCGAAACTAACTAAGGCTCCATTTAAATCGGTTGAAAGAAAAACCGAACCTCTAGAATTAATTCATACTGATGTATGTGATCTAAAATTTGTTCAAACTAGAGGGGGCAAAAAGTATTTCATAACATTTATCAATGATTGCACAAGATATTGTTATGTTTATTTACTTAGAAGTAAAGATGAAGCCTTAGAAATGTTTAAACTCTACAAAACAGAAGTTGAAAATCAACTTGGTAAAACCATTAAAATGGTTAGAAGTGATAGGGGTGGTGAATATGATGCACCATTAAATGAATTGTGTGCACAACATGACATTATTCACCAAACTACAGCACCCTATTCTCCTCAGCAAAATAGAAATGCTGAAAGAAAGAATAGAACCTTAAAAGAAATGATGAATGCCATGTTACTAAGTTCAGGTTTACCACAGAACTTGTAGGAGGAAACAATATT
The DNA here is from genome assembly GCA_025200525.1 of Camellia lanceoleosa. Taxonomy (NCBI): domain Eukaryota; kingdom Viridiplantae; phylum Streptophyta; class Magnoliopsida; order Ericales; family Theaceae; genus Camellia; species Camellia lanceoleosa. Next base: position 124,125,369 of record CM045771.1, on the reverse strand, counting down.
GTCTGCTAATTATGTTCTCAACAGAATACCCCACAAGAAAACCAATAACACTTCTTATGAATTGTGGAAAGGTTGACCACCTTCCTACAAATACTTAAAAGTGTGGGGGTGTTTGGCAAAAGTTGAAGTTCCTGTTCTTAAAAAGACTAAGATTGGACCAAAAACAGTAGATTGTGTGTTTATTGGTTATGCTCAGAATAGTAGTGCATATCGGTTTCTGACTTATAAATCAGAAATACCTGATATAAATGTGAACACTATTATAGAGTCAAGGAATGCTATGTTTTTTGAACATGTCTTTCCTTACAAGAAAGGATAGGAATTAAGTTTACAGAAAAGAACTTATGATTGTACACAAAGTCAAGAGACTAATGACAATCAAACACAAGAGACTAGTAATGGTCTCGACTAACATGATTTAACTGATGATAAACCAAGATAAAATAAGAGAGCGAGAACATCAAAATCCTTTGGTCCAGATTTTCTAACATACCTGTTAGAAAATGAACCTCAAAGCTTTAAGGCAACAATGACAGGTCCTGAAGCTTCTTTGTGGAAAGAGGCTGTTAATAATGAAATTGAGTCCATTATGCAAAATCATACTTGGGAATTGGTGGATCTTCCACCTAGTTCTAAACCTTTTGGATATAAGTGGATATTCAAGGGAAAAATGAAAGCAGATGGTTCAATAGACAAGTATAAAGCAAGACTTGTAGTAAAAGGTTACAGACAAAAGGAAGGTCTAGATTATTTTAACACATATTCCCCTGTGACAAGAATAGCATCCATTCGCATGCTTATTTCTATAGCAGTGTTGTTTAATTTAGAAATACATCAAACGGATATTAAGACAGCTTTCTTAAATGGTGATCTAAATTAAGAGATCTATATGGAGCAACCCAAAGGGTTTGTAGAGTTGGGACAAGAAAAGAAAGTTTGTCGGCTTGTAAAGTCTTTTTATGGATTAAAACAAGCACCTAAGCAATGGCATGAAAAATTTGATCATGCAATGCTTACTAATGGGTTTAAGATAAACGAATGTGATAAATGTGTCTATGTTAAAAACACTAACCAAGGATATGTCATAGTTTGTCTTTATGTGGATGACATGCTTATCATTGGAAGCAGTCAAAACATGATCAAATCAATTAAGCAAATGCTTAACAAAAGATTTGATATGAAAGATATGAGGGTCGCAAATGTTATATTAGGAATGAAAATTACTAAAACATTCGACGGATTTGCATTATCTCAATCACATTATATTGAGAAAATTCTTGATAAATTTATCAAGGATGATACGAATTTAGCTAGAACACCTGTAGACATCAGTCTTTATTTATCGAAAAATAAAGATGATGTAGTGTCTCAATTAAAATACTCCCAAATCATTGGAAGCCTAATGTACCTAATGAATTGTACTCGTCCTGATATAGCTTATGCTATCAGTAAATTGAGTAGGTACACTAGTAACCCCGGAGAAGACCATTGGAAGGCGATCATTCGAGTTCTTAGATATCTAAGATTCACCCGTGATTATGGTTTGAATTTTACTCGATATCCAGCAGTACTCGAAGGTTATTGTGATGCAAATTGGATATCGGATACTAAAAATTCAAAATCCACAAGTGGATATGTCTTTACTCTGGGATGCGCTGCTGTTTCTTGAAAATCCATGAAACAAACATGCATTGCGCGATCCACAATGGAATCCGAGTTCATTGCTTTAGACAAAGCAGAAGAAGAAGCAGAATAGCTTCGTCACTTCTTAGAAGACATTCTAATGTGGCCAAAACTTGTGCCAACTATTTGCATTCATTGTGATAGTCAATCTACAATAGGCAGGGCACAAAATCATATGTATAACGCTAAGTCACGACATATTCGTCGTCGACATAATACCGTAAGGCAGTTGTTGTCAAATGGAATAATCTCAATAGATTATATAAATTCTAAAGAGAATATTGCGGATCCGTTAACAAAAGGTTTGACAAAAGAGCTAGTGTATAGTTCATCGAAGGGGATAGGATTAAAACCTATTACATAAGAGTCGTCATAATGGTAATCCTACTTATATGACTGGAGATCCTAAGAACTAAGTTCAAAGGGACAACTAAGTTATGTATGGCTTGCCAGAAATCACCAAGGGATTAAAATTCTCTACCTATTCCTATGGTGAGAGTGATATCTATAACATATGTTGTCTGCAGGGGTATAAGGATAAGCTTTGCTTTTAATGATTACTTATATCTTGATTTAGATATAAAAATCAAGCCAAGTGTAAAAAGATACTTACAATAAGAATTACCTATATGAGTGTCGAACTGGGGCCGGTTCTATGAGAACGAAGAGGCTAAATTCTCTAGAAACACTTATGAAAACCAGGAGCGCTCAAGGTCAAAATGAACACAATAGTAAGAACCACAATGTGTTAGAAAATATTTTGTGTGAAATCTATTGTCTTGGCTTACACAAACGGCTGAACAATTCAAGGCATCGCGTCCATTGGTTAGCCAGTAAGTTCGATAGGTTCAAGGCCGAAAGCTACCTATCCTAATGCAAGATATTTTCGACTTATACTCTTTCAATAAAGTCTGCATATTGTTGCATTTCCGTTGTCATCAAATTCCATTCATGTGGGAGATTGTTGGAAATGGTTGGAAAATTCTGGGTAAAACTAGAATTTTTTCCTAACTTTGGTTTATTTTTTAGGTGGAACCCGAGCATCGATTTTCGCGGGTCAAAGTGGTAACGCGCTCTATGTCGTGTTGTGATTTACGTGGTATATTTGGTTGCTCAAAACCATCACTGAGTGAATGGAAAATTGAAGCAAAAGTATGCTCTATGGAAATGGAGTTTTGGTGGAAAATCCTTAAAGGTTTGAATAAGGCTTGTCCCACATTGATTTGGTGGGAAGTTTTGAATGGGTTTATAGGGCATGGGATTGGAACTTGAGGTATGCCCCAAGGGGTACCCAAGTGTTTTAGAGAGGGAGGTTATGGGCAAAATGGGCTAGACCCATTGGACCCAAAAATCACCACGCGCGCCGTTGCATGACCGGTCGGCCAATGGTGGCTTGGCAGCTGGCCTTGGTCAGATTGAGTGTGAGATTGGGTTGGGCTTGTTCGGCCCAATACCTATCTTTTTGGGTCAAAAACATTTGAATTTTATTTTATTTTTTTGAAAAATAAAATCCAGAATTCAAATTAATTCTGAAAATAAACTGGTCCGGTTTTTTCTGTACACCCAAACAGGTCCCTTCCCGTTTTTATCTGTTTGAATTTTGAACCCAACAAATTCAAATCTATTGAAATTCAAAACCAAACAGGTTTCATACCTGTTCAAACAGGTTTGCACCTGTTTAATTCAACACCTACAGCCACCAATACATTTATAAATAGAACAGCCCTCATTTGATGTTTCAGATTCAGAAATTTCGTACTTCACCTCTGCAAATTTATTCTTCATTTTGCTGCATTTAATTTTTGTGAGAAATAGTATAAACACTTAGTGTGTTCGTTAGGCAAACAATTTGTAGTGCTGTTATTGTTTATAGTTGATCATTTCATCCTAGGAGATAAACGTCCACATTCTGAAAGTACCGTGAAGAGGACGAATCTGTCTTAAGGACACAGTGTCAAACACTGGACTTGATCAGAATAATATTCAAAATATTAATCAAGTAAGTTATTTATTTATTTTCTGTTTTTATTATTTATTTAAATCAGATTTTAATTTTGTTTTTGTAACAAAATAAAATCTGTTTTTATTTATTTAATTCTTTTTCTAGTTTGATTTTTGTAATCAAACATTCATTCTCATTTCCTATATTTCTTTTATATTCTGTTTGTCGTTTAGTATCCAAACAGAATTAATTAATTTAAATACAGTGAAGATTGTCCAACAATATATACATGCATCCATCTTTGAATCTCCCATATCTCTGATCTCTTTTGCAGTGGCTTCGTCAATATTGAAGGGGGTTTGGGGCTACCACTGTTGATCATGATTGGGGTGGCGGAGAGAGAGAGGGAGGGAGGAAGAAAAAAGATAAAGAGACTAATAGGGGGTTTGGGGTTCAGTCGCTGGCAGGGTTGGGCTCCGACAGGAAAGCACGTCCGATGGAGGTAGAGAGAGAGAGAGAGAGAGAGAGAGAGAGAGAGAGGGTGTTCAAAATTTGAAATAAAAAAAAAAAAGAGAGAGAGAGAGAGAGAGAGATGAGAGTATCTGTGAAAGAAAGGGTGTGTGTTGAAGATGGTTCATATTTTGGACCAAATAGAGAGGGAGACATTGTGAGCCCTTGGATTGAATTCAATCTAATAGTCTATATTTTGACAAAGGGATAAAAGTCTCATTTGAATTCAAAATCTGAGCTTCCTTGTTATATAGATTATCAAAGGAATCCTTAATTCTAAAATAAATTAATTTTAGGAAAAATTTCAATCCAATGTGAGTTTTTGAAAAAATTTGCAATTAAATGATAAATTTTATACATATTAATAATTAAAATTATAAATTTTTTCATCATTCTTAATATTTTTTTTGATAACACAACTAAGAGCATCTCCAACCATTGTTGCTATAATGCCATTGCTATTGCTATAATTTGGCAATGAATAGTGCTACTTTGCCAAATTATAACAATGATGTTTCAATGGTCATTTGCTATTTTGGCAAATCTCAACCAATTTTCCCTCCAAGTTTATAGGTATTGTTTGGATATAGGTTTTTTTGTGATTTTATTTTTTTGTGATTTTTTGTCTTTTGTGACATTTTTTCACATGTTTGTAAAAAAAAAATTATATATTTATATTATTCCCAACTTGGCAAATATAAAAAATGAAAAAAAATTGAAAAATTAGGAAAAAAAAATAATATATAATTTATCCCACCAAAAAACATATCACTACATATTTAATAATTTTTTTAACTACACATAAAAAATAAATAATCACCAATTACCCACCAACAATTATCCATCATTCACTCATCATTCATTCACCAACAACCAACCACCCACAACCATCCATTATTAACCCAGCATTCATTCACCAACAACTACCCACCCAACAACCATCCATTATTCATCACCTACCCAACAACCACCCATTATTCATCCACCCACCCAACAATCATCCATCATTCACTCACCCACAATTTTCTCTATAAATATAACACAAGGTTTTCTACAATTCTCATATTCATCTACCCATCATTTTCATATATTCTAAACTCTCTGTACCCACCCAGAAGATTTTCTACAATTTTCATATTCACCCACTCACCCATCCACCTACAATGAACAATTTGACTAAAGCCATATTCAATGGAGATTTTGATGAATCTTCATCATTTGATGATGATATCATCATGATGCAACTGTTCACAGCGCAATAACAAAGAATACAAGCGTTAAGCCTAAACCAATCAACCAGACGTGTTGGTTCCACTAGTGGTCGTCGATACATTAATCGTGAGAGGGTCAAAGGCGACGAAAAAATTTATAGAGATTACTTTGTAGATAATCTTGTCTATCCAAAAAAATACTTCTAAAGACATTTTCGAATGAGGCGGTCATTGTTTGTTAGTATCTTACATAATATTCAACAAGTGAATGAGTACTTCATCAAAACCCGTGATGCCACTGGTGCTCCTGGATTATTCGATGTACAGAAGATGACTGGAGCACTTCGGATCCTGCAGTATGGCGTGCCTGTTGATGCTATAAACAAATACATTAGAATCAGTGAAAGTACTATAATTGCCGCCTTGAATTTTTTTACCAGATCAATTGTTGCTACCTATGAAGCCGTTTACTTAAGATCCCCAAATGAAGCAGATGTCACCAGATTATTACAAGAAGGAGAGCAGCGTAGGTTTCTTGGAATGTTAGGGAGTTTGGATTGTATGCACTGGCGTTGGGATAAATGTCCAACTGCCCAAGTCGGTGCTTACACTGGACACTACCATAAACCAACAGTTGTACTCGAGGCAGTTGCCTCCTATGACTTGTGGATTTGGCATGCCTGGCTCTCTAAATGATATTACTGTTCTTGATAGGTCGCCTTTATTTCCTGAATTAACTAGAGGATGTGCCCCTGCTGCCAACTACATTATCAATAATCACGCGTACGCCATGGGGTATTAGCTTGCTGATGGTATCTATCCTCGTTGAGCAACGATTGTGAAAACAATATCTCAATCTCAAGGCGCAAAGAGACAACTATTTGCAAGGATGCAAAAGGCATGTCGGAAGGATGTCGAAAGGGCATTTGGAGTGCTCCAAGTACAATTTAATATTATCAGGGTTCCAGCTAGAGGTTGGAATGATGAGGATTTGTACTACATCATGAAGACGTGCTTTGTTTTGCACAACATGATCATTGAAGATGAGCGTAATATTCCAGAAAATGAACGCAGTGCAGTACAACTTGAGATTGATACCAGTAATACCCGTTGTCAAGTGTCACGCAATCCGAATGAGAAGTATGCTCAATTTATGTTGAATCGGCAGATGATTAGATCTATTGAAGCTCATAATGCAATTCGTAATGATCTAATTGAACACTTGTGGTCCCGAGCTGGAGAGTTAGATTAAGTTTGTATTTTATCTTGTTAATGACAGTTAAAGTCTTTTTATTATAATAAAATTATCTTCATTTAATGTTAGTTAATGTATTTTATGTTTTTATTGCCTTTATTTGAAAAAATATATTTATTTTTTTCATTATACTTTATTGAAAATTTTAAATTATACTAAAAATTAGTCAACATTATACATTGCAAAAATAATATTACATTGTTTTGTAGAAAATATTCAAAAATAAAAAATAAAAAACAACATGAAATTTCATTACAAAATAAAAAATGACATTGCAAATAATGACTAACAATTATATCAAAAATTAAATGACATTGCAAAATTTAAAAATACATTATCTCGTAATTATTCATCAGGAGGTAAGGGGAAATAAAAATTTGGGCTACTCACATTTGAGGACCACTTGGCGAAAATCTCATTTTTTCGCATTATGTAATACGCTTTCATCTGAGAGTCCAAATGAGAAATGTCCGTAGTCATTATTATATGTTCTTTATTTTTCATCTCAAAGTCATGTTTTTTCATCTCGAGTTCTTTCATCTCCTGCAATGCTTGAATCATTTTTTTCTTCTCTTTCCTCTTTTTTATTTTCTTTCTCAACAAGGTGTTGATTAAATGTCTCCAATTGTATGCTCATTTTTTGGACTTCAGTTTCAACGACTTGATTTCTCCGAAATAATTCTTTTGCAGTTTTCTTACCTATAGGCCTTTTACCCCTCGCAAAGACACTGCCCTCACCAACAGTTGGATTGTTACCAACACTTGGACTGTTGTCGTCTTCCAGAGAAATGCAGTTATCCATAGGAGAATCAGGGGCTGAATTAGGGGTAAACGTTGTATGCATCCTTGACTTTACTGAATTTATAGGAGCTACATCTTGCCACCTGATATTGTCTTGCAAGATTGGCCAACAATGTTCAAAAGTAAAATGTTTATTTTCATCTTGATGGTATAAAAGTTTTGCTTTAAGCATCTGTATCAAAAAAATTGAAACATTATTTAATTAGTTAATTTTTATACAATACTAGAATAAGAAACTAAATATAATAACTGAAGATGAAAACTTACTATATCAACTTGAGATATCCCACTTGGGTGAAGATTTTCAACTTGCGCTAAACACCTCTGAAATTTGTTATAACATTTCATGATTATACCCCATCGAGATTGAATAGACACTTGTGTTCTTGACTGATCATTTTGAAGCAAGCAATAATTTTCGTAAATTCTCTCCCAAAAGTGAGCATATGATTGCGAAATGCCAACAATTGGGTCTTCCGAAATGTGACACCAAGATTTAGAAATTGCCATATTTTCTTCAATGGTGAATGATTTTCCTCTCTTTGTTTTTAATGAACCTCCCATAGTGATTGGATGAAAAAACCAAAACGAAAATAATTTTAGAGGTTTGTTGTGAAATCAAATTCAAAGAAGAGAGGAGAAAAGAAAAATTACCAAATGTTTGCTATGAAATAAAATTGACATGGAGGGTTTCAATTTATAGAAACTCAAAATATTACCGTTTGGGGGAAATAGCTATTTGAAGATAGCTGTTGTAAAAAAAAATTAATGTTTTTATTTTTGTTTTTTTTTTTTTTAAACCAAACAGAGCACAACAGCTCTTTTTATACAGAATAAGAGCATCCACTGTCCTCGTATAAAACTTTAATGGTTGAGATGATTTCTCTAGAATCTTCCAACCTCCATTCGACTAATATGCACTATCTTCCTCTCCCTCTCACTTGTCTTCCTTCTTCTCAAACCACTCTCACTTCTCCTCTTCCATGATCGAAACCTCTCTCTCTGTGTTTTCACTTTGTCTTCCCTCTCACTCTCTCGCTCTGTCTTCTCTCTCTCTCTCTCTCTCTCTCTCTCTCTCTCTTTTCACTCTTTCTCTCCTTCTCTCTATCTTCCCTCTCCTCAAACTAGTCTCTTCTCATTCTCCATGATTAAAACGTTTCTCTCTCTCTCTCTCTCTTTACCTATAAAACTGTTTTCACTCTCCCTCTCCCTCTCCTCCATCATCCAAACATCTCTCTCTGTTTGTGTCTCTTGTTGTTCAAATTGTGAAATTAAATAAATAGATTCACGAATAAATTAAATAAATAAAAAAACCAAAAACACGTGCTGAGAATTACAACTAAATTACAACAAAAATACACAATACAATAAAATGGTAAAGAAAGCAAACCGAAGCCTGCACGGTAGTAGTTTCCTTAAAGCAGATTTCACTACCTAACGGGTCGAGTGCTTGAGAAATTCTGGCGTCTGTCTCCCAGGATACGACAGTCAAAAACTAGCTACGGCAGAAGCACTTTTTGTCTAACTTAGCGAACAAAACCATGGCAGCACTCTCTCACTGTAGGAACTTTCTAGCAAACTGACTTGTAAAAAGGAAGCAAAAATTTCTGTGTTTGAGACTTGATAGGAGGGTCTCAATTTATACATGTATAGGGGAGAGAGGAGAAGCCTCCAGCCTTTATGTATCACGACCCAAACCCGCCCCTATGGGTTTAGTATCAGAATCGCCAAGAATCCGAGATTAAAGGCCCGCTATATGATATCTGATAACACAAATATTGAGGTATGGCGGAAGCCAAAACAGTAAATAAACAATGTCCAATGAGCTGTGACAGTCTGTATGTAAAAGGATTTTTCATGCATATATACATACACAATACAGAACGGTACGCATAATATTTACAGTCATTCAGAACAGGGACCAAATCCCTATTAACAGTACAGTACAGTGCTATCAGTCTACACAATTATACAAAACAGACACAGAAACAGACAGGGGAAATTAAAACACCCCTAAGCCATAGCTTGACAAGCTCGGAACCTCGCATTGAGGCACAGTGGTTGGCTTGACAAAACTGGAGTTTACCCCGACGCTTCTAGCCACGGTCTAGTGCCTGAACACCTACATATATATATGAGCAGTGAGCTAAAGCCCAGTGAATAACATAATACGTAAAGGGGTTTAGAATGAATGTCCTTACAGTAATGAAAATAGTTCATTGATTCAGTATATCAGTCATTCAGTCATATGTGGTACATCCATTAGCATAACAAGATGCAAGATGGGTCTAAAAGACCGAATAAAGACAAAGAGGGTCTTGAGAGACCAATACCAATGATGGCCATCAATCGAAGAAATGAGTGGTTCCAACAAGGGAACCAACAGAGATCTCTGTAACAATAACAATCAGTAACAGTAGTTGCTAAGGATGCCACAATACAATTCAGAATATATGACATACATTCATTCAGTTAACATAGCAGTTCAGAAATAGTACAGTTCAATTGTTCAGAAGATAATCATTTTTAAACATATCTTTACACAGTTGTTACTCACATAGTTCTGGGCTACAATTAGGCTAGAGCGTGTCTCCAGTCGCCAACCCTACACAGTTTACAGAACGAACACACACTAAGCTACACAGTTGGCAAAGATAATAACTTAATCCCTAATTGCCTCGTTGTGTTCTACCTCTATATCCTCATTAAGATATCTTAAACATGCCCTAGGAATGCCTAGGATGGAATGAGGATGCAAAGATGCACTTTTAAAAAAATTTCAAAAAACAGGGGTCCGCTCGAGCGTGGCTTTCTTCGCTCGAGCGGACATGCAAACAAAGAAGCTCTGCTCGAGCGTGACTTCCGTCGCTCGAGCGGACTGTAAGCTACTCGCTTCGGCGGGATGCTCAAAATTCACGCTCGGACGAAGCGCCGACCTCGCCGGCGTGAGACACAAGTCCTCACTCGAGCGTGGATTCTCTCGCTTGAGCGGACTGTAAGCTCATGCAAAGTACTAGATGCACACATTTCACGCTCGAGCGTCACTTTTCTCGTTCGAGCGGAAGGCATGATCACAGTATAGCGATCCCGGTATTCCCTTACAGTATTTGTCGTATTCCGGACCTTGGTTCCGTGGAGTTGGTAGTTGTATCCATCTTATTGTCATCCTTTGATTCCTTTTATTTGAATTTTAGTATGTGTTGGGCGTGTTTCGAGCGAGGAGGTTGAGCCTTGGGCAAATTTCTTGTTGCTCAGTTTTTGGTCTTTACGCTCGAGCGGACGTTCCTACGCTCGAGCGGAGTTCACATCATTCCGGCATCTCGCGTCCCTGCAAAACCTCTGCAGGTGTGATTCTTGCGCTCGAGCAGGTTTCCTGCGCTCGAGCGGATCGCGCTCGAGCTGGATTGTTGGTGTGAGTTCTGGGAGAGGGAGACTTACGCTCGAGCAGACTGGTTTTCACGCTCGAGCGAAGGTGCTTTATTCGTGTGTGTTGGCGCTCGAGCGTACCTTCTTGCGCTCGAGCGGACCATGTCTTTTGTTCTTTACGCTCGAGCGCTCTGTTTTCCGCTCGAGCGGACCTGTCGTATATCAGATGACTTTGAGGCATTTTTGAATCACTTTTCACTTTCCTTTCTCTCTCTTACTTTCTAAAAAGTCATTTTGAGAGCTCCTCTCTCTAGAAACTCCCTTCTCTCTAGGGTTTGATCTAGTTAGAGGGTGTTCTTTACCTTTGGCCTTTGCAAAAAGGTTGTTGATTGTCGAGGGCGTCGTTTTGATCCAAAAAGTTTGGAGTTTGGAGCACGTTGGGTTTTGGCCTTCACCCCGTTGGAGCTCTAACTTCGAGGTAGGGATAACCTACTCCATCTTATGAATTTTGCCTTTGAATTTTGGCATTTTGATATGTTGAGGGTTGTTGGGTAATTTTGAGAAAGTTTGGGTCTTTTGTGTATTTTTACAAAAGTTGGGGTTTTATTTAAAATAAACCTATATGCAAGATTTGGCATAGAGAAACGAGATTAATGTTGGAACATTGATAGAAATGGAACCTTAGGGTTGTTTTGTGAATTATGGTAATTTACCCTAATTGGTTTAATTAATTAGTGCATGTAATTAATTAAAGTAAATGAGGAATTGGGTTGAGAATGTTGAAATTGGGAATGTATGGGACTAAAGGGTGTAGTTGAATCATTCATTACTCACCTAGTTGAAATGTTGATATATTATCCATTTGTGCATTTATTTCCTGCTTAGAGATAATTGCTTTGTACTACCGGTGGAGGGTAGTATTGATTGTTGTAGACAATGCATGATGATTAGGCAAACTAAAACTAATCAATTGGATGTGTCATAGAGTATGACGGTTGGAAGAATACATTAAATTTATGTATTGATTGATTGTGCATATGACCAATGTGTTTATATGCATTATGTGTAGACGGTGGATGGAATACATTAACTTTATGTGTTGATTGATTGCGTATATGATTCTGTGTTTATATGCATTGCTTGTGTATGAGAGGAGATGGGGGATGTACTCCACGGTTTAGGGGAAGATGGGGGATGTACCTCTAAATCGGTTAATGGTTATAGGGAGATAGGGGATGAACCTGGGGATGCAGCTCATATGCTCTCCCATTGTAGTTATGATACAGCTCATATGCTTATCGATTGAAGTGTTGATACAGCTCATATGCTTATCAATTGAAGTGTTGTTTGTTTGATTTGATATAGCACTAACATGTATATCATCATCGTTTTGTGAAGTACGGAAGTGTCTGGATTGATTTGATATAGCACTAAAATGTATATCGTTATCAGTTGTGAAGTATAGAAAATGTTTCTATGTTAAGTTGATACAACACCAACATGTGTATCATAAATAAAGTATGGAAGTGGTTTATGTGTTTTTGATACAACACCAACGTGTGTATCTTTAATGAATTTTCGAAAGTGTTTTAATGATGAATCATAGTCTCATCAAATGTTTTGACCAGAGTACTGAGCCTAGTTTTCAAGCTCAAAGTCGAATAAGAAATGGAAGGTGAATTGTAACATAGACTTAATTATTTTGGAATTGTAAAATGAGGTAAGTGAATGTGTGAGTGTTGACCATCTATTAGTTGCTAATATTTTAGTCATTGTTCATAGTTGGTTTAGTGTATTTCTACTGGGCTGTGGCTCACCCTATATGGGAACATCATTTTCAGGTACAGGTAGCGTGACACCTCCAAGGACATAGCTTGGAAGGCTAGAGGCGGATATCATTTTTATTGTCCTATTCTTTTGATGTATTATGTGTAGATTCAAGCCAAGGGCTTAATGTGTAATCGAGTTAGTACTCTCTTTTGTAACCAAGTGTTAACTTGGAAAGATGTAAGCCCTTTAGGGCATTAGCTTTTGCTGTTAATATGTAATATCTTTTGTAATGAAAAACTTTGATGATTAGAAACTGTTGGTCTTCCTTATATTAATGCATGTTTATATTGATGGGTTTAGTACTTTTTTTTGAGGGCGTTACACACAGAGTGTACGCTCGAGCGTGGAGTTCCTCGCTCGAGCATGGGCCCAAAATCTGGAAATTCCATATTTGACCCTCAAGCTCAAAACAAGTTTAAAGGCACTAAATTCGATCCTCTTGGGTCCAATTTCTAGAAAACATTTGTAAACACATAGAATAACATGTTTCAAAACTCAATTTGTAAAATCAAGGCCCAAGGGTATTTTAATTAAATCCATTTTCAAACCCAATTTCATGAACAAGATTGAACATGCAACATGCATGAATTTAAACCACTTCCAAGCTTCAAATACATGCTCAAAAGAGTCTATATCTTCAAAAACAAGATGAATTCATGGTCCATAGTAAAAATGTGAACATGCATGTACACTTTCATGAAGGACAACATCAAAACTCAAGGATGTAAACATGCATGCATGAATTAAGCCCAAATTCAACATAATTTGACTAAACCTTGACTTAGATCACTAGAAGCTCATGAATCATGCAAGAACAAGCTTAAACACAACAATGAGAGGTTGAATTTCCTTACCTAAGTCTTGAATTAGAGGTGTAGGAGCTTAATTATGAAATCAACCTTCAATTTCTTTAATATCAAGCAAAAGTGAGATGAAATCAACTCTTCTAGTTTCTCTCTCTCTATGGTCGGCAATAACAAGGAGAATGGCTGATGAATTATGTTGTTTCTAATGTAATAAGGCTTCAAAAGATATTAGGTAGTGGTCCACTCAATGGTCTAATGGTAAATAAGTCCAACTCTCTTAATTTGGCTTAATTTACTCTAATTTAATCATACCAAATCAGTTTTCAGATAAATATGCCATAAAATCTTATAAATTCTAATGATCATAAAACATCAATCGATTTCAAATTCAGCCACCAATAAGGCCTTCAATTAGCAGTTTAAACACAAAGACATAAACAGATAATTTGGCAATCAAACAGATAGAATTGCAATTTAACTAACATACTCAATCAATTCAGTTCTAGATTTCAGTCAGTCAGTTCAGTATTTCAATCAGTTCAATTACCCATCATAATTAGTCTCAGTTTACAATAATCAGTAATTAATCGGTAAGCAGTGGTAAGGGTTGTTACATTATGGCTGGTCACTAATGTACCATTAACCTCTGCAATAAAGGCAGGAGTTATAAACCCCATTAATGCACTATTAAACTCTGCAATAAAGGCAAAAGTTACAAACCCCATTAACTCTTTCATGAAGCTAACTTCATGGGGCAATTTCTCATTTAATTCTCAATGATTTTTGGCCATTCTATTTGTGGTGTAAAGATCTCATTGCAAAGTATCTAAACCCATTTGGACCTAACACAATAGACGGTTGGGACCCACTTTAATATTTAATTAAAGTCACCAAAAAATCATTTTTTCCAACAATCCCCCACATAAATAAAAATTGACTGAATGACTCAACAAATGGACATTGTTCAACAATAAAGACTTGGAGAGAGTTTAACGGACTAACCTCGACATCAGAGGAGGTAGCTTTTGGCTTTGAACCTCTCCTAGTGAAACCTATCGAGTTTACTGGCTGATCAGTGAATATGACATCTTGAACTGCTCTGCCATTTATGTAAACTGAGACAATAGATCTCACACAGGAATTACTCCTACCACCATTCTATTCTCACTGGTGTGCCCTGTATGGCCCTGGGTACTAGCCTGGTTCAGCGAGTGATTTCAAAGAATCTTAGCCTGCCCAATTCTTCTAGAAGCGGCCTCACTTCACACTCACATAGGTGACTCTACTTGAGTATCCTACTATACTTAGCTCAACAGCTTAACACACTAGAGTCATTAAAAGCTCAGCTTAACCTCTACACTTGCAAGTATCACTGATAGAAGGAATGGCTGGAGGTTTAACCTCCTTAGTGACATACCACCGTTACACGCAATTAGGTTGTCCCATTGAACCTAGATCTTGGGATCTCCAGTCAACTAGGTTGGGATTTCCGTTTTGGTAACATTACTAAAGGCCTTAACCCTATTCCTCTTGACAACGTTTTTACTAACTCTCGAGTTAACCCTTTGGTTAGCGAATCCGCAATGTTATCCTTAGACTTTACATAGTCTAGAGAGACAATTCCATTAGAGAGTAGTTGTCGTATGGAATTATGTCTACAACAAATATGTCTAGACTTTCCATTATACATATAACTCTGTGCCCGTCCAATCGCCGATTGGCTATTGCAATGAATACAGATAACAGGCACAGGTTTCAGCCAACGTGGAATATTCTCAACGAACTAGCGAAGCCATTCAGCCTCTTCAGTTGCTTTATCCAATACAATAAACTCAGATTCCATCGTTGATTTCGATATACACGTTTGCTTAGAAGATTTCCAAGACACGACTGCCCCTCCGAGGGTAAACACATAACCACTAGTGGATTCGGAGTCCTTTATATCAGATATCCAATTAGAGTCACTATACCCCTCTAATTCTGCTGGATATCTGGTATAATGCAGCCCATAATCCCGGGTGTAGCGTAGATAACCTAAAATCCTCATAATGCCTTTCCAATGAGTGGCATTTGGATTACTCGTGTATCTACTAAGCCTGCTAATAGAATAGGCTATATCCGGCCTTGTACAACTCATCAAATACATCAAACTTCCAATGACCTAAGAATATTCTAGCTGAGAGACACTCTCACCATTATTCTTGGTCAAGTGTAGACTCACGTCTACCGGTGTCTTAGACACACTTGTATCTGATTTACTAAGTTTCTCAAGTATTTTCTCAACATAGTGAGATTGAGAAAGTACAATATCACTAGATGTTCTGGTAATCTCAATACCTAGAATGACATCTGCAAGGCCCATATCTTTCATGTCAAACTTTGAGTTTAACATTCTCTTGGTAGTTTGAACCATTTCATCATTACTACCAACAATGAGTATGTCGTCTATGTATAGACACAAAATGACATAACGTCTGTCAGTGTCTTTAACATATATGCACTTGTCACACTCATTGATTCTAAATCCGTTTAAAAACATAGCGTTGTCAAACTTCTCATGCCATTGCTTAGGAGCTTACTTCAAACCATACAATGATTTGACAAGCTTACAGACTTTTTTACTTTGTCCTGGAGTTGAAAACCCCTCGGGTTTCTCCATGTAGATTTCTTCATTCAAATCTCCATTTAAGAAAGCTGTCTTTACATCCATCTGATATATCTCCAGACCACGTAAAGCGGCTATCGCAATTACCATGTGAATCGATGTAATTCTTGTCACAGGTGAATACGTATCAAAGTAATCCAGGCCCTCTCGCTGCCTATATCCTTTGATAACTAGTCTAGCTTTATAAATATCAATTGACCCATCAGCCTTCATCTTTCTTCTAAAGATCCATTTACTCCCCAAGGCCTTACTACCTAGGGCTAGATCAACCAACTCCCAAGTATGGTTCTGTAAGATGGAGTCAATTTCACTCTTAATAGCTTCTTTCCATAAGGGACTGTCAGGTGAAGTCACGGCTTCATGGAAAGTTCGAGGTTCTCCCTCTAACATATAAGTCAAGAAGTCTGAACCAAAGGACTGTGCAGTCCTAGCCCTTTTACTCATTCTCGGCTCATTTATATCCTTAACTTGATCATCTAAGTGATCATTTGTTTGATTAGCTATGTGATCATTGTCACTTTCAACCTCTTTCATATAAGTCAAGAAGTCTGAACCAAAGGACTTTGCAGTCCTAGCCCTTTTACTCATTCTCGGCTCATTTATATCCTCAACTTGATCATCTAAGTGATCATTTGTTTGATCAGCTATGTGATCATTGTCACTTTCAACCTCTTTCATGGAACTCGGAATACATTTTCAAAGAAAGATGATAGTATTCTTGTGTATATCTGGAATAGCAAACTGAACCACAAGAAATCGATATGCACTGCTATATTGTGCATAACTGTTGAATACAAAGTCAACGAATTTTTAGGCTTATCCTAACCCTCTTGGGTTTAGGTATTCCCGCCTTTTGCATGACACCCCCACATTTGTAGAATTTATACAAAGTCTTTTGGCCTTTTCCAAAAAATCATACAGTATCTTAAACAATTCCTTGTGTCATAATGATTGTGAAACTCTCAAAATCATAACACAGTAAATACATTCCCAGACTATCATCAACCGAATTAATATTTGGTCCAACCTATCACTCTGAAGTCAATAGTCTTACTACTAGGAAACACAAATCCAGTGTTCAATAGTCTACTATTCGGAACTTCATAACATGGCCAATAGTCTTATCACTAAGAATCACTAATTTCTCAGCATGTGGTCAGTAGACTTTCTACTACTAGGAATCACAATATCTTAACCTGTGATCTGTAGTCACATTACTACTAGGAATCACAATGTCCTGGCATAGGATCAATAGACTCTTTCATTATTCGGAATCATCATGCCTTGACATATGATCAGTAGCCTCTCCACTACTAGGAATCATCATGTCTTGACATGTGATCAGTAATCTGTTCACTACTAGAAACCACAATCTCATAACTGTGTAGCCAGTGGTCTAACACCTCCTAGGAAACACCAGTTTTCTATCTCTGTGATCAGTGATCTTATACTCACTAGGAGCCACCAATTTAAGAATATATTTGGAATTTAAAAAATTCAAAAATATGTTCACCCACCCTAACAAGTTGTCTCATCTTTGCTTTCAAGCAAAGTCATATAGCAAACATATATGCTATAATTGACACAATGATAGCATACTAATTGCCTCTGATTAATTCAAAAATGTTCTCAGGCAATCTTATGATTTCCTTTAATCACACTTGATCTCTCTAGATCTTGTTTTAAGAATCTCCCAAGGCTTAACGTTGTCAGATGGAATAATATTTTTGTTGTCACCTCTTGAAGCCATTTCTGAAAAATCACAACAGAATTTCATTATTCTGTTTTTTCCATAAACTAAACTTAACACTAGAAAATCCACTGTTGGAAATTTAATTCAAAATTAGTCTCACCACTTAACCTAGAATCGAACATGGTCAAGAATGTTCCTAGGAAGACTGGAGAGGTCACATCGGTCCCACTTAAAACCCAGTTAACCTTTTGACAAAACTTTCAAGAGCATGTTGACTCCTAGTCCATAGGAAACAAATTTAAAATTAAGTTTTCCAGGGGATAAACCAGGTTATAACAAACCAATTCCCAAGCAAATAAAATTTGCTACCAAAATTATACCACTCATAAAAGTTAACCGGTACTCCCAGAACTAAGCCCATGATTTCTGAATAAAAATCAGAGATATTTTAGCTAATGCTAAAATTTGATTTCTTTTCTCAAAACCACAACACTTTGGAAATAATCAGATTATAAACCAAAACACTTTGAAAATAATCATATTATAATCAAAGATTTTCTCCAAACTTGGTTTTCCAACACTTTGGGAATAAAATGATTAAACCCAGATACTTCCGCAAACCCCAAAGGTTTGAAACCAAATCTGTCTTAGTTGTCATTTCTAAACAAATATGAACTATTCTTTAGCCAAAGCTAAACACTTTGGTTTCTATCACAGAAAACCAAACCAAGTTCCAAACTTACAAGCAATTTAAAAATTGCTAAACAACTACAGGCATATAAAATGCTTCTAACAAAACAAGCAAATAAAACTTGCTACCACAAATTGGTAAACAAACCAACTAAATCTCAAGCAAAACATTCTTCAACATCTAAATAAAATAGCTAATCCATAAAGATTCTATTTAGTCCAAAAGCCTATCCACGCTTAGGTATTCCTATTCAACACAAAAGTTAGTAGTCCAAACATTTTTTATTTTTACATCCCAAATACTATTTATTTGGTTTTGTATTTGTTTTTCCATTCCCTTTCGCATAAGTATTTCTGTAAAGAAAGCTAGCAGAAAAAACCACAACAAAATACAAACAAATAATCTAAGCAAAAAATAAATATAATAAATAATTGAAACCATCTAGCCAACTATTTATAAAATTAACCAATGAATTAAAATGTCAATTAAATTAAAACTTAAAAATAAAGTTTAATAGTCATGAGTTATGAATGAATTTAATTCATAATAAACATTTAAACTAATAACTCCAAATAGATAAGTTAAGTTCAAAATTAATGCACCCAATTAAATAATTCAGATTAATGCACCCAATTAAATTCAGATTAATGAACTCAATTAAATTACACAATATTCATGTACATAAATTCATACAAGTTACAAAACTCTATAACTCCAAAATAAAGTAAACTAAAATTAATAGGCAAGAATTATAAATAATTGTTAGAAACCAATTACCATTTAACAATTAACATGCAAAAAATTCTAAAGATTAAATCATGTAAGAAAACTAAAAGTTAGAAACTAAATAACATGTCAAAACTTGCATAATTTACAAATATTGAATTTCCAGGAAAAAACCAGTGGACCAAAAACCATAAAATTGAAAGTCTATGAGCATGTGTAAATTTATGAAAAAAAAAATTCAACAGTGGGCACGGTTGTAATAGGCAGCAAGCACATCTGTTCTATTGTTTATTTATTATTATAATACCAAACATGCAACTAAAATCAAAACATGACAAACTCAAAAGTTATGCAAATCATATTAAAAAAAACTGGAAGCAAACAACCATAAATTATCTAATAAACGTAAACTAATTATCTAATAAATTGGATTGCAACCATAGACAATGAGAAGTAAAACAGTAGCATGCAATCTTATGAATCTAATTATATAATTTATGAAAACATCAAAAATCTATTTTGAGCTTGTTGTTCAAATTGTGAAATTAAATAAATAGATTCACGAATAAATTAAATAAAAAAAAAACCAAAAACACGTGCTGAGAATTACAACTAAATTACAACAAAAATACACAATATAATAAAATGGTAAAGAAAGCAAACCGAAGCCTACACGGTAGCAGTTTCCTTAAAACAGATTTTGCCGCCTCACGGGTCGAGTGCTTGAGGAATTCCGGTGTCTGTCTCCCAGGATACGATGGTCAAAAACCAGCTACGGCAGAAACACTTTCTGTCTAGCTTAGCGAACAAAACCATGGCAGCACTCTCTCACTGTAGAAACTTTCTAGCAAGCTGACTTGTAAAAATGAAGCAAAAATTTTTGTGTTTGAGACTTGACAGGAGTGTCTCAATTTATACATGTATAGGGGAGAGAGAAGAAGCCTCCAGCTTTCATGGCTGGTCACTAATGCACCATTAACTTCTGTAATAAAGACAGGAGTTACAAACCCCATTAATGCACTATTAAACTCTGTAATAAAGGCAAAAGTTACAAACCCCATTAACTCTTTTATGAAGCTAACTTCATAGGGCAATTTCTCATTCAATCTCAATGATTTTTGGCCATTTTATTTGTGATGTAAAGATCTCATTGCAAAGTATCTAGACCCACTTGGACCCAACACAATAGAAGGTTGGGACCCACTTTAATATTTAATTAAAGTCACCAAAAAACCATTTTTTCCAACATCTTTATCCTTGAGCTCAAGTCTTCTCCGATCTCTTTACTTTCCGATAACGATTTTTGAAACTCAATTCTCGTGATGGCTTGAAACCAGATCTTCAAAGAACTCAAGCATCTCCAGAAGAATCTTCAAATAACACAATCTAGTATGTTTGCTAAAGTTTTCTTAATTATTTATTTTGATGTTTGGTTTAATTTTTGCTTTTCTTATTTTTGTTCATCCATCTATTTTTGTTTATCCATTTATTTTATTTTGATCTTCAAAGAACTGAAGCCTATTTTGATTTGGTTTATTGTGATAATATCCATCTGATTTGGTTTGGTTTATTGTGATAATATCCATCTGATTTGGTTTGGTATATTGTGATAATATCCATCTGATTTGGATCGACTGATTTGGTGATAAATGATTAAAAAAAAAATAAGAGAAACCGAATTTGGGTTTGTCAAATTTATTCTGAAATTTGTTAATTTGGCAACAAAATTAAAAATTGGGTTTGATTCTCATATTTGGGTTTGATTCTTATTTTTTTGGGTTCCCTACTGTTTCAATTCTGTTTTTTTTCAACTGAATTTGGTGCCAAAAATCTATTGATATTTGCTGATCTGGCAAGTTTGGTAGCTGCTATTCAACTTGCCACATTTGAGAACAGATATGGCATCTGCTATCTTTGGCAAGTAGAATAGCAGGCCATTGGAGACCCTCTTTTTGCTATTCTTGTCAAATTCTAATGAAGCTGCTATTCAACCTGCCAAAGCTAAAATTTGACAAGAATGGCAAAAAGAGAGTCTCTAATGGCCTGCTATTCTATTTGCCAAAGATAGCATATACCATATTTTTTTTATCAAATTTGACAGGTTGAATAACAGCTGCCAAACTTGCCAAATCAGCAAATATCAACAGATTTTTGGCACCAAATTCAGTTGAAAAAAATAGAATTGAAACAGTAGGGAACCCAAAAAATTTAGAATCAAACGCAATTTTTAATTTTGTTGCCAAATTAACAAATTTCAGAATAAATTTGGCAAACCCAAATTCGATTTCTCTTAATTTTTTTTCAAATCATTTATCACCAAATCAGATGGATATTATCACAATAAACCAAACCAAATCAGATGGATATTATCAGAATAAACCAAACCAAAAGAGGCTTTAGTTCTTTGAAGATCAAAATAAAATAAATGGATGAACAAAAATAGATGGATGAACAAAAATTAAACCAAACATCAAAATAAATAATTAAGAAAATTTTAGCAAACATGCCAGATTGTGTTCTTTAAAGATCTTTCTAGAAATGCTTGAGTGCTTTGAAGATCTAGTTTTAAGCCATCGCGAGAATTGAGTTTCAAAAATCGCGATCACCTTAGATCCACATCAATAACCAGAAAAATAAACAAAAAATCAAAGCATATATATATATGAGTAGGGCTGCAAATGAATCGAGCTATTCATAAACAAGCTCAATTTGGCTCGACTCGTTAAGGGCTCGGCTCGGCTCGGCTCGACTTGACTCAATTCGTTTAGTAAACGAGCTGACCTCGAGCTTGCATAAGGTCGGCTCGTCAAACTCGGCTTGTTTATCTTTATTTAAATTATATAGTAAATACATTATTTATATATTAAATAATATTAAAAAAATTTATTAAGCCGAGCCGAGCAGAGCTCAAGTTTTATTAATGTTAACGAGCCGAGCCTAGCTCTAGCCTAGTTTCTTATCGAGTCAAGCTCGAGCTCAATAAACAAGCTCGATAAGTAAACGAGCCAAGCTTGAGCTTAGAAAAGCTTGGCTCGGCTTGATTTGTTTACAGCCCTATATATGAGTATGTATATAGATGGAGATCATATCAAAGAGAGAGAGAGAGAGAGAGAGAGAGAGAGTGGAAATGGGGGGCGATTATGTGGAGGTGAAGACTTGGCACCAAGGAGAGAGAGAGAGAGAGAGAGAGAGAGAGAGAGAGAGAAAGTAGAGAGATCGGTGAAGACTTGAGCTCAAGGACAGAAACACAGACAGAGAGTCGTTTGGATGATGGAAGAGAGTGAGAGGAATAGTGAAAACAACTTCATATGTAGAGAGAGAGAGAGAGAGATGTTTCGATCATGGAGGAAGAGAAAGGACTGGTTTGAGGAGAGGGAAGACAGACAGAGAGAGGAATAGTGAAAATAGAGAAAAATGTAAGACAGAGTGAGAGAGTGAGAGAGAAGAAGTGAAAACAGAGAGAGAGGGAAGACAGAGTGAGAGAGAAGAAGTGAAAACAGAGAGAGAGAAAGGTTTCGATCATCGAGAAGGAGAAAGGAGAGTGGTTTGAGGAGAGAGAAAACAAAGTGAGAGGGAAAGGAAGACGGTACATATCAATTGAAAGGAGGTTGGATGATTCTAGAGAAATCATCTCAACCATTGAAGTTTTATACGTGGACGGTGGAAATGCTCTCATTCTGTATAAAAAGAGTCGTTGTGCTCTGTTTGGTTTTAAAAAAAAAAACAAAAACATTAATTTTTTTTTACAACTATCTTTAAACGACTATTTGCCCCCAAATGGTAATATTTTGAATTTCTATAAATTGAAACCCTCCATGGCAATTTTATTTCACAGCAAACATTTGGATTTAATTTTTCTTTTCTCCTTTCTTCTCTGAATTTGATTTCACAGCAAACCTCTAAAATTATTTTCGTTTTGGTTTTTTCATCCTATCACTATGGAAGGTTCATCAAAAACAAAGAGAGAGAAATCATTCACCATTGAAGAAGATATGGCAATTTGTAAATCTTTGTGTCACATTTTGAAAGACCCAATTGTTGGCATTTTGCAATCGTATGCTCACTTTTGGGGAAGAATTTACGAAAATTATTGCTTGCTTCAGAATGATCAGTCAAGAACACAAGTGCCTATTCAATCTCGATGGGGTATAATCATGAAATGTTGTAACAAATTTCAGGGGTGTTTAGCGCAAGTTGAAAATCTTCACCCAAGTTGGATATCTCAAGTTGATATAGTAAGTTTTCATCTTCAGTTATTATATTTAGTTTCTTATTCTAGTATCGTATAAAAATTAACTAATTAAATAATGTTTCAATTTTTTTGATACAGATGCTTAAAACAAAACTGTTATACCATCAAGATGAAAACAAACATTTTGCTTTTGAACATTGTTAGCCAATCTTGCAAGACAATATCAGGTGGCAAGATTTAGCTCCTATGAATTCGGTAAAGTCAAGGATGCACACAGCGTTTACCCCTAATTTAGCCCCCGATTACCCTATGAATAACTGTATTTCTCTGGAAGACGACAACAGTTCAACTGTTGGTAACAATCCAACTGTTGGTGAGGCCAGTGTCTCTGCGAGGGATAAAAGGCCTATAGGTAGGAAAGTTGCAAAAGAATTATTTCGGAGAAATCAAGTCATTGAAACTAAAGTCCAAAAAATGAGCATACAATTGAAGACATTTAACTAACACCTTGCTGAGAAAGAGAAGAAAAAATAATTCAAGCACTGTAGGAGATGAAAGAACTCGAGATGAAAAAACATGACTTTGAGATGAAAAAGGACGAACATGTAATAATGACTACGAACATTTCTCATTTGGACCCTCAAATGAAAGCGTATCACACAATGTGAAAAAAATGAAATTTTCGCCAAGTGGTCCTCAAATGTGAGCAATCCAAATTTTTATTTCCCCTTACCTCCTGATGAATAATTATGGGATAATGTATTTTTTTAATTTTGCAATGTCATTTTTTATTTTGTAATGAAATTTCATGCTTTTTTTATTTTTTATTTTTGAGTATTTTCTACAAAACAATGTAATATTATTTTTACCATGTATAATGTTGACTAATTTTTAGTATAATTTAATTTTTTCAATAAAGTATAATGAAAAAAATAAATATATTTTTTCAAATGAAGGCAATAAAAAGATAAAATACATTAATTGATATTAAATGAAAATAATTTTATTATAATAAAAAGACATTAACTGACATTAAATGACATTAACTGTCATTAAAAAGATAAAATACAAACTTAATCTAACTCTCCAGCTCGAGACCACAAGTGTTCAATTAGATCATTACAAATTGCATTATGGACTTTAGTAGATCTAATCCTCTGCTGATTCAATATAAATTGAGCATACTCTTCGTTCGGATCGCGTGACACTTGACAACAGATATTACTAGTATCAGTCTCAAGTTGTGTTGCACTGCGTTCATTTTCTGGAATATTACGCTCGCCTTCAATGATCATATTGTGCAAAATAATGCACGTCTTCATGATGTAGTACAGATCCTCATCACTCTAACCTCTAGCTGGAACTCTAACAATATTAAATCGTGCTAGGAGCACTTCAAATTCCCTTTCGATATCCTTCCGACATGCCTCTTGCATCCTCGCAAATAGTTGTCTCTTTGCGCCTTGAGGTTGAGGTATTGTTTTCACAATTGTTGCCTAACGAGGATAAATACCATCAGTAAGATAATATCCCATGATGTACGCGTGATTATTGATGGTGTAGTTGGCAGCAGGGGCACGACCTCTAGTTAATTCAGCAAATAAAAGCGACCTGTCAAGAACAGTAATATCATTTAGAGAGCCAGGCATGCCAAAGAAAGCATGTCAAATCCACAAGTCATAGGAAGCAACTGCCTCGAGTACAACTGTTGGTTTGTGGTAATGTCCAGTGTAAGCACCGACTTGGGCAGTTGAACATTTATCCCAACGCTAGTGCATACAATCCAAACTCCCTAACATTTTTGGAAACCCGCATTGCTCTCCCTCTTGCAATAATCTAGAGATATCTGCTTCATTTAAAGATCTTAAGTAAACGGCTTCATAGGTAGCAACAATTGATCTGGTAAAAAAATTCAAAAAGGCAATTGCAGTACTTTCGTCGATTTTTATGTACTTGTCTATAGCATCAGCAGACACGCCGTATTGCAGGATCCAAAGTACTGCAGTCATCTTCTGTACACCGGATAGTCCAAGAGCACCAGTGACATCACGGGTTTGGATGAAGTACTCATTCACTTGTTGAATATCATGTAAGATACTAACAAACAATGACCGCCTCATTAGAAAACGTCTTCGAAAGTATTTTTCTGGATAGACATGATTATTTGCAAAGTAATCTCTATAAATTTGTTCGTCGCTTTTAACCCTCTCACGATTAATGTATCGACAACCACTTGTGGAACCAACATGTCTGGTTGGTTGGTTTAGGCTTAACACTTGTATTTTTTGTTGTTGTGTTGTGAACAGGTGCATCATGATGATGAAGATTCATCAAAATCTCCATTGATATGGCTTTAGTCAAATTGTTTATTGTAGGTAGATGAGTGAGTAGGTGAATATAAAAATTGTAGAAAATCTTGTGTTATATTTATAGAGAAAATTATGGGTGGGTGAATGATGAATGGTTGATGGGTGGGTGAATAATGGATGATTGTTGGATGGGTAGTTCACTACAACATATAAGAGTTTTAGAGACCAAATTTTTTGATCTCTAAAAATTAAAATTTTGTTGCAAAAGACATTCAGGGATCAATTTCTATCGTTGCAAGGATAGTCGCTAGTCAAAAACAAGGCTTTTAGAGACAAAATTTTAAAAATGTCACTAATAAATAGACTTTTAGTGACAAAATAATTTGGTCTCAAAATGGTTTAATTTTTTAGACAAAAAATTTGGTCCCAAAATGATAATAATTCATCACTAATGTTTAATTTTCGTTGCTAAAAATATAATGACAACACTTTTCGCAACAAAAATATTTAGTCCCTAAAAAATAATTTTGTCCCTAAATTTTGGTCTCTAAAACCTTCATTTTTTGTAGTGGTTGTTGCTGAATGAATGCTGGATTAATAATGGATGGTTGTTGGTGATTGGTTGTTAGTAAATGAATAATGGGTGAATGATGGATGATTGTTAGTAGATAATTGGTGATTGTTTATTTTTTATGTGTAGTTAAAAAAAATTATTAAATATGTAGTGATATGTTTTTTGATGGGATGAATTATATTTTTTTTTCCAATTTTTCAATTTTTTTTCATGTTTTATATTTGTCTAGTTGGGAAGAATAATATGAATATATAATTTTTTTTACAAAAAAGTAAAAAAATGTCACAAAAGACAAAAAATAAACAAAAATAAAATAACAAAAAAAATCTATATTCAAACAACACCTACAAACTTGAAGAGAAAGTTGGTTGAGATTTGCCAAAATAACAAATGACTATTGGAACACTTTTGCTATAATTTAGCAAAATAGAACTATTCATTGCCAAATTATAGTAACAATAGTTGGAGATGCTCTAATAAATAATTTTCTCTTAATTTTCTTAGTAAATGGAGAAAAAAAATCCTAATTCAACCGAGACCCATTTTTGTCATCCCATCATTTAGAACAAAGAAAACTATTATTTTGAAGAAATTTTTAAAAATTATTGAAAAAAATTATAATTATAATTAATATTTATAATGTTTATAATCTTTTTATAAATATAATTTCTCTTTTAAGAATATAATATTGGAGTAATTTCACAAACAAGGCCAAGATTGGTTTTTACAAGGGTTTATGTTTGGTCGGTTTGACTTTAAATATTAAGTTAATAATACCAAAATTACTCAACTATTAATGAATATTATTTTATTCTTTATTTATAAACTCATATAAATTAATCTTATCATTTTCACCTTTTTTAGACCATTTTAAAAAATAATATATTTGTATAATTTTTATAATTGATCAATTTATATGAATTCATAAGTGAGGAGTAAATTAATACTTGTGAATAATTAAAGAGTCTTGATTTAAATATTATAGGAAAATTTACATGTCAGTGAGATTTTTAAAAAATATTTACAAATTGATAAAAAAAAATTATAATTTTACTTTTTAATATTTATAAAATTTTTTTTACTAATTTAAAAATATTTTTTCAAATACTTACGTTAACATGCCATTTTAGTTGAAAAATTACTATGAAACCTAAAGAGGAACAAATTTTCAAGTCTCAAAACCATTAGTAGACTTTCCCTTAGTAGGGGTATGTGCGATGTAGTGTAGTGTAGCGTTGGTAGTTTAGAAGTAAAATTATAAATTGAATGGCAGATTGATAGATTGGTAAATCATTATTTGAACGATTTTGGGTGAATTGAAAAATATTATACCTAATTCTCAAGCCTTTGCATAAAATTGCATAAAACATAATGCTAAGTTGTATAATATTTTATATATATAACACAAATTAATTTTACATAATATTTTTCATATATAACTATTAATTTATAATAAATTTCACATATTAAATCTCTTTTTTACTTATTTTTATTTTGATATTTTATTATAAGTTAAAAAATATATACTATATGTATTAACTATGGCAGAACGAAGCGGTTTTAAAGACGAATTATAAATTTTAAAATTTAAACCACAGTTAACGAATATAATAGTACAAATTAATGCGAATTAGTGCAGTTTTAATGAATTGAGTAGTATTTTACACAACCCTAACCGTTAGTACATGTTTTTATAAAAAGTCAAAAAATTACAAAATTAAAAAAATATATATTTGAAACCTCCAAATTTTTTAAAATTTTTTTACCTATAATAATATATCAAGATAATTTTTAATTTTTAATTTGCCACGTTCAATACTTCATTCCCTTTCTTTTTTTTTTTTTTTTTTTTTTTTTAGGTCCTGCCACCCGGTATCCGACCCATCGGGCCAACTAATCCGGATCGGGGCTTAGTTCTGGCTGGTTAGGTTCAACACCCCTCCCAATTGGCGTTGCGGGGGATCGAACCGTAGTCCTCCCTACCAAGCCGAGCGCCAATCACCACTCGGCCAACAACCAATTGGTAATACTTCATTCCCTTTCCTACATGATGATTGTGGATAAATTTGTAGTTGTCAAACATTACTCCTAAATTTATCAGCTCCAAACAAATCCGAATATCTGTTACGTCGGTTCAAACTTACCCGTTTTCTCTTCGATACGAAAAACCATCTGGGCCCATTTCCAGTTGCTACCTTAGCAAGCAAAAGCAATTCTGGTTTCTTCTATCTCTGCGATTCTCTGAGAGAGAAAGAGAGAGAGAGAGATGGCTTGCTTGCACGACCATAGTTGCGAAGATCACGATTGTTCGGCTGATTTTTCTCTCTACAAACACGTAGACCTCTCCAAGGTTAAAATTTCTATGCATTTATTCCGTTTACACCGCTTTTGTTATTTTATTTATTTATTTATTTATTTTTTATAATTGTGAAGTATAATTGCTATTTAGTGACAGCTTTCGATTTGATTTGTCAATTTTGGGTAAAATCCTAGTTTGATTTTTCATATGAGGCTCCCAAACGTAAAATCTACGTGTGTACATGTGTTTCAACAATAACCCATTAATTCAAATTGTTTTGATCTTGCTTTCTCTGTTGTGCCCTGTAAATTCTATTGTTCAATTGTGTTCTGTTGTTCCAGATTATATCATTTGACAATGACCCATTAACTCAAATTACAAACTTTGAATTCCTGATGCTCAGTTAGTGTTTGTTTTATGTTTAGGGATTGTTTGGGAAGTGGGGTTTTTAGTGGTCTTTTTTGGCTAAAATATAAAGGGCATACCCAGTGCACGAAGCGGGGTCTGGGGTAGCGTTGATATATGCAACCTTATCTCCGCAAGCGGAGAGGTTGTCTCCGCTTTTTTGGGCTAAAATATGAGCAGAAAAAAATGGAAGTGTTTGGTAATGATTTTTTATTTTTTATTTTTTTTTATGGGAAGACGTGCAAAAGTAGGGAGAAATCTTTGAATATTTTTTTTTTCAAAAAAAATAATTTTTTGGCTAATTTGGCCACTTCCCAAATGTAACCTTAGTACCTGGATTGATGGTTGAAAGGAACAAGGAGCTGCAAGCCTTACGTGCCAATTTTCACATCCTGTAGTGCTCGGGAATTAATGTTTCACACACACATACACACTTGTATATAAACATAGGCCTCAAATAAAGCAATATGAAATCTCTCTCTTATGCCTATGCGTACATTTTTTAACTTTTCATTCATTCTCTCATAATATTTATATGTTCTGGAGGTCTTACTCATTAATTAACTCAATAGTACTTTTAAGTTAGCCACTCTTTGAGGATATGTCAAACATAATTCCTGTTTTGATGTGCCACAGGTTTCTGCTTTGAATGAGGCTGTTCCAGGAAGTGTCAAGTCAGTTTTTAAAGCTTGGGAACAACGGTTAAATATTTCAGAGGTAGGTTTTGTGTGAGGATCAAAATCTGTTATTTCCTTTTCTTTTAATTGGGCTGATAAATGATCTATATAATAGCCCTTGGACCTTTATTTTTATTCTGTTTTTCATTATGTATTTGAATATACCGAATCATGTTCTATTAATATTCTGTTGCAGTTATGAGGATATTGAATTGGACGTTAACTTTTCTTCTGTTTTTCACATGGTTTGTCGAAATGTACAAGCAGTTAGTTTTTATTAGTGATTTATATCTTGGCCACACTGTGGGATTATTTGCAGTCTCAAAATAAATGTAAAATCTTATTTAATTTGTAGTTGTATGCTCTTGTTTGAACAAAACCAACATCTGGTAACTAGTGTTAGTAAAAGTGTGCTTTAAAGCACAAAGCACAACAACAAAAAGCGCTTTTAGTAATTCAGGCTAAGCACAATTACAAAAGGATGCTTAAAATTAAAGAACGCTTTTTGAATAACCTTGTAGTGCACTTTTTTGACATTGTGGCCTCCCAAAGTTTGTGTTGCTGTGGGAAGGGACATGGGGTGTTGGATGCTGCACAAATTGCGAGTGAGGTCAAAATTACCATAACATGACCTCATGTTTCCATCATAGATAACCTCCTTTATTTAAATGAAAATATGAAGCATTGTTATAATCTTTCATTGCTTAAACTTCATGCACTCATATCAATACTTTGGGAGAGATGCATTTTTTCCTTAATTGTTTGGTCTTTTGTATACTCTGATGGTTTTCAGTGGATTATTTACTTGTGCAAAAAGTAAAAAAAAAAAATATACATATTATTTACTTTTTTAACTACCTTAACCTTCTTCCTCTTGTAAAATTGTCTGCTTGATCTAAACTATGATTTACTTTTTAACTACCTAAATGTTTCTTTTACTCTTTAATTGATTAACATGCATCATTGTTACTCTTCCTTTGTGGATTTTCAACCTTATCAGCTTATTTATTTATGAATATAAACAAACTGCTCTATCCATATATAGCATAGGAGACATCAATTTATTTTAAGGTACTGCCACTTTTCACTCGATACTTTCTACCATTCTTGTTTTTATTTATTTATTTGTTACAGAATTTAGGGTATTCTTCTATGTCCTTCGTGTGTGCGTGTATTTATAGATATATGTATGTGTTTTTGGTTTGCATGTATTTCGTCTGAGGGATAATGTATTACATGATGAGGGCCAGCCTTCCATAATTGTAAACTCTTAATGGTAGTCTATTGCAACTCGCTTAATTGGTCTTCTTTCCTGTAACAGGGTCACTTGGAGAGCAATGAGGGTGATCCTGAGTTACTGGTTTTCATCCCGTAAGTAGCAACTGCTGTTTTGGCACTAGTTTTTTTTCCCCTTTACATGAGAAGTCATGCTGACTCGAACTTTATTAGGCTAATTTATTTGGGACTTGCATAGTTTTTCACCATTTTCTGCTCCTTTTTATTTTGGACCTTCACTGTGCTGGTATATTGTACTTGTTCACAAGATTTCATACATCCTCAAATCTGTCTTATATTATTGCTTTTGTGTTCATCCATCTTGTGATCATCATTATCATTCCTGAATAAGTTATCCGACCTAAAAGGTATTTCTGCTGTTCTTGGTTGCTTATGGAGTGACTTCATTGTTATTTATTACCTCAGCAAAGTAGTTTTATTCTTGGATCAAATGACAATTGAGGCATTTTACCACTGTATGTGTGAGGCACAATAATGATTGCTTTATTTTTTGTCACGGCCTCATATTTGTAAAATATTTGTATCTACAGGTTCACAAACTTGATGTAAATAAAACCTGTAGTTATAACAGAAATGTTTTGAAAGAGGGTTAAAAAGGTGTGGATGGTGGCTTTTTTGTGTCTCGTGAGAGGGAAATCAGAGCACTTTTGAGGATGCTGAGTTGGGGGATTCATAGACTTAAATCGGCTTTTTTGTTTTGTTTTCATTATTGGTTGGAAGGGAAGCTTTGTGACACCTTTTTTTCTTTTTGTATGCACTTGTGTATACAGGCTGCGCTCTTTTTTTGCTTCCTCATAATGAAATGACTTACTTTTTCATATATATACTAACCTTCCCACAGTTGAACATTGCATGTTTAATTGAATCCTCAAAACCAATTGAATTGAAAGCCTCTGTTTCTTGTTGCTTGACACGTGAAATACAGATATTGATAGTCACAACGTAGTTTTGCATGAATGCAGCTAGCATCCTATGCTTGATGAATATTATCTTTGCTCGAAACTGTTTAGGCTAACAATTGTCTTGTTTTCCTGAATCATTGATGACATCGTTTTTTCTTTGTCATGTGGTAATAGATTTACATCAGATGTTAAAATCAAGAGCATTTCAGTTATTGGTGGCGCTGATGGAACAAGTCCTTCCAAGATGAGGGTGTAAGTTTATCTTTATTAGTCCTCCTTCTACTGTGAGGTCAATATGTTGCAAGTTGCATGCTATAAATATTAACCAACCATGACTTTCTTTTTACCGAAGAAAAGGATCTTGTGACCCTAGACTCCTACAGTACAAGTTCACAAAAGGTTTTATTTTTGATAGGAGACCAACCCCTTTTTCTTTTCTTTTTTTTAACTTCTAGCTTTTAAATATTCTATTTATCTGTAGTTAGGGCATTTTTTTAACACCTTTAGTATCAGGAAAACCAACTCTCTTTGTGACGATAATGGCTAGGCCCTCCCTTATGCTATTTTTAATTATTTGGCTGGATTTTGAAAAAAGAACCCTATCTTTTGTAGGACAGGCTTATTTGGTCGGATGTATGCTGTCATTAACATTTCATGTATGGCTTGAAGTAAAAAAATTTCCTTACAAATGTAGGTTCATCAATCGGGAAGGTATTGACTTTTCTGATGCTCAAAATATGCAATCCATTCAGGTTCGGACTCATCTAAGCTTGCTGGAGATTTCAAGCTTAGCATTATCAACTTCTGCCTGAACATTTGTTCATTTTTTTCAGGAGTGGGATTTGGTGGAGAATTTGCAAGGAGTTTTAGAGTACCAGACAAAGTAATTGTTCTTGCCTCTGTTTTAGTTGTATACCCCTTGACGAATTCATAATAGTACTTCAGTTTGGTTTATCCATGTGATAAGTTTTTATCTGTCTGTCTCTAATACATTTCCCTGAAAATTCAATCTTTTCATTTTTAGTGGTTTTTATTGGTTAATTATTAACTTGATGCATTTTTTAAAGTCAGGGAACATTTCTTTGCCACATGATTTTTGTTGCATTATCTGATTATTTTTTACGGTATATCTATATATTCATTCAGATATTCTAGATTCCAAGGTGTGGGAAATCTCACCTTGCATTTTCCTGAAAATTTTGGTGGTGATGCAACTCAGATACATTATATTGGCTTAAAGGGTGAAGCTACACAGGTAATTCACTGAAAATTTTACAATTCCATGGATTTATGGGTGATTTACATGATATGTTTTCTTCTCCATGAATTAACAGTTGAAGAGGGATGTTGTTGCAACAATTGTTTACGAGCTTATGCCCAATCCTTCTGACCACAAGTAAGTATTCTTTCCCTAAAAGGTTTTGAATACTGGATTTTGTCCATTTGATGCATAATATTCATCAGAATTTTGTGTGGATAACAAAAATTGCAACCAAACAATGAAATGTGAGTCCCATGGATTAATAATGCCAATCCTATGTTATAATCTGCCTAATCAAACAGGCCCTTAATGTCTAGATAGTTTTGTTGATGCCATGGGAAATTCTGAAATATATTTCTCAATGCGTATATGATGAAATTACAAGGTGAATGCATTATGCTCGTAGTTAGCTCTTTCTATCCATTAAATCAATGGTGGGCTTGTATGCAGGACGAAGGCTGAAGGTGGAAGTGGCCTTTCACATGTGGAATGAAGATTAAAAATAAAAGCAGCGGGCTCTTCAGTTAAAGTAGCGTATCCCTTGTGTACATTTGGCCACTGGATATTAACATCATCCTTTTTCATCCTTCATTCTGGAACTGTCTGTTTCACTATGTGCCTGAACGACTAGTACCCCTTTTTTTCTTTTGGGCAAGGGGCCTACTCTTAAATGAATTACATGATGTTACTCAAGATGATATCTAACTGCTCTTGAAAAAAATTTCGGTTAATGGGATATTACAGTTTGTTAGATTTAATACTCAACGGTCATGTTTGATTCACAAGACTAATAGTGAAGTATTAATAATCCTATTAAATTAGTGTGGTATTCACTATCCAATTGGATTAATATCTATTGGATTAATAATCTCACCCCTACCCCATTACTAATAATCCTACAAATTTGTTGGATTAATTGTCCATTGGATTAATAATCCTAAACCAAAATGTTAAAACAAATATAGAATAATTGGGTCCACGGATTAATAATCCTAATCCCATGCTCTAATCCACCCAATCAAACATGCCAAACAAGTTTAATGTTACATTTTTAACTTGTGCATGGTTTGTTTCATTGTTTTTGTTTTTGCATGTGTGAACTGAGAGTGGACAGGTAAGAAAATGTGTTTTGCTCTAGCTAGTACTGGGCATTATATATGTGCTAAATTCTCTGCTTCAACTTTGAATTTGCAGTTCAGGCAATATTTTTGTCCCAAATTTATTGTCATTTTTACAATTGGTAGGAAGGGATAGAGAAGGGAAACTGCACTTTAGATTCGAAACAAGTTGTCTCGTCGGCTTGGATTGTTTAGGCCAATTCTAACGCCCCACTACTTGCTGGCCCAAATAAGCTATGGGTCGATCAACAATACCTAAAAGCTTAAGTCCAAGTTATTTAGTACAAAGTAGTGGTGCTTTATATGTCCAAGATCATCAATACAAACTTCTGATGTGGAATAGGGTGTTACAAACTCCCCCACTTATAAATCCTCGCGAGGGTCTATAATTAATCAATACAAACTTCTGATGTGGAATAGGGTGTTACAAACTCCCCCACTTATAAATCCTCGCGAGGGTCTATAATTAATCAAAATATCACGATAAGCTCGTGACCAGCCCAGAATAAGTGGCTCACATGGTTATGAGGGTGTTACAAACTCCCTCACTTATAAATCCTCGCGTTCTCGCGAGGGTCTATAATCAATCAAAATATCACGACAAGCTCGTGGCTAGCCCAGAATAAGTGGCCGACATGATTGTATGCATGGTTGGCTCTGATACCATTTGTAACGCCCCACTACTTGTTGGCCCAAATAACCTGTGGGTCGACCAACAATATCCAAAAGCTTAAGTCCAAGATATTTAGTATAAAGTAGTGGTGCTTTATATGCCTAAGATCACCAATACAAACTTCCGATGTGGGACAAGGTGTTACAAACTTCCTCACTTATAAATCCTCGCGTCCTCGCGAGGGTCTATGATCAATCAAAATACCACGACAAGTTCATGGCCAGTCCAAAATAAGTGGCCCACATGGTTGTGAGCGTGTTACAAACTCCCCCACTTATAAATCCTCGTGTCCTCGCGAGAGTCTATAATCACCCAGAATAAGTGGTCCACATGGTTGTGTGTATGGTCGGCTTTGATACCATTTGTAACACACGAGGGTCTATAATCACCCAGAATAAGTGGTCCACATGGTTGTGTGCATGGTCGGCTTTGATACCATTTGTAACGCCCTACTACTTGTTGACCCAAATAACTTGTGACTCGACCAACAATACCCAAAAGCTTAAGTCCAAGTTATTTAGTACAAAGTAGTGGTGCTTTATATCCCCAAGATTACCAATACAAACTTTCGATGTGGGACAGGGTGTTACAAAAACCAGTCCACTTCTATAATTTCATTTAATGATGTTAGGATCACAATTCACCCAAATAGCATCTTCAATCTTAGCCTATATTTGGTTTATAAATTTAGTGAACAAAAAAAAAAAAAAAGATAATTATTTTATTTATTTATTTTATGGAGAATCATTTTCTTCAATTTGGTGAGGTATTTGAGAGTAAAGAGAACATGGGAAGGAATGCATACTAAAATTTTCTTAATGTTGCAGGACATTTCCTACCTTTCTCCAGTTTCCAACCAATTTTGACAAAATTCTAGCCTTTTATTTTATTTAAACAATAAAGAATAGACTTTGAAGCAGTATTTATAATAATGTCACCACGTACAAATAAATGATGCATATGAATTTTAAAATGTACTTAAATTTAACTTGTAATGAATTAAATTGAGTTTTAAAATTATTTAAGTTTGACTTAATCATTTTTTGAGTCAATTTTGAAGGAAATTTAATAGCTTAGTTCTTTGTGATACAAAATTTATCAAAACTAGTGGAGTTCAAATTGTTTCAAAGATTTTTAGAATTTTAAAATATATTTAAATTTAATTTATTTAGAAAATGATTTTGAATGAATTTTTAACAAATGACAGTAAAATAATTTTTAAATAATTAAATTTAACAATCTATAACAATGCTTATAGATATTTTTGAAATCTATTGATCCACTAATTTTAGTCATCGCATTTAAAAATTCTAAATATTTTTTTAAAAAAATATTTAGAATTTATATACAAGAATTGATTTGCTTAATGTGGCTCGTCTTTTCTGGCCGATTGTGCCCTCCACTTCCCTCTTATTTATCGTATTGAACAATTGTCTCATGTGATAACTACTATTACTTATTTTGTCTATATTACACAATTGTCCTCAATACTACAATT
This sequence comes from Camellia lanceoleosa, assembly GCA_025200525.1. Lineage (NCBI taxonomy): Eukaryota > Viridiplantae > Streptophyta > Magnoliopsida > Ericales > Theaceae > Camellia > Camellia lanceoleosa. The sequence goes on along the minus strand of CM045771.1, from coordinate 124,088,986 downwards.
ATTAGTTTGTACAAAAGAGTTAATTTCACTAATGCCATAACTTTTATGGTATTTACTTTAGGATTGGGCTAAAGGATCTGTAGGGCCTAGCATGGATCTCGTTTTTATGATTTAAATCATTTATTTTGTAAGATATTTTATATACATCATCTATAAAAATAAGTTGATTTAATAATTATAATATTTTTATTTCATTATATTTTACATAAAAAAATAGATGGTTTTTTTTAAAAAAAATGTACTTCTCATTCATTTTTTTGAAAACACATGCAATAAAATAAAAACATTACGATTATCCAATCAGCTTGATTTTTTTGAAGATAATATACACAGAGTCATACAAAATGAACAATTCATATCATCGAAATAGGATCCATGGTAGGTTTCATGAGCCCCTAAAGTTCTCTCAAGTTGAAATTTTTTTTTTATTGAGATATAAGTATGAAAGAAGTCAAATCATTTACTTAATCTTTTATTTTCTCTATTTAATCTTTTGTATTTGAATATTAAAATCATATATAAATTTTATACTGTGATAAATAAACATTAGACTAAAAAAAAATTTATCTTAATCTTAACTTAATGTCTTCACTTAAATTGTCAATTTTGAGGTGGCACTTTTAAGAGTAAAAGGTGGTATGCAGTTGTGGTCCTTTGGAACCTATAAAATTGAGTTGCTAATTGGTATATCTTAATGCCAAAATTGGCATAATAAAAAGATGTCAATTTTTTTTTTCATTATTTTGATGTAGGGACTTATAAAAGAGTTAAAAAAAAATTAAAGCAAAAAAAAATTGAAGTAAAAATAATAACCATTATAATAATCCTCCAAAAAAATTGTATCAAACAACATGAATATTTTCATCTTGATTTTACTTATTGACATATGAAGGCTTATTTGTTTAAATTGTAAGAGATTCTTCTAATGATATACATGTTAGAATATATCTAATGATGTTCCAAATCCTTAACCCAAAGTCAATTTTAATTACGGTCGTGATAGGTAGCTCGAGAGGGAGGGCTCGAAAATTGGCTCGAAAAAGTGAGGGGCGGAGGAGGAGGAGGAGGAGGAGGCGGAGGGGCGAGGCGGAGGAGGAAGGGAAGGAAGGCGGACTGGAGGGCCATAAATATAGGGGAGGAGGAGGAGGCAGAGGCGGTGGGAGGCGGAGAGACGGTGGTCGCAACGAGAAGGCTGACGAAGAGGTCATGACGGCTCTCTCTCTCCCTTTCCTCTCCTGCTTCGCATTTAAGAAGAAGAAGAAGACCAGCATGAGGAAGAAGAAGAGAGGAAAAAAAAAAAACAGCCCAAAACGACGTCGTTTTGAGCTATCGAGCCGTTTCGAGCCGCGTCGTTTCGAGCTACCACGCATTTCCCTTTTAATTATACATCATAAAATGTAAAATAAAATAATAATAATAAAAAAAAATCCAATTATGTGCAAAATCTTCAAAATAAAATTCGCTGAAGTTAAATTTTATGTCCAATTTGTCACTTCAGTCGTGACAATCATGATCACTAATTTTTTGTTTTTTAAAAATAGATCAAGTGTGTCAAAATAACACAGGACTATTGGTGTGATTTTGTTTTTTCTTTTCTTTTTTTCTTGGGCATTATAGCAAACAAAAAAATAATTTTGGCAAAGTTATTTTGACTTTCAACACCATTGCACCACCCCCAAACAACCCAACTAGCACAACCACCACTACCTCCACTACTATCACCACTAGTACTAATATAACTATTGATGCAGTAGTTTTAAAGCAGCAATTAAGCATAAAAAAATATTTTGTATGAAAAATATTTTACGCATCCGTCAAAACAAATAGAAGGTCAATCTATTTTTTTTCCATTTAAGTCTATGAAAAGTAATCTTAGTTTTGGATAATAATCTTGAATAACATGGATAAATTAGAATGAAGATAAAATGGAATGCAATTTTTCATTTTTTTAACCTCTACAAAATAATCATGGGTACTTGGGTGATAAATTCATTTTTGAATTTTCTTTACCCAGAAGTCCAGCCATTGAAACATAATGTCCATAAGGACAACTTCATGCAAAATGACCACAATATCCATCTTTATATATATAGATATATATAGTATACACGGTGGAATAAGGACAAAACCAAACCCAACCTTTCTCTTTCTATCACCTCTCTCTCTTGGTCTTCTCTTCTCTCCGACGATCTCTCTTCTCCTCTCTTTGACGATCCACCATCTCCGATGATCTAAGATCTGAAACACATATAAGGTAATCCTTTGTGCCGTCGATCCTCCATCTCCAACGATCTTTCTTATCTTTTCTCTGACAATTCGTCATCTCTGACGATCTAAGATTTGAAACATATCTGAGTTGATCCTCTGTGCCGTCGATCTACCATCACTTGTCACGACCTAAACTCGATACCCGGAAGTTTGACATCATAACAAGACAATAACTAAAGTCATAACAAATTAATAGTGTAGCGGAGTAAAATAGAAGGATATCCAAAACTTTATTTAATTAAAAATATATACATTGGAGTTTCTATTCATTTATATTGCCAGAGCTGAACTATGACTATAAAGTGCCTTGCGCCTACCCCACGCACCGGTCCTAACACGTCACCTAAAAGCGGTTAACAACTATAAGAACATGGCAGAGTGAAAAATATTATATTAAGAGCATCACGGCATAAAAATCACCATGGATAATTACTTGGACTAAACAGAGATTTGTTTGATAGAAATCATTTTGAATCACAGATATATAATACAGAAATCATATAAACAAAATAATCACAACCGCGGTACAGAACAGAACAGAACAGATGTATGAACTCAAAAGGTGGCTCATACAAATTCTAAAGGTGGCTCTCACAACAGTGTAGTACTTAGTTCTGCATAGCACTTTGCTTTATACCAAAGAATAGAACAGTACTGATGTGTAGATTCAAGAGGTGACTCATACAAATTCTAGAGGTGGTTCCCACAATAGTGTAGTATTTAGTTTCGCACAACACTTTACTCCATACCAAAAATCAAAAGGTCAGTGGATCCATGACAATAGAGGGTCACTTAAAGTAACAATAGAATAAAGCAGAAAGTCACATAAAGTGACAATACAGAAGACCAATGGATATTAAAGTCCCCCAAGCATGGGATCCCATGGTGGTACTTAGTACTTACAAAATAATTGTTTAAAAATACATTTAATAAATAGTTTTATTCATGGGTTTCCCTTTGTAAGCAAATAGGGTTCAGTTAACAAATAATATATTTTAAAAACTAACATAATTTGTAAAATAGATTTTACATAAAATAGTTTATAATAGCTCAAAATATAATAAAACTCACCTTAAACTAATATAAGTTGCAAAACATATTTTACATAAAACAATTTATGGTAACTCAAGCTACAAATAAAACTCACCTCAAACCTGATCATTTACTCTCACTTTTAACTTCAGCTCACTCTCTTAGATACCTCTCATTTATTATTCTTGTGATTTCATTACCATGCAACTCACTTATTTATACAGGAGAAAATCCTTCTACAACACTGTGCATCACACCATGGGGAGAAACCACATGGCTCACGCTTCCCATGGGGTTTCTTGAAGCATTATGCACAAGTTTTTTATATTCTACTATGGCCTAAAAAATGTTATAATTATATATTTTTTTTCAAAGATTAAGTCCATATATTTTGAGATGTCACATTACCAACAATTCGCCATCTTAGATCTCATAAACACAGACAATCCGCCACCTCTCTCACATCCGGAGGGCCTGTAATAGAGGTCTTGAGTTTGAGTGGTATCACGATGAAGCCAAGGTACATAATCAGATTCACCCTCATTTCTCCTCTATATATGTATATGTATAACGTATCAATAATCTTTGCTTGTTTTCAGGTTATTCCGTCTCCGACTTGCTAGAAAAATGCAAATTCTCCAGCACTGACCTCTTTGTTTCTCTTTCTCCCTCTCTCCATATATATATATATATATATATATTTCTTGTTCATGGAGGTTTCGAATCTATTTTATTACTGAGAAAATGGAGAGAAAAAGAAGTATTTTTTATAGTATTTTTTATTTTTCACTATTTCATCCTCTTTGACTTTGTTTGAAATAAAATAATAAATGATATATTCAAGAAGACTACAGAAGCAATCTGGTATATACATTAAGGACATGAGATCAATATTTTTTATGAAGGGAACTTTTGAGAAGAAATTCATAAGATAAAATGAACATGACAATGTTAAAAAAAAAAAAAAAATAGATGGTCAATTCTTAAAATTAAGAATGAGAAATAGTTCAATTTCATTGTATAGTTTCACTCTCTCTCTCTCTCTCTCTCTCTCTCTGCAACTTTCTTTCTTTCGCTCTCTCTATCACTGCTCTGATTTTTTTTATTATTTAAGTTTAGATCAGTTGTTGTTGTTGATGACGATGAAGAAACAAATTGCAACAGATTATATTAAATTTTTTTGTTTGTTTGTTTTTGTTTTTGTGTTGAATAGATGAGGATGAGAGAGAGGTAGATTTGAATAAATAGAACTTTTTTCTTTTTCTTTTTTTTTTCAACATATGGGGTTTGGTTTGGTTTGGTTTGGTATTGCAATAGATAACTCTTTCTAGCAATTGCACAGATAACTCTCTCTAATTTATAGATAGGTACACACAGATTTAAAAAAATTAAAATAAGATTGTTGTTTCAACAGATCAGTCTCTATTTCTTCTATGTATATCACAATGTAAACAAATAAAAATAAAAGAATTAAACAGATAGAAAGAAATAGGCTTGTGAAATTTAACAGATATGAAAAATAGGCATTGTGAAATTCAATAGGGGCCAAAATTTTAACAGATAAGGGAAAAAATTGAACAGATAGCCAAAAAATTTGAATAGATAGGTAAAATTTTTGAATAAATAGTAAATATTTTGAACAAATAACAAAAAAATTTGAACAGATAATCAATGAAAGTCAACAGATAAATTAAGGGGTAAAATTGAAAACAAAATGTCCTTCAAAATAAGAAAAAAGAACTTTTTACCAAATTATTTTACAAAGGATGGACCTCTCACTAATAAAAAATATCTACTGGACTTAATGCCTTACAACATCCTTAGATTGAATTTATCGCCAATTTATTCAATAATCATTCCATTATATATTTTTTATCATTAAAACAAACACTACCTTAAAGTGAAAAAAACACAATTATAGTTTTAAAAAAAAATTCATAGGCAAATTACAAATGATTAAGCTTCTCTCATGTTTATCAACATTAGAGAATTTGAGAGGGCATAGAACCCACCACAGGTCTCCTTTCAATGATCCGAACTGTTAACTTTTTAGGACTCATTGATTAAAATATTCATGCAAAAAATTAAAATAATTGGATATCAGTAACTATATGTTTGAATCATATTTGTTTTAAAAAAATATATGACAGATATAATTTAAAAATAACCATCCATTTCGAATAGCCGAAATCAGTTCCAAAATGAGCTTATAAAGCCTAAATACTCTCTCAAATAGGAGATGACAACTTAAGAGAAGTCAAACTCATTGTCTCTTACAATTTTGAAAATTACAAATATCATTTTTATCAAAAAAATTTATTTAACAAAATTAACCAAATAAAAAAAGAAAATCCTAATAACTCTCATGTACAACAATAAAACTACTTGAATTATTAATTGAAACATATTTATAATATTATTAAAAACTATTAATTAACTTTATGATTTATTAATAAAAAAAGATCATTTGCTATGCAACTAAAATTTTAAAAGGGTGAGGTGTAATTTCTACAATTGCAAAAGACAATCTTTATTTTAAATAAATCTCAAAAAATATTTTTTCAATTATTAATGGTGCTTTGGTTTTGAAGGCTTGTTCTTTTCTTCCCAAATTGCCCTTTCAATGGTGGCTTTTGAAATTGGCTTCCTAAATCATAAAAACAATGATTGAGATTTTTTTTTATTGAAAACTTCACAATCTTTTTTAAATCTCAATTATTGATAGGGTGGATCACACACATATATTGATGATTGACATTAAAGAAAATTGTAAGGGTGCCAAGCATTTTTGCTAAATTATCCTTTGCACGTGGCTTATAAAAGCTGCCACAACGTGGGCTGAGTTCACGAAAAAAAAAGAGTTCATGACAACAACAAAAAAAAAAATGGAGCCTACTTTACTGTTATGTGGAAACTTTGATTATTATGCTATCTTCCACAGTGATTTTTAAATTATAATATTGCTAATGATAATTATATTTTGGGAAATTTTCATGACAGTGGTATTTAAAAAAATTAATTACAAATAGATGAAAAAATTTATAATTTTACTTTTTAATATTTGTAATATTTATCATTAATTTGAAAATATTTTTTTACATATACACTGATTTGAAATTACCCTTTATATGTTACATCATCATTTTACTGATAAGGTATAACTGAAAAAATAATTAATAAATCAAAAATTTTATAAAGGTTCAAACATGTCAACAATTTACTAATTTTGATACAATTAAAGTGGTATTTGATAAAATTAAAAATTAAGTATTGAAAACTAATTTTTAAGTTAAGAATCTCTTTCATTTTGGTGGTTTGTACTTGTATTTCTATTTTGCCCTTAACTTGTATTTCTATTTTCTTTTGTCCTTTATTAGTTGGTGGAATAACCTTAAGGGAAGAGTTTTCAAAAATTATGTAAGGTTTTTGGGTCAATTATGGGTTTTGAATTTCCTATTTTGTCCTTGGATTGTGTTTTTTAATTCTCCATTATGCCATTTTTTGATTTCTTTCTTTTTTGTGGGGTTTTTTTTTTTGGGGGGGGGGGGGAGGGTGGAGTTTTGACGGTTATTTCGAAAAAATCAGCTTTCATAGAAGTATCCTTTTAGGTAATTATATTTGCACACCGTATAAATTCTCAGTACACATCACAAATGATGTTCGGATATAAATTTTTAAAAATTAATAATTTCGTTGTATTTCACTAAATTTAATGATATTCATCCTTTATTTCAATTGATTAAGTATTATTTGATATTATTATCTCAAAATAAGATTTTTATTCTCAAAATTGAATAGAGTAGAAGATTAAACAAATCAAACGTTCATATTATTGAGTTCATCAAGCACATCATCCATAAAAAAATTCAAATTAATTGGATATGTTTTGAATGGTTTAAAAGAACTTCATGCTACTTTTTAAAAATAAGAGACTTTTTTATCCAACAATTAGAGAAAAAAAGGATAAAATATGAAAAATTTTATTTACACATCATACAAACTCTCAGAGGAAAAAAAAAACATATTAGGAAAAAAATATCAAAGTAAAAAACAATTGATTTTCCAAAACTACCCCTTTTGAGTAGTTATAAATATATTAAAATTTTGAAAAGATAAGGATATTCGTGGAAAAATATTTTCAAATTTAAATTTAAGTGTAACGATTACATTTCCTCCTAAAAAGTTAGAATTTCCAAAAGAACCAACAAATTGGGACGGTGGGAGATAAATGTATACATATAAATAATGTTATAGTATACCAAATAATCATTATTCTTTAACCTCTACCATTGAATTAGAATAAAATTATTCTTTTTTAATCTCTACCAAATAATTATTCCACTATGTTTTTCTTCCATCAAACAAATACTACCTTAAAATAAATAAAAAAAATTTAATAGAAAAATAATCGACTCGCTTGTGCCTTACACAGGCCTACCTACGTAGTATCTATAGAATCCGGATCACCCGTAGCCCTTCCCCGTCGCCCTTTCCTGTCACCCCCAAAACGACGTCGTTTTGGGGGCGAATTTTCAAAAAACAAAAAACGCAGAAGAGGGAGGAAGGAGAAGGAGAGGAAGAGGGAGGGAGGAGGGAGAGAGAGGAAGGAGGCAGCTCGTCCCTCGCCGCCCGCCGTCGCCCGCCGTCTCTCGTCGCTCGTCGCAACACCTGTGACCACCGTCGCCGTCACGTCGCCCGCCGTCGCTCCACCTCGTCGCAAAGACTGCGACCACCGCCTCTGCCTCGCCTCCTCCTCCTCCTTCCCCTGTATTTATGGCCCCCTCCAGTCCGGCCGGCCCTTCCCTTCTTCCTCCCTCCTCCCTCCTTCCTCCCTGCCTCTCCTTCCTCCCTCCCTCCCTCTGCCTCTGCGTTTTTTTTTTTTGAAAATTCGCCCCCCAAAACGACGTCGTTTTGGGAGCGACAGGAAAGGGCGACAGGGAAGGGCGACCGACGATCCGCGCCCAGTATCTGTATATGTAAGAATCTCTTTGGCTTGTTCTTTTTATTCCTATTTTACCCTTAGCTTATTTTGAAATTATTATTTTGCCCTTTAGTTTGGTTGGTGAAATAATTTGGATGCCATCTTTTGGAAATTATGTAATAAATTTGGGTAATTCTATTTCTACACATCATTTACTCTATGGGTACACACTTAATGAATTAATTTTTTCTTATAATTTTACCACTAAACAAAATGACCAATATAGATATCAATACACACATCAATCCTTAAAACTAAAATTTCTTAGTATGTATCTTTTATATAGAAATTCTCAATACACATTTTCTTTTCAAAAAATACGCATCAGACTTACTTTTAAATTTTTTTTTGTTTTTTTCTCACTCCCTCCATTGATCATTGTTGACTTTACTATTTCTTCATTGTTTCTCATAGATTTGATTGTTGTTGCTCAAGTTTTCACTTTTTATCTGTTGCTTATAACATTGTTCCATTACACCCCACCGTTATTATTGATTTGTATGATGGAGGATTTACAAAACAATGAATGCTTAGATGTAGAAAAAAAAAATTGATTGTTAATAAAAAATTAGACAATGAATGGGTGAGTTTTTTAGTTTGGAAGTATTTTTTTTTTCATTGTCGCAATTATCATTCCAAAAATCATGTTCTGAAAATGTTGCACCTATAAATTAACTTTTGAAAACATTCCATATATTCGAAAATCAACTTAAAAAATAGTTATATATCGAAAATTTATATTTGGTTCGGAAGTATAGAATCAAAAACTATTGTTTGATTCAGTTATTGATTGTCCAATTTGTTTAATGTATTTGGATGACCAGTACCAAATTATTTCCATCTTGTTGCCAGTCAACACGGAACGAATAATGAAAATAGTATAACAATAACTTATACTCAGCTTGGTTTTGAGTTTTGAAAAATAATTTTTAAAAATTTCAATATGTATTCTTTTGTTTTAGTGAACATTTTTAATATTCTAATTATTTTTTTTGGATTCACTTAATTTAGATACACTTAAAAAGCATACAAAAATATAAAAATTCAGTACATATTTGTTTGTATTTATTATTTTTTTAAAGATTTTTGGCAAATAATTTACTTGTTAAATGTATCTAAATTACGTGATTTTAAAAAGTAAAAGGTTGATTAAATACGTAAAAAGTTTACTAAAAAAAAATTTAAAAAAAATAAGATTTTAAAACTAACAAAAATATTTTTGAAAACTTAAAACCATAAAATAATACAAAAACTTATTGATTTAATTTTTTTTGTTGTTGTTGTTGCATATCTTAGTAAATATGGTCGTAAAATTGTTGGAATGTGACAAAAAAATGTCGTGTGTGTAGGGCACGGTTTAGGTTTTGACCTATGCTTAGGGGTGTGGTGCAGTTTATGTTTTATGTGGTGTGTGTACATAATGTTTTGGAATTTTTGTACACATTATATGTTATGGACATATTTGGAACATTTTGTGTATGGAATGAGTAAAATAAAAGATAAATAAATTTATTGAGTGTGTGCACCGAGAAAGATGTTCACAGAGTGTAAATAGTGTGTGGAAATAGAATTACTCAATAAATTTTGATTGCTTTGCTTGAGATGGTTTGCCTTGGGTTACCTATTTTGCCCTTAGCTGGTTGTTGAATTTTCTATTTTATCTTTTTATTTTGTATGATTTACTAATAGTGTACTAATTTGAGTGAATTTTTTTTTCATAATTAATGATACAACGTGTTCCAGGATTGATCCACGCTTCCCAAACCAGTGTCCGAGGTACCAAGCCCACAGAGAAACCTGCACAAGAGTTCAACGGGAATGGGCAATCCCCTAGCGAACCCTCCGATGAGCAAGTTAGAAAGAGAGATGGAATGTAGAGATAGATTAGTGATAGAGAAGCTTAACCTTTTTCTTGTCTTCCATACCTGCTTATATCATCTGCTAATCATTTCGTTGTCCCTTCCGACCTGTCACCTTGGCCGAAAGTCTATGCTCTACCTTACCTTGTTCATGGTGAGGCCGTTCTGTCCCGACGGAGAGGGGTTATCGCAATAAATGCTGTAAGGAGCTCCACTAATGGCTGATGTGCAGTGCAATAACTTTGCAGGATCTTTGTCTGCTTATGTAGCTTGTCCTTCTCTTGCCACGTGTTCAGATGTCATTGGTTCTTAATGCCACGTTGAGCTCCAGTAACGTTGGGCCTTAGTATTTGAGTTATTTATTGGGTCCTAAGTGGTGGGCTATAACCTTTATGGGCTTACCCGTGTCAGTAGTCCCCCATTCCCAAGTGCAGCTTTAGTCCAACGAAGGGAATAAAGAAGAAAACAGTAGTTGTGAGAGATCTACGGGGCGAAGACCGACCGGAAGGTCAGAAGGGCTGACCGTGAGGAGGGCCGATCGCGAAGGGTGACCGAGGGCGGGACCGACTGTGAGGAGGGCCGACCGCGAAAAAGACCGAGGGAAGGGACCGACCGAGAGAGGGGCTGACCGCGAAGTTTGACCGAGTGGAGGGACCGACCGTGAGGAGGGCCGACCACGAAGAGTGGTTGAGTAGAGGGACCAACCGAGAGAGGGACCGACCGCAAAGGGTGACCGAGTAGAGAGACTGACTGTGAGGAGGGCCGACTGCGAAGGGTGAACGAGTGAAGAGAGAAATGGCAATGTGCGGGGCTCGAGGAGTGGCAGGGCAAGTGGTGATTTGAAGTGGAAAAGACAAGGTAGGGGAAGGGGGCAGTGGATCGTGGTCGTACACGTGGCGAAATCCCGTAATAGGGGAGGTTAGGCGTTGGGCATTAAATGAAGGGGTAGATTAACATAGGGTGTCGAAAAGGCGGTTTTGGCAGATTTTTGAAAATTTTCAAACTGGCAACATTTAATCGTGACCCTTGGAATATAGGCAAGCCTTGGACTTTTGGTGTTATTCGCTTTACCTATCTTTTTGCAAAAAACCAAAATGTTCCAGAAGTAAACTCTTTTGTGTCGAGTGATACACCTTTGCAATATTTTGTGAGCTACCTTGTACCAGCGTCTGAAGCTATACGCAGGCATACCAGAGAGATGACTCGAGAGGATGTGCCCACCGTAAGGCTAGATGCGTTGGAGGACGACGACGCGGTAGACCTGGCAGAGCAATACAAGACGGAGAATCAAGTAAGGAGTAGCGGGGAGCCGGCAGGGCGACCCCGCTCGTCCACGTTGATAGCAGCTGCAAAGCCGATCAGTCAAGTAGAGCTAGATCAATGGCACACGAAGGTCAACAAATCGACCTTTACCACGGAGGAGTTGGAGGTCATGCGTGGGAAGTATCAGATTCCTATGGAAATAGAGTTAAAACTACCGACATCAAAAGCAAGGCCATCCGATGCTCGACCGGGAGAGTTTGCCCACTACGAAGAGGCGTTAAAAGGGGGGTTTGAGGTTGCCAATCCCCCAGATAGTAGTGGACGTGTTGGATCGACTGGAGATGGCTCCGGGCCAACTGATGCCCAATGCGTGGAAGATCTTACTGGCCTGTGCAAGCGTGTGGCCGCGGGCAAACGAGGGGGCTGTAATGACGGTGGACGAGTTTTTTGCATGCTACAAGGCTTCGGGCCAGCAAGAGACTTGGGTTACTTTACAAGCGGCGGCAGAAAAGGGTCTGGTGGCAAGGATGCCGTCGTCACTTAAGGGGTGGAGGCCGCGGTAGTTCTATGTGTCACACCCCAAAATTTAGACAATTAAATATTAAATTATGACTAACCCCAATAATATTCTATCATCCAAATCTTAGGGGTGAAACAAAAAAACTAAACGCAAACCAAACCATCCACCATAAATTCATAACTGACCAATACCTCAATATCAAGGTAACAATAAATAGTCAAAACAACTTAAATAAAGTACGGTTACAAATCATACCAAATTATTCCAACACTAAAGTTATTAAAAAAATAATAAATACATAAATTAGTATCAACCCTAAGCTCAAGAAATATAAAAGAACTCCAAATGACATATCCTACGATCACAGTTATTTCTTGTCACCACCAGAGCCTCTACTAATCCTAAAAAGGAAGGTCAGTTGCGCTCAAACAGAACGCACCCAAGTTGTCAAGAGACAAAACGGGTCAGTATACAGGTATACTGGTATGAGTACAAGATCTAACACCCACATGTCCACCAGACACAGACAAAAATACATTTAATTCTTATTACAGGACAAGACAAGTAGTTCCGACCACACCGAGACGAATGGGTAGTTTCCCGAGATACGGTGGCATTTAGTTTCTTATCCGTATACAACGAAATATAAATTTATTATAAAATAAAAAAAATAGAAATAGAAATATGGTGGGTCAACCCTGCATAAAAAGTTAGTAAGACTCACTATCCTGCAAAAAAGTAATGTTAGTATAAATTAATCATAAGTAACTTGCTGAATACGTATAAAAATGTATCGTTTCCTGCTTAAATAATTTGAATTGACCAAAACTCAAAGAACGAAAGTTGTACAGAATCAAATTTTCTAAAAGACAATGCAAACGAATTTAATAGAAATTGAATAGGTTAAGAGAAAAACTTGATCTAAAAATCTAGACGGAATTCAATCGAAAAATCTAAAACTGAAAATGAACAAAAACTGTCCTAAGATGATTTTTTTCGAAAAAGTTCAAAACATGAAAAGTATGCAGAATAATTTTTTACTTCAGTTTACGCGAAACCAATAAAAATGAGCTCGTTTTGTGGGTTAAAACAGCCTATAAAATCAGCATTACCAAAATGAATCAAACCGACAATAACCAAGGTCATCCGATTATAAGTTCTAATCGATCTTTTTAATAAAAAGCTACAACACAAAAGTTGTCCAAAATCACGTATACATGCCTCTGCTCAAATTTCATAATTTATTGAGGTCGATTACTATTTTTCAAGATGTACAAATCAATAAACTCATAATTAAATTTTTGTACCTTAACTCCACCACTTCGGCCCTCCCCTTCCGGCCTACACATATATCCCATGTGCCTCCCATATACCTAACACCGCTTCGAAGCCAAACTTGCACCGGGATATCGTCCCGAGTTTAGCTCACACTCTTCAGATGGTTAGCATATACGTACGCGCGCAAGTCAAAGCGCTCATCTATTCATGAGAACGAGGCAACAATATATATATACACAACATCTCATATATGAGAATAAACATAACAATGCCAAGCCTAAGACATTCAAATAAATCTCATAATCCTCACTTTTTTTTTTATACACTCTTTCTCACCATCACTCAAATAAAACAACAATCCTTTGAGTCATGGTAGAGTATAAGGAATTTATCTATAGGTTCTTAATTAATTTTAATTTCATATAACCATATTAATTTTAGGAAAAAATTACCAGTAAATTCTATGTGGTAGAAAGTTAAACCATTTAGTCCCACAAATTTTCTTATGCACCATTTAGTCCCACTATCTACATCAACAACATCATTAACATCATCAAAACATTAGAATTATTTTTCAACATTAAACATTATTCATCATCATCAAAAATTAAACATTAAACATCATCATAACATTAAACATCATCAAACATTAAACATTAAACATTAAACATTATTCATCATTTGCAAACATTAAACATTAAACATCATCAAACATTAAACAATATTCATCATTAACATCAAACATCCAACATCAGACATAAAATATTATTCTTCAACATTAAACATTATTCATCATCGTCAAACATTAAACATCATCATCAACATTAAACATCATCAAACATTAAACATTATTCATCATCAACATTAAACATTAAACATCATGACAAGGGATCTGATATGAAATTCTCATCATCAACCCGTAAAATGTTTAACCCTAAAATAAGAAATCCCCAAATTGCCTGAGTTCGACCGGGGAAATCACAGCGCAGAATTTGGAATCAACGTTGAGCGAGATCACAGCGCAGAATTTGGAATGAACATTTCAGTCAATATCACGTCTCCTCAGGAAAAAGCATAAGCATCTATATATATATATATATATATGCATTTATGGTTCCTAAATCCTGCTGATGTAATCACCACATCTCCTTCATTTTTCATCCTTGTTCATGCTCTGTTTAATCCATATACATATATAATACTTCGTAGCTCTTGAAAGACGCGAAGCAAATGATGCATGGAGGTGATTTCCGATGGCGGAGGAAGCACAGAGGTTACGCGGCATTTTTCTCTCCGATCCGATGTTATCAATGTGAAATCAACATATATATATATATATATAGATTAATGAATCTGATGTTTTAAATCTGATGTTTTGATGTTTGAATCTGATAAGTCTGATAGAGATCATCAAAAACTCAAAATCCGTTTGATGTTGTTGAAGTTATAGTTGATGTGGATGATGTTTAATGGTCATTAACATTGAGATAGAACCTAACAGTTCATAAGAAAATTCATAGGACCAAATGGGTTAGAAGATACAAATTTGGGATTTATTGGTGCATCTCCCTAATTTTAGTTTCATATAATCAAGAGGTTATTACAACCATAAAATAAATCCAAATAAAAACTCTAAATCTGACATACACAACTAATCAAAATAATCAAAATCAATCAATCAACTAAAAACTCTAAACCTTACATACACAACTAAACAAAATAATTAAAATAAATCAATCATCTTTATATAAATACAAAATCGAACTAACATCAAATAAATAAAAATAAAAACAAAAATAAAAACAATGAATTAAACGAAAATTAAAGGAAAGTGAGTTTTGTACTCACAATATTATTTTGAAGCTCAAAGAATTATTTAAAAAATTAATAAAGCCACCAAAACAAAACTCTAACCATTTCTTCCTCCCCTTTTCTCTTTCTCACACAGCCGCAGACCCTCTATTTCCCGCCGGTCCCCTCTCTCTCGGGTGCTTCGCTATTTATTTTGTGATTAATCTCTCTCTCTCTCTCTCTCTCTCTCTCCCCCGTAGCCCTGCTGCCTCTGCCTCTCTTTTTTCCTTAATTTGTTTCTAACCTGAACACTTCTTATAAATCCTAATAGTCATAATATTATATAACCTCATAGTTATTATACTACATAATATAAATACAATATAATTATAATATATATAAATATAAATATAAGATAATATATATATATATATTTATATATAGCACCTCTTTTTTTTTATAACAAATATAAATATTTAGATTAATTATATATAATTAAATAACACATTAAATTAATTAATCACCACATTAAATTCATTAAATATCACATTAAATTCTCATGTGACCACACAATTAATAAAGCCAAAAATAAAATAAGATAATAATAATAATAATAATAAATAATGACTTAAGAAAATTAAGATCGCTACACTATGTGTCCGCCAACGGGGGAGTAGGAGTGCGCACAGTGTGGAGAGTGTCAACCAAGTCGGTGGAGCCAAGGTTGGGGGCAGCGGCAAAGGAGAGGGTGAAGAAGGTGAAGGCATGGAGAGAGAAGGAGGGCGCCAAGTGGGACGACCTCGTTCAACCCTTAACCTTGTTTGCCTCAAGGCTGGGCCCTCAGCCAACCGGTGGAGATCTTGCGCCGGTAAAACTAAAGGCGAGGAGGAGGGCACAAAAGGCGGAGGATAGGACGATTTTTGCCAAGGCTAATAAATATAAAGAGTCACAGGTAGGCCGTCCGCCGAAGCCGATCGCGAGGGAAAGAATCCGACCGTGCCCCAAGCCGCTGGGGGGAAAAGGACTTGGGTATTTTTTTTTTTTTTTTTTGATCATGTAATTTCTGTAGAAAGTTGTATGTAACCGTAAATTTTGGAAATAAAAAAACTTGTCTTTTGTATCATTGTTGCCCTTATTTCTTCTGAGCTGTAAATTTGGAAATAATTCAACAAAAAATAGATATGAAATTTAGACTTTTGTGTAGATCAGCCTAACTTGTGAGAGAGCCATGATGCCAAAAATGTTAACAATAAAAACGTTGAAATGTAAAGTGTTGAGAAATGGAATTAAAAATGAAAGTTAAAAATGTAAAGAATGTTGAGAGACATAAAAGCATGGACCTGGACTTTAACTAAGTATAGCAATTATGCTACAAACATGAAGTTGTAAGAATGGCTTGGGTCGAACTCTTCATTCGTGCTCAGTTTGGCTTAAGCCATAATCAACTCAGTCTGGCTGAGCCCTACATGCTCAATCTGGCTGAGGCTTTAGCCGGGTTACGGGCCTAACTGCGCGCTAACCTAGAACCCACAAAGGGTGTTGGTCGATTAAGACAGCAGGACGGTGGTCATGGAAATCGGTCTTGAGCCCTGCATGCTCAGTCTGGTTGAGGTTGCAAGTAGGGTATTATTTAAAATACTACGCAGATAACTGAGATATAAGATCGTTGTCATTTAAAGTGTAGCCCATTGATCATAAATTTACACCATGTGAGAAAAGAACAAAAACATCCAATTGTGTAGATTGTCAAAAAGAACATACAGCTATTGATCAATACAAAAATATGGCTTTATTGAAAATAACGCTTCAAGTGCTTGGAGTTCCATGGATGGAGAAGATCTCGACCTTCCATGTCCTGAAGTCAGTAAGTGCTTGGACGAGGTCTGGCCTTAACAACATAAGGTCCCTCCCACTTGGCTACCAGCTTGCCTTCTGCCGGATTTTTGGTAGCAAGAGTTGTTTTGCGCAAAACAAGGTCCCCCACGGCGAACTCCCTCGATCGGACTTTGAGGTTGTAGTGTGTTCTCATTTTCTGTTAATATGAGGCCTGCCTGACAGCAGTGGTCTCTCAGAGCTCTTCAATCAAGTCTAAGTCTGCCCGACGCAATTCTTCAGTTAGTTCTGGATTCAGGTGCAGAACCCTCGGGGTGGACAGACTGATTTCCACTGGGATGACTGCCTCAGCGCCTATGTTAAGCGAAATGGGGTCTCCCCAGTAGGGGTTCGGGTGGTAATACGGTAAGCCTAGAGTACATTTGGTAATTCCTCAGCCCAGAGTCCTTTGGCAGTTTCCAACTTAGTTTTGATAATCTTCGGAAGAGAACGGTTGGTAAGCTCAACTTGGCTGTTGGCTTGGAGATGATCTGGGGAAGAGAAACATGGCTGGATTTGAAGTTTTGCACAGAATTTCCTGAACTTGGCATTGTCGAATTGTTTGCCATTGTCGGAGATGATGGCTTGAGGGATGCCAAATCGGCACACGATCGACTGCCAGATGAATCTGGTGGTGTTCCGTTCGGTAATTGTAGCAAGGGGTTCCGCCTCTACCCATTTAGTGAAGTAATCAATGGCGACGATTGCGAACTTGGTTTGGCCTCGGCCGGTGGGCAATGGGCCAACTAAGTCGATCCCCCATTTGGCGAATGGGTAAGAACTGCAAAGTGTGATCAGTTCGGTAGGAGGAACATGAAGGATGTTGGCGAAGCATTGGCACTTAACACATTTAAGCACGCATTCAGTGGCATCTTGATTAAGAGTAGGCCAGAAGTAACCGGTGCAAATTATTTTGTGGGCTAGTGACCTGGCACCCGAATGATTACCACATACACCCTCGTGGACTTCCCTCATCACGTAGGTTGCTTGAGCAGGATTGAGGCATATCAGGTATGGGCGTGAAAAGCCACGTTTGTACAAGAGACCGTTGATAAGAATGTAGTTGGACGATCAGGCCCTGACTTTGGCGGCTTGATGTTTGTCGTCTGGCAGTTCTCCCTTTGTCAAAAATAGAAAGATGTCGGCCGCCCATGGAATAGGTTCCTTTTAGAGGAAGTGGACTTGCTGCTGGTTTGGAGAAATGGCTGGGTGGGCCAGGTATTCAAGGCGAACACCATGGCTGAGGTCTGACTAGTCTGCAAAAGCTAATTGAGCCATTTCATCTGCTTTGGAGTTTTCCACCCGAGGGATGTGCTTGATGTGGAAAGTGTTGAAGAAGCAAGCAAGGGGGAGTGCAATATCCCTGTAAGCCCGCATTGCCTCTTCCTTGGCATCGAATTCCCCCGTGATTTGTCCGACAATAAGCTGGGAATCGCTGAACACTTGGATATGGCTAACACCAATGTCTCTGGCTAGGTGGAGACCTGCTATCAATGCCTCATATTCAGCCTCATTATTGCTTGCGTCGAACAAGAAACGGAGAGCACACTTGAAATAACCACCATCGGGGGCGGTGAGGATGAGACCAGCCCCGCTGCCTTCTTTACAAGATGATCCATCGACATTGAGGGTCCAAGAGTGGGGGCCTTCTACCTCAGTGTGGGATGGCGGGGGCCGCAGTTGGAGTGGGATTAGTGAATTCTAGGATAAAATTGATAACAGCCTGCCTTTTGATCGCCATTTGCGGTCAGTAGGAGATGTCAAATTGGTTGAGCTCGACCGACCATTACATAAGTCTGTCGGACAGCTCTGGTTGTTGCATTATCTCCTTCAAAGGCTGGTCAGTGAGGACCACTATGGAGTGGGCTTGGAAGTAAGGACGAAGTCGTCTTGAGGCGGTGACCAAGGCCAAGGACATTTTTTTTAGCAATGGGTAGTTCTGCTCTGCACCTCTGAGAGCTAGGCTAATGTAATAAACCGGGCGCTGTACTGAACCGTTCTCCCTGATAAAGGTTACACTGACTGCGGTGCTTGACACGGCTAAATAGAGAAAAATGGGCTCACCCGTGAGCGCCTAGGAGAGTAAAGGGAGGTTGGCCATGCACTGCTTCAATTATTAGAAAGCCTCTTCGGATTCTGTTGTCCACTCGAAAGTCTGCCGAAGAACTTTGAAAAAAGGGAGGCACTTGTCCGTTGTGCGGGAAATAAAACGATTGAGGGCAGCGACTCTGCCAATAAGCCTCTAAACCTCCTTAACCGTTTTAGGTGACTGCATTTCTATTAAGGCCTTGATCTTTTCGGGATTAGCTCGATGCCTCGCTGACTGACCATGAAACCCAAGAACTTCCCAGAACCTACGCCGAAGGCGTATTTCTCCGAATTGAGCTTCATTTGATACTTTCGTAGGGTGCCGAAGGTCTCTCGCAGGTTGGCCAGATGATCAGTGGAGAGTTTGCTCTTAACTAGCATGTCACCAACGTATACTTTCATGTTTCGGCCTATCTGATGATGAAAGACGGTGTTGACCAACCGTTGGTAAATGGCTCCAGCATTTTTCAACCCAAATGGCATGACATGATAATGGTAGGTTCCCCAGTCGGTGATGAAGGAGGTGTGTTCCTGGTCAGACGAGTGCATCAGAATTTGGTTGTACCCAGAGAAGGCAACCATGAAGCTGAGTATTTGATGACCGGCCGTGGTGTCAACAAGTAGATCTATGCGAGGAAGGGAATAACTATCTTTGGGGCAAGCTCGATTGAGGTCAGAGTAATCGACGTAGAGCCGCTATTTACCGTTGTTTTTACAGATCAAGACCACATTTGACAGCCACCTGGGGTAGTCCACGTTTTTGATAAACTGTGCCTCAAGGAGCTTATCTACTTCAGAAGCAATAAGAGTATTGCGTTCCGAGTGAAAGATGCGTTGTTTCTGGCGGAAGGGTCGGAAATGGGGCTCAATGCTGAGACAATGGGTGATAAATGAGGGGTCAATACCCGGTATGTCGGAGTGGATCCAAGCAAATACGTCGTTGTGCTCAATCAGGAGGGCCGTAAGGTCAGCCTAGGCCTGGGAGGATAGTTAGCTGCCGATCTTGGCAGTTTTTGTCGGGTTAGTGGGATCGATGAGGACCTCAACAAGCTCTTCCACTGGTTCCCCTCTGACCAGCTCATCCTTATCTCTGACATCGAGTCCTTCAATGATCATAGCCTCCTTTAGCTTGACGTCTTTAAGTGAAGCGACGTAACACTCTCTGACCACGATCTGCTCTCCCTTCACCGTGCCGACCCCAAGGTTGGTAGGGAGTTTGACGGCAAGATGGAAAGTGGATGTGATAGCTTGGAAAGCATTTAGGGCGGTGCGGCCGAAGATAATGTTGTAAGCAGAGGGACAGTCGACAACAAGGAAGATAAGCAACTTTGTGGTCTGTCGTGGGTATTCTCCGATTGTGATGGGAAGATCGATGGAGCCGATGGAGGTCACCCGATCTCCAGTAAAACCGACCAATGGGGTTTGGAGAGGGGACAGACTTTCTTCCCCGATCTTGAGTTGGCAAAAGGCATTTAGGAAGATGATGTCTGAAGAACTGCCATTGTCGACGAGAACTCGTCTGACTTTGTAATTGGAGAAGAGGGCAGAGATGACGAGGGGGTCGTCATGGGGATAACGGATGCTTGAGCAGTCGGCCTTCATAAAGGTAATGGGCTTCATCCACTGCATGGGCTGTTTGGAGGGTCGGTCCAATGTGGCAACTTCTTTGTCTGAACCCTGTCTTATTTTTCTGAGTTCTGCCCGCTGAGCCGAGCGAGATGGTCCTCCACAAGCAAGCCCACCAGCAATAACTCTGATCTCTCCAACAAGGGGGGCAGGGTTACCTTGTGCCCGGGGATGCTGTGGAGGGCGATCATGACCTTGGTTAGGTTGTACGAGTTGTCGATGAGGGGTGCACCGGCGGTTGTTTCTGATAGGTTCAGTCCTTTGCCTTTGCTGAGGGCGAGCTTCCGTGAATCGATTAAGACGTCCCTGACGTATCAAGCCCTCGATCTGATCTTTGAGGTTAACACACTCCTCGGTATTATGGTCGTGGTCTTGATGAAAATGGCAGTATTTGGACTGGTCTCGTCGGTTGGAAGGAAACCGTGACGGTTGGGGCCATTTTAGGGGATAGTCTCGTTGAATCTAGTTCAGGACTTGTTCCATGGGGGAGTTGAGGGGTATGTATCGTTCAAACCGGCCGGGCGGTCGGGTTGGCGCCGACTGGTCAGCTCGGGCTTGTTGGTCGGTATATTGAGGTGTTTGGTGAGTGTACTGGGTGTTTCTGATTTCTGAGTCATTTCTCTTCTCTCGAGGAGTTGGGTTTTTGGCTGTAAGATCTTGTCAGGCGGCCAAGGAATCTTCGGCGTTTATGTATTTTTGGGCTTTGGAAAGTAGGGTTGCCATGGAGGTCGGGGGGTTTTTGGAGAGGGAAAAAAGGAAATCAGATGATCATAGACCGGCCATAAAAGCCATGAGAATAACCTTGTCATCATTTTCTGCCACCTGCAAGGCCTCGGTATTGAAGCGGGTGATGAAGCTGCGTAACGAATCTCCTTCCGTCTGACGGATGTTGAGGAGTTGAGTTGCCGGACGCCGTTGGCGCTGGGCACCAATGAAGTAGCTGAGGAAGGAGTCACTCAGGTGCTGAGAGGTAGAGACAGAGTCCGTTGGTATCTGACTAAACCACAATCGGGCCAACCCCTTAAGTGTTATGGGGAAAGCCCGACACATGATTTCATCAGGAAATGCATGGAGGATCATGAGGGTCCTGTAGGTCTCCAAGTGATCGACTGGGTCCGTTGTACCGTTGAAAGAGTCGAACGAGGACATTTTGAACTTGGGAGGTAAGGGTTTGTCCCTGATAGAGGCAACGAATGGTGAGTTGGCTGTGATCGATGGTTTATTCTTTATGTTCTACATGACTCCTTGGAGCTGGAACTTCATGGCTCGGAGTTCTGCATCTCAGAGAGGAATGTTGTCACCATCGGAAGGCAGCGGAGGTTGGACACTACTGGTCTCTCCTTCGGGGGTGGGTGCCTGGACCGATAGATGTGGGGCCCGGGGTGGCGGGTTCATATCTGGGGGAGGGGGTCGCAAGCCTTCCAAGTTTGGTGGGTTGGGTTGTTGGATAGGATAACTCGGGGCTCGGTCTTGGTTAGGTGGGATATCTTGAGGTGGAGGAGGAGGGACGGGAATGTTTCTTTGAAGCAAAGCATTGATCAGGGCTTGGTTTTGCTCTGCTAAGCGGTTAATGCTATTGATAAGTTCTATGAAGTACTGCGGCAGGTTGTTTGGATTGGGCGGGTCGGCTTGGTGGTCGGCAACATTGTGGTGAGAAGCCATGGATTTAGTTGTAACCATCCACCTTGGTGGGTGGTAGGAAAGGGTTATTGGGAAGGGGTCTCCGGCGACAATGAGCACAACTGGCGCGCGAAGCAAAAACTTTCCCACAGACGGCGCCAACTAATAATACAACGTGTTCCAGGACTGATCCACACTTCCCCAACTAGTGTCCGAGGTACCAAGACCACAGAAAAACCTGCACAAGAGTTTAATGGGGAACAGGGAGTCCCCCAGCGAACCCTCCGACAAGCAAGTTAGAAAGAGAGATGGAATGTAGAGATAGATTAGTGATAGAGAAGTTTAACCTTTTTCTTGTCTTCGATGCCTGCTTATATCCTTTGCTAATTATTTCGTTGTCCCTTCCGACCTGTCACCTTTGCCGAAAGTCTATGCTCTAACTTACCTTGTTCATGGTGAGGCCGTTCTGTCCCGACGGAGAGGGGTTATCGCAAAAAATGTTGTAAGGAGCTCCATTAATGGCTGATGTGCAGTGCAATAACTTTGCAGGATCTTTATCTGCTTATGTAACTTGTTCTTCTCTTGCCACGTGTTTAAATGTCATTGGTTCTTAATGCCACGTTGAGCTCCAGCAACGTTAGGCCTTAGTATTTGAGTTATGTATTGGACCCTAAGTGGTGGGCTATAACCTTTATGGACTTACCCGTGTCAATAATTATGTAAACATTCTTAGTCAATTATGAAACATAATCTTTTATTTTTTAACAAATTACAAATACACCCATAAAGTTTGCTTAAAATATAAATTAGTCCTATAATACTACAAATTACAACTATTGCTTGTTATTAATTTTAATCTAACACAATAATTAGAAGAAAAAAACTACTCTCCTATACAATAATAAATTATTAAAATTTTTCATTAAAAAATATTTTTCATATCATTAAAAATTATTAATTGACTTAATGCTTTATTTATTAACAAAATGGTTAACTAAAAGATATTTTTCATATTATTAAAAATTGTTAATTGACTTAATGATTTATTTATTAATAAAATTGACCATTTGTTATGCGAGTATGCTTTATTTCTTAATAAAATGGATCGTTTGTATATATATATATATATTCTTTTCTGTTTCTTTATTAGTTCAGTTTTTTTTAGATAAGGGGTTTATCTTATCTCTTTTATACTAAAATGTATATTTTATTTTGTTTATCTTTGTGTCTTCACACCTTCTATAATAATTTCGATCATTTTAGTCTTACGAAAAGAGAAATGAGTATAATTATGTTAAAATAATAGGATTTATAATATTTTTCTAATTGTTGTAGTTTATAATACAATTTATATAATTCTATTATAAATCTAATGATTTATGTTATTTTATTTTATAAAATAATATTTTTATTTTTAAAAATTATCAAAATATAAATTTTAAATATATTATAACAGTAGTCCGTGCCTTTGCAGGACCTTTATAAACTAGTATAGATATAAGAGACGGATTGTTTGTATTTTACCTATCCTTCCGTAATTGTCCCTCCCATGAGATGCTTTCGGTCCCATTTGGAAATTCTCTAAAAGCGGCGCGGCTTACATGCGTCGGCTTTTCTTCTTCTTGTGTTTTAGTTATTAATTTATTTATGTTAAGTTATGAATATTATTTAAAATATCTTACACAATAAAAGATAAAGTCTAATTATTTTGATTATAGTTGTCCATGAGTGATAGGCACGGTGAGATGTGCATACTAGCATTTTGAAAATTCATAAATAGTTCCTAGAATAAAGTGGAATAAAATTATTATTTTATCAAAATATTAATTTTACTCTTGGTTTACTAAAATAATGATAGAAACACTCAATAAATAATTATTTTATTTCATTACACATCATTCCAATGAACCAAATTCTTATTACACATCACAAATAGTATTTAGATATAAATATTAGAACAAAAGTCAAATATTCGAATATAAATTTATAAACATAAAACAGTTGTTTAGATATAAATAATTGAACAAAATATATATTTAAACAATTTATTTTTGTTCATAACTTTAAATCCTAACATTTGACATTTGTTTGAAGCTTTATATCTTAACACCATTTGTGGTGTGTACTAAGAGTTTGTATATTGTGTAAATAAAATTTCTCAAAAAAAAAAAAATTTATTGTTTTATAAAAAATCAAAATTTTTCTTTTTTTCTCCAATTGTTGGATAAAAGATTCTTATGTTTGAAAAATAGCATAAAGTTCTTTTGAGCAATTCAAAACATATCCAAGTGATTGATTTTTTTAATGGATGATATGCTTAACTAGCCTATAATATGAACGGTTCGATTGTTTAATCTTCTACTCTATTCGATTTCGAGAAGAAAAATCTTACTTTAGGATATATAACTCAAATAATACTTAATTAATTAAAATAAAGACCAAATGCCATTAAATTTAGTGAAATAAAATGAAATTATTTATTTTTAACATTTACAAGATAAGTATTCCATTATATTTTTTCTAAAACAAATACTATATTAAGGTTGTGATTGGTTCAAGGATTTAGAGAAAGATTTAGAAAGGAAGATAAAAAAAAAAAAAAAAAAAGGTGTGTGAAATTAAGTGAAACGTAAATATATTTTATTCATAATTTACCTATTTTTCTCGTTCCCTTTTCAAATTGCTCCCTAAATTCATAAATCAAACACAGCCTAAAGTAAAAAAGTAAAATCAAATTTTTTTTAAAAAATAATTTGGTGCAAGTAGCCCATGCCTTGCACGTGTTTACTATATGCATCTTATAACTACAAAAGAAAATGATATAACTCTATATTTCATGAGTCGTAACTTAAAAAAAAGAAGAACGATAAATTACACTGATACCTCCTGAGGTTTATATTTATTACAGTTCCCCCCTCACATTTTGAAAATTACATCTCCTTCCCTGAGATTTAAAGTTTCGTTACAGATTTTCCCCTCAGCAATTTAATTTTTTTTAAATACCAATTTTGCCCTCACTGGGTAAATTACATTGACACCCCTCACATTTTAGAAATTACAATCCTCTCCCTAAGGTTTAAAGTAGCATTACCAATTGTTCCCTCAGTTGGTATTTGTTGGAAAAAAAATTCATTGGAAAAAAATTTATTTGAAAAAAAAAATTAATTGAAAAAAAAAAATTATTAATAAAATTTTTAAATTTCTTTTTAAAAATCAACGTAAACTCATTTTTTGAATTTACGTTCTTTTCTCAAATTTACAAACTGAGACAACAGTTTATAAATCAAAAAAATTATCAAATAAGTTTTTATGATAGTTTTTTTAAAATTTTTATAAATATAAATTGAAAACTGAAAACGAAATAGTTACCAAACATGCCTCAAATGATAAAAATGTCGTAAAATTAACAAATAATTAAATAAGTTACCAACGTAAGAAATGACTTATCAAAAGATTCTTAGACTATGTATGGTTTGATTTTTAGAAATTTTTGTTAAAAATTAAAAACTAATTTGGTTAAGAAATAAAAAATAAAAAATAATTATCATTTAAGGGTAAAAAAATAATTATCATTTTAACTTTTGAGCAGTTTATATACATACGTATGGCTGTTTCAATTTAATTTGTAAAAAATTATTTCTAGCCACTCGAAAGATAAAAATTATATAAAAATGATACTTATTTTTTATTTTTTATTTTTTATTTCTTAACCAAATTAATTTTAAATTTAAAAAAAAATTAAAAATCAAACTATACATAACCTAAGAATCTTTTGATAAGTCATTTCTTAGATAACTTATTTAATTATTTATTAATTTTACGACATTTTTACCATCTGAAGCATGTTTGGTAACCATTTCGTTTTTAGTTTTCAATTTATATTTACAAAAATTTTAAAAACTGTCATAAAAACTTGTTTGATAATTTTTTTGGTTTATAAATGGTTGTCTTAGTTTGTAAATTTGAGGAAAAAACGTAAATTCAAAAAAGAGTTTACGTTGGTTTTTAAACAGAAATTTAAAAATTTTACTAACAATTTTTTTTTCAATTAATTTCTTTTTTTAATGATTTTTTTTTCAACTAATACTAACCGATGGGACAATTGGTAATGCTACTTTAAACCTTAGGGAGACGATTGTAATTTCTAAAATGTGAGAAGTATCGATGTAATTTACCCAGTGAGGGAAAAATTGGTATTTAAAAAAATTAAATTGCTGAAGGGGAGAATCTATAATGAAACTTTATATCCCGGGGAGGGAGATGTAATTTTCAAAAGGTGAGAGGGAAAATTGTAATAAATATAAACCTCAGGGGTGTCAATGAAATTTACCCAAAAAAAAAAAGTCAAAACCAAACACAACATGAGGCATGCCTAAGGTCTTTTGGGAAGTAGCTTTTTACTCATTTTTTGTCACATCACCTCTCATATTTTTTATCCACAAAAAGATAAAATAGACTAAAAAAATAAATAAATCAATTTCTATCAACTTTGTAAAACACTCCGAAAATAATGTAATAACTAAAAAAAATTAATCATGACTAAGAAAAAATATAACTAAATGTGCATATGGTAAAAGAGTGTATTGTTGAATTCTCCTCAGTTTGAGTGACCTTTCTTGGAGTAACTTTATAATGCGGTGTTTGGGAATGATTTTTTTTCATTTCCTTTTCCATTGTACCCAAAAAAAAAAAAGCAATTCTGATTCGTAGCTCGAAAGAGTCTGGCTCGAGAAGTGGCTCGACACCAAACGACGTTGTTTTGATGTTTTTTTTTTTTTCGCCATTTTCTGAAGCTGAAGAAGAAGAAAAGCAGCAAAAACATCAAAGCAGATTCACATCAAACACAAGCCAAAGATATAGATATTCACAAGCTGGGTTTCATCACCATCATCATCATCATCAACAATTTTTTTTATTTATTTATTTATTTTTCACATCCAAAACAATTAAAATATATATATATATATAGATTCAGATCCAGATCCAGAACAATTAAAAAAATATATGTATATACAGAAAACAACATCAACATCATCACCATCATCAACAATTTTTTTATTTTTTTATTTTTTTTCAGATCCAGAACAAGTAAAAAATAAATAAATATACAGAAAACAAATTCAAATCCAGAACTAAAAAAAACAAAAATATACTCATCATCTCCAGATTAACATCATCATCTTCTTCAAATCATCATCTTCAGATCGGTGATGGCAGTCACCGGTGATGGCGAGCGCCTCTGATGGCGGTGATGGCGAGTGTCTCTTCCTCTTCTTCCTCTCTTCCTCTTCTTTCTCTCTTCCTCTTTTCTCCTTCTCTTTCTCTTTTCTGTCTTCTATCTCTCTGTATTCTGATTCAAAAAGCAAGAAAAAAAAAAGAGAAAAAAAGAAACCCAAAATAACGTCGTTTTGGGTTTCGGGCCGAATTCGAGCCACCGAATTTCGAGCTACCAAGTATTATTCAAAAAAAAAAAAAAGGAAGGATTTTTTGAATAATATGTTGTAGCTCGAAAATGGTTGGCTCATCTCCAGATCAACATCATCATCTTCAGATCGGTGATGGCAGTCGCCGATGATGGCGAGCGCCTCTGATGGTGGTGATGGCGAGTGTCTCTTCCTCTTCTTTCTCTCTTCCTCTTTTCTCCTTCTCTTTCTCTTTTGTGTCTTCTATCTCTCTGTATCCTGATTCAAAAAGCAAAAAAAAAAAAAACCCAAAACGACGTTGTTTTGGATTTTGGGCCAAATTCGAGCCACCGAATTTCGAGCTACCAAGTATTATTCCAAAAAAAAAAAAAAAAAGGAAGGATTTTTTGAATAATATGTTGTAGCTCGAAAATGGTTGGCTCAAATTGCCCCGAAATACAAAACGACGTCATTTTGTGTTCCTCTTTTTTTTTCTTTTTTCTTTTGCCCTTTTCTTTCTTTCCCTTCCCCTTCTTCTCTTAGACAGACAGAAAGACAAAAGAGGCGCGAGAGAGAAAGAGAGAGAGAAGAAGGAGAAAAGATGGGGACGGCGGTGACCGCAATGACAGCGGTGATCGACGGGGTGGAGGCCTTCATCTTCATTGATATTTATTGTTGATTTGTTCATTAATTTGTTCATCTTCATGGATCAGAGGATGCCCAGCTCTTCCATCTTGATTGATTTTTCTTTTCTTTTTTTCTAGTTGGATGATGATGATGATGATGATGGTGATGTTGATGAAGGTGTTGTTGTTGTTGTTGATGATGATGATGATGATGATGATGAACATGATGACTTTTTTTTATTTTTTTTCTGTGGATCTGGATCTGAACAAGGCCTTTTCTATACTCCAAAATGATGATGATGTCGATGAAGGAAAAGGTGTGGAAATTTTGATGAAGGTGTGGATCTGGATCCTCTTCTTTGGAGAAATTTTGGAGAAAGTTGTAGAGAGAGTCCATGATGATGATATTGATGAAGATCTTCTTTTCTTCTTCTGCTTCTGCTTCTGCTTCTATTTCTATTTCTTCTTCTTCTGGATCTTCTTCATAAAAAGGGGAAGAAGAAGAAAAAAAAACTCAAAACGGCGTCATTTTGAGTTTTGAGCCAATTCAAGCCAACCATTTTCCAGCTACCAAACGGAACTGAGATTTTTTTTTGTTTTTTATCATTAAAAGACAAATTGATTACAAAATCAAAAAAAAAAGACAAATTGATTACAAAATCAAAAAAAAAAACAAATACAAACAAAATATCATATCAAATTCCATAATCATTTCACTTTTTCTTTTACAAACATTACACCCATCCACAAAAAAACTCGACTATCTTCCCAAACACAAAAAAAATTTCTTCAATAATACCCTACAACTAAAAAAAACCTATAAAAAAAATCCGCTGCCCAAACACTCACAAAGTAAATCAAAGGTTCTCTCACTCTCTCTCAAATCATACAACCAAAATAATCTTCTGATTTTGAAAGTGATTTTGATTTTCAAAAACGTTTTCTTTTCTTTTTTTTCTTCCTGATTAGCTTCTGATTTACCATTGTTTATGTTTGTTTTCTAAATTTTAACGCGAATCTCATGTCAATTAGAATGGTTGTAGCAAAATCTTTTCCTTCTTGAATTGTTTGTTTATATTGATTGCTCGCTCAATACAAGAACAAGGAAGGATTCAATTGTATATCTCCCTCTAATTGCACAATAAAACAATTGGGTTTGTAGAATTTTTTTTGTTCAAGTCAGTACAATGCCCAAAAAGAGCTCTTCCAAGCCAACCACACCAAAGCTAGAGGACCCAATTGTTGTAGATGAGAGAAAAATTTCTTTCACCACTAAAAAACCCAGTAACGAGATTGATGAGATATTTGCTAGGAAGAACACCAAAGCCAGAGGACCCAATTGTTGCAGAGGAGAGAAAAATCTCTTCCACCACTAAAAACCCAGTAACGAGATTGATGAGATATTTGCTAGGAAGAAAATGAAGAAACTTGAACGAGAAAAGGCCGAGAAATGGAAGAAAAATGAGGCTACTAAGCCAGATAAGTTGAAGGAGAAGAATAAGAAGAAGAAAGTGAATAAAGATTCTGAAGAGAGTGTGTTTGTGGACCCACCTTCGCGGCCGAGGAAGAGAACCAATGATGGACTCACCGTTTACACTGAAGAGGAGTTGGGGATTGCGAATGCAGATGTTGGAGGTACCCCACTGTGTCCTTTTGATTGTTCTTGCTGTTTCTGATCATACACCACTTCCTCTTTTGAGTAAAGTTGCTTCATTGGATATTTTTCGAGCTTAATGGAGATTATGGATTTTGTAATCCTCCATTGTAGTTTTGGTCTTTCAATATGGCAAAATGCTTCCTACCCCAGTAAACATTACACCCAGTGACCCCTCCAGTGCCACGTGGCACTGTGGGATTGGAGGAAAGAAAAAAAGAAAAAAAAAAAAAAAAAAAACAGAAAATTGACCAGTGGGGCACCCCACGTCACTGGGGGTCGACCCCCACTGGGTGTATCCAGCAGGGTTGTTCAATATGAGAAGTGTGGTTTTCTATTTCTTAGATGTACACTAAAATCAGAGTGTACTATTTGATCTTATTTGATTACTTTTTAATTTCAACTAAATGTCTTAAAGTATGAAGCCATAGCATTTGAGGTATCAAAGTTGGTTATATTGATATTTATTTAATTTTAAACACAATGTGTTCTTTTATATGTATATATGCATATAAAAAATTACATAATGCTAAAATAAAGTGAATCTTATGATAATTTTTGCAAAACAATTCATGATTCGATTCGCGATTTGACAATAATGGTCTCACCACTTCATCTTGATGAAATGATGATTGTTTCAATTAGCAATATGTTTCCTAGAGCAATCAGGATCCTATAAACTGTGTACGCACCAAAAAAATTGTGTTTGAAAGCCATAAATTCATTTTGGGGATGTTGTTATAACAACCAATAAATGTGGTTGAACTTGTATTACTTTGTGGATTTTGGATTCTGTTCTGTGTAGATGTTGCTTTTATAAATACAACCTTTACTGGAGGATATAGATTTTCGGAGGAACCCTGTAGTTTAAGGTGATATGTAGCAAATGGGTGATGCTTTGGCGCTAGAAAATCTCCTCGTGTCACCACACGTTAGTTTTGGAATTCTAATGCTAGAAACTCTCATTGTGACACTATGCCTTAGCTTTGGATTCCACTTGCCTAAGATATTGTTCATGTTTGGGACCAGAACACTTTATGATTTGTGCTTTCCTTTCGTGTAAGGAGTCATTTCTGTCTCTCTTCTTTGGGAATTCTTTTATGCCGAACATCATGTAGTTCATTTTTCTTGACACAAATTTTTATAGCCCCCATATCATCATGTCACTTCTTTTTCTTGGTCAAAAAAATCATGTTAATAGAGAGATTAGCCCTACTTGGGTAATACCTTTGATTAATATTAGTTTTTGTCAAAAACTTGTATGGTATTGAAGATCTTTTAGGTTATATTTGATCATTTCGCCATCAATGTGCATTTTTTTACTTTTTCTTTGTTTCCTTCAAATGACATTGCTCTCCTCTCCTAGTGAGATTACTTTCTATGACCCATTTTTCTTTTTCTTTTTAATTATTGGATGGAACTTTCTACCCAAGCCATTTAACAGTTTACCACATAATGACGATCCCCTATTGATTCATTGTTTGAGCATTGTCACGTAGATATATCATTGTTGGATTTGACTTCTGCATCATTGTTGGATATTACAGTGAAAAATTGTTCAGTAGTTCGGAAACACTACTTTGACATGTATATGTGATACTCTTGACTAATGAACTTGTGTACAAAAGGATAGGTGAAACCAATTTTGTCTCCCACTCAGCCGACCAAGATGGATTAAATCGACTTTATCCCTGTCGTGCCTACTACTTTTATTGATCCTAAAGCATTATGTCTAAACATTGAACCATGTGATCTTGAATTTTTGAACTCCACTAGTTACCATGTTTTGTATGTACTCTATTGACAAGTTTGAAACTTTTACTTTTTAGATATTCTTAAACTAAGAGCTTCATATTTTTTTTATTAAAAAAAAATGGATCAAATTTATAGTCCAATGACTTGAAGCCTAGTGCCAAACCAAGCTGCCTTATAATCTATCAACAATTCAAGTATAGTTTTCTATTTAATTTGATTCAAAGGCAATAAATTAGAAGGAAAATGCAGAGGAAATAACAAACAAACAAACAAACAAAAAAGGAGAAAAATGAGACCCAAAATCTTGGTTCAGTTGCCAAGAATATTGTAAAGAAGAGTTTATTTATTTTATTTTGTCCATTTGTGCAATAAAAATGAAAATGAAGTTATGAACTTTTTATTTTATTATGCGTGTAAACAAAATTTGTTTGATACATCATCCTCTATTTCTTTCTTGTCTAAACCCACTTCTAACAATCTAAGAAGAGAAAGTGGAAAGGGGAGTGAAACAAAACAACAGAACTATAAATTTAGAATTATTTATCTAGAATTTATTCAAAAATGAGAATTAATAATTTAAATTTATTTCACTTATAAACTTCATATTTTATCAATCTAATCTCCACCACACATATACATTCTTGGTCAATTCTGGGTTCCTAAATTCTGAGTCCCTAGTTTCTTTTGAAAATAAAAACTTCTCGATTTTTTTTTTTTTTTTTTTTGTCTCTTTTTTTTTTTTTTTTTTTCCTTTATACAAAACCAAACAAAACAGAAGAGAGATCAATAATTGATTCATATTGATAGTTCAGAATCATGGTCCAACTCCACCGTCCCATTTGACTGGTAAAAGTCAAACTGTTGACATCTCAACATATGAGATATTGAATAAATTGCAATAACGTCCTTTTAGATTTTAGAATTAGCTTTCTAAATTTTTCTTATTTATAACAATATTATTACACTTATCACATTTTTATACTATATTATGTTGGATCATTTTACTTGTTAACACAAGTATAATAAGGGTTGTTTTAGAAAAATGGTTAAAAGTTGACTTCTTAATTTATTTATTTTTTTTGAAAAAATATATAAAAATTGTGAAAGATAATGTGACCCAAAATGGGTTGAAAGCTAGAAGATAGTTTTTAGCTATCTTTCCAAAATAGCTCTAAGTCTGACCACTTATATTTATCTCTAAAACAACACTGACAATTAGACTAATACATTATGTTTATCTCTAAAGCAATGTTGACAGTTAAACTAATACCTCTATTATTTTTAAGAGCTTGCAATAAAATTGACGACGTTGAAAATAAAATAAAATTTTCTGTTGGACTATCATTATTACAATAAAAAAAATAAAAAATAAAAAATTCTAAGTCATTTGTCAACATAATGGTTGTAAAAAGAAAACCTTGTTCATTCTTTTATACATGACTTTTAACAAGAGGGATCAATTTACTTGATTCAAAACAATACTACAAAATGCAGGTAGGTTCATGCACTCACTCTCTCTATGAAGAAAGTATTCAATATTTTGGAGGACATTTCATTTATTGATTGACAATTTATACATTGTTTTTTTTTTAAATAATATTTTAATACAAAATGATGAATCCTATAATATAAATAAATAATTATTAATGTGTAACATCACTTAAATTTGCTGCAAGCAAGGGCATTGAATAATTTCTCCACTTTATGTGCTGTGTAATTAATGGATATGTTACTATTCATGTGGCGTTCTTAAAGGGCAATTTTTATTATTTTTATTCAATCTTAAAAGCTTTATGAGTGGAAGAAGTTATTGGTTAGTCTTAGAATATCGTCATACGATGTCTTACGTGTGTTTTAATTTGTGAAGGAAGGCAAGACTCATAATTTTGTATTAGATGATCGGACAATATGAAAAGGTGTAAAAATTTATGATTGGCCAGAAATATTATCACGTGACACTCTCGGATCAACTAATAATTTTTCTATGAGTGGTCTGTGCAATTTACCATAAATATAAGACCCTTTTCGAAATTAGATACCCGGAGTAGGAATAGCGGCGGCCCAACTACTCCCAAAGATATCCCGGGTCAGGATAGCTCCACGTCTTCTCCTCCCTTGAACGCGTAAACGGTTCGGTACTGAAACACAGCATATGTATGTGTATCTATATCTATACATACATATAACTATATGTATCGTTCATAAACGGGGAGAGAGAGAGAAAAAAAAAAAAAAGCCCTAGAAAAAGCCTGCCCTTTTTGTTTTTCCCCATTTCTTGGAGTTTGAAGCTTCCGATTCGACTGAGATCGAGCGCCATGGAAGCCACAGCAAGCTCTTGTGTTCTTCCCAATTTGAACCCACCCGGTTTGACTCTCGGCAATCCCAATCACAGGTCTTCATTGTAAGTTCAAACCTAATCAAAATTACTTATATTAGTAATATGCATATACACATTTGTCTATATTTGCATGTTCGTGGTCTGTTAATTTTTGTGTCTTTTTACCAGTTTTTGTTGGTTATCAAGTTTGTTTGCAGATCAGTTGATTGTAGGTTGATTGAGGTGGCTTTGATTGATTTTATGCGATCATACAATTTGTTGATTGACTGTTTGCTCTAAATATCATTTTATTTTAATTTTAGTGGTTTTGTCTTGTTAATAATTATTAGTAGTTTTACAGATTCAACTTGTTCATGGTGAGACTTACTTATTCGGCGCTAAAAACACCCCATTTTCTATTATTTATCTGTTTTTCAAGGGAAAAAGAAAAGAAAAGAGAAGAAATTAATTATTCTTTTCATTATGATATTTTTGCTAGTTTTGTATTCAAACTAATATACCTGTGGTTGAAGTTTATAACGAGGGCTGGGGAGAATCTGTGGAAACAATGTATATTAGTATGCAATATGCTCGTGATCCTTCTAAATTAAGCTCTTGATTAAGTCATTCACATGACAGGCAATGCGATCAAACTAGAACTTTGAAGTCAACTTCCTGTCGTTCATCTCAAGGATGCGGTCAAGCATACTTGGTTTCCTGTTCAAACTCAACTGATAAACAAAGTGGCATTATTTCGGGATCATATCATTGTGGTCCCGTTCAAAAGAGAAACCCAAGCGGGCAAACATTTTGTTCTCTGGGAGCATTGACATATCCTGGAACTGGAAGTGCTATTGAATCTCCTTCACATGCTACAGAAGAAAGGGTTGGAGTGCTGCTTCTTAATCTTGGAGGACCAGAGACACTTCATGATGTTCAACCATTTTTGTTCAATTTATTTGCAGATCCGGTATATGAGCCTAACGTTACATGGCCTTCATTTTTTTATTTTAAATTTTCTTTTCTTGACATGATGTGATAATAAGTCTATAACATGCTTAGGGGTTGCGCTAAAGACTCTTGTAACTTGAAACAGGATATTATACGTCTCCCTAGGGTATTCCGGTTCCTCCAGCGGCCATTGGCACAACTAATTTCTGTGCTGCGTGCTCCCAAAAGTAAAGAAGGATATGCTGCCATAGGAGGTGGCTCACCTCTGCGAAAGATAACGGATGACCAGGTAAGATACATGCCTGCTGACTACAGCTGTGGTTTTGTTCATATGAAGATGAGTTTTGCTGATAGCCTCCACTGTTCTGGTTCTTACCTATTTCAAGGGCTTATGTTATTATTTTTCACTTTCTCAGATTTTTTTTTTTTTTGTTGTTGCATTTATCTGGCCATTTATAATGTATTACGTAATATGTACTTGCTGTTATGCTAACAGTTTGGTATCTCTTTCAGGCAATTGCACTTAGAAATGCATTGGAAGCAAAGGAAATGCCTGTAAATGTCTATGTTGCAATGCGATATTGGCACCCATTTACTGAGGATACTGTTCAGCAGGCAAGTCTTAAACAATGTCATTGTCATGTAATATTTTTGTATGCTCTATCGTCATCAACTTGTTTGTGATTCATTTTCACCTACTATGTATCCTTCTCTGAATTTTTGTTGTGTTAGAAGTTTCCATTGTATTGATCTCTGCCACATATGCTCGTCTTGCTTTGTGTTTCTAGGTCTATAAATAAGTAAAAAGGTTTTTTTTATTTTTTCTCTTATTTTTGGTCTAAAAAGTTAGGTTCACTGAAGGTAAATCAAACCGAATAATTGAAAATATTTTAGAATTTATTTTTTTACTCACCTTTTTACACCTACTAAACGGTGTGCAAGAACTCATCTGTTCAATTCTGGAAATACTATGCTTATTATCTTCTGTTTGAACAAGTTATTCATACTATAGTTATGTGGCCAAAAGTTTTGTATCCCTATTCACTAATGGACTAGCGACATATTGAGATCCATTATTTGCTAATTGTTTTGAGCCTAGACTCTCTCCTGATAGTTAAAATTCTTGGGCCTTTATTCCTTTGAATCAAGGTTGATATTTTTTGGGGTGCACATAAGATTTTCAAACTTGTGCATTATGGGAATTGGGGTGTTGGCAGACTGAGAATTTTGTTAAACAATTGATCAAATTTTTGCCAATTACTG
This sequence comes from Camellia lanceoleosa, assembly GCA_025200525.1. Lineage (NCBI taxonomy): Eukaryota > Viridiplantae > Streptophyta > Magnoliopsida > Ericales > Theaceae > Camellia > Camellia lanceoleosa. The sequence continues at coordinate 124,052,820 of CM045771.1, read as the reverse complement.
ATAATTTGGAACTCCTAGCTTGAATTCCAAACTAAAAAATATGCTCTAATTGGAAGTGAAGATCAAAACAATCAGTTAGAGAGAGACAAATAAAGAACTAAGAAAAACTCATTGTTTTATGCACCAGAAACCAAAATATGGATTTTGGAAAATCTCCTCATCAAAATATTATATCAATATGTTTATTATATTGTTTATTTCTCCAAGAGGCTCTATTATCCAATGTTAATCAATGGCTTTTGCTGTACGCGTACCTGAAAAGTATCCGGTATGAAAGGAAATCAAACCAAGCCTTAATACAAACAGCAGATAATATAATTGTGAGAAATTAAGTCACACCCTACACTTGATCGCACTAGTGTGATCAACCTTACAACTACTCGCTGTCAACATTCCTTGTCACATATTCAATATATTCAAGTCAAAATAGTGACATTTCTCCTTTGTCCACCTCAGATTAAGAGGGACAGGATTACAAAGCTTGTTGTGCTGCCACTTTATCCGCAATTTTCGATCTCCACTACTGGATCAAGCATTCGTGTTCTGCAAAACATCTTCAGGTAAAATTTTGTTTCGTTGTCTAAACTTCTTTTTTTTGCTAGCATGTATATGTTATTTTTTGTCCGGCATATAGTATATCTAATCCTGAGTTATATGTCAGGGAAGATGCATATTTGTCAAGAATGCCTGTTTCAATTATACAGTCCTGGTATCAGCGAGAAGGTTATATCAAGTCTATGGCTGACTTGATTGAAAAGGAGTTAGAGAGTTTCTCTATGCCTGAGGAGGTGGGTTTCATTATTGCCTTGACTTATTTGACGTCATTTCTTGATGCTTTGTTGTTGGTTGAATTGTTGCTGCTGCTACATGCATGGCTTAGTTTTCTTATGGTATTCCAGGTCATGATATTCTTCAGTGCCCATGGGGTTCCAGTCAGTTATGTTGAGGATGCAGGAGACCCATACAGAGATCAGATGGAGGAGTGCATTCACTTGATAATGCAAGAGTTGAAATCAAGATATATCAACAATGATCATACGCTTGCTTACCAGGTTGGTTCTTAGATATAAGCTATTAGTTTCTGGCTGTTTCCAAGCTTTGCATGGTTAATAATTCCCTGTATTAGTAATCATAATTTCCACATAACAATCCCCTGTGGGTATTTGACATGTTTGGTTTTTCACATTTTTTATTTGTTTTTTCCTCTATGATAGAGTCGCGTTGGGCCCGTACAATGGTTGAAGCCCTACACTGATGAAGTACTTGTTGAGCTTGGCCAAAAAGGTGTGAAGAGTCTTTTGGCTGTTCCTGTAAGGTATGGTGTAAACAATTAAGTTGCATTCATGGGTTTTTCTCTTCCTATTTGACATATTTCTTGAAAATACAATACCACCTTTACCATGATTTGGGCTTGGCTTTTACAATGCATTTTGAAGAATGCACCACTCAGAGCTCTAATTCTATTGTTTTAAATTTGCTGAGTTCCATAGTTTCCATGTGTTATTCTTTCTTGTCTAGTCCTTAACCTGATCATGAACCATCCTTCTCGTTTAACTATCTTAGATGAAGTTTATAGGCTTTACCTTTTAGAACGGCTATTAGACCATACATGACGGAGTGTTAGGCAACCAAGAAACAACATGTAGATAAGATGAGTGTTGTTGAGATGAGAATAGTAAGGTGGATGCGTGGCAAGACTAGACTAGACAAAATAGAATTAAGAATGAGTGTATTCGGGAATGGGTAGGAGTAGCACCGATAGAAGATAAGTTAAAAAAGAATTGATTGAAATGGTTTGATTATATTCAACGAAGACTAATATAGGCAGTAGTGAAGAGATACGATGCAGTGATGGTAGATGAAAGTGTTAGGGGATCGGGTAGGCCTAAATTAACGTTGGCTAGTGTTGTAAATAGAGATATGGATCTACTTAATTTGACTAATGAACTGGCCTTTGATAGAGCCGTCTAGAGAAGAAGGATTTATGTATCCGATCTCATTTGATGGAACTTAAGGCTTAGTTTACCTTTTAGATACTTTACATTGGTATGAGTTACTTGTTACTTTCAGAATAGTGCAATGGATCAGATGCATAGGTTGAATGCCTCGCTTTATGTTTGGTTACCTGTGATTAGGTATTTTTTGAAAAGTTTCGAGGACTTTACAACATGCAACCTGAATTTGTTTGCCCAATACCATCTCTGGATTTGACACCGTGGCTATTATATACACTGCAAGGACCTTAACCTGATATCTCTTACTAATATTAGTGCTCCCACAATGATGATGGTAACAACTAAAGTTTTACGCTATTCATTAAATAATTGAAAAATGACTTCACCTGGTAAGTGAAAGAAGGTGGTTGCCTGGGGATATTAGCCTTGACTCATTTTTCTGATTTATTTTTGTCATTCTTGAAACAGGACAGGAATTTTGTTGTTGATTTTTTTGTTACCCTAATATGATTTTACCTAATAAAAGGGGGATAATAGGGAAAAACATCAAACTTATGTAGTTTTTGTGCTCCTGAAATCGCAGCTTTGTGAGTGAGCACATAGAGACTCTTGAAGAGATTGATATGGAGTACAAGCACTTGGCTCTTGAATCCGGCATTGAAAATTGGGGCCGTGTTCCTGCCCTAGGTTGCACCACTTCCTTCATTACAGATCTGGCCGATGCGGTTATTGAAGTCCTACCTTCAGCCACAGCCATGACAACCTCAAGTACTAATTCTGAAGAAAGTGACTATGATCCAGTTGGTTATGCAATCAAAATGTTTTTTGGTTCAATCTTGGCATTTGTTTTGCTCTTATCACCACAAATGATAATGGCATTTAGGAATCATGTCCTTTAAAGGTTGATAAGATGTTGAAAGCACTGCTGATATACAAAGCTATAGTTACAGAGAATAATAGTAGAAAGTCAAGGCATGGTAGCATAGTGAACTTTCTCCAAGGCTTCTCTTGGGATTCTGCCATTCCCATTTTTTGTTCTTTTGTTTATCCTGCTTTTGTTTTCTTTTCTAGGGAAAAGAAAATCCTATTTTGGGAAGTGGGTTAAAAGACATTATCCAGCTTTTAACCCACTTCCTCTCTCACAAAAAAAAAAAAGTCAAAAGCACACTTTTAACCATCTTGTCAAAACACGGACATATGAGATTTTGAGATGTTATTTTTGTAAGTAGAGAATACTCTGATCATTAAAAGTTAAACTTCATGCTCATTTGGCCTTTGTATTTTGAAAGTATGCAAATCTTCGAGAAGTTGAATTGCAAGTCCATATAATGTAATGAAACAAATTCAATGAAGTAACCATTAGTACCCATGTTGGGTGATTTGTTCTGTCTCTTTAGCAGAACTGTTTGAATCCAATAAGTGCAGTTTAAACATTTTAATGTCATTTGTACAAAGTTTTCGGGGAGCTTGATTGGTGATTTCCCATAGCTCCTGTGAATGAGAGTGAATGTGAATGATGGGAACTTATTAAGTTGGAGTTTTGGTTTAATTTTTGTAGTTTAACTTCTTCAGAGTTTAATACTCCAATTCAGTTCTGCTGGTTTAAGAAGAGGTTGTAGAAGAGAAGCATTTTTATGCACGGCTATGGAGACAAAAGCAAGAATGATGTTTTGGCCATGTTGTGAACTTTGTTACAATGAAAAAAAATGTTTGATGGGTAGTTGAGCTGTTTCGGCCTCATCAATCATCTCCAAGTCCAGTTCCACATTCTAAGCTATATTTGTTTTTTGGTACATCACAAGCCGTAGCCTGTCTCTGGCTAGACATTTGAGAACTGTTTATTTTGGAACGATTAAACCTGAATGATTAGCACATTTCTTTGACATTTTGCACACTACGTATTATACAATCCCAAGGAAAATTCTCTACTAAACATTTCGCTAAAGCAATATTCATCACTTTCATCAAGTACAATAAGAAAGGGTACGATAAGGGCATTGTTCAGAACAAATGTTGCATTTGTGTTTTTGGTATTACATAGTAGAAAGCCAATAAATAAAATTTTCTGAAAGTGCATCTTAACATACAGCCCTGCTATCTGAACAGGCCTCCAAATCAATAATCAAGTTTTCTGCCCAAAAAGGCCAATCAAATACACACTAAATTATAGTTGAAAAACAAAGCAATTCCATCAATAATCAGGGCATGAAAACTGATTATTGGAATAAATATCACTGAATGAAGAATTAATAACGCAGACCACACTGAACGGGGTAAAAGTAATGCAATGGATCAAATCAAATATGAATAAATAAATAATATATATATATAGAGAGAGAGAGAGAGAGCTATACAAAAATAGCAACGCGCTTAGCAGGAAAAACGAAAAAATGTAGGGAGGCTAAAATTTGGGATTATTGCTGCAAATAAACTTTGCTCCTTACTATAAGTTTTACAAATTTCTGGCAGAAACAAATAAAATATAGAATGTACTGTGGTCATTGACTAAAAAACTGATAGGAAGAAAGAAATTTCCAGCATCCCAACTATTAGAATACCTAAACCACATTTTCTTGAGGCAGTTAGACATGGTAACCAGTAATTTTAAACCCTCGTCCTACAATCTCGCCAGCACAAAACCAGGCAAAGCACTCTAGCCCAAAAAGAGCAGCGATACCAGCATCCTCAATCTTCATCTCCTGCCTGTTCTTCAACAGTTGCTTGACATAATCAAGTTCCTTCCAGAATGATTCATAACGACCGGGAATGCTGTCCTCAAGAAGCAATCAGAAGCACAGGCTGTTTAACTCATAGCACTTGGCACGATAAGATAAAATTATAAACTACAATACTAATTTTCTTTCCCAATAGTCTTAGGAAGATGATCATTTTGTTCACTAGAGTCGAAAGATCATTTCATACGAAACAATAATTTATGAATTTGTTGAAAAAAGGTCCGGTTTTAACAAAATAGTGCATAAGAAGGCAGGGTTCATCATTAAATGTAGTCATGCCTGGTTGAGCCTAAAAGTTGGAGTCTTCTAAGAGGAAAACTAGCTAACAAGAGAGAAGAAATTAAGAATATTTACACATTTGTTAATATTGATGAAGTAGAACATAGAGGGTACTCGTTAAACCATTAATACATAGAAAACTCCAAACTAGAAGGAAATTTTCAACTTTGGTCATATATCTCTCATGACGAGTAAAGTCCCCTTGCCTCAAGGGTGCTTCAATGTGCCTAGGTGTGCCTTGATAACAAGGGCTAGAACTAACAGTCACTTGTATTCTGAATTAACACATAATTTGGAAGTTGTTGGGCAAGCAAGGGAGTTAGTTGGACTCAAAGGACAAGTCAACCTAAGCCTGAACTATAGACTGTGCAGCCCAATGCGTTTCTTGGGTTTGGTCCCAGTTTTTTCTGTTCCACAATGCATAACCCAACCCTAACTAAATTGTTTTTACAGTTGAGTAATATTTGCTTGAATGTAGAGCATCATTGATAAAACAACTCCCTTGACCATCGAAATTGCCAAAAGCCATGAGCAAAACAAGCTATTCTACCAAAATGTCAGCCTTGGTTCAGATCCAACACAATCTTCAGGCCTATAAAACAAGACTCAGCCAAAATAGCTGAAACTTTGGCAACTTAGCCGATATAAAATTTTAGGATAAACAAGATGAGATTTAGCTAGGCAATGCGACATAATTTGCTTCCATGAACCTATATGGGTTAATGAGACATGTCAACTGTAGAACTAAGATTCCTACTTTCTAAATCCAGCCCCAAAAATGACACAACAAAACATCTTAAAGGAATCTCATCAATAAATATGATCAATTCAAAAGATATATTGTAGATATATGGAGAAAATTAAAGTTTCAGTAGGAATAAATGAATAACCTGGCAAGTCGAGTGTAAAACAGTTGATTTGACAAATACTGGCATTTCTCCACAGTAGGTGGCTTCTGGATATATTGTTTGTTCTGCTCCATCAGCTGCTTGTAGTAGGAACATCCGTGCTTGGAAACAAGCTTTGAAGCCTCAGCTACCTTTGATTGCAATAGATGCAACTTTGATGCCATAATTTCCTCACCTACAGATGATCACACCAAATTAAACATTTTAAGCACAACACACAAAACACATTTTCAAAACTATATCCACCATTTGCAAGACTTCCATTCCCTACTCTTTTTTCATCGCATACGTCATCCCACAAAGTTCAACAAATTCCAAAACTAAACACGGGGTGATAAAAGAATGATACTCCAATTATGACATTTAGGTAGTGTTGGGTTCACTAGAATGAAACAGAATGGAATGATCATTCCATCAAAATATTCATTCCCAAGTTTGGTTGACTAAAAAAATGACAAAATGCATTACAAATGAAATCATTATTCATCATTCAAGGGAATGGTCATCCCATTCCATTCCAACTCATTCCACTCAACCAAATAAAGCATTAGGAGCCAGAATAACCCTTCAGACCCATCATTGCTTTTACATTCTAAGGGTTTGAAATGGTTTTTGAAATCCAGTGCACAACCCATTTTGTGGGTTGCTTTGAAATGAGATTCAATTACAGAATTTTGGTCCTTCATAGCATACACAACAAATTTCAAACACCAAACAACTGTTTGTGAACTTCAAATCTTCAGCAACTATGAACAACATCATTCAATTTCAACCAAAACGATAGTGAATTAAAAGATCAATTACTCTTCTAACACAATCCATACGATAAAATTGTTGCAGAAACCAACAAAGATACACGCAAAAATCAAACATACAGAGACCACAAATGAAATGCTTACACACTATGCATACATATAGAAGTGTATACGTATATACATAATCATCAATCAATATAAAGCAGAATCATAGAGGCAAGTTTCAATTCAAACCTTTGCTCTTTATTATATCTCTGTTCGTGACTTATGAGAGAGAGAGAGAGAGAGAGAGAGAGTAGGGTTTTGCTAGCTCTATGCTTTTGCGCTGGGGTTTGGATATCTCTCCAATTGCTCTCTCTCCGGTTTCAACAATTATCACCATAACAAAATTCTCCAATTTTCTAAAAATATTTCCAAATTTTTCTTTACATTTTTTTAATCATAAGAATGAATCCGATTTCTGTAAATATTTATTGATTTTTTTTTTTTACAATTTTAAATATTACTATTAATTTTACACATTTTTTGATTTTTAAATAATTTTAAAAGAGAAGATGCTTATAATTTTATGTTTTTTTACACATTTTTATTATCAATTTTTTTTTCCTAAAATAAATACAAACATCTTCTCTTGTTTGTTTCAATAAATTATTCTTACTTTTAATAATTTATTAATATCCATGTGTGATATTTCAATTGACTATTTTTGTATATTTTCAAATAAGAGCTCAAATAGTAATGTTTGTGAAAGTTAAAATTAATTATTTCTTTTCTATTGCGGGTTTATTTAATTGTTATAATGTAATTATTTATTTTTGTTGGACTTTTATTGAATATAAGATTGGTTTGGCCAATGTTTTTAGCTATCTTGTAGCATTTTATAATTACTCTTTTTAGTTCAGAACCAATAAGTAAAACAACCCCGGTTGGTAGCTCGAAATTCGTGGGTCGAATTTGGCTCGACGCCAAAACGACGTCGTTTTGGCGTCGATATTTTTTTTTTTTTTTTTTCCTATGTTTGATCAGAAACGAAGCAGAGGGAAGAAGAAGAAGAAGAATAAGAGAAGGGAAAAGAAAAATGGAAGGGAAGGGAAGGGAGGAGGGAGGAGGGAGGAGGAGGAGGAGGAGGAAGGGGGAGGAGGACTGGAGGGGGCCCAATTATTAGGACTTCTCTCCTCTCCTCTCTCCTCATGGCAGGCTGAGGAGGCTGCACGAGGGCAGGCGGCGAGGGCAGGACGGCGAGGCGGCGAGGCGACAGCGTCAAGGCGACGGCAGGAGCAGCGAGGCAACGAGCGGCAGCGTCAGCGAACCGGCACCGCCGTCTCCCTCTCTTCTCTCCCTCTCTTCTCTCCCTCTTCGAATTCGACCCAAATTCGATCCACGAATTTCGAGCACCCACCCATTTTTCTAAGTCAAACCTATTTATCTTACCGTGATGCTAGGGGCTCGAATTATCGAGGCTCGAATGTCTCAATAATTCCTCTCTCTTCCATTTTTTTTTTCTTTCTATTTATTGGTGTTGGTTTGGTTTTTTTTTTTTTTATTACTATTTTTTTTGGAAGAATAGTTATGTGTAGGGGTTTGTCCAAAAACTAGACATCCTGCACTAATTCAGCTTGAATTGGACTGGTTGGGTGATAAAATTGCTGCCTCGACAATTCCTCTCTCTTCTCTTCTTTTTCTTTTTTTCTAATCAATTAGGCCACTGGTTAAAATTTGTTAATTCTATATAATTTTGTACGAGTCTCTGCTCCACATATTTCCTATGTTAAAACCCAAATTATCCATTCCCAAACCCTGATCAAACAAGTTAACCGTCGGATTAACCGTCTTAAGTCAGCTAGGCCAACTACTAAAAGAGCCCAATACATCAATCACCAACAGTTACAAGCTCGCCGTGTTTTACCTAGTTTATTTGCTCACAAAATTAGAGATGTTCTTAGTCAACCTACTGGTGTTATTGAATATGATAATTTAACATATGGTGATATCATTAGCACTATTCAAAAAGAAGGCTTAAAAATGTGTATTGATTTAAAACTTAGTCAAAAAGCTACAAAAGATAAACATAAAGCTAAATATGAGTTAGGAAATTTCTGTGAACAATATGGACTACCTCCTATTGCACCCTCTCGTAGGAAATCACACAAACATTCAAAACATAAATCCAAATATTATCATAAAGACAAGAAGCCTTATTCACCCTCCAAATCTAATGACAAATTTTATACTAAACCCAAAAAGAAATATCATAAATCTAAATCACATCCGAGATCAAAATCTAATAAAGATATTACGTGTTATAACTGTGGACAAAAAGGCCACTATGCTAATAAATGCAAAGAGAAACAAAAGCTCAAAGACAGAGTCAATCAACTCCAAATTAATGATGAATCCAAAATTAGGTTATTTGAAATCTTCAATTAAATCAATCGATAATGGTTCCTCTTCAGACTTCCATCTACATCCAATTCCCCATCTAATAGTGATAATTAGATTCGATAATCAAATTACCTTAGGATGTAATGATATTTGTTGTAAACCTGTTAAACAAATTTATGTTCTTACTAAACATAGTCAAGAAGAATCTGCTTTAATTGATTTAATTAGTAAATTAGATGATCCTCAATTAAAACAACAATATATTAATAAGCTCAAAGGTCTAATGCTTCAAACAGAAACTAAACCTAAGTTTAATAAACCCATCATTAGTTTATCTAAAACTTTAGAAAAATTTAAAAATAAAACTAAAGAAGTTACACTTCAAGACTTACAATTTGAAATCAATCAAATTAAACAAACAATAAGAGATCTTCAAAATAAAGATAATAAATTAGAAAATGAAATTATTAATCTTAAACTTAAACAAAACTTAAATGATTTCCAACCTAATGCACAATCACCTCATGAATCAACATAATTACGATCATGATTACGATCATACTGATCCAACTAAACTCATATTTGATAATCGATCTCAAACTACTAACCTTGAAGATAAACGATTAAATTTACTTAATAAAATTTATATGCAAAAATGGTATTCAAGAATTAAAATCATTGTTGAAGATTTTGAATTAGAATTAGTTGCATTAATCGAAATCTTGTCGATTTAAATTGCATTCAAGAAGGATTACTTCCTACTAAATATTATCACAAATGTCAAGAGAAATTAACTTCTGCTAATGGTAGTAAAATGCATATTCGATATAAATTACCTAAAGTACATGTTTGTCAAAATAATGTTTGCTTTAAAACTACATTTGTTTTAGTCAAAAATATGACTGATCGGATTATTTTAGGTACACCATTTATATCTTTATTATATCCATTTACTACTTCTACTGAAGGAATTACTACTTATGTTTTAGGACATCCTGTTACATTTACATTCTTATTTCCACCTGAACAATTAGAGTTAAATCAATTACAAGATTGTTCTATTACCCACACTATTAAACATCTAACTCGGCATATTAATTTTCTTAAAGAAGAAATTAATTACAAACGAATAGATCAACAGTTAACTGATCCCGTTCTCATCTCTCAAATAAATGATTTCAAATTAAAACTTGAATCAACTGTTTGTTCAACTTTACCTACTGCATTCTGGCATAGGAAAAAGCATGTAGTTACTTTACCATATATCAAAGGTTTTAATGAACGACAAATACCTACTAAATCCCGGCCTATTCAAATGAATCATGAATTATTAGAAATGTGTAAAAAGGAAATTAATGAATTGTTAAAAAATAGAATTATTAGTCCCAGCAAATCACCATGGTCTTGTCCTGCTTTTTATGTTAATAAAAATGCTGAATTAGAACGAGGTGTTCCTCGCCTAGTTATTAATTATAAACCATTAAATGCTGTTCTTGAATGGATTAGATATCCTATTCCTAATAAAAAAGACCTAATTAAAAGACTTAATCAAGCTGTTATTTTTAGTAAATTTGATTTCAAAAGTGGTTTCTGGCAAATTCAAATTCATCCTAAAGATCGATATAAAACAGCTTTTAATACACCTTTTGGCCAATATGAATGGAATGTCATGTCATTTGGATTAAAAAATGCTCCTAGTGAATTTCAAAATATAATGAATGATATCTTTAACCCATTTAGTCATTTTTCTATTGTTTACATTGATGACATATTAATCTTTTCTAAATCAATTAGTAAACATTGGAAACATTTAACTGCATTCTTTTATACTATTAAAAGTCATGGTCTAGTCATATCCGCTCCTAAGATTAAATTATTTCAGACTAAAGTTAAGTTTTTAGGTTATGATATTCATCATAATACTATTCTCCCAATTAGTCGCTCTATTGAGTTTGCGTCTAAATTTCCTGATGAAATTCTTGATAAAACTCAATTACAAAGGTTTTTAGGTTCCCTCAATTACATTTCTGAATTTTATAAAGACCTTAGGCAAATCTGTCAACCATTGTTCGATCGGTTAAAGGATAATCCTCCTCCTTGGTCTTCTACTTATACTGCTGTTGTTCAACAAGTTAAACAATATGTCAAGTCTCTTCCTTGTCTTGGTATTCCTACTGAGAACTCATTCAAAATTATTCAAACTGATGCTTCTGATATTGGTTATGGTGGCATTCTCCTTCAGAAAGTCATTCCCCAGTCATCTGAACAAATTGTTCGTTTTCATTCTGGTGTCTGGAATAAAGCACAATTAAATTATAGTACTATTAAAAAAGAAATTTTATCTACTGTTTTATGTATTCAAAAATTTCAAGATGATATTTTTACTTCGTGTCGATTGTAAATCTGCTAAATATGTTTTGGAAAAAGATGTTCAAAATCTTGCTAGTAAATGATTTTTTGCTAGTTGGCAATCTATTTTAAGTATTTTTGATTTTGATATTACCTATATACAGTTGTCAAAATTCCCTACCGATTTTCTTACCCGAGAATTTTTACGGGGGTAAGGGATGAGTGCTACTCCACATATTTCCTATGTTAAAACCCAAATTATCCATTCCCAAACCCCGATCAAACAAGTTAACGTCGGATTAACTGTCTTAAGTCATTTAGGCCAACTACTAAAAGAGCCCAATACATCAATCACCATGATTACAAGCTCGCCGTGTTTTACGACAAAATTATTACAATGATTTACATTATTACCATAATTACTTAGATCTTCTTTACGGTTGCTAATCTTTGTTTCCTATTCAGCAGATGTCTCGCAAGGCCTCCTTCTAAGGCTTTGGTCCCTCCTCCAAGAAACCTAATCAACTCATAGTTCCTCCTCCTCCGAGTCAATTAAACCATCCTCTTCCATTGACATAATTAATAGATACCATACTCTTGGTACTATTCACCGTCTGATTACTCATCTGCATTGGCTAATGATCCATTTGCCTCACCAATCGGTTTGATTACTCCACTTCCAATTAACCAAGTTCGACCCTCTCGAAAGTACACCAAATCACATGTTGCTAACTTGTTCTACAAAGAACCTAGTCACCCGAAGTCAAACCATTAATGAAATTGCTTAATTCCATTTTGGTTACGGATGTCATTTCATTTCTTCACCTCTAGAAAAATCTCTCTTATTACAAAGATATTACGCTCAACCATCGCTCCATTTTGATCAAACCAATTCAGATCGTGTCTATGCTTACAAGATCCTATACCATTCACTTTACATTCACAACATTGTCTCTCTTGCGAATGGGGCAATCCTAATCTGCTTCGAGATTTGCCTGGTCATTCTATTCAATATAATTATCATGATTATATTGATGCTTGGTTCAAATTGTTCTTGTACCAAAATGAGTCATTTAGTCACTCCTGGTTCATCTCCTTTGATCAAAAATTCAAATCAATGAACCGTTCTTCGATGGTGGACTCATTATGGCCCCATTTGGATATTCTTCCATTCACTCAATGAAACAATTGCCTATTTTGCTGCTGTTTACCCATTTACTACTCATCAAAAACAATTTCCTATCTTGCTCAATTTTATATCCAAGTACAAAATCCCATGGATATTCAAATGGCATTATGGGATTAATGACAACATCATTATTCGCCAACACTCTGTTAAATGGTGGGCTAAGTTCAATGTGCCCAGAATTATTGAAATTGTTTATGAGGAATTTCCTCCTGATTCATGTGCTCCAACACCTGCAATAGTCAAAGCCCAGCAAGCCCAGCAGACCCCAACTGCTGTAATCAGCCAAGGAAGTCAGCCCAGTCTTCCTCCAGTCAATCTTGGCAGTCCCTCATCTAGTGGCTCCAAGCCCAAATCATCAAAGATCAAATCCAAGGGAAAGTCCAAAGTCCCAGGGGTTCCGGACCAACCCAAGTCAAAGTCCAAATCACAGGCTCAGCTCATTGTTCAACCTGGATCCACCAGTGATCAATTGCTTCAAATGGCCCGTCTCCTAGTAGATCAAGCCCAAGCCCAATTAAAAAATGAACAATCTCCTGCACCGGCCCAACAGTCTAGTTCAGAAGATAGTTCAGACAGTTCAGAAGGATCCACCAATCAACCTGGTTATGATCGTCCTGAGTTTCATGATGCTCAGGACCCATTTGCTTGAAATAATCAACATAGGATTCTTTATAAATATAAAATTGACTTCAATCACTACTCTTTTGAGAAAAGCTGTCAATTTATATTTATTCTGATTCCTTTATTCACATGCTGCATAGTAAATTTCAATCAATCAGCCGAAAGTAACCGACAATACCTTTCGTCCTCAATCTTTGCCACTGCTTTCACCATTTAGCCAATTCACATGCTGCATAGTTAATTTCAATCAATCACCGAAGTAACCGACCACTCGATCCTCAATCTTTTGCCGCTTTCATCATTTAGCCAACTCATCTTTGCATAGTTAATTTGGTTTTCTATATATTTGTAATCTATTGTAATTGTTTGGCAGATTCCAATTTTCTTGAACCTTTTAGTTTGTAAAGAAAAGAGTGTTCTGCTGAGTGAGGTTTACTTTGTTCTGTTCTTCTATTCAGGATCCTTGCAGATTACAACAATTGTAAGTGCAAGTTATTATTTTCTGTAATAAATTAAAATTGTTTTAATTAAATATTTTGATTTGAATTATATTTTGTTTTGTGCATTCCAATTCTATGTTTAAATTGTTTCATCTTTGATTTCGTAATCCATGGTTCTTCATTCTTGTTGCTACTTCCTCATTCTTGAGAGACTCGTACAAAATTATATAGAATTAACAAATTTTAACCAACAGCTTAATTGATCAGTTAATTTTATCATTCAACCAGTCCAACAACTCACTTACATTATCAAACTACATAGATTGAATTGGTGCAGGATGTCTAATTTTTTGACACACTCCTACACATAACCACCCTTCAAAAAAAAAAAACCAAACCAACACAATCCACCAAATATATATATATATATATGCATATAAAAAAGGAGGTCAAGGAATTCGGGCCTCATATTGTCCAATAAGTCTTTTGATAATTAATAGCATTTTTCATCAAATACTATTAAAAAACATTTGGTAATTTTCAGCAACAGGTTAAAAATTGTCACAAAAAATGTAACTAATTATAAGTTTTAGTGATAATTTAAAAAATTTGTCACAAGAAAACATCACTAATTGTAAGTTTTAGTAACAACCGTGATAAAAAAAAAAAAAAATTACTAATTGTCAATTTTTTGTAACATATACAAAAAATCGTCACAAAAAATTATGATTTTATTAAAACTTATTTTCAATAGGACTTGATACAAATTAAATCTAACTATTATGACCTATTAATAATTTATCCAAACGAGATCAACTCGTAAAATATATTGGGTTTTTACTCATACTAAGAAATTATTTAGAGCTCCCTTTCCAATATGTATGGTTAAATTTCTTTACACGATTGATTATTCAGTTTGATTTATTTGACCTATTTAAAAACAAACACATTTAAATTTTTTAATGACAAATTACTAATACATCTCATGAATTTTATCAAAAATACGTATTCTCCCCTCACTGAATTTATAAATACTCTCTAGTCAAAAAAACTAAGCAACTAACCCAACAAAAACATAAAATTATCCAAATACCTTCTAGTACCAAAATAAAATTATCATACTACCCTTATTTTCATTCACCGCCACCAAATCCTTTCTCTACTCTACCACAATATTCTCCAATTGATTAATGAAAGAAACCATTTATTATGTAATTGAAAACCTTAAGAAGTATGATGTAATTTCACAAATGTAGGAAGAGAATCTATTTTAATAGTGAGTATAATTTCTCAAACATAAATATCAACACTGCTTTCAGTAATACAAAGCATCAATAGTGTGACCTTGCAACCAAACCCCTATAAACTGTTTTTAAGTTGGAAAGAGCTTCCTGAGAATGCACCCTTTATTATTGCATTTCCATGCTTGAGAGAGAGATTCCACCATCAAGACTGATCAAAGCTAGTGATTTCTCGAGAGAAAAAACATTTCTTGAAAAAAAGCTAATGTCGTCGATGATGTATGTGAGTAAGTAAGACTTCAGGATAAACTTCCTTTTTTTTTTCATCTCTCTATACTTTTCCATACTCAACTTATAAATTTCAAACCAACTTATAAATTTCAAACCAGACTCGCATTATAATTTTTTAATGAAATTAATTTTTTACATAAATAACCTTTATTGTAGAGCCTACGAGATAGACCGTTCAAATCATTAATATGGTCCGGATTAAAACCCACAAGAAAATTTTGAAGAGGTTTGGAAAGAAAAAATATGGAAGAGAGCTTATCTCCTTCTCCATACCCTGTACATTTTTCTGGTCTCCAAGTAGGATAACATCCATCACTGTCACCTCCTAGACATGTTTGAAAACATAATTCAAACTCATGCTTTTTCAATATATATTTTCTTAAACCCATGCTTATATGACTTGGATTTGAAATTATAGTTTGAAAATCCAATTTTCATTTGGACAAAGGAGAGCAACAACTGATAATGACCATGAAAAAGAAAGATTAAGACCACACAATCTAAACAGTGCAGCAAAGCAGATGTCCAAACCAGACCAACAATTAACCATCCATAACAGACAACTCAAAATCATCCTGAAATTGTATATAGGTCTAATAGAACTACAAAACCTGAATGGAACTAATTAAAATCCTATTACACAAACACCAATTAAGCACCAAATGATAAACAGCATATGTTGTTTTAACCACATTCCATCCGCTCACCACACATTTTAACTCTTGGGTGAAGCTTTGGCAACCCCACCAGGCTGAACAGCCTGAGAAGTTGGTGCTCCGTCAGCAGAATACGCCGGTGGCTGCGAATAACCACCACCGTAAGAGCTGTTGTATGGCGGCTGCTGTTGCCCATACCCTGGTTGAGTCACTGGAGGTGCACCATAAGGTGGGGCGCCATACCCTGGTTGAGCTGCTGAAGTACCATAACCAGAGGGTGGAACCCGCTGGGCACCAGAATCTGGCTGAGCATAACCTGCTTGAGCAGCAGGTGGGGGGGGCTGAGACTGACTATAGCCAGGCTGTTGGGGCTGCTGCCCATAAGCTGCCTGACCGGCCGGAGGTTTCTGAGCTTGAGGTGGTCCATAGTTGGGCCCATATCCAGACGGTGGTTGAGTTCCATAACCAGGCTGGGAAGTGGGGACTCCATAACCTGGCTGGGTAGATCCTTGAGTTGGATAACTAGCAGGGTTAGTGCTGGGAGGCTGAGTTGTGTTGTACCCTTGTTGTGACTGGACAGGTGGAGGGGCTTGGGTGGTATCCGCCTGAGCTCCTCCATAAGAAGGTGTTTGCCCCTCTGAGGTTGGGTTGGTCACATTACCATAACCAGGAGTTGAAGTATAACCTTGCTGTTGATCATACCCCTGAACAGGAGTTGACTGGGGCTGACCATACCCAGTTTGTGGAGCGGGTGCATATCCACCGTAGCCATCCTGAGTATAACCTTGTTGACTATAGCCAGAAGCCGGTGGCTGACCATAACCATAACTGGTATTATCTGTAGGTGCTGTGGTGCCAGCAGGGGCTTGCTGCTGCTGAGTCTGCTGGCTATAGTAATCGTAAGTGCCTCCCTGAGCCGTCTGCTGATTAGGTGCACCAGTTGTCTGGTCCCAACCAGTAGCATAACCACCCGATGCTGCCTGAGAAGGATAACCAGGGTATTGTGGCTGAGACATGTTGTACTGTGGGGTCGGACTAGGATATGCTCCAGGCTGCATGTAACCATAACCAGGTTGTTGCTGCATTGGAGGACCAGGAGGAGCCCAGCTAGTTGGTGGACGTGCTTGGTAACCTTGCTGAGAATATCCTCCAGTCATTGATGGATTTCTAAGTCGATTCTGCACAAAATCGTTATTTCATATGAACAATGTAAACCAGACATAATGTATTCCCAAAAATTTAGACAGTGGAAAATGGATTACGCATATATATGGACCACAAGAAATAAACATGCCTAGAAATTAACAAAAACAACACATATATGATAGAGATTAATACCACAATTTAAGAATACACAATGCATAAGCATATTTGTATATCAAGAGGGGTTTGGGCGCCTACATACCGTACTGGTCGGTTGTAATATCGAGTTACTCCCGCAGAAGCCCATCCTCTCCCTATTCGAAGTGAATGGGTACAAAAAGAAATTGCATAAACTATACAAGTTTTCACATAAAAGCACAGATAACAAACCCCCATTGCCAACAGGTTTTATAGTCAACTGCTATACCAAAGATATATCTAGCTGAACATCTAGTTGATGCATTGCACAATGAACAGAAGCTCAACGTAATATGTAACTGATCCAGCAAGTGAACAGAACTACCCAAAATAGTTACTATTACCATGCTGTCATAAATTTATCATCATATTAAACGATATCCCATAAACCAAAAATGTCCAATTATCTATTGGCTAAAACTAACACAATGTGAAGGAGCTGTTAACCAAATAGTGTACAAACACCCTTTAACTAAAAAAGTGAGTACATGGGAACATAAATATAAGCAGGAGCCAGACTACGTAAAATATGTTCAAATGAAGAGCTTATTCAACCATCTTCAAAATTTAAGGCATACCACTTTCTCAAATTCCTATCAAGTGCCCATCCACCAATTCTAATGAGACATTTTCCGGATGATAAACAGTACAAGCTAGACCAAGAATAGAAAAACACCAGGATGGTTGAATAGAAAAGCCAAGCTAGAAAAACACCATTTGGAAAAGTTATAAGCTAGACCAAGAATAAAAAAACACCAGGAAGCTATTGGTTCGCATGTTCATCACAGGCTAAAATGTCAAATCTATCAATTGACAACTAGAAAAATCAACTACCTGGGTGCCTTGGTAAAAGGAAAAGTTAGATATGTATAAACCTCAAAATCTAAGTCCTTCCAACACTTGACCTTCCAATAAAGACTGGTATGAGCAAAATATGAGGAAAGTATACAGAAATTACAGAGAGTCCAAATTATACTAACTGCAAATCTGATCACCAGATGAACAAATTCTCAAACAACAGTAATATAACTGTAAGCTTTCAAGCAGTTTAAAATTTAATTTTTTTCACAGTGAAGGAAGCACTAAAAGAATATTCAAAGCATTAGACAAATTATACCAAGAGACAATAAGATTGATAAACTTTTCACCAAGTTCAACATTTAATCAAACTACATAAAAAATACCTAAATTGCTAGCAAGGTACTTCTATTTATTTATTTGAATCTTTAAGCAGATATGAGGACTTAAATGTTCTAAAGACAACTCTATGAAATGCACAGCAGTCTTAAATAAACACTGCACATAAATTATCCTGAAGGGCTCATGATCCACTCTCAAAACAATCCAGTTGAACCTCCACAACAACCATAAGCCCCAAACTTCCCTCTGTCAACTGGCATATTATCATTAAAAAGAAGGTTTAGAACAATACCAGAACAATGCCGTGGAAACACCAACACTACTAAAGATTCCATGTTGGTGTACTCCAATAACCACTAACCCTACAATAGTTCCCAATAACAGTATCAGGAAAAAACTACACATCAAAGAAGAACACGAGGCTATAACAATTGACTATCCCAAAAGTTATTCACTTGAAGATTCAACAGGAGGGCCATATAGATTACTTGATTCAAATGTATCCTCAATAATATTCACTTATCTAGGGCCCCAATTGCCATGTCAGAAAATGATAATTTAAAACCTGCCTCATATATTAAATATATCCAATGATCAATATAGCACTTAAGGCACATCTTAAAGATCAATAATTATCACCGTAATTGAAGTGTGACAATTCAAAACCAACTTTTGCTTCTGACATACTCCAAATTCTTATACACCAGCCAATTATATAAGATTTTATTGAAACCAACTGCAAATAGAAATGAACCTGTGTTGGCGACCAAGTGTAATGATCCTGCACAGAGTCTACAGAGAGACACAACTCCAACCATCAAGAAGACAAATCAGGATATTGCAATGCAAATTATCGTGCTACTAGGTCCTATTTCACAACTAGTAAGAAGCAGAATACTCAATTCATAAGTTATGGAGTCTCTCTGCGGAAGCCCAATTCCCCCATCCAGTAGTCATTTTGACACAGGAAATAATTTTCAACCAACCCAGACATGCATATCTTTCTGCAATCTTCAGCATTTCACAAATGGAATATAGGGAAGAAAACCAATTGACAGCAATACATGTATATTTATATGCAACCACAAGGATTTGCAAATAACCACTTAAGCTCTCTATAGAATGGAGCAGTCAAAATTTCTACATAAGAAAAAATGTCTGCAGAAATCAGCTTCGATAAGGAATCAAGATGATGTCTACTTCACCCGTGACAAAGATAGAAACAAAACACCACAAATACACCACAAGATATATATCTCATACAGCACTACTAGGTAGCGACTGCAAATACATGAAACAACATTTTCTAAAGAGTAAGAAAATTATTATAGCTAGAATCTAATTCAATAACAAACACAAGCATTATATATCAAAGCCAGATGTAGAAATTGATGATAAAAAACACTAAATATAAAGAGGGAAACAAGAGTTGATGTATTAGAATAGGCATGTGCCTATTCCTTTGAAAAAGCCCACTGATAACAGCAATACATAATAATTGTTCTTGGATTGGAGGGTTTTAGAAGGAAGCGACGGATATGGAGGGGAAGGGTAACATTACTTTGGATGGTTTTTAAGGGGAAGGAAAGTATACAAAAGGGTTGAAAGGGGAAAGAGGGCCTGCAATTTGGGTGCTTTACTTCCCCTAAAAATTCAAAAGACTCGGGGAAAGTGAAATACTGGTTATTAATATACTTTTAAAACCAAGTATACTCATTTTTTTCAAATGCTACTTATTGACTTCTGCTCCTCCCTTTCCTTTATAAGTATCATCTAACCAAACAAAAAGAAATATACCTCTCCTCCCATTCCCTTCACTCCCCCTCCTGTGTATCCAAATTTAGCATTCACGTAGAACAAAAAAATTTAACATTCCCTTGGATTCTTATATATGAAAAGAAGAAAATCAAGAAACAAGAACTACACAAGCCATAATCTATATGAAGGCGTTCTGGTGATTTACAAGAACCACACAAGCCAGAATCTATATGAAGGCGTTCCGGTGATTTGCCACAATATACTCTTTGGAGGTAAACCAATGAAAAGAATGACAAGTATCAATAAAAAAAACACCACTATAAGATCCCCTGAAGAAAAGGGAGAAAAAGAAAAAAAAAAAAAAAAGGGATAAACAAAGCTAACATCTGTAAAAAAAAATATATATATGTATATAGATTATTATGGGGATCAGATAGCTTAAAACAACCACACCATATTGTACGGAGGTAAGCATATAAGAGTATCCATTGCAAAAATAGTAATATGATGTATAAACACAATACGAAAGAAGCCCCATGCCATAAACTTAAAAAAAATGACCAAAGACAGAAAATATGATTATCTATACAAAAAGAAATAAAACAACCAAAAAGTATGTGGAAAGAAGAAGAAAAAAGAAAAAGAATTTCTTGGAACAACAGTCTCCCAGGCTTCAATACAAAAAGAAATAAAACAACCAATAGCATGTTGTATCTGCACAATACAAGGATTGATGACCATTTTAAAACATGCAGTCACTTCTAAGATATCCCTCGAAGAAATTGCTCAAAGATAAACTTTTGACTGGGAAATAATGGAAGCCAAGAGATAACTTCCGCGGGACATCATGTAACTACATTCGTAAGAAAATTTAAAGACTAAGCAGAAAATTATAGCATCACCAACCATGGAAGCACAATGTTCAAAGGACACAAAATTAGAGCATACTGATGCAGAAGGAATCTAATACATGCATCCTGAAACAACGTCCAAGCTTCCATTTCCTGTGTTCATATTAACAAATAGCAAAAATGGAATGCAGCAAAGCATAACGGGATGATATCTCAACAACCAAGTTGCTCTTTACAACTATAATTGACTATTTCAGTTTAAGTGCAGGCTCATGATTGATGAGACCAAATCTGCAAGATTATACAACAATCAAGCATACCTCACTGGTAACTTCGGCCACCAACTGTTTTGCAGCCTCAATCTGTTCACTGGTCCCATCTATCTGTAATGTTCTCTCTGTTGAAGTGTCACCTGGGGGAAGGTGCAGAGGAATCACCTGCATGAAATTAATCAAACAGCATCGTCAGAAACCATAACGAAACGTCAAATTACATATATTCAAAAATGAAACGTATAGACCACATTTTACATGACCAGAGACAAATAAATAATGTCTTGAGACTAAACAAACTAAATTCACACTAAACGAACAAAAAGAAGCCAGACACAAAATGAAACCAAATCAACAATAACAGAATTAAGCAAAGAAGGATATGGCCCATTCAATAGCGTACCTGAATACGAGCACCAGACCTGGCTTGCATATTTTTAATGGTCTCACCTCCTTTACCAATTACCAGACCAACCTGAAAACAGCCAGAAATCAAAACGTAGTCCATCCAGGGAGTTTGTTTGACAAAGACAAATAGCTAGATTACCATAATAGGCTTTCATTTACCTTGTTGTTTGGGATTTTCATTACGAATTGCTCAGCACCAGGTAGTTGTCCAGTAACCCTCCGAGAAGCTAATCCAGAAGCCCCTGCTTCAGCCTGTCTCAAACATAAAAAAGAATAACAATTTAACTGTTGAATTGATCACTTTACAGATGCATCACAACAGCAACAATTCATTGACTATTTCTTCAAACACTACCTATCTCGTGAAAAATTCAATGCTGTAAGAAAAACAAGTAGACACAAGAAACAAGCAATTCCCTATTACATCACAACTGCACCACAGTACCTCAGAAAGAACATCATGTATCAATTGCTCAGCCTTCGCTATTTGATCTGGAGTACCCACAAGCTCAACCATCCTAGTTAGGGAATTTGGGTCTGCATCCATGTCCCTTGTGACTTGAATCTTAGCTCCAGATTGAAGCTGAAGATACTTTATGGTTTCTCCAGCTTTCCCAATAATCACACCAACCCTGCCATTCGGAATATCAACCTTTTTGCTTGTTCCCTGGTACCCGTATGAAACTGGAATAGATGAGTGAGTTACATTTGAAATCATAGGCTTCGGCGCAGCATCTGCATTTAATCAAATCTCAGAAGGTTGAGTACATTGGCTAACTTAACTAATGGACATCCAGAAACACAAGACAGCCATAAATCAAATAAAAACTGACTCAATACACAAAAACTAACCAATCAATCAACGAATTATCACATAACTAGAACAATACAGAAGCGATTAGCATAAATTTTATTATTAAAAAAACTAAATTTTATTTCAAAAGAGAGCAGAATCGCTTATCTTTGATACTAATTTCATAATTAAAACAAAACAAAACAAAACAACCTCCCAAAAAAGTGATTTTGAAACGTCAAAATCAACCAAGTGGGCACACAGATGTACAAGAAACGCAAGAATCTATCACAATCATGAAAGAAAACACAACCAATGGAGATTAAGCAGCTTCATATAGTCAAATCGAAAGCACAAAACAAACATCATTCAACCACAGCGAAAGGGGGACAAACCAGTAGAACCATAGCTGAAACCCTTACTATCGTTGGAATCAAATCCCGAACCATTCTCAACCCTAGGTCGCTTCGCTTCGGCGTTGTTAAAGAGACGCGCAGCAATCTCCTGCGCGCGCTGCTTCGCGAGCTGGATGTCATCAACAGGTGGAGGAACGCTGTTGTACGAAGGAGGCGCGTTGCCTGAATCCGGCGACTGAGACGCGATCGGAGCTGAGAAACCGGTGGTCCGCCGTGCGCCGCCCGAGGACGCCAGAGGAGTCTGGTCATCGTACTTGCGCTTGTTGGGGGTTGAGTCTGTACCAGATGAATACTGTACCTCATCGGCCATGGTTGTTCGAGTGATGGTCTGAAGCTCTCTGTGAATCTAGAGAGAGAGAGAGAGAGAGAGAGAGAGAGGGAGGGTTGCGAAAACCCTAGATAAGAAGAGAAGAGAAGATAAGAGTAGAGGGTTAGAAACTGGTAAGGTGGGTGGGTTTTATTTTCGATAAGGGACCCGACCCGTGAAATATATTTTTTCCCCAAAAATACTATAGACATAAAGGTATGTTTGGTTTGAATTTGGGAGATAAAAAGTACGAAAAGTTATTTGGTTTGATTTTTTTGTAAAAATATTTTGAAAAATTATTTTGAAAGAGAGTTTTGAAAAAAGTGATTGATTTGATGTTTATGAGAGAGAGATTTGTTTTGAAAACTTGTTTGGTTTACAAGTTTTGGGAAATTTTTTTAGAAAAATTTGTTTGGTTTGAGTTTTTCTGAAAACTCATTTGTAGAGAAATTTTTTCAAAAATTTTTGAGAAATTCAAACCAAACAAACCCAAAAAATCTACCCAAAAATTTATTAGCCTGTTTGGTAGAGTTGTGGGAAAGTAATTATAACTTATAACTTATAACTGTAAATATAAGTTGATTATTGACTTATAAATTAAGTTTCTCCTTTCCCACTCAAAGAATAAGTTAATTTCTGACTTACAAAAAGCTATAAGCTGTATTATTAAGTTGAACCAAACACATCAAAATAGCTTAAATTAAGTTAAAAGCTAAAATAAACTAGAAATAAATCCTACCAAACAAAGCCATTGTATAAGTTCATACTCATATGAGATATTTGGTAAAAAATTTAATATAATTTTTCTAGCATTACTTTTCTTTTTTTTTTTCTTTTTCTTTTTCTTTTGTAGTGTGTGCGCCTTATTAATGACCTATAAGCCCAGGTATGGCCTCATTTAGTGGTATTTTGGGAAGATGGAAAAAATCAATTTTTTTACTTTTAACTAAACTTTTTAGGAGTAATTTAGAAAATTGGTAAAAAAAATTTTTTTTTTTTTTGATTAATATTTATTTATAATGTTACATCACAATAAAATGACTAAGGCCTAGTTTGGCAAGACTAAATAAGTGCATTTTTTGACTTTTTATGAAATATGGGTTGGGTTTGGATTGGGTTTGAAGTGATGTGTTAGAGAGGTGATGTGACTTAAATAAGATAGTGATTTTTTGACTTTTTGTCTTTTTTCAATCATGCTAAACTTGGCCTAAAATAATCTCACCCAACTTTAAAAAATTACATTTTTACCAAACCCACAAGATGTAAATATTAGGGGTACTTTCGTAATTTTTCAACCAACTTTTGTCACTTCCAAATGAGCAAAAAAACGCACCTTGGCGTTTTAAACCAAACCTCAAACTCGGCGTTTTGATGAGCTCCCAAAAGAGCCCTTAGCATATAACAAATTTTAAAAACTATTAAAAAAATAAAAAAGTTTATAACTTATATCAAAAAATTTAATATTCTATTTTTTTTCTATTTTTTACACATCTTTTCATAAAAAATTAAAAAAAAATATTCTAAACATACTAGTTTTTTTACCTCATATTTTAGCTAAAAATTTATTAAAATAGCTTAATTCCAAACGAGGCCTAAATTTATTTATTATTTTTTTATTTATTATTTTTTGAAGATAGTGGCCTCTGTTTAAAAAAAAATTCAAGTAAAAAATTATCAATAATGATAGAGAGTTGTAATTTTAAAACTCTAAATAGAGCTCTAGTAATATGATAAGAAAAAAAATAAAAACAAAAATATAAGCACACACATCACATCACATTACATATGGGCTCCACTCCTTACTACATCACTAGAATTTTCTTTAAAATTTCAAAATTAAAATTCCCTGTCTTTATTTAAAAATTATTTTATATAATGATTACGCCATGTGATTCAGATGGTATGATGTATTTGTTTATTTATTATCTGTTATGTGAGTAAAAATAAATCATATTTTTTTATATAATTATGATGAAAACTAATCTGAGCACTATTGATGCAATGTGTGTATGTCTGTTTAGTGCCATCTGCTATGCTAAGTAAGGCTGGGGTTGCTAAGGCTGTGCTCCATCCTGGTGGAACTACATATTGTTCTATATATGATTTACTAGCTCCTGTATCTATCATGGCATTTATACTAAGGGTTTTTTCTACGAATTTAACTACACAAGATATCTCAATTAAATTTGACTTGGGTATAACGGGGTAATTAAATGATAAATATGTATTATAGCTGGCTGTACTTGAGAATATTGACTAAAGGGTTGAGAATCAACTAGGTTGACTAATTCTAAAGAATTCATATG
The DNA here is from genome assembly GCA_025200525.1 of Camellia lanceoleosa. NCBI lineage: Eukaryota > Viridiplantae > Streptophyta > Magnoliopsida > Ericales > Theaceae > Camellia > Camellia lanceoleosa. Next base: position 124,027,427 of record CM045771.1, on the reverse strand, counting down.
TTCTTCAATTAATTTATCTTTTAAAGGGTATTTAGTATGAAACTATTCTAACTGTTGTTTGAGCTGTCTATTTTCTAATTCTAAACATTTTATGTCAAAACTAGTCTTGGTTTCTATTTCTCGTATTTGTATTTTGAGTTCTCGTACTTGTACTTCTAATTCTCTATTTGCTAGTCGTAATTCTCTGCTTTCTATACTGTTCTCTTCTCTGGTATTTTCTATTCTTATCTTATGTGTCATATTTAATTTTTCGAGACAAATTATACAATAAGTTATGCTGCATAATAAACATTGAGCTCTCTTATCTTTGGCTGGAAACCAATTACAATAGCTGCATCTAGTAGTATCAAATCCTAGTCCTATTTGAAAATTATGTTGACATTCGGTATCTGCATTACATTCCATCATAAAGAAAATATCTTAAGAAGGATTTATTCCTATTTCCTGATTAAGTTGTCCTAAAAGATTATCTACATCTGTATCACTTTCTGAATCACTATCTGAGCTTATAGCTTCTAATTGATATTCATAATTACTAACTATGTTATATACTTCTGAATCATCACTATTTATGCTAACTATATCGTCTTCTAAATCTTCTATAATATGTAGTCTTTCTATCTGCTTATTAGTATTAGGTTTCTATCTTTTTGGGCAAGTTTTTGCAAAATGATTGGGTTCTCCACATATAAAATAATTACATTTTTTACTATTGAGTTTTCTAACATATCTTTGTTTTCTTTTATCTTTTTCATTTTTGGGTAATCTCTTATAATTTGTCCTATTAAAGGTTCTACTTTTCGTAATGAATTTTTGTTTTTTCCAAGGTTTTCTATATTTTTTCTTTCAATATTTTTCTTTTCTATATTTTTCATATTTTTTGTATTTTTTCTTATTATATTTATCTTCATATTGTTGAGGAGTATATATTACACTGTTACAAAAACCATAATTTTGTTTTTTCAAATCTTTTTGTATTTTAACTTCTACACATTTCTCTCTAAGTTTATAAAATGTAAAAACTATTCTAGGTCCTATTCCTAAAGTTCCTCTTATATTTAGTTCTCCTATAGCTATTTTAGTTGGTAAACTTGCACAATAAATTGCCCATTTGTTTTCTATTTCTCTTCCTAGTTCTCTGGGTAATTTTCTAAAATATTTATTTCCTATTTCTTCGTCAAAACTTTTTCCTGTTTTAGCTGCTATGGCTAAGTATTCTCTACTGAAAGGTATAATATATTTCCAACTTTCTAATATTATCTGATCTAATTCAGTTAATGCTATGCTTTGAGCGGAATCATTTCCTCTAGAAGGGTCGTATCCTATAAGTATCTCTTTAATAAAACTAGTGAAATTCCACGGGTTATTTCCTAAATCTTTAAGCTGTTTAATTGTTTCTTCAAATTTTCCTTTAAAGGTTAAATAAATATTGTAAGCTGAATCTCCTAAAAGTGTCTCCATATATTCTCACATATCTGTTGATTCATAGGGGCTGGTCATCCATGCCTTTACTGCATCTTTTTCCCATCTTTCTATTACTTCGTGCCATACCTGAGGGTCGAATCTAGCTACATCTAAAAGGGTTCCTTGATTATTTACCGGTTGTAATTGTATGCTCATATCTAATAGTCTACGTTTTCCATGAAACTTATAGCTTTTATTGGGATCTGCATGACTACGTCATGTACTGGTTAATGGTCTTCTTCCTCCTATTGCATATTGCATTGGTTCTACGGGATCTTGTACAGTTGGTTGTGGGTTATTAGTGCTTGTGCTTTCTGTATTCATATAAAAAGTATCTTCTAATTGAGATTGTTCTAATATTTTAGTATCTTCTGCCTTAGGTTGTTCTGGTATTTTAAATATTTTACTGGGATGTATTATACCTTCTATGATATCATCTACATATTCTGTATGGAATTCTTGATCTAAAAATGATACTGCTTCATCATGGGTATCTCCTCTAGCTAAGTATTCTAAGTATCTGGCATCTAATATCTTGTTCATGTCTTCTAGGGTGAATTTTTCTAAATCCATCTCATCAATACTATATATCTTATTTTGTGATACTGTTTTTTCTTCTGTCATTACATAAAGCTGATTTATTTTACTACGATTATCTTGATTTTCTTCTCTATCTATACTACTAAATTCATCATCTTTGGATTTTTCTGGTGCTACATAAGTATACTGAGTAAATCTTACTGCATAATTTCCATCTGCTGCCTGATATAATAAATTATCTTGAGGGGCTAATATTTTTTGTCCTAAAAAATCTCATAATTTCCAATCTAGGGCTGCATTGTCTTCTGAATTAAATTTTTTAGCTGGTAATGCTTTTATTTCTTTTGCGCCTAATAACTTAACTATCTGATCATTGGTAAGTCTATAGTGAGTATTACTTTCTGAGACCGCTAAACCTAAAAATCCAGTGCAAACTAATAAATTCTTTTCTCCTTTTTTCATTTTATATCATCTACTCTTTATTCCTATTTTTATCTTTTTATGAAAGATTGAAGTTGGTAATAAGAAATCTTGTGTAAAATAAACTATTCCTCCTTTAGAATTCATATCTAATTCATAGCTGCCTAACAGACTTTGTCCTACATCATTAAATCTATCATCGTAAAGGCATACAAAAACTTTGGTTCCTAAATTTTCTCTGGTTAAAGCCTTAACTCCTACCACTACTAATCCTAAGTGAGTCATTTTAAGGTGTTCACTTACTGCATATTTATAGCTTTCTCTTTCTATTAAATTTAGCTCTATTTTTTCGTCTTCTTGAGTTATACTAATAATCTGTTTACCATAATGTTTAAATAAATATTGTTTTTTATGAGTTTTACCTAACCTATATACATATTTGGCTGGAATTAATTCTAATTTTTCTATTTGTTGTTCTACATCTATAAACTCTTCTACTTTAATGTCTTCATCATCATTGCGCTTTTTACTACTACTACCTTTAATTAGCTGTTTAAACATATTTATTTTCTGTAAATTCTACAAACAGGCTTCTTTGGTAATAATTTAAGCTTTTCAAAATATCTAGCTATATCTTCCTCTTTTACCTAAGATTGAGATACGTTGGATTGTCCTTCTATTCCTTTTCCTTTCTGAAGTACTAATTTTTCTAGGGAAGCTAGACGATTTTCTAAGCTATATAGTTGTTCTGATAAATATTCGAATTTTTCACACAATCTAATTAAAAATAAAATTTCTATATTATTTTGTCTTACTGTTATTTTATCTGATTGACTTACACCCTGATAACTACTGATTCCTTCTGGGTTATTATGAAAATCTTCTGCTTGTTTTAAAATAGTCTCATAATCTCTATTAACCTTTTTATCACTACTCATAAACTAAGATCTTACTAATTGTTCTAAAATTTCTAATTTCTGTTTTAAATTGTCTTGAATTTGATTAATTTGTTCTATTTGTCTAGTTATTTGATTTATAACTGAAATTAATGTTTCTATTTCTAGCTTCGTAGGAAATTTTTCTAAATTTAAATCTATTCTTTTTTGTAGGATGGAACTATACTGATCTTGGATATAATCTAATTTTTTATCTTGATCTTTAATTATATTACGATTATTACGGAGATGTTCTATGGATGAAATAAAAAGATTACTAATTTTATCTATGTCCTTTTTAATATTTTCTGCAAAATTAATCTGATAATCTATGATACTATTTAGCTAAGGATTATGTTCACTATGAAGCTGATGTGTAAAATTATTTTCAAAATTACAACGAAAATTATTTTTATTTATGCTAAGACGATGGTTATGGCTGTTGAGTTCTAAATCTAGATACTCTACTCTTTTCATACACAAAATTAACTCCTATTTTAAAATTATTAAAAGCTACTATAACTAAAATCTCCAAAAATAAAAACTACTCTATTACCATAAGCAAAATGCATAAACTGTCCTAAAATCGAACACTGCTCTGATACCAATTTTTTAGGGTTGAGTTAGTGGTCTACCACTATTTGGAATTGGGCTGAGAATTATCTAATTAATTCTACAGTTATGCTAAAAGATCTTCAAGCTGTTGTATGGCTAATTTTAAGGCTTCTTGTTTTATAGTTAGCTGTCTATTTATCTGAGAAATTTTTAAACTGTAATTTTCTAGGGATCTGCCAGAAGCTAAGGAGAAAAGAAACTGATTTTTTAACTTGTAATTTTCTAGAGATCTGTTAGAAGCTAATGATAAAAGAAACTGATATCTAAATTTTTGATCTTCTAATTCTTGTATTAGTTCAGTACTAATTTTAATTTTATTCCTAAGGTCTTCGTCTAAGAGCATATACTTTTTGATTTTTTGGAATTTTTATTTCTAAGGTCTACGTCTAAAGGCATACAAATTTTTGATTTTTTGAAATTCTTATATGGACAATATTTCCTTAATATTTCTATTCGGGTTGCTCTCCTTTTATTCTAAAATTCTTTTCTATGGCAAAAAACTATTTTTAGGCAATATTTATTTTCATTACATGTACTCCCACCTTGAGACTAAGCCTCGTTCAACATAGCATATTTTTATTTTCCATTTTTTACTTTTCCCTTTCTGCCTACAATTCGCCCTCCAACGCCTAACCACGGCTCACACGGGCTCTTCAGCTAAGGTCACTCAGTAACAAAATAGAAAACTGAAGATACTACGAAGGTTCAAAGCATGTAATATTAATGAGCAAACAAGCATTCCATAAATTTAATTTTCCCACAAAAAAAAAAAAAAATTTAGAATAGAAGAGTTACCCTTTTGAAATATTTAAGGAAAAAGAGAAACTACTCACACTTCATATTAATAAGAAATATACTTACAAAGATTATATTACAGACTCTGAAACTCTGAAAAACTTAATACACTTAGAGGTTTTTGAGAGGGGTTGGAAAATTTACAACGCAGAGTGAAGTGGTGTTTTTCATTCTGCTAAATCCATTGACAAGCATGCCAATTTATACAACTCAAAAGAAAGATGAAAACAAAATTCTAATCTATGCTTTACATCTAGACCTTCCCTTAATTCAAAGCCTATAAGCCTAGATTTTAGGCTTTTTGACAATTTCTCTTAACATGTGCAAAGTTTGACAGACAAATATATGCACAAAAGACAAAACTATATATATGTATACAATTATATGTCTGAAAACACTTTTTAAGATGTAGATAAATTTTATCAATAAAAGATTTGGATAATGATATCGAGTACTGCTTTGGGCCCCATCGCATATCATTCAATCCTTCTTTTTTGACAAAATTTTGACACTATAATTTATTATAAGACACGTATAAAGATTTTCACAGCTTTTCTTTAATAAAGCAAGATAAGAGATATCTTCTTTATTAAAGTAGTGAGTGAAGGAAAATCCTTATCACTGACAGACTCAAATAATTACAGACACAAAATATCTACAAAAATCTTTTTTGTCTTTTCTTGGCGTGCATTTTTCTGATATCTGAGGAGAATCTTTATCTTCTATGGATTTTGTCTTCTTTTAGTGGAGCGCCAATTTTTTATGCTGACCCATGGAGTGACGCTTCTAGGCGGGTTCTCGAGTGTCTTGCAGAATTGAAAGAGTTACGTGGAACTATTAGAATATTATATGAGTCTTGTAGTAGGACCCCCTATTTTTTTATTTTTTTTTATCCATACATTCTATTTGCTAGGTCATCCAGATCTGCTGCTGAGAGTTGGTCGTAAAAGTCATCCCCATCTCCCATGGGCATGGGCGGTTCATCGTACCATTCTTGATCCTGTCCGTCGATTTCTGGTGACTCATGTGAAACGCCATGTTGATAGTTAGGGTACCAACTTTCTTCGACAAATGTCTCTTTACTGAATGGATAACCCGGGATGGCTAAATTGCAATGTATCTTCTGATATCTATCTTCACAAACTAGATGTCCGGAATTTCCGTTATATGCTAATAGAGAGTCGCTAGCAAATTTTCTCCATTTGTTGAGCTGGTCCTTGAGTGGAAATCTTTTACATGGCCAGGGTCTCTTATTGAGAAGTGCTGGGTATCTTGAAGTTCCTCTAAGGTACATCTTATGCTTAGCTGGGTTGCACCATATTCCCTTCCATTCTGGTAGTTTACTATCTATCAATGCCTCTACATACGGATGAAATTCTTCCATTACACATAGTACTGCATGAGCAAGCTTATGTCCAAAGCTATCTGTCTGATCCGGATCTGTGAAAATTAATCTGGAGACAAAGCCGTAGTCTAACAATTCTGGGGCTATTAGATAACGAATCTCGCCTCTAATTTCTATCTTTAATGGCTCGAATGTAGCTAAATTTATCTGGCAAAGGCAAATACTGAAGTCCAGGTTACACTGACATCTTCCAAAATGCTCGGATCTCCTGTTGCATTTTTCTTCATCTAAACAGGGCTGTTCTTCTTCTTCATAGGTATAAGTCCACTGATAAGCTAAGCCGGGGCAGTCAACTCTTGCTATAGAAAGGTCTTGAAGAAATTGCTGAATAATGACTAGCTCGCTATTTCTGCTATCTTCGGCTAAGGTGTAAATATAGGGTTTTAGGTCTTCTATTACTTGGCTTTTCTCACAAAGAGATCGAATGATCAAATGTCTGAAGAAATACATTCTACCACTCAATTGGTCAAATTCCTCACTGGTGAGTTGTTTGATTTTTGGGCTAGGTAAGGAGGTAGGTGTTCTTTATGGAGCTAATTTTTTAAGCTGATTGGTTAGGGTTCGAACGGTTGCTCTCAATTGTTTTTCTTCGTCTTGGAGCTGGTCTAGCTCTTCACTGACTCTTTTGTCTTTATCCATAATTTTCTTGAAATTTTTGGAAAGGCCTTCACAATGTCTGCACATCTGGAGAGGATCAAAATCATTCGACGGTTAGAACTACTACTCTTTGCTGAACTACTGCTTCCAATTATCTGGCTAACTGGAACTCCACTAGTAGCAAGGATGGTTGACCTCATCTTGCTCAATGTGTCCAGGTAATCTTTAGCTATCTGGCTAATAAAGTAACTGGTTCCTATTTGTCTTCGGGCATAGGTACTGGCTGACTCAAAATCATAAAATCCTTTAAACTGGGGTGTAGGAAAATTTTTAACTAAGGGTTCTACTTCTACCCAGTCATGGTAAATACCAGGCTTGGTTCCTTTAGCTACTACATAGAAAGAAAAACTTTTTGATAAAGGTTTATTTTGGATTTTTGAAAAATATATACTGAGAGAGTTTAGGGCTGAAAGGCGTTTGGCTGGGTGGTTCTGACTGGTCCAAAGGTTATCTAAAAGACACTGTTGAACTGGGTCTAACTCTATTCCTGTTAAAGGTCTGAATTTGGTTCTGCCTTCATGAATAGGAAGAGAAAATCCCCAAAAGTTCATGGTCTTGCTGTTCTCTATTATCTGCAGAAAAATTAAACTGGTTATCTTCTTTTTTTAAATAAATTTTCCTACTTAACCAATCTGTTAATCTATTATCACTACCTTTGATATATTCGAACTCTACTTTGTATCCTTGCCCTACTATACAATCTAAAAATTTTGCCCATCCTCTAGTGCTTAATTTACGCTCATTGAGTTTGTTATAGAATCTAACTATAGCTTCACAATCTGTTCTAATTGTAAAAGGTTTGTGTAAAAATAATCTAAATTTATTTATTGCATAAACTACTCCTAATATTTCAAAATCTAAGCTAGTCATGGTTGTATCTTTTTCTTTAAACTTTCCGGAATTGTATCTACAAATGCGTTCTTTATTTTTACTATCATACTTACTAGGTTTGGCTAATAATATTGTTCCCCATCCTAATTGACTTGCGTCTGTTTCTACAACTATATATTTTGATTCTAAGGGGAGTTGTAGGTCTGGTAGCTTTTTACAAATATCTTTTATTTTTCTGACTAGAGCTATATCTTGCTAATTAAAATATTTTTGTCCTGTGGGTGTGGTTTTACTGTAAAGTGGTCCTATTATTTTACTAAGGTTAGGAATATACATTCGTACATAATTTAAAATTCCTAAAAAAGACTGAAGTTGTTTTGTATCTTCTAATTTATCTGGATAATCTAAAATTTTCTTGACTATATGAGGTTGTAATATAATTTTTCCATCTCCTAACTCCATTCCTAAAAATTCTATGTGAGGTTTATTTAATACCATCTTCTTTTTGCTAATTATTATTCCATTATTTATAAATTCTTCTAAGGCTATATACAAATGATCTATATGACTATTTTTATCTGGACTAAATACTAATATGTCATCTATGTATACCAGTATAAAACTATATTTATTAAATATACTATCCATTTTACGCTGAAATATGGAAGGTGCATTTTTTAATCCAAAGGGCATAACTAGCCATTCATAGTGTCCTTGAGGGCAACAGAAGGCTGTCCATGGTATGCTTTCCTTTTCCATTTTTATCTGCCAAAATCCTGACTTACAATCAAATTTACTAAATATTTTTGCTGTCTGTATTCTATTTATGAGTTGATCTTTATCTGGTATATTATATTTATCTTCTTCTGTATTGTCATTTAATCTTTTATAATTTATAACCATTCTAACTTTTCCTCTTTTTATCTCTGTATGATTTCTAACCATAAATGTTGCGCTTCTATGTGGACTATTACTAGGTCTAATTACTCCTAAATCTAATAGCTCCTTAATCTGGGTTCTAAATTCTTCTATATCTGCTGGCGTATGATCTATTTGTGCTGAGGTAATCCTATAATCTATATTTTTTATATCTAAACTAGCTAAAATTTTATTTCTCTCCCAATATTTTATGGGTTGTTCTCCTAAAATTTCTATTGTTTCAACAAATCTTATTATCTCATCTAAATCATTTTCTGTTTTCTTGTATTTTGGTTTTTTCTTTATTTTTTCTATTTTTGCAAAAATTAATTCTAAGTTAGCTATTTCTTGAAAATCTTCTAAGTTCCAATAATCTCCCTTATCTTCAAAATGAACTTCTTCAAAATCTTCTTACTCATAATTTTCCATATCTAATTTTTCTGAAGAAGTGTTTTCTACGTCATTAGGTATGTATGTTTGGGCTAGCTCTGGAAAAATATTTCTACTTGGAAATAAAAAACTAGCGGGAACTGAATCTACTCCTATGGTACCACTACGTTTCGCACGCAACTCTGATGAATGGGCGATAGTGCTTAGGGCATAAGCGGTTGGGGTGTTGACGGTTCGTTTGAAGAAGCTGATGCTGTGTTGGCTGATAAACATACCACCTTGTAAACTAAGTATGAAATTAAGTCCTAAAATGAAAGGATGATTCTGATGGGTATTTCCGATCCAAACTTGAGGTAATGGGAACCATTCTATGTGCCCATTCTATGTACCACCTTGTAAACATTTTTTTTTTTTTTTTATCCCGCCCGCTCGGTTCCCCCCATATTTTCCATTCTCGCGCCCCTCAAAATCCCCAATCTCTTAGAACAAAAAAAACCCCTAAATCTAATGGTCTCCCTCACATCACTCTCTCAGTCGTCTCTCTCTCTCTCTTTCTCTCTCTCACCCTCTCGTTCATCTCTGCACCGATCTCGTTCATCTCTGCACCGATCACTCTCTCACTTTCTCGTTGTTCATCTCATCGATTCGCACCGATCATCTCACCGCCGATCTACTCACAAGTAAACTCTCTCTCTTAATCTGTCTCTCTCTCTCTCGGCCTGATGGTTGTTTTATATATATATATATATCAGATATATCTCTGATCTAATCTATCTCCCTCACTCTCTCATCTCATCAGATCAGTCTCATCTTTGTCTCTCCCTCTCTCGCACCGATAGACTCACATTGTCTCATAGGTAAGCCTCTCTCTCTCTCTCTCTCTCTCTCTCTCCCTGATCTCTCATCTCTGCACTGCACCGATCGAATCTGTGTGTGTAATGTCTCCCTCATTCTGTGATGTCTGTAATGTCTGTATTTAAAACATGAATGACATGATAATATAAATGTATCTTTTGTTGATCCCAGTTGATATGATTTTCAACTCCGTGTGAAGTGTGTGAACATCATACTTGCAGAAATTGCCTATGAAGAACCAGATAAGGTTTAAAACCTAGTTGAGAAAATTAATCTAAATAATGCACATGGATTGTTAATTGATTCTGAAAATTAATTAACAATCAGAAAATTGACAACCTGTTAATTTTGTTAATTGATTTTGTTAATTGATTCTGAAAATTGATTCTGAGTCTGAAAATTGGTTGGTTTCATTATGATAGCAAAACTGTGTGTTAGCCTTGTGATGGTGGTGTTTCTTTAAAATGGCAACTCAAGAAGTTGAAAATGGAATATAACCATGGTTATCTGATATCTTTTCTAGATACATTCTTTCAAGGCAACTGATCTGTTAAATGTTTTAAATTAGTTCCATGCTATGTATTTTGTACTTTTTTTCTGGTCATGATTGCAATGCTGAGTGCCTTTTAAAATGTTAGCAATCACAAGATTTGGCATTTTGTTACGATATGTGTTATTCCTTGCATGATAGAGACCTGCTGCTGAGATGCTTAGAGTAGTGAACAAATTTAAGGCAGACTTTGGAGGACAAGTTGTTTCTATAGAGCGGGTGCAGCCTTCTTCAGATCATGTTCCTCACAGGTGGATAATTTATGATCTTCAGTATAGTCATTTTTATTTTTTACTTAAATTTTTTTTAAAACCATTTTACCTCTGATGTCTGCCTAATAGTTTGTTTTCTGTTTGTTTTAAATATCAATTTATCTGAAAAATTTTTTGTGGAGTACAAGGGCTTTTTTGTTTCTTTAGGATTTAGGATTTAGGATTGTTTCAGTTCAAAATTTTCAACCCGACTTTATCCCATGGTGGGTTTGTTTTTATGTTTTGGGTAGCTTGACTCAAACTAAGGCGAGCACCATGTAATAATTTTTTGGTTTTGGTTTCCATTTATGAGAGATCTGTTGGTTTTGTTCTTTAGAAAAAAATGAAGGATTTTGGGAAATATGAGAATGGAAGAGAAGAGATAAACTGAGACTTGTCATTTCAGGAGTACTTTACATATTTCAGACAACCTACAGAACTAGAGATCCTGTTTTTTATTTTATTTTATTTTTTTGGTTTTGTTCTCTCACTCTCTTTCCGTCATTGAAATCATTCACTCTGAAGGAGTTCACTTCTTTATGTATTTTTCTGCAGTGTCTATTTCTATCGTATTTTTAACAAGTTACTTCTTTATGTATCTTATGCAGTGTCTATTTCTTTTTGTATTTTTAACAACAAACAATAGTAAAGCACATTCTGATAACATTCTTGTTCATTGAATCCTTGGTTTCAATGTATTTGCACTTGTACTTGACTTACTGCCGTTTCTATGTTACGGGAATGAAATTACCATGTGCACATTCATGCACTCTACCTTGTATTATGTTGTTGTCATTGGCTTTAATTGGTATTAAAATGGTGATGATATCAAGCGTGCAACTCTAGTACATTAGAGAAGGCTAATATTTTTGGTTTTACTTGCTTAGTTTTCTTATGAATTTCAATTATCATTGTAGAGCTTATGTTTGTTCTTTCATTTCTATCTTCTTATCTGGTGATTCTTTCCATAATTTGTTGCAGTGTTTAACAATTGTGATGTTTTGAGACCTTACGCTGCACATATTGATGACATATTTAAGGACTTCACTTCATACAAGGTTCGAGTTCCTGTGACTGGGGCCATAATTTTGGACGAGTCGTACGAACGGGTAATGTGTTAGTTCATGAAAGCCAGTAGATACCATATGATGAATACAATGCACAAATTTATTTTTTGGTTTGGTAACTTTAAACTTACTCATCATCTAATGTTGATCAACAACAGAGATACATGTTTTTGGTACTCTTTATCATTAATTGGTTGTTGGAAAGCTCTACTCTCTAAAATAGAACAATATAGCTATGGGCGTGCACACCAATGCATTCCCCTTCATGTATTGCTCATGACTTTCATTACTTCTGGTAATGGATTTTTTTGTTGTAGTGAAGCTAAGGATATTTCAGGGTTCATGAAGTATTGATAGTCAAAGGAGATTCAAACTACAAAAATATTCTTTGGAATCGAAATTATAAGTAGTTACAACTCAAAATATTTCAATAGAAAATCTTAGATGAGTAGGTCATATTCCTAAATCCATGTACCAAATAAACTTGTATTGCCGGCCCAACAAGATAATTCCTTGCTCATCTAAACAGTGTCCATGGTTTAGAAAGACATAGGGACCAAGTTTGGCTTATTATTAGAATAAAAAGCTTTGTAAGCAACTTATTTCACATGGTTGCTTGGGATCATCTGAGGATGAAGCTTGGACATTGTTAATTCTAATAGCAATTGCTCTTTTATGTTGAGATGATGTTTCTGTTTTATCATTTTTATGGCTCTGTACTCTTTGGGTTGGTGAAATCTTTGATGGTTGCATCAATGGTCATATTTCACTTATCCTCCCTAGGTTTTAGAAATACTCTGACCTTACATTCTTTTCGTATTTTCTGTTGTTAAGAATGACCAAAACTTTTGTTTACTACTCGAGTCAAATAATTATTTTTCCATTGATTGAATACTTTTTAGGGTTAGTTACACCAACCTCCCCGAGGTTTCGACAATTATGGAGACTTCCTTTGTGGTTTTTAAAATCTCACCACAATTACACATAACCATTCTTTATTTGCCTTCCTCGTCTTTGTGACCAAACATTAAGCCACTAGACCACTACCACTCTCTCCATTTGTCTTTGTTTCTACCAATCGGCGACTTTCTTCTTGAACACACCTTAATCACCATCATTCACAATTAGCTAATGACATTCATACAAATATGCATGCAAAATAAGGATTGCTTGACTTTTGGTCTTTGTTAATGACATAACCAAAATTTGGATCTCTTTTTAGAGAGAGAAAGAAAAACCAATTATTAGGTATTTGTTTTTGGGTTTGCATTCTGTGAGGAGAAAAATGTTGAAAGTCTCTTTTTGGTAGTTTAATTTCTTTCATCTGTATAAACAATTGAATAATATATAGGCACGCTCATAGTGTCCATGTTTTATCTTGTTTTGAATAAATCTGACTATTGAATCAACTACTACTTTGAAGAGTTTTTGGTTGAAGAGGATTAGCGATGATTATCTTTTGACATATTTAAATGGCGATATATGAATGAGACAAAATGCACGAGGCCACAGTTTTGGTAGGGATTACAAAGTTACGGATATAGGTTCTTCAATGGAAAACGAGTCAGCTTTTGGTAATATTGATTTCATTAGGAGCTTAATTGTGTTAGTTATAGTATTGTGTTGGTTATGGTATAAAATTTACACTTTATTTCAGATGAAAAAGTTATTTAACATGTAATATATGTTTTTCATTCCCATTCTGCCACTGACCTAACGTGTTATATATGCTAAATTTGTGCAATCTGCAGTGCTTATTAGTGAAGGGATGGAAGGGAACAAGCTGGAGTTTCCCCCGTGGGAAAAAGAACAAAGATGAGGAAGACCACACGTATGTTGTCAGAGAAGTAATTATTAATGTTTCTTATGCTATTCTTAAATGTGACATGTTTATAGTAACTTTTTATTTTTTGTAAGAGCATTTAAATATCCAATGCGCTGATTGGTGAATTTTAGATTTTATTTTATTATTTTAATTTTTTTTTGGATTGGGGTGAATTTTATAATTTAAATATGCTTTTATGAACATGTATAGTTTAATTGTTCTTTGTAAAATATTGAATTTGATGGTTTTATCAATTTTTATTTTTATTTTCTATTATGATATTTTCGTGAATGGAATGTAAATAATCAGCTCTTAGAGAGTGAGACGGAACCACTGTGGGAAAAAATAGAAAATTTTAATATTTTTATTAAATTTTGTTACAGGTTTTACTTTTTGCGACGACATTATACTGTCGCAAAAAATAGAAAATTTATTATTTTTTAATATTTTTTGCTACGGCATTACACTGTAGCAAAAAATAGAAAATTTTATATTTTTTTATACTTTTTGCGACGGCACCACACCGTTGCAAGAAACAGTGTTTTTTTTTTTTAAAAAAAGAGACTATTAGCGACGGTATTTTTGCCGTCTCAAATAACATTTTTAGCGACGGTAAAATAGGGCCGTCGCAAAAAAGTCAAGAAACTTCAAATGTTATTAGCGATTGTACGGTGCCGTCGCAAAAAGGCAAAAATGTCGTCGCAAAACATTAGCGACGGCACTTGCCTGCATTTGCGACCCCCCTCTTGCCGTCGCAAAAAGTCATTTTGCCGTCGCAAAAAGTATTAGCGACGGCATTAAGAGTATTAGCGACGGTATTTTACCGTCGCAAAAAGTTAATTTTTTTGTAATGTGAGTAGTCAAAAATAAGAGTAACACTAGACAAACGGCACTCCGCAAAAGAAGAACTAACGTCAAGAACAAGGTCTTCCCTTATGAACAAAGCAAATTACTCATGATTATATTCATACCTAATAAATTCATGTTTACACCTAGTGTCACCCTGTGTTTAGGCTGAAACAGAAAATAGGGGAATTCATTGAGGCCCGGCCGTGTCTCATTGAGACCTGGTCGGGCCTTGGTAGCGAGAAATACTATTCTAGGCGGGAGGCCACCAGCTGTCTATTTTTTAAGATATTTATGATATTTCTTGCTCAAATTCTATAAATATGACCATATACCTCTGTTTTGAGAGTTGAACAATTGAGAAAAAGCCTATACACATAGAAAGAGCTTATTATTCCTCATTCTTCTATTGCAAGCTATCTTTGAGCTAACCTACCTTCCTTGTATCATTTATATACACCATACACAACCTTGACTTATCATCTTAGAACCTTGATTGACCCTTGATAAATTTTCAAAGATCAATGGGGCAATTACCCTTATCTCCCTACCCCTTGGTTACAATGGCAATGGGAGTCACAGTTTGAGCAGCAGCATCAGTAGAAATGGTAATAGTGGATTGTATGCAATGATGAGTGATAGTGGAATTAGTTTTATAATGACGTGTTAAGGAAGTGGTGCCAAGCATAGAGCTTGGATCTTCTGTATGGTCTACCTGACCTGATCGTAAGGTGAAAAGGAATTTTGAAACATTGAGACATGAAAATTTCGGACAAAAATTCCTGCATTGCCCGACATCACCTTTAACTAGTAGAAATTCTTAATCTTGTTGGAGAATTGCACCAAATGTTGAGCCCATGGTCCACACCAAAAAACCAAACACAATGGGTATGTTTGGTTTAACTTTGTAGAGTGGATTTGGAAAAAAATTTCTAAAAAACTTGTTTGGTTTGTAATTTTTCCAAAACAATTTCCATAATCACTCTCTCTCTTACACATCAATCAATCACTTTTTCTCTCACATATATCTACTTAATTACAACAAAATATCAAATCATTACAAACTCCGAAACTCCAAAACTACTTTCAAAATACACAACCAAACAAACCAAAAAAAATTCTAATCTCTCTCCCCAAAACAATTTTTAAAAACTACTCTCTCAAAACCAAACCAAACATACCTAATGCGTTCACATAATTGACGAGGCAATAACACGAACCTGTTATGATATTTGGCTTGGCATTAGGGTTGAGAAATTCATAAAAAATGAAAGCTTCAGCTCCAGGTTTCATCTTGAAATGTGCTAAATCACAAAGAAATGGACCACATTAAACATGCTTAGATCTGTTGGCACCATAAATCTGTAATTTTTTTTATTATTTATTATTTATATAATTGCAGGACATGTGGCATCCTCCTACTCATTTGGAGGTTATGAGAAGTTATGAAATGTGAAAAAGATGATGGAGAATAAAGTGGAGAACATGGAGCATGAATTGGAGGTTAAAGGAAGTTATGAAGACATTGAGAGATATGTGGCATTATGAGAATGAAGATGGAAAAGTGGGTAACTTTAGGTGGTTATTGGGTAGTTATTGCTGAAAGTTTTTTCCTACAAATATTTGTCTATAAATAGCCATTCATGGCTACATTGTAAAGATCTAGAATTTAAATCAAAGACAATTGATTTCAATATTTATTGTCATTTTTCTTATCTTAGGAGTAGTTTAACATAGATTTATACTTCGAAGCATTTATTTTCAGCATTTCCTTTTCAAAGCATTTTATGCACTTCCTTTCGAAGCATAGGAATAGAGGTAAGTAATTATTACTTTGATTGTTCACTCAATCGTCTTTCTCCGTCTCCCTCATTCTTCTTTTATTTTTTCTTTACTCTGCACTTGGCAATTTTGAAATCCTCTTTGTTGAGGCAAAAGAGCCATCAATGCAATCACTTAATAATTGGTTTGAATTTAATCTGTAAGGATTTTTCAGTTCTTGTTGGCACGCTCGCATTTATGATATTTTCCTTTGTAGGAAAAATAAGCCAACAATTTTTGGCACGCCCGGTGGGACGTCAAGTGTAAGAAATGAAAAATGAATTGGATTCGTTCATTTCAAATAGCTTAGATGAAATCTATTGGCGTAAACAAAAAAATTTGGATCTTCAAGAAGAGATCCATTTTATTTGTGAAACAAACTTCCATCCATTACAATATTATTTGGTGGAAGAAAAAAGACATGATTTAATTGGAGAAATTCATGAACTTGATATGGAAATTTGCCAATGGAATGATGAGTTGTCAACTCTCACTACCAAGTCTTTAATTAAGGCTTTAATGGTCGGAATTGATGAATTTTTTTAGAATTTTTCCATGATTAAAAATAGCAAAAACAAATAGTTGATTTCATCAATGGTTCGGGGGGTTCAAGAGCCCGTTTTTAAAGAGCCAAATTATGAAATTAACATAACGAAAGAGCATGTTTTTTAGCCAAATTTGGCTAAGAATGATATTTCATACATGGCTCGGGGGGTCCAAAAACTAATTTTTAGAGAGTCAAGTAATGAAAATAACATTCTTATAGAGGATTTTCATAAGCCATTAATGGCTAACATGGAAAAACAACCCACTTTACCAAAGAATTATGAAAATCAATTTGGCGAAAATCATGTTTTTAAATCAAACATGGTCAAGAATAATGAACAAGCCACTGTTCATGAATTCAAAATTTTTGAAAATTTTCAAAGTGTCAAAAAGTATGAATTTTCATGGTCACGCTATACCATGACTTTTGTTATTCAAAATCTATTTTGGATTTGTGAATCACATCAAACGTTGACTTTGAGGGAATGACTAGCAAATAATATTTCGTTATTGAAATATATTGGGCCAAAAATATGGTTGATCCATAAAACCATCATCATTTGGTTTTGTGGTTACCTTCGAAACATGTCCCAAGACACTTTGAAGTGTGTTATTCATTGAAATATCATTTTATAGCCATTAATGGCTTGTTAAAATGCCAAACTAATTCATAATAATCCAACTCTTTGGATTTGGTATGAAGAGATGTCGTGAGCACTTTCGAAGGATGACTTTGATCCTTTAGTAACATATGTGACTTTCGAATAGTGGTTTTGTTATCAATAAACACCTTCGAAATGTAACATGGGGCGAGAAAACTTTCGAAATGTGTACCTCTCTTCAAATATATGTAAAATGGCAATTAATTAGTTATCGAATAATGCCTATTTTTGGCATGATAAGTTGGTTCGAAGAACAACAGTTTTGGTGTCTTCGAAGAATTAATAATTGGTTCGAAGCACAAAATTAATATTTTCATTAATTATATATGAATCAGAACATACAAAATTTGAATAATCACAATGTTGGCCAAAAGTTGCTTCGAAGGCCCTTTTGCCATAATTTTGTAAGCTTCGAAGCACTCCATATTGCATTAACAGCTTCGAAGAAACAATAATGGTGGCTGTGAACCTTTGAGACTTTACCGAGTATTTCCAAGGATGTAATTTGTCCTTTGTCGGCACTTTCAACCTTCGAAAGATGATTTTGGTCCTTTATACCACCTTCGAAGCTTGTTACTAGTCCATAATAGCTAGCATTCGAGACATCTAGTCATAATTTCATACTCATTCGAAGCACTTCATTGATGCTATTACATCATTCGAAGCACTTTGTTGATATTATTTAAAGTATTTTATTGCTTAGATTGGTCATGTGCTTAGTTCGGCCCTTCAAAAATTCTAGTAAACATCATTTTTAAGGGCTGCGAGGGGTAATGTTGGCACCATAAATCTGTAATTTTTATTATTATTTATTATTTATATAATTGCAGGACATGTGGCATCCTCCTACTCATTTGGAGGTTATGAGAAGTTATGAAATGTGAAAAAGATGATGGAGAATAAAGTGGAGAACATGGAGCATGAATTGGAGGTTAAAGGAAGTTATGAAGACATTGAGAGATATGTGGCATTGTGGGAATGAAGATGGAAGAGTGGGTAGTTTTAGGTGGTTATTGGGTAGTTATTGCTGGAAGTTTTTTCCTACAAATATTTGTCTATAAATAGTCATTCATGGCTATATTGTAAAGATCCAGAACTCAAATCAAAGACAATTGATTTCAATATTTATTCACAGCTAAACAAATAGAAGTAGGGCGGGAATACAATGACACAAAATGCACCTCATAGTAAAAAAATATGCCTAGTTATATTTACAGACGAACCAGTTACAAGAAGACCCACACAAACACACGGATTTTCAGTCACAAAAGCCAAAATTCACAGGTTCCGGGAACAAGAAATTTGAGAGAAGATATGTTTGGGATCCAAGCGACTGCAAAAAACCCAGATTTCAACTTTTTTCCATCTATGCAACAGTGACTCAACTAACTAATAAAACCAGAACTAACCCCAATTAGAGTTTTTTTTTTTATTTACAAAAAAAAAATAGCTCAAATTATAGAAGAACATGTGAAACACAACAGGTGTGTAGAAGTTGACATCAAATGCAATTATTCCTTGACTTTCCAAAGTCAAGCCTAAAGCAATTGGCCCAAGCAGCACTGAAAATATTCCCTTACATATTCATATGATATAACATTCATATACAAAGAGATTAAAATAGGTCTCATCCTTTACATGGTTACTTTACCTAAGAAAGCTAGCAAAGTCGGGTTTATTCTTCTTCTATAAGCATGCAAACAAAGTGGCCAGGGAATAAAGTAAAAATGTTCTCATTTAGTCTACCAATGAAGGAAATCCTTGCGCCTATTGATCTTCTTCGCAATTTGGAGGATTCCAGTAAGTAGGGCCTCGCAATGTGCAGCAACCCGGAGAAAAGAAATGTCAATTGGGACAATCCTGTCACAACCACAAACAACAGAGTACGAGTAATGGTAATATCCACCACCATTTGCACAGCTTCCCGTAGAGATGACCCACCTTGGCTCGTGCATTTGATCATAGACCCTGCAATTAGTTTTCAATATGAATGTTCATAAACAACTTATCCTCCAATTAGAATGATACTACATCTGATTGCAAGAAGTTGGAGGATTTTCACAGTTGGATAAAAAATTCATTTTCATGGGATGCAAGTTGTGTTTGGTGTATGTCATTTGTGTTTGGTGCAAGTTTTTCATATGTGTCAGATTTACACCAAAAAATTATCTTGTATAGTGCAAAAAATTTTAGACTATGCAATTGTCCCAATAATTTATTACATTATATATATATATAAACTATAAAGGCACATCAAGCCAGGCTATTATAGAACCCAATTATCTTTTCCATACATGTTTTTTTTTCTCTCTCGGCACTAGAAGTTTAAACAAAATTAACAAACCCCAAAGTTAAATTGACAATTTATCATCCAAAAGATCACTGTTGCCAAATATAGCACACACAAGACTGACTGTTCTGAAAGGTTTCTATCCTACAAGAGAGAGCACTTAAAATGTCATCTAACTTTTGGATAGGTTCATAATAGAACCTTCTATAGGTTATATAATTTAACGAAAATCAAGTAATCAACAGCATCATGACAATAACTATTCCCCGAAATGTTAATTTGAAGTGGAAATGACCTGGTTTTGCATGCATATAAAAGCAAGGGCGGGTAATGAACTTGGAAAAGGCTAGGAGGTCTACAAGGCACTCTCCCTTTAATAATTCTTCACTATTCAAGCCATAATATCTCTTTCAGTTACTTACTATGTTCCCTTAATCTCTTTGAAAGAATTCAAGTGTATTGGAGAAGGAAGACTTCAAGCTTTAAGAACAATTCGTCTAGCTATTTCATTCTTGCTTAAAGGATTTTTAAGGTAGGGGACTTAAATACTTAGTATAGTTTGCTCATGATATATGAGTAGAATTTAAGGTTTCCAAAAGTTATAAAAGTGTTTTCCAAAGTTTTCCTTACATAACTCTTGTTATCATTTTCAAAGCATGATGATATTTTCATGAACTTACTTCAAGATTTGAAGTGTGATTTGTTTCTTTGAAACCCTCAACAAGCATGTTTTAAATACTACTTCATTTTTTTCATTTATTGTATGCTCTCTTGAAAGTATGATAAAAATATGATTTATGAATAAGGCAATGGGGCTAAGACTTGGGAATCCTTAAAAAATAGCCAAACCCTTACACTAGCCTTAAAAGGGCCTTGCTCTAGGAGAAATGACGAAAACTTATAAAACTCACTAAGATGACCAATGTGTAAGATGCACCAAGTTTCTCCTTTTTATCCTAAGGTAAATTAATACACAGTCACGCTTGAGCAAAGAAATCCAAACCCACTCACGATGTAACGGCCCCAAAATGCGTGTCATAATTATCTTTATTTAATTATGCGATAATATGAATTAATTGGAGAATATTTGTTTGAATTGGGAAAATATCTATTGAGGCTACAACTTCAAGACTGAAATTAACGATCATAATGGGTTCAGAAACCGAAATTGGGTACATGGATATGCTAATGGAAATTTTTAGAGCCATTTGGAAAGTTTAATTGGTAATTGATTTTGTTTGATTCGCTGAGCCATGTTTGGCTAAACCTTTAGACAATTATATATATAGATATAGCTATGGGCCTTTGTTTGACTCAACACAAACGGAATAAGAAAAAAAAACAGAGAGAGAGAGAGAAAGAAAGAGTTCTAGAGACTTAGAAGATAAGGAGAAGAAGAAAGGGGAAATTAATCAAACCTCAAGGATCAACATTCAAAGGTAAGAATTTTCTATTAATTTCTTGATATGGAGCTAAGTTATACACAAACTCATGAACATGAAGTGGAGATAGAAGGAATTCATGTTTAATTAAGGATGTTGTGTTGTATTTTGACCTAGAAAACATATATAAGCACATATGGCAAGAATCGAAGGAAATTGGTTCATAACTTTACATACATGGCATCAAATCATTTAGTTCATGTTCATAAACTTGTTTTCTTGCATAATTCTTGAGGATGGAGGGTGAAACTCCATGGATTTATTAACATATGCATAGTTGATGATTTTGCCCTTAAATTCAAAGTTTTGATCTTCACATGAAACATTGAGCTTGATTTAAAGTTATGATTTATGTTCCAAGTGAAAGGTGGTTAATTCAAGTTGTTTTCATGAGTTTTAGGCCTTGATTTTCATGAATTTGAGATTGGTTTTGTAAAGATTAAGTTCCAACACTTAAGCAGATTTTCAGGCTGGTTTTTTACCCAAACCACTCGAGCTGCCTGGGCCCCCGCTCGAACGGCCAACCTTGTTTTGGCCAAAATGCATCATGAAGTTCCACTGCTCGTGCGGCCAAGGCCACCGCATGTGCGGCCAAACAAGGCAGTTTTTCTAATTTTGTTTTCTTTTTGTTTTCTGATTTACGGGCCTTCATTTACATGGTTTTCACATGTCATATATATCCATATGCATCTCATAAGCATGGAAATAATTGAGTGAACAAGTATCGGATAACCGAATAAGGTTAAGAATCAACTGAATGATTTGACTGTGTATTGAGAAATTGTGCTATGAATGTTCATGTTTGTAGGTCAAGTTTGGAGACTGTACAACCAACTTTGGAAGCCCACTGTGAGTAACATTTTGGTAAAGATATGTTGATATGACTCATGTTTTAACTGTTATCGATAAATTATAATTTTTGAAATGCTATTTTGATCATGTGAACGAATGTCCTATTTGTGAATCTATTATGGCATCCACAGATAGTCTCAAGTCGTGGGGGACAACATGTAAATGCGAGTCCATGACATCTATGTGATACGAGATCTCGTTAGCCACTTCATTGTGGTGATATGTGTTTAATCGGTATCTGGAACCGATTACTCTAGTCAGAAGACAATATGTGATATGTTCTATGAGATGTACCATTATGTTATGTTCTGATATGAGACTAATATGAACGATTGTGTCATGATTTGTTTTACGGATATGATATATTTGGAATTCGTTCACTAACCCCTTTACTTTAATGTTATTCACTGGGTTTTAACTCACTGTTTTTATATATATGTATAAGTGAGCGTTCTGGAGGGCAAGCCTAAGCGGAGGCTTGAGCCAAGCCATCGTTTTGAGGTCTACCAAGTCGTTTTGTGTGCCTCTGAGTTGGGCTAGGCCTAGAAGGCTGTTGTTAAACTTTTGATCATGTTCTATACTTTCGACACATGCATATGTTTTGTATAAGATATTATGTTATCATTATGTAATGTAAGTGGGTAAATTAACATTTTTGCATGTAAATATTTGTTCACATAGATGCACAGCTCATTGGACTATTGGTGTTTTTGTCTATTGCTTCCGCAAGCCCCAATTATTTTTATTTGTTCAGGAAGGCCTTTGGTAATCCAAGGATTACTAGCCGGTTACGATGCCAAACTTTTAGGGACGGGTTTGGGTCGTGACGCACGACCTCTAAAACCACATGTATTGACTTAGTTCTTGATACATCACAAGAAGTAAGAATTTCAACCTTATTAAAAGATGACTATGAAGACATGTGATAGAGGATATAAAAATACCATTGCTGAAGAAATCCATGAAATTACAATGCTTGACAAAATTCCATAACGCAAATACAATAATTATAATGTAATGATGATCAATGCAAATTTCCTAATTGGCTCAAAAACCCTCAATATCCAAAAAAAATAAATTACAAAACCTTTAAATTCCTAGCAGATGGTAAAGAGGAAATAAAACCAATCCAACAATTACAACACCCAAAATCGCACACAAATGGGAAGAAAATATATTCAGAACCGACCATTAACAAAGTCTATGTACCTAAACATGTACATTTGTCCTCTTCAATCCTTCATCAAATTCAAATTTGATGAAAAAATGGCTAAAGATGTGTTCCAACCATTTCATCAAATCTGTATCAAATCAATAGAGACACAAATTTTTTCATCAAATCAATGATGAACCAAATCATTCACTACATTTGATGAAATTTTAAAAAGTGTAAGGATTGAAGATTGCTTCTTTCATAAAAAAAGTTGAAATTTTTTCTAAAATATTTGATAAAAAAAGAGGGAGCGAGCAAGGATTGGAGTGTTACTCATCACTTAACCAAATTTTCTATCAAATTCGATGAAAAAGAAAAAAGAAAAAGAAATAGAAAGCAAGGATTGGAGCTGCTCTTAGGCAACCCTAAAAGCCCTAAGCAAAATTCAACCACCCCCAAGTCCCTCAATTATACACAATTCAAACATATATATATACAAAATCACGAATATACATAGATAGGTTATGTGGAGAGAAAGAGATATACGATGTGCTTGCTGAGAACGAGGGTCATCTTATTAGTGAGAGTGTTAGCGACGATCATACAATCGGACAGCCTAGGGCTTGGCTTGAAGATGACGCCGAAACGATCCAAGTCATGACGAGCAATTCCGGTGTGCATCATTTCCACGACACAGCAAACGAGGCCGAAGGTCATGGACCAGATAGATTCGCGGCGTGCCCAGTTTATCAGATTGTCAACCTCGAGATCACGAACTTCGCCGCCTTCGACATCCCAGCCGGAGACGTCGCCAAAGGCAGCGATGGAGGGACGTAAAGTGTGCGATGCGACAGTAGGGTTATGTGGATTGTCACCACCCCTGTGATTCGATTAGGGCCATTCGAGGCGAGTTTTGAACCAGAAGTGCCATGGCGATTTGATGCAGATAGAGAGAGAGAGACACGCAGTGGCTGTTTGGGAAGTGAGTTTTTATGGAGGTTTTTTTAGTTGTAGGATATTATTGGATAAATTTTTTTTGGTGTTTGGGAAGATAGTTGGATTTTTTTGTGGTCGGATGTGATGTTTGTGAGAGAAAAAGTGAAATGATTATCGGGTTGGATGTGATATTTTGTTTGGATTTTTTTTTTTTTTTTGATTTTACAGAAATTTTGTCTTTTAGTGAAAAAAAAAAAAAAAAAACCCAACTCCTCCACTTGCCAAACACTGTCTAGGTGGTGTTTGGGAAGTTTGGGACTTGAGTTTTTTTTGATTTTTTTTCACAAAAGGCCAATTTTTTTGTAAAATAAAAAAAAACACATCTAAACAAAATATCACATCCAACTCCATAATCATTTCACTTTTTTTTTTTACAAACATCATATCCAATCACAAAAAAACCCAACTATCTTGCCAAACACAAAAAAAAATTTCTCCAATAATATCCTACAACTAAAAAAACCTACATAAAAATCCACTTTCCAAACACCCACACACATAACAGAAAGTCCTTTTAGAGAGGGATTTTCAGGTTCTTCTGGCACAAATTATTTTTTTTATATTTTTTTTGAGGTTTTTGAATTAAATTTTTTGAAAATTGATTTTTTTTTTGTATTTTTTTTAATAAATATTTTAAAATTTTTAAATAATTTTTAAATTTTTTTTAGATATATCTTATTTGATGTATCTAAAAAGTAAAAAATAAATTGAATTCTCATATTTTTTTATTTTGTATTTATGTTAAGTGTGTCTAAAAACTTTAAAAATTATTTAAAATATTAAAAACATTAAGTAAAAACAAAAAAACACGGAAAATAAGAAATTGAAATTTTCTAAAAAGTGTTTTTAAAAAACCAAAAACAAGCAAGCTGATTAAGTTTCAGGATAATTAATGATTTTTTTTTTATCAAATATTATTAAAAATGGCATTAATTATTAATTTTTAACGATAATTTGAAAAAAAAAATCATAAAAAATCACTAATTATTAGTTTTAGGGATAGTTTAAAAAAATTGTCAAAAAAAAATCATTGAATTCAGTTTTTTAAAAATTAAATTTTTTGTTTTTCGCATTTTTTTGTTTTTAATGAATATTTTTTAAATTTTAAGTAATTTTTTTTTTTACTTTTTTGGATGCGCCTTACTTAGATATATCTAAATAGTAAAATATTTGTGAAAAAATATTTTAAAAAATTAATAAATACACAAAAATAGAAAAAATGTATTGAATTTTCATATTTTTTGTATTTTTTGGTATTTAGTGTATTTTGAAAGACTTTTTTCACAAACATTATACTTTTTAAGTGTATTTATGTTAAGTGTGTCTAAAAAATAAAAAATTATTTAAAATATTAAAAAAATTCATTGAAAATATTAAAATATGAAAAATAAAAAAGTAGAATTTTCTGAAAACTGAAACCAAACAAGCTAATTAATTTTCATTAGTTTTAGGGATAGTTTAAAAAATTATCACAAAAAAATATCATTAATTTTTAATTTTCTGCGACAATTTAAAAAATTCATCACAAAAAGTAATTGTAAGTTTTATCAATAATTTATAAAAATAATGATAAAAAAAGTCACTAATTGTCATTTTTTAGTGACATATGTAAAAAAATTATCACAAAAAATATTTTTAGCTACGATTTTAGTAAGGTTTATTTTCAATAGAACTTGATATAAATTAAATTTAACTATTAAAATCTATTGATAGTTTACCCTTAATTTTAGGGGGGAATTTCAAGAAAAAAAACATTTATAAATATATATATATATATATGATTTGAATTATCAATATTTATCATCTTTTTGTAAATATTTTTTCCGATCTTATTGATGTATAGTTTTTCCTAATTTTTATGAAATTATTTATAGAATCTACGTTTGGAATGTGGGTTAAGTTTTTAGCTTTTTAGCTATTTTAACATTGGGTTAAAAACTTTCATTTGGATGAATTTTTTAGTTTTTTTGACTTTTGTGAGAGAAAAAATGAAATGATTATGGTTTTGATATGATATTTTATCTTATTAACTTTTTAATCAATTTTATATTTTTATGATTATTTTAGCCTTTTAAGCTATGTTTGGTTTGGCTTTTTGCCTAAAAAAACACAAAAAATAAAATTAGTTACATAAGTCAATAAGATAAAATGTCACATTCAAATCATAATTATTACACTTTTTCTCTTACAAAAAAAAAAAAAACTAAAAACAAAAACCAAATAAGACTAAAAAAATAAAGTTACAATAATAAAAAAAAAAAACTAAAAAGTCAAACTAAACTTCTTCATGCCAAATGAGGGCATAGATAGGACATAAAAATTAGATATTCTGCAATTTTTATTTTATTTGTTGTGAAGAGGAAAAAAAATCAATTTTTAAACGAGGTAGTTATGGTAAGAACCCTCAAAATTGGGTTAATGAATAACGTTTTTTTGTAAACATATATAATATTTTTTTACAAATTAAAATACAGTATTTTACTTAGTTCCTGTAGATGTATATAAATATAAAATATTCAACATTATTGAAAACGTAATAAAAAAATAACTTTTTTTTGGATGTAAATGAACAAATAATTTGGAATGAAATGAGTGATTATTTTGACGATTAGATGAAAGAAAAAAAAAAAAAAAAATCAGAGATGCCTAATTCTTCTAATGCCACAATACAACTTAATCTCCATTTTTATGTATTTAATTTTCTATATAGATTTATCAAATAAGACTAATATCAAAAATAAAATAAAGTTAAAAAAAAAAAAAAACTACTTTTTGAAGTGAAGATGCAACATGGACAAATTTAACGCTTCGTTTGTTTGGGTAGAAAATATTTTCAAGAGAAAAATATTTTTTGCAGATTTTTTTTTTACACAAAATTGATTTGTTTTCTTGTGTTTGGTTAGACCTAAAAATGTTTTACGACAAGTATTTTCTAATATTTGATTCACCCCAAAAAATGATTTTTTTAAATAAATTTCATTGCTTTAACTAAACCATCTTAGAACATTTCCAACCCACTACGCATATAATGCTTATTAGTCAAAATACCTAGCATAATGTATTTTTTTTAATTCAAATACACTAGTCATATAACTAGGCTTCTTAACTGAACTCGTATTCACTAGCTACATATAGCTAACCTTTAAAGGTTCAGCAAAATATATTTAATCATTAGGATAATTTCTTTCCATCTTTATTATTGATGTGATATTCTATAAAGTTAATAGTATTTGAATGAATAGCTAAATAGTATGGTTGGAATAAAAAGATGAAATAGTTGATAAACAAAGTAAAATGTATACTTTATAATAATATTTTAGATATGTAAAATGCCTATTAGAGTTGGAGATGCTCCTAATCACTCATATAATAATCAGAAATCCAACAAAAACAAATATTTACTAAACTTAGACGCAATAGGAATATATGTAAAATCACTACCAATCAAAAAGGATGGGTAATTGTACTATCGGTTCCTGTAATTTAAGACTTGCATCATTTTGGTTGTTGACTTTTAAATTATGATACATTTGATATTAAATTTTGAATTTCGTTCTAAATAAGAACAATTAAATACACTGTTGTTCCATTTTAAGGGCAGAGTTGTCAAATTGATAAAATATAAATTAGTTTGACCAAAATAAATGTCAAAAAATTATTTTTGAATTTTTAAAAATTATTTTTACACATTAAAGATAAAATTATATAAAAATAATAAATCTTTTATATTTTTATATTTTTATCAAATTAATTTTAGTATGTGTTTGGATGATAATTATGTAATGGATGATTGTTTTTTGGATAGTTATTATGTAATGAATAGTTATCAATTTTTAATGTGTAATCAATATGCTTAATATATGAAATATTTTTGGTTTTGAATTTTTTGATATAATGGATTAATTTAATAATGACATCAAAATTATTCCAATGTTTGACTTTTAAAAACATAAAAACTAATTTAACAAAAATAAATATAAAAAATTTATTTAAAAAAATAATTTTTACCCTCCCAAAAGATGAAATAATTTTTGACTTTTGAAAAAATATAAACTAATTTCATAAAAAAATATCAAAAAAATTTATTTTAAAAAATAATTTCTATCCTCCCAAAAGATAAGATTATATAAAAATAATGTGTTATTAATTTTTTTTTTCTTTTCTGAATATAGATTCTAAAAACAAAATCAAACATAACTTTATAATTAAGAAAATTTCAACATTATTCATTTTTAAAAAAGGCCATTATATTTCAAATAACATATAAGTTAACAACATAAAATAAGTTGTATGATAATTTTGTCCTTGAAATGGACCGTTTACAAAATAAATATTTTGATTGCCCTTATTTTGAATAATATTTAAAATCGAGGGTTAAATTTATCACAATTAAAATCCCAAACTACAAAAACTCTTGGTGTAATTCGTTAAAAAAAAAAAAAAAACATAAAAAATATCAAACATAAAACGCCAAATTAACGTTTAGAATGTTTCCATATACAAATAATTCAATTCAAGTTCTACTTTCTACCTAATATGATTCAAAGTAATAATAAATCTCAATTCATAACCTAGTGCAAATTTAAGCAACTAATTTATGGTATTTTGTTTAAAGAAACCTTCCAACCACGTCATATTGTTTGATTTTATTTTGATAAATGTATTATTTAAATTTCCTTTGGCTTTATATTTGTTTGTCAAAAAATCGCAAGAAGAGAATTCACAACATTATATGGGTGTTTGAAAAATTATTATTTTAATAGATTATTTTAGTTTTCGACTTTGGGAAGCCACCACCCAAATTTTTTATCTCATTTTTTTCACTAAAAGACAAAAGTTTTACAAAACCAAAAAAAACACATTCAAACAAAATATCACATCCAACCCTATAATCATTTCACTTTTTCTCTCACAAATATCACATCCAACCACATAAAAATCCAACTATCTTCCCAAACACTAAAAAATTTTTATCTCATAAAAACCTACATCTCCTAAAATCTACATAAAAACTCACTTCCCAAACACCCACTAAGTTAAATTTGTTGTATTTGGGAAGAAGATTGATTTTTTTTTTTTTTATAGTTGAATATGATGTTTATAAGAGAAAAAGTAAAATGATCATGGATTTGACGTGACATTTTATCTTATTGATTATTTTAACAAATGTTATCTTTTTGTGAATTTTAACATAAAAAAGGCTAAAATTTCACTTCCCAAAGAAGACCATCTCAACAATAGTTTATAAAAAAACAAACATCTCTTTCCCGGCATTTTTAATAAGACCAAGTTTCTCTCTTTAGTTTCTTTGCAATCAAAATCGTTTTATTTGTTTTGAATTAATTATATATATTTCTTAAATAGTTTGATTTTCTTATGATAAATGTATTTATTATTTATTACATGAATTTCTTTTGAATTTTTGTTTGCCAAAAAATTTCGAGAATAGAATGCACAACATTCCATTTAGATCTCAATGCTTAAGGTTATAAAAAAAAAAAAAAATAGATATCTTTAATAAATAGAATCAAGATGAAAAAAAAAATTATAACTTGGTAGATGACCAAATTGGAGAAAATTTGATGACAATTTACACTAGATTAGACGACGGATCAAATTTGATAAAACGATTAGAGCGTATCAATTGAAATCAAATTTTTACTCAAATTTAATAAAAAAGTTGAGTAAACATTGGATAATAAACAAATGAAAATAAAATAAAAAAATTTAAATAATAATTTTGGTGGACCAAATTCAAAATGTTGCCCGTTACAAAAAGAGGGCCACATAACTTCCCTCTCCATCTGTGCTTACTCCCAAGACAAAACCACAAAACTAGGGTTTCGAGCTTAACCGTTAACCAAACCAAACCAAACCCATTTCGGAATTCAAATTCCATCTCAATTTCAACCAATTCCATCCGCCAACACTCCCAAAATCACCAATCATGAACACCCACATCGCCGTCGAATCGATCAGCGCCACAAAACCACCTGAAAACGACTACCAACTCATGCTGAGAGAATCAATCGATCACTTCTTAGCGGAATACAAGAAGGGTTGTACAAATTTCTCTGGGTTCGTTTCGATTTTCTCTCGATTGGTTCAGAAGATGAACGATCCTCCACTCGAGATCACCTGGTTCTACTCGGCAGTGACATTTCACAGCTCTCTCAAGTCAATTCTTGAAAACCCTTCGAAGAAAGTAGTGATAGCTGTGAAGGACTTGTTTCAATTGTTGGTCTCGTGTTCGAGTCCGTGTAACAATGGGTTAAAAAGGGTTGCTTTACTTGCCCCGGTCGTGTACGAGTTGTATTGTATTGTGTTTGGTTGTTTTGATGGGGATTTGTGCTTGAAGAGAGAGATTGAGGGCTTAGTAGAAGAGATTGTTTGCTACATTATCATATGCTGCTCAAAGTATTCGGAGGAATGGGAAAATGGGTTGGATAATTTGACCGATGGTTTTGTGGATTTGGTTCGGGTTTGGACTGTTGATAGAGTTAGGGAGGACTGTGAATTTGGGGATGATTTGAGGGCGTTCCTTCCACTTGTTAGCGGTGAGGTTTGTAGTGGGGTTAATGTACGGTGTAGAGCTGGCTACTTGGCTGGGGTTGTTATGGTTGAGGTTTTTTTGCTGAGGTTGTGTTTGAAGTTCGGTTCTAGTGTTTTGAGAGAAGAGTTGCAGAAGGATATGCAAAATTGGGCTGTTCAAACTATAACAGGGTTTCAGAATTGCTGCTTTTTTGGTGAGAATAGTTCACTTATTGCATAATTGAACAATTAACTTCCTTGTTGTCAAGCTTTCAATCTCGAGTGTGTTGCTCTTTAGTTAGTATGAAAACTTAAACTCTTGTCATTTTTCTTGAAGCACAGCTGTTGCATACATATTAACAGTCCACAAATTAAATGAGGTTTCAGTATATGATATGGAGTATATTTGCACAATTTGACTATGTACTCAAAGAGTATATTCTGTTAGAAATGGTTAAGAAAATTCTGCACTGAAACAGAATTTTTAGTCAACTTTGGACTACAATATAAATAGGACCCAAGTACCGGTTATGGTGGGTATTAGTGGTAACGCGTTCTATGCCGCGTTGTGATTGATGCAGTATATGTGGTTGTTCGAAACCAATTTCGGGTGAATGGGAAATTGATGCCAAAGTAAGCTCCGTGAAAATAGTGTTTTGGTGGGTTTCCCAAATTGAAGGAATGAAAGCTTGTCCCATATTGCTTGACTAGGCTAACATTGTATGGGTTTATAAGCTTTGAGTTTGGACCTTGGGGTAAGCCCCAAGGGGCACTCAAGTTTTGTAGAGGGGGAGGTTATGGGCAAAATGGATTAGACCCATTAGACCTAAAACAAACACACGCTCCGCCGTCCGATTGGTCGGTCAGTCAAGTGGGCTAGGCTTGGGTGCGGGTGCGTGGTGTAAGGTTGGGTTGGGCTTGTCCGACCCAATACTAATTCTGTTTGGGCCAAAAACATTTGAATTTATTTATTTTTGACATCTTGTTTCCCTCATTAAGGTAGAAATTAGTTTCTTTTAGGTGCTCTACTTAAAGGATTTTACGTTATTGTCTATACATCCATCTTGATATGCATACTTTCTGATTTCTTGGTGCTTCCTGTTAGATATTCTTCTCAGAATGCTTTTGGAGCCAAGTTTGCCTGTCACCACCTTATTGGTCAGTACTATGTCTATACCTTTTGCTTAAATTATTATTGTTACTTTTTTTAACCGTTTTTCCCTGGCTTCATTTGATCCAATTAAGTCTGTCCATATTCTCTACAATCCCAAGTCCAACCCCATTTCCTTAGTTGCATTTCATTAGTTGGTCACACTTGGTTGTTAACCATCATGAATAGTCAAAATTCCAATTTAAATGTGTTGGTATTATTTCACCGATCCCTTCCCTTCATGTGGTGTGTGTGTGTGTGCATGTTCATGTGTCGTGGGTGCATCATGTGTATGGAGAACAAATTGCCCTTGCCATTGGAAAGAAACATGCTACTGATATTGGTGTTTATTTTCATCCCTGATAGTTTTTTTTTTTTTTGGTTACTGCAGAGTACTGAGGATGAAGTTCTTCTTCGAGAAGTGTTGTATGATGTTGTGATATTGGTAGAGTATTCATTTATGAAATCTCAAATGTGGACTCAGTTACCTGGTGACTACTTTACAAAATTTGCTCTGACATGGTTGTTAGTTGCAGACAATGCTGTACAGTTTGCTAGGTATGGGAATCCGAAGCTGATAGCGGCTGAGTTGAAAAAATTGCATTGAAAGAAGTCTACCTGATTTAAATCCTGATTTTTGTTTGCCTCAGGGGAATTTGTGACCATACCAGAGCCATTTCGTACATAGACGCCTTCTCCAATTCTTGCTTACCGAATCAATTAATTAAGTGGTTCACTAATCAGACCAGACTGGTGGAGAAAATTAGTAGTCCAAATGTTTCCACTCCCAAAGCTCTTATCAGTGAGTTGTTCCATATCTCCACATTGCAATTCCATTATTAGGAGTTTCAGTTCATGTTGTTGCAAATCTTTATATGAGCTCATCAAGTTTGGAATTTACTTTCTGGGTGTGTTACAACCCATTTAAGAGATATAAATATATATTTTTTGGGAGAAATGGTGACGTAATTTTTTGCACTTCAATAATTAATGAGAGAAGCTGCCAATTATTTCGTTCCCCTTTTATACTGTGTGTGTTAACTAAGTTGGCTTTGTTTACAGGGTGGTTACTAGGCCTTGAAGATCAAGGGGTTAGAGTCTTTGATCATGACATTTTGAGACAACATGCTAAAGCAATAGTTTGCAAATCAAAAATAGCCCATGAGATGTCAGAATCCAAACCCGACTGCGGAAACCTAACTGGTAGCATCTTCTTTTGCATTGAAGATAATCGGAGAGGACAAAATAAAGCTGATGAGGATCAAGAGATGGTTGATTGGTTGGACGATACATTTGTTCCCACTGATTACATGGGACATTCACCGGCATCTGAGAGGAGAAGAAAACGCAAAGATGGAAGGCCAGATGAAGGGGAAACACGGTTTAAGCTTGCCAAGTTTAATTATGATGAAGACTTTGTCGGAGAGATGTGTTTGCCTCGTTGTGATGATAATTTGAATGGTGGGAATGAGGTTGAAATCCAGTCTATGGTTTAAGTAGTGAGAATGAAGCAGAAAATTTTGGTAACGAGGATATGGAAGCGCTATTAAGACACGGTAACAATGGTTGATTGCAGTTCTGGATCCACACCATTTTGCACTGGTTGATAGTGATGATATGTTGTGATTGCAGGGCTGTTTCTGGTTTTGAGGGTTGTGTATTTTCCCTCTGGTTGAGGACTAGGAAAATGTGAATTTGAAGTAATTTGTTTTGTTCATGGCAGGAATATGTTTGGAGAGAAGCATATGGAACTAGAAAATGTATACCTGAAGTTGATGATCTATTTCTATTTCTATTTCTATTTCTATTACAACTACCTATCTGTCTATCCTTGTTGGATTGAGATTATCTGTCGTTCTTTCTTTGCAATGATATTGCGGTGATTTTTGTCATATAGCAAGACATGCGACAGACATAAATCAATAACTCAAGTTTAAAAATAACACAAAATAATTTAAAAATAATTTCTTTTTATTTTAAATTACACATTTTAAAACTAAGGATTTGTTTGGTTTAGTTTTATAATAATAATTTGAGTGTGGAGTTGTATTTTGAGTTTTGAGTTTTTGAATCATGATTTAAAAAGAGAAAATTTATTTAGTTATAAGTTTTAAAAATAATTTTGGAATAATTTATATATATATTGATCTATAAAATATGAAAGGATGTGAGAGGAGAGATGGGAGAAAAAGTGATTGATTGATTGAATAATAATAATAAATAAATAAGAGAAGATAGGAGTTTTGAAAATAATTTTAAATTATATTTTAAAAATATATTTAGTTAACATATTTTATCTAAATTGTAATTTAAAAATAAAGTTGAGTTCTAAAAAGTAAATCAAACGCTATCTAATTGTTTTGTTTTAACTTTAAACAGAGTCGGTTAGATTTGTACTTGGGGAGATTTGTTAGGCTTGCCCACTTCTTTTCTTTTTCCTTTTTTTTTTTTTTTAGATAAAAGGCTTGCCCAAGCTTGCTCCTATACCATGGTCATGAAATAAATTTGGGCATGGTCCAAGTCTCTTACCCAACTCCATGGTTCGTTAGGAGGCCCAAATGATTGTGCAGGTTAGGCCTTGCACAGATGGGTTACTAGTTTGGACTCTCTTAACCCCTTTCCTAATCTTATGTTTGGCTTGCTGGAATAGAGTGATCATTTGGAATTGGGCAAACTACCCTTTATTTCCTATAATTTAGGTAATTCGCGATTTATCCTCTTAACGTTTAGAAAATAATCATATAACTCTCATGTGATTTGTGAATTGAAATATACCGTTAACATTCCGTCCAACTTAATAGTAAGTGTGAAACAAGTGATAGATATAATGGGATTATATGTTCATTTTCAAATTTCAAAGAGGTAAATTACGCATGAAATAAAACACAGGGAGTTAAAGTGCACTTTGACTTCAAAACAAATGACAAAAATATATGAAATCCACACACTTAAGTTATTTATATACAGAGATATTTTAATCATTTTCATTAAATTGTTAACAGGTCTAATGATGCACTTCAGTCCACAAACCATATGGGAGTTATATGGTCATTTTTAAATATTAAGGGGTAAACCGCAAATGATCCAAACTACAAGAGATAAAGTGAAGTTTGCCTTTTTGGAATTTTTATTAGAGATGGACTTCTCTCCAGTTTACAAAGTAGACTAGACCGTATTGTTGAGTCCGTGAGACCCACCACAGGTTCCGTTTCAATAATTCAAATAGTTTAATGGGTATAACTCGTCAAGAATTTCATCCCTAGAAAAAATCACGTTGGTCGAATATCGATAGCCCATTAATCGGAAAACATTTTTGTCAATAATAAATATGATTTAAAAAATAAATTGTTAACAAAAATGTGTTCCGATCAAGGAACTGTAGATATCCAATCAACATAACTTTTTGTAGGGATGAAGTATTAAACGAGTTCTACATATTAACGGTTCGGATCATCGAAACGAAATCCGTAATAAACCCTATTAACCTAACAATATGATCTATTCTACTTTGTAAGCTGGAGAGAAGCCCATCTCCTTTCATTATAGTGAATCAAAAACCACCTAAGCCAGAGCTCAAGTCTTTTTTCTTATTGTGTGTCTATTTTATGAAATTGTTAAATTTTTTAGATTAGGTTTTTATTTATATTTTGGAGAAGAATTTGTGAAGTTAAAGAAAAGAGAAGATGCATATCTAAAAATTTAATTTATATTTAATTTATAATTAATTTTTATCCAAATTTAGAATCTAAATACAAGGTTAATTGTAGGGATATTTATCAATAAATCTCATCTTACAAATAAGTACTCCAATTAGTTTCATATTTTTTCTATTGATCTATTAAGTCCTATTAGTGAAGAGTTTCTTTCTGTGTAGTCTTTTTTTTATTTTAGTAGTATTTTGGTGAATGATTATACTTTTTTATTAATATGACAGGTATGATGTGATACTCTAATGTGATAGGTATTAATGTGACACTCCAACGATGTGACACTCCAAAAAAATTAAAAATTCATTAGTATACTTTTTCCAAATGTGATAACGTGTCGGGTATGATGTGACACTATAAAAAAAATAAAAACTCTTTAGTATACTTTTTCTAAATGTAACAACTTGGTGGATATGATGTAACATTCTAAAAAAAATAAAAACTCCTTAATATACTTTTTTTAAACGTGACAACGTGACGAGTATGATATAACATTCAAAAAATAAATAAAAACTCTAGTGTATTATTATTATTTTTTTTCTAAATGTGACATGTGACATTTTAACGTGGTGGGTGTAATGTAACACTTTAAAAAAATTAAAAACTTTTTGATATACTTTTTCTAAATATGATACTCCAACGTAATCGGTATAGTGTGATATTAAAAAATTTCTTAGTATATTTTTTTCAAATGTGACATTTCAATATAGCAGGTAAATGAATCATTATACATCTAAAAAGACTAAATAAATTATAAAAAAATATATAAAATTATATAAAATACAAATTTAAAATATAAAATTTATTGATGAATCTTCTTGACTGGTATTCATGTTGATGCGCATATATATAGTTAAGAGATTGAGAGTCTATTTATAGCATTATTATTAAGATGTGTATTTATAGCATTATTATTAAGATGTCTTTGTCGCTAATATGTAGATTCTCGAATGGATCAATTTTTTATCTTTAGTTAAGCCTGCCAATGAGCTAATCATAGCTGTCTATTTTTCTCTAATGGGCCAACTCGACTGGTTAGCCTTATCCTTAGACCCATGCCTTGTCCAATGTAGTCATCAACCGGGTTCACATATCGGGTTCAACCTTGTACTTTTTATTTTAATTATATTTAATATTTTTATTAAACTCGCGAGCCGAGCCGACGAGCCAACAGGTGGGACAGGAGCCATTACAATAATGATGGGAGCTTTACTTCATCTTCATGTGGATGGTACGTTAATTAGTCACATGTAATATATGTTGCTTGTTTTACCTCTGATGACAGAGAGAGATGGTCCACCATGTTTGTTTCCAACCAGAATAAAAAAATAAAATAAAATAAAAAATATGCATTAAACACATCTCATGTAGAGTCTTTTATTTTTTTCTTACTGATTATTCAAAAAAAGAGAATGAAGATTATATTCAACTACAAAACAAAGGTATGAAGTTGATTTATGTTAGTATCTATAAACTCTATAAAAAATTATTATTTAAACTATGGATCAGTACATTAATAGTAGTTTTGGTGTATCATATATTAAAAAAGGGTCTAGCTTTGGTCCAGTCTACCATCAGACTGAATAGTGCTGTTGGGCCCGTTGGGACCCACCACGGGTCTCGTTTTGAAAATCTGAACCGTTTAATGTGTAGAACTCGTCGAGTACTATGTGCTTATTAAAAATCACGTTGATTGGATATCGATAGCTATGTGATTAAATCAGTTTTGTATAAAAAAAATGGACGGTGAATAAATTAACGGTTGATAAAAAACTATTTTGATCACATAGGTATCGATATCCGATCAACGTGATTTTTTACAGGCATATAGTACTCGACGAGTTCTACACATTTGACGATTCAGATTTTCAAAACGAGACCCGTAGTGGGCCCCCACAGGCCCAACAGCACGGTCCAGTCCGATGGTGGACTGAACCAAAGCCAGACCCATTAAAAAATTATGACAAGTAAAATTATAGAGAAATTTTATGATATGCACCTTGTTAGGTAAACTCCACCATTTTTATTTTTTTTTTGTGTATAACACTACTACAAAATATGTAATTTTATTTTTAAATCATAAATTATCATAATTTTATAAAAAAATACGTAATATTTATCACAAAAATTCATAATATATACTACAAAAATGCACAACAAAGGTGCATATATCATAGCATTATTTAGATCAATCTACTTTAGCACATTTTTTTTTTTTATCTTATTTGAATTACATTACTTCTCTATCACTTTACACATCTTTTTATAAAAAGTTAAAAAATATATATTTTAAAATCATTCTAAACAATCCTTATATGATAAGTAATTTCAATAACCATTCACTTTGCCTCCTATCTATAATTAAATAAAAAGAAATATTTTTTTTGAGCAAGTCATCTCATTTTTTACATCTACCTCTTATATATAATCAAATAAAAAGAAATAATTTTTTTTGAGCAAGCCATCTCATTTTTTACATCTAATTTTATTTATCATCAATGAAACATTTGGATTTTTTTCCCTGTAATTTGGATTTAGTGACATTTTTGGTATATAGTGCACCATAGAAAGGAAAAACCAATGTTTACATATGCCTCCGTTGGGTAGTGTGTCGGCTTTTTGATTTTATAGTTATTTTAATTTAGAGTTAAAAAGTTTAGTTTGGGAAGAGTTTTTGACTTTTTTTAAACTTTTTTATGAGAGAAAGAATGTAATGATTATGGGTTGGATGTAGGGATGGGCGTTGGTTGGTTGCGGCCATGAAACTTTCAATCCGTCATTCGTTCGCCAGATTGGCGGATTAGAGAAAATCAATTCGCATCCGTCCGCCAATCCAGCGGATGTAAATGGAGTGGATTGGCGGTTTGGCGAATGGATGTGAATCGGTTTGGTGGTTTCAAATTTTATAAATTTTTAACATAATTCAACTTGTGTACTTCCTCAAAAAAAAAAAAAAAAAAAAGTATTACAATCAATGGTTTAAAAAAATATTACCATCACTGCATGCCTTATTCAAAGTAAGAAAGTTTAAAATTTTAGAATATCACAATCATTGCATGCCTCATCCACATACTACAATTACAACATGCCTCATCCACATAAAGTATTACAATCTGTGGTTCTTGAAATATAAAAACAATTGGGCAAATTACAAACACTCCCCTTGAGGTTTGGTGAAAATACAGATTTTCCCCTGAGGTTTGAGAAATTACATCCTACCCCTTGAGGTTTATATTTCCATAACAAATTACCCTTGAGGTTTTTATTTTCATACAGATTCTCCCATAATTTCTCCTAATTTGTTATGAAAATTTGACCTTCAGGGGTGCGGGATGTAATTTCTCAAACCTCATGGGAAAATCTGTATTTTTACCAAATCTCGAAGGGGTTGTTTGTAATTTGTCCAAAACAATTCAAACCACCAAACTATGAATAGAGCAGTAGTAGAGATTGTATGTCTCTATATTGTTACATCTATATTTGTTTTTGAAAACAAAAACTAACAAGCATATATATCATATATTCTATTTATTATTCTTAGAGATAGATTTAAAAACAAAAAATATAGATAAATAATACGTTTATTTTTTTCAATTTAAAAAAGATATTCAAATTGAAAACTTTTTTTCAACAAAATATTTAAACTCTTTTTTAATTGAAAACACAAACAGAATATTTAAACAAACTGAAAACACAAAATCTTATAAATTACTAAGGGTGCTCGCGGTTTGGCAGTTCGGTTGCGGCGAAAGGAATCTCAAATCCGCTATCCGTCCACCAGATTGGCGGATTGGAGAAAATCAATCTGCAACCGTCCGCTCGTCATCACACATCCGTCCAAAATGTGGCGGATCGATTTGGTTCGGTCGGTTTTGACGGATCGATATATCTGCTGCTCACCCCTAGTTGGATGTGATGTTTTGTCTTATTAAACTAGAAAGTCTATTTTATTTTTTGTGGCTAAAATAATCAAAAAAGCCCCAACCAAGACTTCTCAAACGAAACTTAGCGAACATAGAATGATGTTATTTGTACTAATTAGTGTATTAATTAATATATCAACAATAATTATTACATTATTATTAATTTTATTCTTTAAATAAAATTATAAATATTAAAAATATCTTAAATTATACCAGGATAGATACAACGTTAGTCTTTGAGTTATGTTAGAAAGAAGCATGGGGCCTTGCATCGTTAAAACCTCCATTAAAACAAGCAAAAGTTGACGAATACGTAGATCCATAGATCGCATGACACGTGGGATGTTGCTCGTGATGGGTCTCGTAACTTTTGACGTGTGGAACAAGAGAACACTTTATCGACCGTGAGACCTCACCAACCGTCTCTGATCTGTATACGTACGTGTCTCCGGACGGAGAAATTATTCCCTGCGATAAGTGGTATTGTTGCACATGACATCATCACCACTATCTGTTTTGGAATTTGGCTAAAAACTAGTTTTTTAATTTTTTAATTTATTTGGACCATATTATTTCTATATTTTTTTTTTGTACATTTTTTAAAAAAAAGTTTAAAAAAAATAAAAAATCAATTTTTAACTTATTTCTCAAAACAAGTCGTAAAAGTATGTAGTAGCAATAAAATTTAAAATTGTTTTGACAAATTTTTTTATTTGTTAAAGTATCTCTAATTCTTATTTTTTTAAATATTAAATTTGTGTAAAAAATTTATTTGATGCATCATAATAACCTGGTTTGACAATTTTTTTAATGAGAAAATCATTTATAATCCTTACTCTTTTAAAAATTTCATCAACTTTAAGCAAAAATATAATTGTTGAAAATTTGATAAATGATTTAGTTCAATTTTGATTTTGTAAAAATTTCGTTACTCTTGATTTGATACGAGTTTGATGAAATGATTGGAGCTCAATTTTAGCTCTTTATTCATTAGTTTTGAATTTGATGAAAGAATTAGTAAATGATTAAAGATGCTCTCACACAATAATTTTTATTTTTTAATTATATCACTAAAAAGTTTCCATTTTAATTTTCATATTAATTTTTTATGGTTAAATTAATTGCTCAAAAAAATTTAGTTAATATTATTGTTCTTTGGTGATGTGACAAATTTGACACATTATTAGAGCAGTTTTTTGTGAAGGCATAGCTAAATAAAAGTTTGGTTTAAGGATTTTGGCATACTATTAAAGTCAATAGTTTATACATATATCACAATTCTAATATATTTTTAAAATATTTAGAATAGTATGCAGAAAAGATATTTATGGATTGCAATCATTTTAACAAAAATGGTTTGTACCCCTAATCCAGGTGCCCCTAATGCCCCTAATTTCTAATTCTGGTAACTTTTTTTTTTTTTTTTCTTGTCCTGAAATGGAAATTCGGGGCATTAGGAGCCCCAAATTTCGGGACGTCAACCACAGCCCTCATTTTAAATGTCATTCACATTCTACCAACTTTATTCTATACTTTCAAATAATTTTCAATATAAAAATTCATCATATACAAATATATGAATAATATAAAGTTTTATGAAGAGAATATTTTTTTCTTTATTTTTCTCATGCACAACAAATGGGGTCATAATTCCACATCCTATAAACAAATCCACATCCACCGACACACTTTATTTATTTGTTAATATAGACACTTTGCCCTCTACAAGGCAATTTGAAATAATTATTATTAAATTGTAGCAATGTACGCCTTAAACAAATGTAATTATTGCTTGAGTCACCACATGGCATGTAATGAGCATGCCTAAGTAAAAAATAATATTAAGGATTATGTAAAATATATTAGGAAATGTTTTACGAAATTTTTTCATCATTTGATTAGTGTGTTGTATTTTATTGTATTTATAATTTAATGGGGGAGAATCTTTCATGATTATTTTTATGATATTTTTTTATAATCTCTAACATTACTCCTAAGTTAATAATCATTTCAATCTCTGCCAACCTTTCTCTCTATTATTGAAATTAAAAATAAAAAATAAAAAATTTAACTTACTAGAATGTCATACATTGTAAGCTTAAACACACAATCGACCTTTTAGTGTAATTTATAATGTGTAGTTAACTTTTGTTTATAATTTATAGAATAAAAATAATTTAATAGTTAAAACGAATTGATTATCTGAAAACAAGAGGAATAACACTCTTAACTTCTATTATTAAAACTTAAAAAAAATTACACCAAATAAACTCAATTTATATCCTTGTCTACAAAAAAAAATAAAAATAAAAAAATACGGTGATTAGAAATAAAAAGCCTAACTAACTTGACTAGAACAATTAATTTTTTTAATTTTCTTAAAAAACTCATCATGTCATGTTGATGGGAAGGATGGGATAGTTCTGAACTAAAAAAAAAGTTTTGAAAAGGATCCTTTATACTCTACATGACTAATTCCACTTTAAAAAATAAAAAAATAAATTATTTTTTGGGTCAAATGGCATACATCTAGAACAAATCATAAGATTCCATCTTATATCAAATTTTTGGACTTGAAAATATACTCCCTTCAAGATTTTAGGTGCAAATAATTTTTAGACCTAGTTATACGGGCATCCAGCAGTTATACTTATACTGATAATATGCAAATTCTAAAATGATTTTTTTTAAAAAAAATCTAATTCAAAATTTACTGATTTTATGATTACACAAAATTAATACATAGTTATATTATTATGGGCTATTTTGGGAAGTGAGTTAAGCTACTTCCCAACTTTTAACTCACTTTCTTCTCTCACAAAAAAATTAAAAAAATCAAAAAATTATTTTAACTATCTTTCTAAAACACTCCTATTGCTTGGGCAATGAATGAATTTGGTTTTTTGTTTTTTTGATGGGAGTAATTAAATTTGGGGTTCCTGGCCTATTATGGGAAAGAAGCAACTTTTTAACTTATTTCCTTACTTTTTAATTTATTCATAAAATCATTTTAAGTAGTGTTTTAAAAAGTTGATAAAAAACTAATTTTTTGATTTTTTAATTGTTTTGGTGACTTTTTTGACAAAAAAACTAAATTTTTTGATTAAAAAAACTAAAAAGTCAAAAAATTGACTTTTTTTAACCTCTTTCCAAAATACCCCTAAATCATAAACAACTAGTATAATTTTCGATACACAATAAATGTAAGTAAATGAAGACATCATTTGTAACCCGGTAATGTAACATGTATTAATTAATGTATTAATTAGTATACCAATATTACTTATGATATTATTATTAACCCTACTCATTAATCATATTATAAATATCAAAAATTTATAATATAAATTATATCACATCATTAATTAATATATTAATTTATACATATAATATTATTTTTTATGACCTGAACTATAAGTGACTATCTCACGTGTAATTCATTTATTAATGAGGAAGCTCATCAATTTCAATGGATTCTTTCGAAATAAAGTTACATTTACCCTATATCAATTAGTACATTAATAGATAATATAATAAAGTTACATTTACCCTATATCAATTAGTACATTAATAGATAATATAATATAATTTTAGAGTTTTGAATCTTTATAATTTATATAATGAATAGAATTTATAATTTTAAAGTGACAATATTATAATATATATTGGTATATTAATTGGTATATTAATTGATGCGTGTAACACTACTATTTTCCTGGTGAATAAATAGTTGGAGGACTGCAAGGAATGAACTGAATTGCCCATGCAAAAAGGCATTCCTATCCTAACTCATGAAATGTATAAGGGTAATTTTGGCTTTTCAACATTTCTCATTTATCACCTATCTAGAAAAAAACATTTCTCATTTATCATGAAGGTTCCTCTATATATTAGGAATTAACGTTGGCAAATTCCTACAAGGGTAGCTCAGCCTGAGGCAGTACATAATTTGACTTTTTGAATGGCAAGCACAACAAACTAATAGTGCATCACTCAAATAATTGGATTGCAAAGGGGGCAAATAACTGTTTCGTAGAATTTATTTGAATTGTTTGGGAAGTTCAGGTTTGGCTTTTTTTACTAAAATATACAAAAAGATAAAATCAACTAAAATAATTAACAAGATAAATTATTATATTAAATTTATAATTATTTTATTTTTTCTCCCACAAATATCATATTCAACTAAAAAAAATTTAACTCTTTTTCCAAACACAAATATTTTAACTTACTAAAATAGCTAAAAATTAAAGTAGTCTACTAAAATAACCAACTTTCTAAATGAAGCCATAATTTATTAATTTTGAGAAATAATGTTATATAATTTGGTTCAATTTTTACTTATAATTTATTAGATAAAAATAGTTTAAACAAATTTTTATTTAAATTTGAGAAAAGAATGCTTTTAGTTTTTGAGAGGGTAATTTATGTTTGAACATGGGCCGAGCTGGGACCAGATGGGAAATGGGCCGAGCTATGGGCTGAGGTGATGGCTTGCTTAGCCCGGTCCTTGATCCCGTCAGTTTGGTCAAGGCTGTGTGCGAGTAGCCTGGTCTTTGTGCTCTGAACCGAGATATAGGTGGAACAGAGCCGAGTTGGATGAGGACAAGGCAGAACCGAGCTAAGTGAGCGCGGTTAAATCCGTTGTGAATTGTGGTAGTGTTAGCTTGGTTGTTTTGCTACCAGACCGTAGTAGAACCATCTCACTTGGTTAAGTAGTGAGGAGGGTGTAAAAAGATAGGCATTATCTTTGTGATTCCTAGGAGGACTCTACTAAAGACAGTTGGAGTCCTACTAGGATTGTGCTAAGCGGAAACTATAAAAGCTCATAGCAGGACCTATGTACAGGTATCAAAAT
The DNA here is from genome assembly GCA_025200525.1 of Camellia lanceoleosa. Taxonomy (NCBI): domain Eukaryota; kingdom Viridiplantae; phylum Streptophyta; class Magnoliopsida; order Ericales; family Theaceae; genus Camellia; species Camellia lanceoleosa. The sequence continues at coordinate 123,983,132 of CM045771.1, read as the reverse complement.
ACTCTAAAAAATACAGAGCTTTTTGTCTATTGTCTATTGTCTATTTGCTGACTTAGGTATTTGAGAGGTATCCAGTACATACCCGCCGATTAGCTCACATTTGTGTTTTCAGGAAGTAAAGCGATGACGTTTGGAGGAGTGCAAACTTGATCAATAGAATTATACGAGAAGATTATTTCGTGCTCGTACAATTGGCGCCGTCTGTGGAAAAGATAAAGAACAACACCTTTTGATCAAGTTTTCCTCATTAATTGAAATCAATGGCACACAATGAAGATTTGCCGCAATTTGCTATTGATGGGCAAACCCCGAAGAGAGGCAGGAGACGCGGAGGTTTACCTTCTATCCCACCCATGACAGAATTAGAACCCCAGCGACGGAACTCCTGGAGGGACATACGGGAGAGACGGGGCACCAGTCCTCGTCGTTTTCAAAGTCCTGAAAAGCAGAGGCAGAGGCAGAGGTTGGATCCTCAGGTTTTGGAGGATCGCGTGAGGGAGCAAGACGAATTAATAAGGAGGATTGCAACAGACATGGAGACTATGAAGCGCCAAATAAAGGGTAAAGGGGTTGCGACGGCAGAGAAGCGCAAAGGTTGTAATAACCCCGACCCTGATTAACGCTAATTGGGACTTAATTATGTCTAATAATAATTAAGGGAAAAAAATCTGGAATTTACTTGCATGTGCATTGCATGATTTATGTGTTTTATCTGTTCGGTGTCGGAATATCTGTTGTGTTCTAAACTTTAATTCGTAAATTGGAAGCCTTATCGGCACTCGATTCTGAAATTGATTGGAGTTTTAGACTAGTTAGATCTTATGTGGATTAATGGTAGGCTCAATTAAAATTCGATTTGGAATGTTTAAATCTGATTAAATAACATTTTAATAATGAACCTAACTTAATTACGGAACTGCCATTGAATGGCCAATGTTAGTCTTGTTCTTAGCTCATAGACTTCAACAAAACATCTCCTTCAGCCAATTTGGAGAGACCAACGACTAGAGAGAGAGGGGAAGGAAAATTTGAGTTCAACAAGTTCTAGCTTGGAATTGGAGGAGATTGCAGGCAACTTGGAAGAACTAAGCTTCTAAGCTTAACATTGAAGAGTTAAGGTAGGAATTCATCTTTCCATTCATGCAATTGAACAAGTTTCTGCATGTTTCCTAACTCATTGAAGATTGGAGTCTAGAATTGGCTTGAATTGTTGAATTGAAGCCTGGTTCATGCATGCATGTACATGTTCTTGGCATATGAAGTTGTTTTGTATCAAATTTCTACATGCATGTGCATATTTTTGCTAAAGCCCATGAATTCATCATGTTTTTCCAGAAAATTTACCATTTGATCATGTTTTGAAGCTTTGAAATACATTTGAATTCAAGAATGTTGGATTACACTTTGTTCTTGAAGATTTATGGAAATGGTGCTCAAATGGACTCACTCTTGGGCAATGATTTTACAAATTGAGCTTTGAATCATGTTATTCTATGTGTTTACAAGTGTTTTTCCAGAAATGGGCCCAAGAGGATCGATTTTGGTGTGTCAAAACTTGATTTTGAGCTTGGGACTCGAATCTGGAATTTCCAGATTTCAGTCGTCCGCTCGAGCGGAGTGAGGCGCGCTCGAGCGGAGAAATCAAGCTCCCAGTACTTTGATCTGCTTCACAGTCCGCTCGAGCGGAGTGATGCGCGCTCGAGCGGAGATTTCGAGCATCCAGTATATTTCTGATCGCCGAAGAATAAATCACGCCGGCGTGGAAGCGTTTTACTGTCACGGCGAAACCTGAGCTCGAGCGGAACTCTGTTTTTTCTGAAAATGTTTCTAAGGCATTCTTTTGCATTCCCATTCCATCCTAGGCATTCCTAGGCCATGATTAGAACTCCTTAATAAGGATAAGAGGTTAGGTACACACTTAGAATCGTGGGTGTAGGTTTTGTACCATTGGAGTGCATGTTTCAAAGTGTATACCCGTGATGTGTATTGTAGGTCACCTGCCGCAGTCGGTTGGACCTCTTTGACTCCGTTTATCTGTATCAACGCCCACTGTGAGTAATAACTTTGTAAAGTTACGTTCAATGTTATGTATTTTCAGTATACTATGATACGAAAAGATTGATTCTTGAAAAGCTATGATATGTTGGAAATGAATGAATGAATGCCCAGTTTTTCTTAAAAGTATTTGTGGCACCCTTAGTCGATGAGGCCCTCGCCCGGGGGATATAATACCGTGGCATAAGGCCCTCGCCCGGGGGATACAATACCGTGGCATAAGGCCCTCGCCCGAGGGATACAATACCGTGGCATGAGGCCCTCGCCCGGGGGATACAATATCGTGGCATGAGGCCCTCGCCCAGGGGATACAATACCGTGGCATGAGGCCCTCGCCCGGGGGATACAATACCGTGGCATAAGGCCCTCGCCCGGGGGATATAATACCGTGGCTACTTGCGCGCAAGATATGGACCTTTGGGGTTGTTGGTACCAACTCTGTTTGCGGTCTTTGGACCTATCTGATCTGTTAGCTAATGGGTGTACCACATATGATCTTATGCGAAACCTGAATCTGAATATGAATATGAATATGAGCATGTATCTAAATCTGTTTCTGATTTGAAATCTGAATATGCATAAGACTCTGTTTTGGTAAGATTGTGTTTCTGTTATGAACTCTGATTTCTAACCCTGTGATGGACTTCATTCATTAAACTCTTTACTCTGTTATTATTCACTGGGTTTTCGCTCACAGTCTATTATATATATGTAGGTGAGCCGGCACAAGACCCTGGCCAGAGTTGATGGCCCTCAGTTTCATTTTGTTTTGGTCAAGCCACCTGTAGCGCCTCCCACGGAGGTTTCGCTTGAAGCCTGATGTTTGGGCAGTTTTGTGCATCATGCTAGTCGATGGTTATGTTTTGTAATGTCGGATCCTGGGGCATACTTGTGTAAATACTATGTACATATTAGTGTACTTTGACTAGCATGTTTATGTATATAAATAAGTTTTAAATCTTCTGTCACATGTATGTCATCACAGCTCATTGGACCTTGGTTACCTTCTGTATTTGCTTCCGCAGCCCCTTATTATTTGTTATTCTGTTTGGAGGCCGTAGGTAATCCACGGATTACTGGCCGGTTACGTCGCCGAACCTATAGGGGCGGGTTTGGGTCCTAACAAAGGTAACACGCTTTCTTACTATTAGGAAGATCGTGACAGACAGGTCACGCCAGCGCAAGCAGAAAGTAGGAGCCTCAAAACAAGCGACACTCAATCAAGGACTTCCAAGACTCGTTACTCCAGGTTTGAGAGAACGAGGACTAAAAGGTCGTATATGGAGGGAAGCAGCTATCGGCTCTCGTACACGCACCAAACGACATCTAGGCACACTAAGTTGCCTAGGTCAGCGGACCTGCGAACAATACTAGAGGAAAGGGCCCGATGGAAGGAGGACACTAGGGATCACGACCTTCGCAGAGTTTCAGCCCTACAGCGATTGGCCCCTAGGACGCATGAGTGTCAAGGTAGGGATGCCAATGCCGGGTCTTACTTACAAACCAGCAGATAAAGTGTTAGCAAGGTTACAGAGCTCGCCGTCCGTTCCGGCAATTGAGAACGCACCACTACCCTCAAGCTTCCATCAGCCCAAATTCACCACTTATGAGAGGAAGTTAGACCCCTACATGCACTTAAGCCACTTTCACCAGGTTATGGCAGTATACCGGCAAAACGAGGTTGTAATGTATATCTTGTTTCCTTCTAGCCTTGGCGACCTAGGTCTAACATGGTTCGAAAGGCTGCCAGAAGACAGCATAGCCTCATGGACGCAGTTGGCAGAAGCGTTTGTGACTAGATTCAAAATGAATACCAAGACGCCAGTGGAGATTGACCAGTTACTCTCTATTGACATGGGCCAGAAGGAAACATTGAGGTCTTACAACAGTTGATATTGAGAGACTTTCAACTAGATTGGGGATTACCCTACAAATCTCGCTATCGCACAGTATAAACGAGGTTTACCAGTCGGTAACAAGTTGAGGGATTCAATGACGATGATGCCACCCCTCACGATGGAGGCCCTACTGAATAGAGTGCATCAGTATATCCGAGTAGAAGAAGATAGCGCCCACGCCAAAGTAAAATCTGGCACAACAGCGATGTCAGATAAAAAGACTGCAGCAAAAGTCATTACAATAGAACAACCAAGCAAAAATGGGTGAGGCAGGCGAGCAAACAGAGAGGACTCCTAAACAAGGAAGTTAAGAGTCTGCACTGCCATTACCATAGTATTTAATAAACCTATCTACCGGATTCTTAGCGAGATACGCGATGAACCCTTGTTCGGCGGCTAGCCAAGTTGGGAGAAGCACAAAGAGGTTACGATGAGAGGTACCGTTGCACCTTCCATGATGAAAAGGGACACCGAACTGAAAATTACACACCATTGAGGCAACATCTGGAGGTGTTAGTGGCCGCCGGTCACCTGGACCACTATATAGAAAGGGGAACATAGCCTCAGACGACATGACGGCCAGGCCAGACGCGGCCGGCCCACCTCAAGGCATAATCAACGTTATACATGGGATTGTCGAACCTGAGCAGTTATGTGAGCTTAGAGGGATGTTAAAAAAGGCTGAGCACTTGAGGGAGGTGCTAAGTGCATAACCCATCGTCAAGAGGGGAAAAATGGAGGCAACGAACATAATCCCCTTCTCTAACAAGGATCTAACAAGGCTACATTGTCCTCACAATGATACACTAGTGGTCACTTTGCATGTCAAGAATTTCGACATCAAACGGATTATGATTGACCAAGGAAGCTCAAGCGAGATAATGTATTACGAGACCTTCAAGCAGCTAAAATTAGAGGACAAAGACTTAGCGCCCGCTATATCTTCCCTAGTCAGTTTTAACTCGATGCCAAAATGGCTAGTGGGCAAGATAATCCTGCCAGTTAAGGCAGGAACAATGACGAAACAAGTGGAGTTTTGGGTATTGAAGGTTCCTTCCACTTATAACATAATCTTGGGAAGAGCATGGTTGCACGCCATGAGGTCGGTGGCATCAACCTACTATCAGGTGTTACAGTTCCCTAATGAAACCGGAGTGATTGAAGAAGTCTTAGAAGACCAAATCATGTCGAAACAATGTTTCGTCACGGTAAACGGCAGCCGTGCTGCAAAAGGGTTTGTACAGATGGTAGAGGAGCCAAAAAGCAATGAACTGTTTGCAAATGTCGGCAAAGCAGCAGAACAGAAGGCAGTTGGTTGAGGTTAGGATAGATGAAAAAAACCCAAAAAAATTCTTTTTGCTTGGCTCGTCTTTTTCCAACACTGAGAGAGTAGAGGTCATGGAATTTTTAACTTCTAACATCGAAATGTTTGTCTGGACACCATACGACATGCCTGGCATTGACCCTAATTTCATCTGCTATCAATTTAATGTCCATCCAACTGCCAGAGCAATTATACAGCGCACATGCCGATTGGCACTCTACCACGTAGAGATAGTGACAGAGAAAGTGAGAAACTTGCTGGAGGCAAGAGCCATCAGAGAAGTACACTATCCTAGGTGGATCTTCAACATTGTAGTAGTACCAAAGAAGAACGAAAAATGGCGCGTTTGCATGGACTACAAAATAGTCAACAAGGCATGCCCAAAAGACAGTTTTCCCTTACCACGGATAGACTAACCGGTGGACCTAATAGCAGGACATAACCGACTTAGCTTTCTTGATACGTATCGAGGTTACCATCAGATCACTATGTATGAACCGAACCAAGAGGTCACGTCATTTACAACACCCAGAGGATTATATTGTTACAAGGTCATGCCCTTTGGCCTGAAAAACGCGAGGGCTACATTCCAACGGATGGTCACCAAAATGTTTAAACCATTGTTAGGCAGAACAATGGAGGCTTACATAGATGACATGGTGGTCAAAAGCAGAGATGAGAAGGACCATCTCAGGGACCTAGATGAAATGTTTCAAATTTTGAAGTCTTACAAGTTGCGTCTAAACGCATTTAAGTACGTATTCGGCGCAGGGTCAGGCAAATTCCTAGGCTTTCTAGTGACCAACCGGGGTATAGAAGCTGATCTCTCTCAGATCAAAGCAATCCAAGATCTTGAGAGGCCCAACACAGTCAAAGAAGTGCAATATCTCAGTGGCCTAGCAGCCACACGCAACCGGTTCATAAGTCGGTCGTCAGATAAATATCGACCATTCTTCCAGGCACTGAAGGCCAAATTTGAGTGGAATGAGGAGTGTGACCGCACCCTAGAAAGCTTGAAAGACTACATGACCTTTCCTTTGTTGTTAGTAACCCCGATACCAGGAGAAGAGCTCCTTTTGTACTTAGCAGTTTCATAACATGCAGTCAGCGCAGTGTTGGTCAAAGCAGAAGGAATCCAACACCTGTCTATCTTTTATGTTAGCAAGACCTTGTTGGATGCTGAAACAAGATACATACCATTGGAAAAGTTGGCAATAGCTTTGATGATGGCCTCAAGAAAATTGCCACATTATTTCCATGCCCACACCGTGATCGTCCTAACGGCTTTTCCCTTAAAGGCTTTGTTTGAGATGGCGGATTTTTCTGGGCGAATCTTGAAATGGGCAGTGGAGTTGGAGCAGCTTAATATCAAGTTTCAACCCAGAACCGCAATAAAAGCCTAACCTTTAGCAAACTTTGTGGCTGAGTTCATGCCAGGAAGTTATCATGTCTGCCCGATCGATTTGACCGACACAACGAAAATGAGGGGAGAAAGTGCCGCGAGAACTACGCAACCTCTAATGCAGGATGCCCAACTACATTGCAAGCCATACATGTTTGAGGACGGGAAGGAAGGAACAAACCATGCTATTCCTAGTGGGGACTCATCAAAAAGTAAAGACTTGAGGTAGTCAGACAGTGAAGATCAAACCCCAACAGCGGACATTGACCTGGAAGAAAACATCAGCAACACCCATGATCCCAAGACATCATCCGATCCATCTACTTGCTGGAAGCTATTCGTCGAAGAGATATGGAAACTCTTCATGGATGGAGCATCCAACAGGCACGATGTAGGACTTGGCATAGTCGTCATCTCACCGGATAGCCTAACAATCGAATAGGCAGTCAACATTGGCTTCTCAGCATCCAACAATGAAGCAGAGTATGAAGCACTGTTAGCAGGCTTAAAATTAGCACTTTTCATGAAGGCTACCGAGCTGATGGTATACAGTGACTCCCAGTTGGTAGTAAACCAGATTTCAGGCGACTAAGAGGCAAAGGATGATAGGATGGCTAAATACCAAGAGTTAGTCAGAAAGGAGATCATGAAGTTTGAAGTAGTCCGGATAGAGTAAATCGGCCGAGAGAAAAATAGTAGAGCAGACGAGATGACAGGTTTTGCTTCAATGGAAGGTACATCTATTCCATACCCATTACTGATCGACTTCCTACCTAGACTAAGTATTGAGGAACCCGAAGCAGCCGAGGCATGTTGTGCCAAACTAGGCCCATCCTGGATGGATCCCATCATAGTATTTTTAAAAGATGGTATCTTGCCTGAAGAAAAAAAAAAGAAGCCAACAAAATTAGAGCAAAATCACAGCGATTTTGGCTCTCTCCATCACTAGCATTGTACAAAAAATCATTCACAAGACCTTACCTGAAATGTGTCCATCCTAGCAATGTCGATGCATTTTTGTTCGAGATACACGAAGGCGTATACGGAAGCCACAAAGGGAGAAGATCATTGGCTTACAAAGAAATTTCACAAGGATATTGGTGGTCATACATGTAAGCAGATTCATAGAAATATGTCAAGAAGTGCGAGAAATGTCAGAAGTTTGCACACCAAATACATCAACCAGCTAGAGAGCTTCTACTATTGACTAGCCCTTGGCCTTTCGCAATATGGGGCTTGGACATAGTGGGACCACTTCCAACTGTGCTCAGCAACAGAAAGTTCTTTCCCGCTGCAACAAACTATTTTATAAAGTGGGTAGAGGCAGAAGCATTCGCATCTATAAAGGAGAAAGACGTTAAAAAGTTCGTCTAGCAGAACATCATCACTCGATTCGACATACCTAAGGCTCTAATATCCGACAATGGCACTCAGTTTGATAGCAAAATCTTCAAGGGCTTTTGCGAAGAGTACAATATAGAATTCTACAACTCTACACTAGTATACCCTCAAGTGAATGGCCAGGCAGAAGCCTCCAACAAAGTCGTCCTAGACGGTTTGAAGAAGAGGTTGGAGAGAGCAAAATACAAGTGGGCTGAGGAACTTCCTCATGTTTTATGGGTTTATCGTACCACACCTCGGCGTTCAACTAGAGAAACGCCTTTTTCCTTGGCCTACGACATGGAGGTAGTAATCCCACTAGAAGTAGGCCTCCCCACTATTAGAAATGAAAATTTTGACCCAAACTTGAATGAAGAAGCCATAACCTTGGAACTCAACCTTGCAGAAGAGAGAAGGGAAATAGCACTAGTTCACATTGCTTCATACCAGCAAGAGTTATCCAAAAAATATAACAAAACAGTGCATCCGAGACAATTCAAGATTGGAGATTGGGTACTACTCAAAGTAATGGGCAACACTTTGGTACCTGGAGATGACAAGTTAGGACCTAACTTGGAAGGACCATACAAAGTGGTCGGTTTAGCAGGAAAAAGGGGTATATCACTTGGAAGATGGAGACAACAAAGCTATTTCCAGGCTATGGAACATTGCCAATCTCAAACTATTTTATTTTTAGCTTTTCCCTAAAATACTTGTAATTTTTCTTTTTTTCAAATAAAGCAAGTGGTTTTTCCAGCATAATTCTTTCTACTGCAAAAGTTATTCTTAGTCATTGCCAACTAGGGGCAATCAAGAAGGTGGGCAGGATTGACCAACATTCAGTCTTCTTTCTTAGCCAAGATAAAGGATCTAGGCAGAAGAAGGTTGACAAGATTGACCAAACACTTTTTCTTCTTCAGCCGAAATAAGGATCTAGGTTGAAGAAAGTTGGCAGGTTTCACTAACATTTAGTTCTCTTCAGTCGAGATAAGGATCTAGGTTAAAGAAAGTTGGCAGGTTTCACCAACATTTAGTTCTCTTCAGTCGAGATATGGATCTAGGCTGAAGAAGGTTGGCAGGTTTAACCAACATTTAGCTCTCTTCAGCCGAGATAAGGATCTAGACTGAAGAAAGTTGACAGATTTGGCCAACATTTAGTTCCCTTCTTCAGCCGAGATAAGGATCTAGGTTGAAGAAATTTGGCAGGTTTCACCAACATTTAGTTCTCTTCAGCCGAGATAAGGATCTAGGCTGAAGAAGGTTGACAGGTTTGACCAATATTTAGCTCTCTACAGCCGAGATAAGGATCTAGGTTGAAGAAGGTTGGCAGGTTTGACCAATATTTAGCTCTCTTCAGCCGAGATAAGGATCTAGGCTGAAGAAAATTGGCAGGTTTGACCAACATTTAGTTTCTTTCTTCAGCCGAGATAAGGATCTAAGCTGAAGAAGGTTGGCAGAATTGACTAACATTTAGTTCCCTTCTTCAGCCGAGATAAGGATCTAGGTTAAAGAAAGTTGGCAGGTATGACAAACATTTTTTCCGGGCTCTTGGACCGAGATAACTATCTCGGCCAAAAAAGGTTGGCAGGATTTGGTAAGGCTTAGCTAAATTAGTCTGGCTTGGCATTAAAACACAGTAACCGAGCAAAGAGTTCAAACTTTTTGCAATTAAGATTAGAAGATAATTACAAAAAGCAAGGCATGAACAGAACAAAAAGTTAGGAAAACTAGCAGATTTCATTCTATTTTGAAAAGTTCATTACAAGAGGAGGGGCTTGAGCCCGGTTAAATTTCACAAAAAGCAAACATCAAAAACAAAATTAAGCAAAAAGATCGTCCAAGTCAGTATCTAGATCAACCTGAGCTTCGCCACTTGGTAGGCCGATTTTAGTCGGTAGGTTGGTCACAGGAGCCCTCTCAACCGTACTTGACACCGGTAGCTCCACCCGAGTTGTCTGGAGACCGTGATCATTGATTGCAGGTGGGGCATTGTCTGGATCAGGGGATCCTTCATCCTCCTCCCCCTCTTGGAGAAATTTCTATTGAATGGCGTTGGCGTAGTCCGCCATGTAACTTGGAATGAAGTGAGAGGGAGGGTTCTAGAAGACCTCGGTTTCTTGTCCCTGACCGAGCTTCGTAACAACTGCCTTCCATCCACATTTGAAAAAAATGTCCTTCGCAGCTTCACACTGCAAGACATTGGTGGCCTCCCATTTTTTATAGCCACGGTCTTCAGCGTCTTCCATTTTCTTTTTTAGCTCGGTGATCTCAGCATCTTTCTTCTTTTCGAGCTTGGCCAGTTTGCGTAGATAGTGGTCTTTCCTTTCGGCTAGCATCTTCTGCTTAATCGCTTCCGCCGCATTGACCAGCTCGGTGAACCATGCATTTTCAGATTTGAGCTCGGTCATTCTTTGCTTGGCTTCATTTAGCTCGGCCGACTTGGGGCTAGCATTCGCCATGGCCGACCGCGCTGTCTTACAAAGCTCCAGCATGCGCTTGTGGGCAATATGATTTTTCTGCATGGCTTGCAGAATGAGAGGTGGGGATTATGTTAAAACCGAGCAAACAAATTGTGTAAAATGGAAAACAAATAAAGGGGAGCACTTATAAGCATCATTGACTTAGTGGCCAAGCGGATGGCCTTTAGCTCAGTTAAGTGGTCATGGTGCTCCATGTCTGGTGGCAGACACAAGCTTTTGGCCAGGTTAAAGGCAAGTGCGTGGTCCTTCTCAGCAACCACCGAGTCTGTGATGGATATAGCATGGTTTTTGTAAGTTATTTTTGGTGCCCATTCTGAAGGGCTTGCTCAGTCAGACGACACGGGCTCAGGGCTCGGCAGCGTGGTTTCAGGAAGCACGGTGTCCTTTTTATCAACCAAGCGTTACGGCTCGGTCGAAGCAGTTCGTGCACCCTTGTTCGGCCGAGATGTAGAGGCCCTGGCAATTGAAAGGGCGACCACGATTTCGCGGTGTTGGCCAGACGACTCCAGCCCAGTTTGTGCTTCACTAGGGGCCTGCTCAGTGATAAACGCTCGCACGGCTCTCTTTTTTGCCATTTCTTATTCTTCTGTTAGGGAGATCAAGTTGATTTGGAAAAGAGTGGGATTTGGTTCAGGTGATGATTCAAGGAGAAAGTCAGTCACCCTAGTCTTCTTCCTTCCGCTATATTAGTAGGACGGTTCGAAGTTAAGTAGCTCGGCCCAACCACGATGACGGTATTAGAGCGTGGCACGATGAGCGTCTTGGTTGGCGTATGGGTAATGTGATTTAAGCTGGTTTAGGTTTGTACAAAAGAAAGAAGGGTTAGCACGGTGAGTAAGTTGGAACAACAAAGTAAAATTGAACTGGAATATTCTTACCAGCAGTTCCTTTATTCCAGTTTGTATTGTAGCCCGGTATCTGGGCTTCCTGGTCTTCAAAATTTTCAAAAATCTAGAGGAAGTCGTCGTCATTTAAGTCTTTATCCGGTGTGTGTTTTATAATTTTTTCTCGACCTCATCTTACTCTTAAGTAGTATACCCAACCGTCGTCATTTTGGCCGATCAAATATTAGTGGAATAGCTCGGCCAATCCGAGGTTGAAGCCGAGCCGATGATTTAGCTTGGCAATGTCATTTATTATTCTATAGGTATTGGTGGAGAGCTGGGTTGGACATAATCTTGTTTGCCTGAGGAATTCGCATACGAGGAGTTGAACGGGGAGCCGAAGCCCGGCTTCTACGATAGATATCACATTGAAAAGGACGAAGCTCGGTTTACCCCAAGGTGTTGTGTCTAGCTCGGCTAGAGAGAGATAGACATCGTCAGGAATTTGGTAGTCTTGGCGGAATTCGACCATGGCTCCAAGCGAATTCACTAGGAGCCAGTATTTACCCATGTTAACTTATAAAATTGTTGGTATGTTCACAGTGGCCTAGATCGGCGCAGCTGAGGCTTTGGTTGGCTCGGTTGAGCAAAGCTGTCTAGGGGCAAGGTGCAAAAGTGTGCCTGGCCAACCTAGTCAAGTCTGTAAAGTGTAAATAAAGAAGTGTTATGCCCAGACAACTGGACCGGGCTAAGTAAAAGGGCAATTTAAAAGAAAGCCTAGCTCGGCTACGAATGGTTGCAGACATGACGAAGGCTAAACTCATTGTTTTATAGCACGGATGGTGTTCAGTGCGTCCTAGTTCGGTCTGATACAACCTTGAAGGTTACAAACAGGTTACTAGCTCGGTTATAACATGATTTTGGATCAAAAATCATGTTTGACGTTGGTTCGAAATCTAGATTGTGAGTTTTTTGGGCGTGTGGTTTTTTAGGTGATGGTAGTTGCTTAAATGCTCAGTTATGGATACACATGCATATATATGGTGAATTAAAAATGAAAGTACAGAAATGAGTAGATAAGAACATTAGAAAGAGGTATTGAACATACTTACGAGTTTAAGCGTAAGAACAAAACCCAGCCAGCGAGAGGGTAAGTGACAAGAAAGAGACTGGAGCGTAGAAGCTGGAGCAAGTCTCAAAAACACAAGAAGGAAAGAAGATGAACAGTGTGGGTGGGATTTAGAAAATGGGTTTTGAAGCGGGACTTTTCAAACGTTTTTTGATAAACGTGGGACGATTGTCGCAGTTTGAAGAATCAATAGACATGTACCACGTGTCACAGACATGACATAGTGTCAGGTACGTGAAGCAACGGGTTGCGTCAAGTATAGAGCTGAAGACCGAGCTAACCCAGCTCGGTGGGGTTGAATATTTTAATCTCGGTGGAATTACTTATTTTAGTTCTGTTGGCTTGGATGTTTTGGCTCGACTGGAGAAGAATAATCCCAAATCATGTGTTGCAGATAGAATTAAGAGGCAATTGAGAGGGTAATTTATGTTTAAACATAGGCCGAGCTGGGACCAGATGGGAAATGGACCGAGTTATGGGCTGAGGTGATGGCTTGTTTAGCCTGGTCCTTCATCCCGTCAGTTTGGTCAAGGCTGTGTACCAGTAGCTTGGTCTTTGTGCTCTGAACCGAGATATAGGTAGAAGAGAGCCAAGCTGGATGAGGACAAGGCAGAACCGAGCTTAGTGAGCAAGGTTAAATCTGTTGTGAATCGTGGTAGTGTTAGCTTGGTTGTTTTGCTACCAGACCGTGATAGAACCATCTCACTTGGTTAAGCAGTGAGGATGGTGTAAAAAGATAGGCATTATCTTTGTGATTCCTAGGAGAACTCTACTAAAGATAGTTGAAGTTGTACTAGGATTGTGCCAGGCGGAAACTATAAAAACTCATAGCAGGACCTATGTACAAGTATCACAATTTCTACTATAAAAAACATAGAGCTTTTTGTCTATTGTCTATCTGCTAACTTAGGCATCGAAAAGGTATCCGGCACACACTCGCTAGCTAGCTCACGTTTGTATTTTCAGGAAGTAAAACGACGACGTTTTGAAAAGTGCAAACTTGATCAACAGGATTATACGAGAAGATTATTTCGTACTCGTATAATTTTTTTTATTTTTTTATTATGAATTTTTAATTTATATTAAACTGAACTAAACATCATTCCTAGTATATGATTGTTCTTCTTGTCCAAAAATTACTTATAGAGTCAAGCACAATTAATGTGTGTTTCTATTTTTTTTGTTTTTTGACAATATGTAATTACCAATACCAATAATGTTTTCTTTGATGAAAAATTGATGATAAATGACTGATCATGTACAAAATAATTATAAGAGTTTGTTTAGATTGAGTGATTTGATGATAAAAAAATAAAATAAAAAAATAACAAAAAAATAACTGTCAGTCATGATCAAATTATGAATTAAATGAGAAATAGTAAGGTGCCGTTTGGTAACACTTACGTTTTCAGTTTTCTGTTTATATTTATAAAAATTTAAAAAACTCAAATAAAAACTTGTTTGATAAAATTTTTGATTTATAAATTAGTGGTCTCAGTTTATAAATTTGGCCAAAAAATGAAAACACAAAAAATGTGTTTCCGTTTTGAGTTTTGAGTTTTTTTTTTTTTTCACCACCCAACACTAGCTACCACCTGCCACCATTTTCCACCACCGTCTTCCGCCACCACCACCCACCACCCATCCGCCACCACCACCTACCGCCACCACTTACCACCCACCTGCCACCCACTTGCCACCAACATCCACCCCTCGCTGCCACCACCACCACCGCCACCAACGCCACTATCACCTACCACCCACCACCACCCACTCGCTACCACCTACCACCCGCCACCGTTACCCACTCTCCTACCACCACCACCACCCGCCACCAACCACCACTACGCGCCATCTGCCACCCCACCGCCATCACCACCCGCCACCACTACTACCACCACCACCACCCAGTCGCTACCACCCTCCACCCGCCACCGTCACCCACCCACCCACGGACCATCATCACCCACCACCCACCCGCTACCACCCACTACCACCTGCCACTACCACTCACCACCACACCGCCATCACATCGCCACCCACCCGCCACCGCCACCCACCACCCACCACTACTACCCCCCCGCCACTACCCACCTGCCACCACTACCACCCACCGCCGCTACCACACCACCCGCCATCGTCATCCACCCATCTACCACCCACCCACCACCACCCATTACCACCTGCCACTGACCTGCCACCACCACCCACCACCCACCACTACCACCACCACCACCCACTCACCACCTACCACCCGCCATCACATCCACCCACCCACCACCATTACCACCACCTACCCGCCACCAACACCCACCCACCATCACCCGCCATCCGCCACCCACCTACCACCACCACCACCACCACCCGCCGCCACCACCACCACCACCCACCACCTGTCACCACCACCCGATACCACCCACCACCACCCACCTGCCACCACCACTCACCACCCGCCACCACTACTACCATCACCACCACCACCACCACCACCCACTTGCTACCACCCACCACCGTCACCCACCCACCGACCTACCACCACCAGCTACCTACCACCCACCGTCACCACTTTCCACCACCGTCTTCCGCCGTCACTTGCCATTTCTCACTCTTTTTTATATTTTTAAATTTTTTTAAACATTTTGTCAATTACCAAACGCGTTTGTTGTTTATGTTTTTCTAAAAATAAACAAAAACTAGTTTATAAAATTTTTGTAAATATAAACTGAAAACATAAACGTTACCAAACACACCCTAAAAAAGGAAAAATAGAGAGAAAAAAAAAATTATTCGAGATTTGGTGAGAAATTAAACCAACTAGTTGTGTATTTTTTGTTATATGATATTAAGATTGCCTCAAAATATGAAAAAGTAAAAGAATCCTTTGGGATCAAAAGATTTTAGCTAAAAGTTAATTCGTCCTTTCTTCCTTTTTATATATTTATAAAAATAAAAAAATTATTAAAAAAATCAATTTTTAAACGCATTCGTATAGTATTGTGAAATCAGAATTAATTGATTATTTAACTTTTTTTTCTCACTTCCGTTATGTATTAGATAGATAGAGTATTTACTAATCAGTTTTATTAATTAAATTTATTTATTTATAAATTTTAACCGATAAATTTATCATTATAAAATTTATTTATAAAAATAAAAAATATTAATAAATTTATTAATAAAATTTAATGACTAATAAGGGTTGGTTTGATATGTATTAAAAAAGTATACTTTTTGACTTATTAGTGAGTTTGGGTTAGATTTGATGTGATGTGTTAGAGAGGTGATGTGATTTAAATAGGATGATGTGACTTAAATAAGATAGTGACTTTTTAACTTATTTAGATGATGCCAAGCTAAACCTAAATATCAAAGTAGGTGTGTACGTCCATGTGTGTTGAAGTAATTATGAGAATCAGGATCTGCCGTTGGTGGGTTAATTATGAGTGGACATTGGAATTTACGATGGGAATGGACTTTCCTCTTGTTTATTGTGGGTTGGATTGTATTATTGAGTTTGTAGGGTTGATTATAGTTTCTATGTTGATAATTTAAATTATTTAATATATATAATTTATTGGTTTATTTTTTTTATAAAAAAAAATATCATAAATGTAAATGTGTTAGTAAGGATTGAAAAATCCTTACAGATTAAATTCAAACCAATTATCAAGCGTTTGTGTTGACGGTTCTTTTGCCTCAACAAAGAGGGTTTTAAAATTACTAAGTATAAAGAAAAAAAAATTAAAAGAAGAAAGAGGAAGACGGAGAAAGATGATTGAGTGAACAATCAAAGTAATAATTACTTACCTCTACTCATATGCTTTGAAAAGAAAGTACATAAAATGCTTTGAAAAGAAAATGCTGAAAATAAATGTTTTGAAAAAGAAGTAAGTAAAATAAAATGCAAAAAATATAAATGACAAGAAAAATAGAAATCAATTGTCTTTGATTTTAGTTTTGAATCCTTCACAATGTAGCCATTAACAACTATTTATAGAGGAAAAAATGCAGCAATAACTACTTAGTAACTACTCATTTCTCCCATCTTCATTCTTGTCTTACTATGTGTCATTCCACTCATCTATTTTGCCCTTCATGTTCTCCATTATCTCCATAACTTCTTTTAACTTCCAAATGACTAATAGGATGTCACATGTCCTGAAAATAATAACAATGATAATACTAATAATAATAATAACAATATTTTATGGTGCCAACATTACCCCCCACGACCCTTAAAAATTATATTTACTTGAATTTTTGAAGGGTCGAACCAAGCACACATACTGTCATTTTTGTTCCCTAAAAAAAAAAAAAAAAAAAAAAGAAGGCAATTGGCCATCAATCCTTAAAAATGATGTTTACTTGAATTTTTGAAGGGTCGAACCAAGCACAAATACTATTATTTTTGTGTCTTGAAAAAAAAAAAAAACAATTGGCCATTAATTGAAAAGATAAGCCATTCTCAATCATTGATTTAAATGCATAGGCTTTTCTTAGCTAAATTCAACATTTCAAATGGCTAAGTTGTTCTTTAGTGCATCAAATTCATTAAAACAAAGCTTAAAGATGATTGTTTTATTAGTCATTTCATCAAAATTAAATTTTGATATGAATCACAAATCCAAAAAGGATTTTGAACACCAAAAACCATAATACAAGATGGCCTTAAAAATTCAAATAACTTGACATTTTGAATAATTTCAAAAAATTCAGATTTATGAACATTAAATTGTTTATCATTCTTAGCTATGTTTTGCTTGAGCATATGTTCTTTAGCCAAATAACTTTCATCATTCGTTGACAAATGGAGTTATTTTTCTATTTTATCCATTAATGGATTATGAAAATCCTCCATGTAAGTTTCATCATTTCTCGATCTAATGGGTTGTTCCATTTTAGACATTAATGCCTTATGAAAATCTTTCATAGACATCTTATATCTATGGTTTGACACAGCTAAAAATGAGTTTTTTAACCCCCTGAGTCTTATATGGAACATTATTTTTAATCATACTTGGCTCAACAACATGCTTTTTGGCTATGTTGTTTTCATAAATTGGCTCTTTAAAAATGAGTTTTTTGACCCCCGAGCAATTGATGAAATCAACTCTTGCTTTTGCTATTTTCAACCATGAAAAAATTCTGAAAAAATTCACCAATTCTGCCCATTAAAGCCTCAATTAAAGACTTGGTAGTGAGAGTTGACAACTCATCATTTCATTGGTGAATTTTTATATCAAGTTGATGAATTTCTCTAATTAAATGGTATTTTTTTTCTTCCACCAAATAATATTGTAAGGGATGAATGTTTATTTCATCAAGAAAATAGATCTCTCCTTGAAGATCCAAAATTTTTTGCTTGCACCAATAGATTTCATCTAGGTTATTTGAAACGGACGAATCCAATTCAATTTTTATTTCTTACACTTGACGTCCCACCGGGCGTGCCAAAAATTATTGGCTTATTTTTCCTACGAAGAAAAATATCATAAATGCAAGCGTGCCAGCAAGAATTGAAAAATCCTTACAGATTAAATTCAAGCCAATTATCAAGCGATTGCGTTGATGGTTCTTTTGCCTCAACAAAGAGGACTTCAAAATTGCCAAGTGTAGAGAAAAGAAAAATTAAAAGAAGAAAGAGGGAGACGGAGAAAGATGATTGAGTGAACAATCAAAGTAATAATTACTTACTTTTACTCCTATGCTTTGAAAAGGAAGTATATAAAATGCTTTGAAAAAGAAATGCTGAAAATAAATGTTTCAAAAAAGAAGTATGTAAAATATAATGCAGGAAATATAAATGACAAGAAAAATAGAAATTAATTGTCTTTGATTTTAGTTTTGGATCCTTCACAATGTAGCCATTGACAGTTATTTATAAAGGAAAAAATACAGTAATAACTACTTAGTAATTACCCATTTCTCCTATCTTCATCATTGTCTTGTCATGTGTCCTTCCACTCATCCACTGTGTCCTTCATGTTCTCCATCATCTTCATAACTTCTTTTAACTTTTAAATGAATAAGAGGATGCCACATGTCCTGAAAATAATAACAATAATAATACTAATAATAGTAATAAAAAGAAGAATATTTTATGGTGCCAACACAACTCATTGAATATTTCATTTCTACAAAAAAATTACGTTGATCAAATATCGATAACTCTTTAATCATAATATATTTTTGTTAAAAAAATATTTTCAAAATTATATTTACTATTGATTAAAATATATTTTGATGAGCATGATTTTTTTGCAAACATGAACTACTTAACGAGTTCTACATATTGAATGATTCAAATTATCAAAATAAAGTCTTTAATAAATTTCACAAATTCAATAATACAATTTAATAAAATAAACTGAAGAGAACCCATCCTTTATGATATGTATATTTGTGAATTCTCAAGTCAAAGATTCCAAGATTTGAGCTTTACGTTTTGTTTGGTTGGGAGTTTTGGAGAGAGATTTGGAAAAGGAAAGGAAAAAGGTGTATGAAACTAGGTGAAATATAGGTATATTTTATTCACATTTCACCTACCTTTTCCATTTTCCTTTCCAAATCTCTGCTCAAATCTTCCAACCAAACACAGCATTAATGTATCGTAGTTGATGATTATTGTTTTTTTTTTAAAATAATTAAAAAATTGATCTTTTGTCATTACAATCCTATTGTGTCATAAAAATAATTACAGAGTGATTGAAAAGTTTATAACTTTAATTATTCACTACAACAAAAAGCACAATCTGCGACTAAAATTTCTAATTTCGTTGCTGAAAGTACGGTTTTTGGCGACTAAAATCGAATTAGTCGCCAAAGTTGATCAGTTTTGCCGACTAAAGCAGTTTAGTCGCCGAAGGTAATGGTTTTAGCGACTAAAAGGCACTTTAGTCGCCAAATATAGGGCTATTAGCGACTACAGGTTGTTTAGTAGCCAAAAGTGACGGTTTATGGCGACTAAAATCGTTTCGTAGCTAAAAGTGATGGTTTTGGCGACTAAAATTTGTTTGGTCGCTGAAAGTGAAATTTTTTGGCTACAAAATAAAAATTAGTAGCTAAAGGTCAACAATTGCCGACTAAATTGCAGTTTAGTTGCCCAAAGTGAAGGTTTTGGCGACTAAAATTTAGTTTAGTCGCCAAAAGTGCTAACCTTAGGCGGGATTTCAGGTTTTTAGCGACAGAATACAAATTAGTAGCCAAAAAATATATAATTGGTGACTAAAATTCAGATTTAGTCGCCGAAAGTACGATCCTATTTTTTTCGTAAATAATTTATTTTTTGCATAAAATATATTAAATAAAATAATTATTTTTATATATATAACTTTGTATTAATTACGGTCAATATAGTATATAAATAATATATTTTGCATTTATATTCATAGAATGTATTACTGGCGCAATGGGGATAGAGTGTTGGTAAAGGTTGAGTGTTGAGAGTGTTGGGAGGTTGGGGGTTCGAAACTTGGGAAAACCAGGGGGAATTTTTTTTTTTTTTTTTTTTTTTTTGAAAACTACTTTTGGCGACTAAAGTCGTTGGTCGCCGAAAGATAGGGAATTGGCGACGACAGATTTAGTCGGCAAATGCGTAAATAATAAAAAAAGAAATTAGTATCAGAGACTAAAGGTTTCGTTGTTGAAAGTATAATTTCCCAAAATGGAATGACTATTGGCGACTAATTATTTGGTCGCCGAAGACAGATGTATTGCCGACTAGCAAATCTTTAGTCGCCAAAGGTATTCGCGACCACCTATTGCCGACCACAGCGGCGACTAAAATTTTTCGACGGGGAAAGTGAAAATTCAACATTTGGTGACTAAAAAAGGGCTTTTGGCGACTAAAAATTTAGTCGCCAAAAGTGTTTTTTTTTGTAGTGATTAATGCTGTAGGTATTTGATAATTTTTCGTTTATTTCTTTTTAGAAATTTTTTTTTTTAGTTTTTTATTAACAAAAATTATTTTTTATGTGAAGTTTGTCAGAAATTAATTATGAATTTTTAGAAATAATATTTTGAATTTTCATTAATTAAAATTTTGATTTTCAGTATTTTAATTTTTAAAATTTATAGAAATAATATTCATGAAAAAAAACTGTAGGTATTTGATACCCCACATAACGCATTAGAAAATGTTTTAACTTTTAATATTAAAACATTTTATTTATGTATTTATTATCACGACTTCAAATTTACAATCTGATAGTAAACAAATTTAATAACAAATAAATATTGAAAACTTGACACAACATATCAACAAAGAATTATGACAAACAAAATTCCCAAGGAGGCAGTTGTATAGCTTTTTCTAGGTTTATTTTAGATGGCTTTTCTAGGTTGGGCAGATAGAAGGTTGAGAAAATGATTATAGATTATAATTTATAATTATGAATATAAGTTGTTAATTTGTTTGGTGTGATTGTGGGATTATGATTTAAGCAGTAGAGTAGTATTTAGTTGATAAGCTATAAAATAGCTTTTTATTGTATAATTGTCTTTTTTGCCTTTATATGATATAAAAATGATAATTTTGTCATTTTTCTTTTTAGTTTTAATTTAAAAAAATTATTTTATTTATAAAAGTTAATATAATTAGTATTAATTAGTGTCAACTAATATAAAAATTGATACATTTGACAAAAATGTAATGGAAGTATTATTATAACAATTTTTTTCTATTATAAAATTAATTAGTATCAATTAATTGCTTGATTAGTATCAATTAATGCTAAAATTATTAATTAGTATCAATTTCTTAATTAGTTTAAATTAATACTAAAATTATTAATTAGTATCAATTAATATTAATAATTAAATCTTTTATTAGGAGAAATGCTATGTATGGCAAATATTCTACCAAATATTTTACCAAACCTCTCACATGGGGTGAGACTTATACAAACCCACATGCGTGTGGTCCTACACCCATGTGAGAGGTTTGGTAGAATATTTGAGATCCCTAACATAACTCTTTTATTAGTATCAATTGATACTAAAATTATTAATTAGTATCAATTTCTTAATTAGTCTCAATTAGTATCAATTAATAATTAATTCATTACAAAAATATATAATATTAATTTATTAATAATTAATACCAATTAATATTGATTTTTTAATTAATATTGAATTTCTTTTTCTTTTTCTTCAAAAATATACAATTTTTTCTTTTTTAATTAATATTAATATTGATTTTTTTTTCTTTAATTTTTTTCTAAGGTTTCAACGCCGTCAGCGAACAACCGCCGGTGGCTAGGGTTTCAATGCAAATTGCGATCGCGATCGCAATCGCGATGACGACGGCCTCCGTTCTTCTCCTCCTCCTTCTCCTCCGTTTCAGAGCGACGACCAACTGGTTCTGCAAAACCCTAGCTGTCGGTCTACAAATCGACGACCAACCGTCGATGTAGATACGGGAGGCAGTGGAGAGAGAGCGAACGGTAGATATGATTTCTAGTTTTAGATTGTAATGGAAAGAGAGAGGAAGAGGGAGAGAGAGAGACTCTAGCCGCCGGTCTGAAACAGTATTGATGCGTGATGGAGAGAGAGAATGTGTGTGAGAGAGAGAGAGAGCTCTGGTTTGTGTGTGTATGTGTGTGTGTGTGTGTGTGTGAGAGAGAGAGAGAGTTGAGAACAGTGTTGAGAGCTACAAATCGCCCTTGCCGAAAATCGTCCATCGTCGGAAATCGCCATTGCCGGAAATCACCTCTGTCTCTCTCTC
Source organism: Camellia lanceoleosa (assembly GCA_025200525.1). Classification (NCBI taxonomy): domain Eukaryota; kingdom Viridiplantae; phylum Streptophyta; class Magnoliopsida; order Ericales; family Theaceae; genus Camellia; species Camellia lanceoleosa. The sequence goes on along the minus strand of CM045771.1, from coordinate 123,960,916 downwards.
TCTCTCTCTCTCTCGAGTGAACAGTGCTTGAGAACAAAGCTTATATAAATGAGTTTTTGGTAATAGTTGAAATATCTGAGGGGCATTTAAGTCATTACAAATGAGACCAAACTGCTTCGCACATAATCCATTTTGACAAGCACCTAGGAACCAACTTAAGAGATTATTGCTGAAATAGCTTAAGTTAAGCTTAATCCATTCCTCATAATTTTTACCAAACACTCTAACATGACTTATTTTAAGCTGCAAATAAGTTTTACCAAACGGGGCTAATGCAATTTCCATAATTTCCTTCATAATGCATGTAAATTCAATTATGTTCTCTCTTATTTAGGGTTTTGTGATATATGATAGTAGAAAATTGACTTTTTAAGTTTGTGTGATATATGTTGGAAATTTTTTATTTAAATGAACTAGCAAAATGAATCAAGTTAACCCTTTATTTATTTTGGGTAAAAAATATTTTCTTGCATTTAATTACGATTCCAAAACAAATAACGTTGATAAAACTTTTATGTGTCTAGTTAGGTTCAGAAAACAATTTATCTGTAATAGGTAGAGAACATTTTATTTCTAAATCAACTTATTTTCTATTAAATTTTTTTTTATTGATTTTTACTTTTCGTTACTAAGTGCTAAAATACTAAGAAAAAAAAAAAAAAAAAAACCAAACGTAAGGGAACAAAGGCGTGTCATTTCAAGCTAGACAATGAAATATTGTGTACTGTAAACGACAATAACTTTCAAAATCATAAAAACACTTAAATTCAAGAGCAACTGTCATCACAAATTAATGATTACGAAGTTTTTAGTTTCTTGTTGTTGGAAACAATGTTGGAAATAAACATGGTGTGTGATCTCATGATGCGTATGGAATGATCTACTTTTAAAAGTTATATGATACACATGATTTATTTATATATGGCCTAACTATGACGGATATATGATTTTGGACATGTGGTACACATGGTGTGACTCCATCACATGATATATATGATTTGTCATTTATGCCTATATAAGGGCTTATGCTCCAGACATCAAAAATAATAAGTTTTCTCTCTATTCATCTATCTTGAGGCTACCATGTTGCAAGTCTAGGAATTTGGAGTGTGAACAAATATTGAGAAATTCTAATAGCTTCTCAATTGATAGAGAATTTTTCAGATGAGGCTCGTAATTCAAGCATCTGATCCAAACTGTTTTCGTATCAGGTAATATGATTACCCGTATGTTTTTCCATCATTTCTTATAACATTAACCAACGCAAAAAGAATATAAAAACAGGCAATATTCTTATAGCCTAATTGTCATTGCTTTAATATTTTCGCATGGCTGTGTTTGATTTACAGATTTAGAAAAAAAAAATTTGAAAAGAAAAAGAAAAAAATATGTAAAATGTAGTTATATTTAGTAAACATTTTACTTATATTTTTCTCTCTCTCTTTTTTTTTGGGTCAAATTCTTCTTTAAATTTATGAACCAAATACAACTTAGAAGATTAAGAATTCAAACCGTAACAAGATTACAAGTGTTTGGTTGGATTGAGATGGGTGAGGTAGGGAGAGTATTTGAGAATTTCATCAATAGGAAATAAAATTAAATAAAAATAAAACAGAATGTTGGTAATAGCACTCATAATTTTTTAGACCCCATATTTTGATCCTAGCAATTTGATAGCAAAATTTACCCCACTCTCTCAAACCCTAACCAGTTGCCACCACCCCTAACTCCAGCCACCCTCCTCAACTCCTCCCCGACCCTCCCACCACCCCCATTCCTTCCCACCCTTCAGCGGTAACTCTAACCCCCAGCCCCTCTTGCAACTTCCAGCCCCACCACTCCCCCTCCCTATTATACATAACCACCTCTAGTACTGGGACCCCTTCTTCCCTACCTTCTCTCACTCTATATAGTTTTTGCTATATGTTTAAAATGTAATTATGCATAACATTACTCGATTACAATAGTTAATTAAATATCCACTACGATTATATACAACACTAAACATGGATTGTATAAATTTCTTAGTTTCTAGAACAACATGGCTTTTAAAAACGTGTTGCACTAAAAATGAACATTATTGAAGCTTATGATAATTAGAGACCATCTGATGAATGTACATTGTAATTGACAGATACCAACTTATAATGGCCCTGTTTGGTCTAGGTTTTCTTAAATTAAAAGGTGATAATTAGAAAGTAGAAACTAAAAACATGCATTTCTCAACTTTTAAATAACCAACTTTTTAAAGCATATTTAAGCTATTTCTGCTTAATAAGTTATAAACAGAAGTTATATCAAATAGTTTGACACAGACTCCTAAATTAAAATAAACTATAATCACCTCTTAAAAGCTGTACCAAACAGTCGCAATATAAGGAAATAAAAAGGTTTGGTCCCAAAATTTATGTAAAAATGAATACGTGTGACGAAGATTGAATTGATAAAATGAAGGTTCATATATAAAATAAATATGAACTATTAATATAAAATTTTGAATAATTTTAAAATTTTTATGTCTCAATCTATAACTTTACTAACGAGGAAGACCATGCATGAGCGTGTTACAGTACTACTATACAAGTAGTACTAGTAGTGTGGACCTGTTGAATCCCACCCATATATATGATGTTTCAACTAAGAGTTGCTGTGGCTGAAAACAATCCATGCATCTTAAAATTGTCCCCACGAATTTGTCATTTTGTTGGAAATTTTTTTTTTTTTTTTTTTTTGGGTGTGTGCGCTGTGGTTACTTAACAGTAACGATATCGGAAATTCTATAATATACGTATGTCCAGTTATGACCTTTATAATATTTAATTATGATCTATTATAATATTAATTATGACTCATCATGATATTAGTCATAATCTATTATGATTATTATTTTGATTATAATTGAAAAAGTCTTTACTTTTTTTATGGGTCTTGTTAATATGTATCCTTAAGGCATATGTTAAGAATGTAATTAATTATAGTAACTACCTCCATTTGTATAGGAAATATAAAATATTAAGTAGAAATAATATGGTGATTTTCAAAAGAATCACCTATTTTTATTCTTTGGACTTCTAATTCTTTGGACACTCACCCTAAATCTTAAATTTTAATAATATTTCTTTTAAGACCCCACTTAATTTCAAATTTATCTATTCATAATATTATCACCCAAGTTATGCACACCCACCTCATTTGCACACCCTCTCCATCAATGAACGACGAACAATGGTCCCTTTTGTCTTACAAACTGAAGAACGACGGTCTCTCTTTCTCTTTGATTTATTTGAAACCCTAAACCTATTAACAGTGAGAACACCATTGCATCTCGTCTGAAACTAAACCACAGTCCTTTGATTTTATACCGTTTCATCTCTTCTTCAAACTAGTATGGAGCTAAGAAGCATAGTCATCGGAAATCTATCCTCCACCATATCAAGGGAAAAACCTTCAATTAAATGACAACTAGGAGAGAAATCCTACAAACGGGAACCAGTGTTGAACAAAACATTATTGTTCCGAGCCCACCTTTTGAACTAAATATTTTTGTTCAGCACTGTATTATCGAACAAAACTTTAACAGTTGACAAATCAGTATTGAACAAACTCAAACAACTGAACAACAATCGAAAACGACAAAAAATCATTAATTTAAGGATCGAGAAGATATATAAACTTACCAATGCAATGCCCACCTCGTCCGAATTGTTGTCATCGTCCTCCATTGTTGGACTCATCTAAACTGTTGATTTCTTATATCAACGAATAATGAAATCAACTAATGGTGACAATTATTTGAACCAACAACTTCAGCCACAGTTACAATGATTTCTAGTTTAGGGTTTAAAATAGTGATGAGAAGATGAATACTGTTTAGGGTTTAGATTGGTGAATGGTCTTTGTCGAATGGTTTGGTGGGAGTAGAGATATGTGTATAATGTTGTAGAGTGTGATTTTAATTGTCTTCATCTGGTGAGTGGGTTGGAGGTTGTCCTTTGTTTTAATTTTACTTCAAATTATAATTATAATAAAAAAAGTTAAAATTAGGATGTTCAATTAATAAAGGTAGGTACTAATAACAATTTTCTTTTCAAAATCTAGACACTTTTCTACCTGGTCAAAAATATCCTCATTTTTAGAATAATGAAATTAACTTATTTATAAGATTCAAATATTAATGTGTAGTGTCCTCAAATAAATAAAACTACCGTGTATTAAGAAAAATTAAAAACATGTAAAGTAAAATATGTAGAAGCTCATATTGCATTAAAAATTAAAAAAAATAAAAATAAAAATAAAATAAAATAATAGTAAATAAAAAAGAAAAAATATTAATATTTCATTATAAATAAAAAATAAATTTATAAATCATATAAAATAATAATATTTTCTTCATTTGAAAGCTCATTTAAGTCTAAACAATGGTTTGAAATGAATTAATGAATCTCACTTACAATTAAATTTTAATTTATTAATGTCATAATATCACTACCAAAAAAAAAAATTGAAGCTATAATGTTACAAAAATAAATAAATTATTAAATAAAATTCATTTCAATTTATTTCAAAAAATAATAAACCAAATAAATAAAAATAATTTATTTGGAATTATATAATCACCGTATGTGATGCAAATTAAAAAAAAGAAGAAGAAGTTATAAAAGTAATAAAATAAAATAATAGAAGGGATTTTAAGAGATGAAATTGAGGGAAATATAAAAAGGGTATTTTAGCCTTTATGTAAACAAAATTTTTTAGTCCTAACAACTTTAAAAGCTTTTGCTATTTTTTGTACAAATAAGAGTAATTGTACTTCATTTGATATTTATGTTTTTTTAGTCATGGTTCATTGTGAGGCCAGGTTTGGAATCATATTTTTTTTAGTAATTTTTTAATTTTTTGTTTAAAATATAATGTAAAAAAATTAATATTTTTGAAATGATTTTTTGAATTTTTATGAAAAAATGTGCAAAAAGTAGAAAGAAAAGAGAATCTTTAATTTTTTAGTATAAGTTGTTGATTTTTTTGAAATTTTTAATAACTTTTTGACTAAAAAAAATCACTTATCAAACGAGGCCTTAGTTATCATATTTGGGGTAATCAACACTACAAATATCATAACTTGCATATGGTTCATATCATATTGAGGGTGTGTATTCTAGAATGACCTTAATGTTATATATGGTAATCAAATTTGAATACCATATAATGCAATATTTTGAGTATTATATGGCATTATTTACTTAGGTCTCGTTTGAGAACAGGTTAATTTAGTAATTTTTTGGTTATTTGGCTAAAAAGATAGTTAAATTTTTTTTGCATGTTTGGGATGACTTTTTGGCTAATTACGAAAAACTGTGCAAAAAGTAGAGAGAAGTCGTAATCTTTGACTTTTTGGTATGAGTTGTTGATTTTTTGACTAATTTAGTAACTTTTTGGCTAATTGACTAATTTAGTTAGTCTTTTAAATCAACGATGTAGTGAGTTTTTTTACAAATATAACAAAAAGTGACTATTTTTGTTAAGTAGTTTGAGAAATGACATAACTTGGGGGTGTTTTGGGAAGACAGTAAAAAGTAATTTTTTGACTTTTAATAAAATTTTTGATTTTTTAGACAAGTGATTTGGGAAGTTAGTAAAAAGTTGTTTTTGGCTTTTTTGATTAATGTTTGTTTATAATGTCAAATCATAATAAAATGACCAAACTACCCCCATTCAATTTAAATATTTACAACTTTACTCATGTAGCATATTTTGACCCATAAAGAGTAGAATTGTAAATTTTTTTTTTTGTTACAGGAAAATCCTCCCTACCCTCCCGCACGTCCAAGACAACGCCCCTTGTAGAGATCACTAGGGTGTCTTGTTAGCCGTTCCGAGCGAGGAGACTATAATCTGGGAACTTGCCCCGACCTCCCAAGACAAGCTCTGCTTAAGTCAGGACTCGCACAGTGAGGGAGCATTGAACCCACACCAAGTGCTGATTAGACAACTTGAGGTCTAACTTCCTAACCAACTGTGTTTCGCTCAGGAGATTGGTCCAAGGGGGAGGGAATTGAACTTGTGACCTTAGACTTAAACCCCAAACCTGACTTAGAATTGTAATTTTACTAGTAACTAAAAACTAACTTCTCAAATATTTTTAAATACAAAAAAAATTAATTTTTAACTTTTACTACAAATTTAAAAAGGTGACTAAAAGTCAAGTATGCAAAAGAGGCCCTGGTGTGCTACGATTTTTAGAGCATCAATATCAAAAGTGCTAAACCCGCTGCTTGACTACTTTAACAAGAAAATTCACATAAATTGCATTTCATCAGGCTCGGCAGCACAACACTTTAATTGATAAAATATTAATAAAAGTTGTCTCAAAGTTTCAATGAAATTGGAGCAAGAGTAGTATATTTTGAGTCAATAGAAAGTTTTAATTTTAGAGCTCTAAAGATAATTGTGGGGAAATATTTTTTAAGTACCGACACATGGTAAGGTGACGTCGAGGTGTCAGCCAAGGTGCCACGTGACCAGTTCTTGACGCTGAGGTTATCTCGGCGAGGCCAAGGTTACCTCCGAAGATATCGGAATCCGAGCTGAGCAGATAAAGGACAAGAGTCCTAGAATGAAAAAAGACTTCAAGATGGATAAGGATAGTATTCCTAGGGAGTCTATCCTTATCTCTTGTAGAGTCCAAAGTAAACACTGAATAGGAGTCCATAGAAGTCAGGCTTCTAGTGGGACTAGGATTGAGTAAAACTATAAAAGAGAGGCACCCCCATGAGTCTAAGGTACGCAATTTATGCTTTGAGCTGTGAATTTAGTATTTGATTATCTTTGAGATATACTGACTTGATCATCGGAGTAACCCCGGGTGGAAGAACCACCGCCGGAATCTTCTCTTTCTGTTGTAGGTTAGCCAGGTGTCATCTATTCTGCCAGTTCTCACCAGCTGATCACTGAGTTGGCAGTGTGATCGGAAAATTACTCACACAATTTGGCGCTGTCTGTGGGAAAGATAGAAGAATAGATGGCCAGCAACGGACAGAAGGAAAAGATTGGGGACGACACTCCTGCCGGGAGTGGGAGACCTATTGACTTGGATGCCACAGGAGACGAATACAATGCAGAAACTCATGACCAGAATCACGGAGTAAAGGACGTCGGCCAGACTAGCGGCGCACCAAAGAAACTAGATCGAAGTGGCTATTACAACGAAGACGACCTCCAGGTGTGGAAGGATAGATGCCTGCGGAGGGACGAAGAGATGAAGGAGATAACAAACAAATTGGCAGACCTGCAGTTGGTTGTCAATTTCATGATACAAAATAACGTCATACAGCCACCATTCCCGCTGCAGGACACGCCGATTCCAGCAGCCAATGCCCAGCAAGGAGGGCAACAAACAATCCCCATAGCCCCTCAGCACAACGAGAGTGAAAGACACTCTCACTGACCCTCTAGGGAGGTCGGACGAAGGGAGCCAAGAAGAGAAGAATCACGGAGGACGCATCACACAAAGGAAGCAAATCCCAAGGGACATCGGCATGTTCAGGGGCAGATGCTGTGCTTCGACACAACTCATTGAGAAGGGTCAAAGAGGACTCACCACGAGGCTGAAAGTAGTGCACCAAAAAGACTGAAAGCAGGAGATAGCCGAGCTCCTGGGAGGGACAAAAGAGAACTTAAGAGATTACCTCAAAAGGAAGCAACAGAATGCCGAAGCCGAGGTGGATTCCCCAGATAAACCGAGGACACCATTCTCGGTGGAATTGGACAGGTTTGAGGCGCCAAAGAGATTCAGTATGCCGAGATTTCAAATATATGAGACGAAGTCGCACCCAACTTCCACGCTTGATTATATCTCAACTCAATGGCATCAGATGGTGGAACGAGCCGTTGCTCTGCAAAGTGTTCCCCTCATCCTTCGGGGAGATTGCATCAGACTGGTTCCACAAACTACCGAAGGGAAGCGTGAAGACATGGAAAGGCCTGGCCGAGATGTTCGTGGCCAGGTTCGTGACAAACAAGCTGTAGCCATTGAGGGTGGATGCACTGATGGCTTTGAAGATCAGTAAGGATGAAGGCCTCAAGGCCTATGCAAAAAGGTACTATGAGGTATTCAACCGAATACCGGAATGTAATCAAGAAGTGGCGGTCGTGTCATTCAAGAACGGCCTGAAAGACAACTGTCCACTACGTAAGTCTTTGGCAAAAACTTTGCCAAAAGGCATGGAAGAGATCATGACGAGAATCGAGAAGTTTGCCAGAGCCAAGGAAGATATATAGGGGACTAAGGAGGTAAAGCAAGAGAAAGGAAACTGCTCGCCGAAGCAAGGCCGAGGTAACAACGGATCGAACAAACATGAAATAGAACTGAGGGCTACACAGGCAGTGACGACTGTGTTCTAGGCCCCAATTAACAAAGTCCTGGAACAAATTCGGAACCAACCCTATTTTAGGGCACCAGCAAGGGCACCAGGGGAATTCATGGGAAGGAACGCCGTGCGCCAGACCTACCATTAATGAAGAGGGCACACAACCTGTGGTTGCAGAGCCTCAAGCACACTTAGAAGACTTGGTAAGGCAAGGCCATCTGAGAGATCTGGTCGATGAGACCAGAATAAGAGAAGAACAGGCAAGATTGCCTTAAGCACTAGCAGCTCCGCCTCCCCCAGCACAGCAACCTTAGGCAGGAGGACCTCGGGTAGTCAATGTGATTCACTCAAAGGTCAACGAGAACAAAATCAGAGGGGAGACCCAGAAGGTAAAACACCTACAACATGTCTATCAAGTCGGGGAGAAAAGACATCGGGCAGAAGGATGCCAAGGACCAATGATAACCTTCACAGAAGCCGACCTAGAGATGGTCCAGCATCCGCATAATGATGCGTTGGTAGTATCCTTCCAGGTTGGGAAGTACCAAGTAAAACGCATCCTGATTGACCAAGGCAGCTCTTGTGACATCATGTACATCCACTGTTACAAGGAGCTTGGCCTTCACCCAGACGACATGGAACAATACAATGGCCCAATGATTGGGTTCAATGGAACGCCGACATGGCCACTGGGAGCATTAAACTTGGAGGTGCAGGCTGGCACCAGGAAGATCAAGACAGAATTCACCGTCATTGATACACCCTCCCCTTACAACATCACCTTGGGAAGGCTATGGTTGCATGCAATGGGGGCAGTTCCCTCAACATTGCATCAACTATTGTGATTCCCCACAGAACATGGGATAGAAGAAGTCAGGGGTGATCAGCTGCAGGTGAAGAATTACTCCATGGCAGCAATGAAATCAACCTGCAGCATACGAGAACCGAAAAAGGCAGAAATTGAAGATCAGGATGTGAAAGTCCTAGAAGACATCAGCAAAGAGCCAGCCGAGAAGAGCGAAGAGGCATTGAAGAAAATCCTCATCCAGGATGGGGATGAAGACCGCTTCTTTCTTCTCGGCTCAGGCTTAGCCGAAGAAAAGGAAAAAGAGTTGGAGACTTTTTTGCGAGCAAATATTGAGGTGATTGCTTGGACACCTTATGAAATGCCTAGCATCGACCCCGAGGTCACTTGTCAGAAACTGAATGTTGACAGGTCGGCCAAGCCTGTAATTCAACGAGCCAGAAGACCAACATTGACGCACGTCGAAGCGGTAGAAGAAGAAGTAGACAGACTTCTGGAGGCTAGGGCCATCAGAGAAGTTCACTACCCGACATGGCTGTCCAATACAGTGGTGGTAAAGAAGAAGAACGATAAATGAAGGGTCTGTGTAGACTTTACCAGTTTAAACAAGGCCTGTCCCAAAGACAGCTTCCCTCTACCCAAGATTGACCAGCTAGTGGATGCTACTTCAGGGCATGGAAGGATGAGCTTCCTGGATGCCTACAGGGGGTATCATCAGATAGCTATGGACCCAGCAGATGAAGAGAAGACTGCATTTATCACTCCCAAAGGGCTATACTGCTACAGAGTGATGCCCTTTGGATTGAAAAACACAGAAGCCATCTACTAAAGATTGGTAACCAAGATGTTCAAGCACCTGATTGGCCGAACAGTAGAAGTCTACATTGACGACATGGTCGTTAAGTCCAAGGAGCCTGAGGGTCATTTCGCCGATCTAAAAGCAGTCTTTGAAATCCTTAAAACATATTGGCTTCGACTCAATGCATCGAAGTGTGCATTTGGCGTTAGATCTGGTAAGTTTCTAGGATACTTGGTGACCAGGAGGGGCATTGAGGCCAACCCAGATCAGATCCAGGCCATCCTAGAACTGAAAAGCCCGACGTCGGCAAAACAAGTGCAGATGCTAACTGGAAGGGCCGCAGCCCTGAACAGATTTATAAGCAGAAGCTCAGACAAGTGCAAGCCTTTCTTCAAATTAGTGAAGAAAGCCACAGACTTTCTCTGGACAGAGGAGTGCGAAGAAGCATTCGCCAATCTGAAGAAGTACCTGACCACACCGCCAGTACTTTCAAATCTAGAACTCGGAGGAGCTGTTCAGATTTAGCGCTTGAACATGCGATTAGTGCAGTACTAATCCGAGGAGAAAAATGGGAGCAAAAGACTGTGTACTATGTAAGCAAAACCTTAGCCGACGCAGAAACAAGGTATCTACCCTTAGAGAAATTGGCACTGGCTCTAGTAATGGCTCAAAGAAGTTGAACCATTACTTCCAGGCCCATAAAATTGTGGTACTGACAGAGCATCCATTAAAGTTCCTATTGCAGCAGGGAGACTTGACAGGAAGAATAGCCAGATGGGCAGTCGCCCTAGGCCAGTATGATCTGGAGTACAGGCCCAGAATTGTAATCAAAGGCTAGGTTTTAGCCGACTTCGTGGCCGAGTTCACGCTAGAGTCCATCCAACATCGGGCTCCGTTGAACCAAGACAGTGTCACGACCCAAACCCGCCCCTATGGGTTTAGCACCGTAACCGGCTAGTAATCCGAGATTACCGAAGACCTGCTTAACAGTAGAATAGTAAAACAGAGTACAGGGGCATGGCGGAAGCCAAAATAGTAAATAAACAATGTCCAATGAGCTGTGATAGTCTATATGCAAAAAGATTTTTCATACCTTATACAGTCGGTGCCGAAACAGTATGTACATATATACAATCATTCAAAATAGGGACTTAATCCCTATTAAACAGTGCAGTAACAGTCTATACAAATACAATACGGTTACAGAGACAGACGGGGGAGACTAAAACACCCCTAAGCCATAGCTTGAACAGGCTTGAAACCTCGCAGTGAGGCACAGTGGTTGGCTTGACAAAACTGGAGTTTACCCTGACGCTTCTAGCACTGGTCCGGTGCCTGTACACCTACATATATATATGAGCAGTGAGCTAAAGCCCAGTGAATAACATAAAGAGCAAAGGGGTTTAGAATGGATGTCCTTACAGTAATGAAAACAGTTCATTAAATCAGTATATCAGTTGTTCAGTACAGTAAACAGTCATATGTAGTACATCCATTAGCATAACAGTAAACAGTAGGTTTTAAAAGACCGAACAATAAATGATGGCCATCAATCAGTAAACAATAGTGGTTCCAACGAAGGAACCGACAGAGATCTCTGTAACAGTAACAGTCAGTAACAGTAGTTGCTAAGGATGCCACAATACAGTTCAGAATATAAGACATACATTCATTCAGTTAACAATATCAGTTCAGAAAGCAATACAGTTCAGTTGTTCAGAAGATAATCATTTTGAACATATCTTTATACAGTTGTTTCTCATAGAGTTCTGGGCTATAGTAAGCTAGAGCGCGTCCCCAGCCACCAACCCTACACAGTACACAGATTGAACACACACTAAGTTATACAGTTGGGAAAGATGATAACTTAGTCCCTAATTTGCCTCGGTGTGTTCTACATCTATATCCTCAATAAGATGCCTTAAATATGCCCTAGAAATGCCTAGGATGAAAAGAGGATGCAAAGATGCACTTAGAAAATATTTTCAGAATTTCAGTGAAACAGAGTCCCGCTCGAGCGCAGATTTCCCCGCTCGAGTGGACATGTAGTGTCACGACCCAAACCCGCCCCTATAGGTTTGGCACCATAACCGGCCAGTAATCCGAGGATTACCTACGGCCTCTGAACAAATTAACAAAATATTAGGGGCTAGCGGAAGCAAATAATAATATACAACGTCCATTGAGCTGTGTAGACTTATATGAGACAGAAAAATTTTAAACTTTTTATATATACATATATACACATTAACTTTAAGTCACCATATATACACAGATTAGACCAAAAAGGAACTTATCCCTATTTACAAAATACCCAAGACTTGCTTAACCAAACACGAAAACCGAACTTAAACTGTAAGTTACTAAGCAATAACCACTTGACACATTCGGAACCTCCACGAGAGGCACATAGGTTGGCTGACAAAACAGATTCTAGACAGAAACCTCTAGCCTGGTCACGCGCCTGATTACCTACATACATAAATAATACAGTAAGCTAAAGCCCAGTGAATAATAACAGAGTAAAGGGTTTAATGAATGATATCCATCACAGAGTTAGAAATCAGAGTTTATATCAGAAACACAGTCTTATCAGAAATAGAGTCTTATGCATATTCAGATTTCTAATCAGAAATAGATTTAGATACATGCTCATATTCATAATCAAACTCAGATTTTGCATAAGATCATATGTGGTACACCCATTAGCTATCAGATCAGGTAGGTCCTAAGACCACAACAGACAGGTCCTAAGACCACAACAGGCAGGTCCTAAGACCACAACAGGCAGGTCCGAAGACCACAACAAAGTTGGTACCAACAACCATAAAGGTTCATATCTTGCGCGCAAGTAGCCATGGTATTGTTACCCCCAGGCAAGGGCCATAGGCCACGGTATTGTTACCCCCGGGCGAAGGCCATCCGGACTAAGGGTGCCACAACTACTTTTCAGAAAAACTGGACATTCATTCATTCATTTCCAACATATCATAGCTTTTCAAAGAATCAATCATTTCGTATCATAGTATACTGAAAATACATAACATTGAACATAACTTTACAAAGTTATTACTCACAGAGGGCTGCAGAGGCAAATCGCATGATCGATATATCGATAAATCGTGCATAATGACGCGTGACCTACACAAACATATAACATATACACATTGAAATACAATATTACTCTTGCTTAAACTTGTCCTTTCAAGTCTCTAGTCTCAGATAGTCCAAGTTCTACTACGCTTATTATTTCTCAATTAAGTAAACCGAAGTTCTTAATTCACATATTCTTTTATTACTAAGTCCTTCTTTTCCAAATAGATTGATCCTTTACTTGGCTTTTTAAACAATTACCACAAGATTAATGATCCATTCCTTAACTAACTAATCTATGTTAATTAGTAGCTTATTAATCTTTATTGAGTCATAAATCATGTCTAGAATGCATTGGAAAGAGATGAGGGTAAAAATATGAACTAAATGCAACTTTTCAAAATGTGTCGAATTCGCCGAAGCGCCACTTTGGTCGCTCGAGCGGACTGTAAAATTTGAAGAAACTACTGGGAGGTCGATTTTTACGCTCGAGCGAGACTTTCCACGCTCGAGCGAGAGAGGAACAAAAATTATGAAATTCTAAAATTGAAATTAAAGTTCAAATTTGGTATTTAAAGCTTCAAAACATGCACTTTAGTATGCAAACATGGAGAACCACTTATTAAGGTCATAATTTGCTAAATCATTTATTCAAAATCATTTATTTAAAATCATGCCCCAACTGCTAAATTTAGTTTTAATTCATTTCTTCCATAACAAGCCAAATCCCAAATCCAAAGTGATTAATCTCTAAATTTCCATAAACTTGATGTTTATAAAACATTCCCTTTTTCTCTTCAAAATATGAGATTGAATTAGTCCAAATTTTTCATAATCTATGATGCATGTATAAAACACTTATCAAAAATCTAACCAATTCTACATTATCAAGCTCAAACTATAATTTGACTTTTTAATTAATATCAAAACTCAATCCCAACTCACAAGCTTTAAAATATGGATTAAAGTTCTAAAATCTTGAAAATCCACAATGCATGTATGAAATTCCATTTCAAAATTAAGCCAACTCTAAATTGTCAAATTGTACATCATAATTTATTTCTTGATTTATCCCAATTTAGATTTAATTAATTCTTCATCAAACCTAACCCAAATTTAATCTCATAAATCTTTTTACACATGAATTAAATCCAAACTTAGAAATTCTAACATGCATGTAAAGATGAACCTCAAATTTATAAAAATCAAACTCAAACTAATTAATTTCTAAATTAATTCCCATGATCATGAATTTAATTTAATTTCTTGCTCAAAACCCAATTCAAATCCATAAACCTTTTAAACATGAGTTAAAATTCCAAAACCTTAAAATTTTATAATGCATGTCTAATTAAAGTATTAATCTTGTAGATTTTTCCCATGCATGCAACATTTAGGCATAATTTCATGCAAAATCACAACATCAAACCCAAATAATCAATTTCCATAAATTTGAATCTAATTCCATTTATCCATTATCTTGCTAATTTCTTCTATTTATGTGAAATTGAACCCAAATTTAACAAATTTAAGGAATCATAACTCATAATCTTTAACCTAACTATTTTTTTTTTAACATGCAAAACCCAATTTCCATAATTAAATAATTGATTCTCAAATTTTCATTTTTAATCCTCTCTAAATTTACCTTAAATCAATTTATGTCTAGATGATTTAAACAATATTAAGAAAGGGATGAAATTTCTTACTTGAAAATGAATTTCCACAATCTTAAACTTGAATCTTGATATTCCACAAGGCTTCCTTCTTTCCCCTTTTCTTTTCTTCAATTCTTTCTCACGGTTTGCTCTTACCAGATTTGACCACAATGCATGTATATAGATAAAGAAGTTCTCTCTCTCTGTCTCAGCCTATAACCAACAAATGCCAACCCAAACACTTTTAACTCATTAGTTATACCCACACATGCACTTCTTGACAATGGGACACGTACACACACTTGCACTTTTCTAGACAATCCTATAATTGAATCAAAAATAAAATAGCTTAATACATAATTACTCATTAGCTTAATTAAATAATACATAATTACTCATTAGCTTAATTAAACACAATCCAATTTTTAATTAATCTTAGTCCTAATTTAATTAATCATAACTAATCACAAGTCCCACATAATTTAATCAGTCTAATTTAACTTCCATTAGAGCCCAGTTAATTATAATTAAATTTATCAATCTGAATCAGATTTTTAATCAGGCTCCCAAAAGGCTCCAAATAATAAATCAAACTTACTTCCAACCCCAATTTTGGTTTCTTAAATCATTTAGGTCTTCAATTTCTAATTAGACTCCAAAGTTTCGTCAATTAAATTATATATTCAAATAGGGCACCCCATAACTAAATTTAATTCGCAATATTCATAATCCTCAATCTTTCATGATTTAATTAACTTAATTTTCTCCAATTCGGATCTAATTAATTGAATCTTAATTTTACTAAATTGAATCGAACATTTAATTAAACTCCCAAATGGGTCCATAATTAACATTAAATTGATTCGACTTCTTAACTTCACTTACTATGCCATTTGGATCCTCAATTCCTAATTCCAAAGTAAACCTTCAATAAAATCATATACGAGTTAGATTTCACAATTCTCATAAATCCCAAATAAATTATAATACTCGGCAATTAAGGCCTTGTTTGGGAAGACTAAATAAGTGTATTTTTTGTCTTTTTGGACAAAAAAATTGAGGTTGAAAATATGAATGTTTGGGTTAACTTTTTGACTTTTTATGAAAAAATGTGTAATAAAAAATTGTAAAAATTGATTTGTAGGGAAAATTTTAAATTGGGAGTTGTGCAGCCGTAATTATTGACTTTTGATGAATAGTGTTAACTTTTTAACTTTTTGAGTAACTTTTTGACTTTTTTGTAGGTTCCCAAACTTAGCCTAAACCTCAAATCCTCTTAATTAATCAAGTATTAATCATTATACGTGAAGGGGTTATTACATGTAGGCACTGTTCTCGCCGAAAGCATCAACTTACCCGCCGAAAGGCACTAAAAATCGATAGGTGAAATTCACGCCCGATCAGGCGCCCGATAGCCACTTGAGCGTAAGACACAAGGTCCCGCTCGAGCGTCAATCCTTCCGCTCGAGCGGACTTCAACATAGTACAAAGTACTGGGAGCTCGATTTTCCCACTCGAGCGGCACTTCCCCCGATCGAGCGGACTACCAAAATCTGAAAATTCCAGATTTGAGTTCCAAACTCAAAATTAAGTTTAGATGCATAAAATTCGACCCTCTTGGGCCAATTTTCTGGAAAACATAAGTAAACTCATAGAACAACATGTTACAAAGGTCAATTTGAGGAATCAAGGCCCAAGAGTGTTTCAATTAAACTCATTTTCAAACCCATTTCCATGAACATGATTAACATGCAAACATGCATAAATTAAACTTAATTCAAAGCTTCAAAACATGCTCTAATGAGCCAATTCCTTTAAAAAACAAGATGAAATCATGGTCCTAAACATTAACATGAACATGCATGCAACATTTTCCATGAAATCAACCCAAAACTCTTCAATGCACCCATGTATGCAACAATTAAGCTTTATATCAACACTATTGCACCAATTCATGCCTTAACTCTACAATTTGACATGAATTATGCAAGAACAATCTTAAATACAACAATGAGAGGTTCAATTACCTTACCTAGGTCTTGTAATTCAAGTGTAGAAGCCTAAATATGAAATCTATACTTCAATCCTCTCAATTCCCAAGCAAGACCAAGCAAAATGAGATAAAAACACTCTCACTCCCTATTCTCCCTCTCTCTAGTTGGCAAAACAATGAACTTGGCTAAGCAAAATGTTTTGTTTCAAGTGTAATGATAAGGCTCAATATTTTAATAAACAAAGGCCTACTCACAATGGCAATATGGTAATTAAGCTAACTCTTGTGATTGGCTTATTTTAATCTAATTTAATAATACAAAATCAATTTTCAATTAAATACACCATAAAATCACATAAATTCTACTGATCATGAAACACTAATCAATTTTTGGTTCGGCCGCCGATAAGGCCTTCAATTCATAGTTTAAACGTAAAAACATGAACAGATAACTAAACAGGAAACAAATAGAAATGCTATTCAGACAGATACAGTCAATCAATCAGTTCCAGATTTCAGTCAGTCAGTTCAGTATTTCAATCAATTCAATTATCGGTCATAATCGGTCTTAGTTTAGCAGTAATCAGCATTAATCAGTGATCAGTGATGAGGGTTGTTACAGACAGACAATGTCCAACCAAGCAAACAGAAGCCCAGCCAAAGGCTAAAGAACAAAAGAAAGAAGAGAAACCTAAACCCTGCAGCATTTACATCGGCGATTCCTTTCAACTGTTCGTTGATGGAAGTTCAAACCAACAAGAAGCGGGGGCAGAAGTAGTACTGATATCTCTAGATGGAGAAATATTAGAACAGTCCATTCGATTGGGGTTCAAGGCCTCAAACAACGAGGCAGAATATGAAGCATTGATTGTAGGACTGAAGCTAGCAGCAGCAGTACAAGCTAATGAGGTAATAGTATTTTGTGATTTACAATTGATAGTTAACCAGACAACGGGCGAGTTTGTAGCCCGAGATGAAAGAATGTCGGCCTACGCAAAAGAGGTCATCAGGCTGGTAGCCTTATTCTAGAACTGCAGACTGCTTCAAGTCAGCCGAAATGATAACAACCATGCCGATGCATTGGCCAACCTAGCTAGTGCAATACAACCAGGAAAAGCAAGGACAATAATGATTGAATACTTGTCGGGCTCGAGCATTGAACCAGTAATCACAGAACGTGAAGCAATGTGCGTAGACATGAGACCAAGCTAGATGGACGCAATTGTTGCGTTCCTGAAAGAAGGAAAGCTGCCAAATGACCAGAAGGAAGCACACAAAATCAGATTGAAGTCGGCAAGATTCAGTTTGATAACGTATGACATCTCTGTAGGTCCTTCATTGGACCCTCCTGAAGTGCGTACACCCTCTACAGGTTGAAGATTTTTTATATGAAATTCATGAAGGAATTTGTGGAAGCCACACTGGGGGTAGATCGCTAGCTCACAGGGCCATTACGCAGGGGTATTGGTGGCCCTACATGCAAAAAGATGCAAAAGCCTACGTGAAGAAGTGTGAACAATGCCAAAAGTTTGCACTTTTGATTCACCAGCAAATACGACCTAAACCTCAGATTCTAGCCCTTGGCCATTTGCCCAATGGGGATGGATCTCGCTGGGCAATTGCCCCAAGCTAATCAAGCAAAGGAAGTACTACTGGTAGCAGACATTTCACAAAGTGGATAGAAGCAGAACCTCTTTCCAAAATCCGAGATGTGAATGTCAAGAACTTTATATGGAGAAACATCATCACCAGATTTGGGATTCCAAGAGCAATTGTTGCAGACAATGGGACACAATTTGACAGTAAGCTGATCAAAAACTTCTGTGCAAAGTTTAAGATCAAGAACTACTTTTCAACCCCAAGTTTTCCACAAAGCAATGGACAAGCAGAAGCATCCAACAAAGTAATTTTGGATGGGATAAAGAAGAGGCTGCAGGTAGCAAAAGAGAAGTGGGTAGACGAATTGCCTAATATACTCTGGGCATATCGAACTACGCTGAGAAGATCAACAGGGGAATCATCCTTTGCCATGGCTTATGGCACAGAAGCAGTCATTCCATTAGAGGTCGGCATCCCAGGGATCAAAACCTAAGGAGTTGAGAATGGGACTAACAATGTGCTCTTAGCCCAAGATCTAGATCTTCTAGAAGAAAGAAGAGAAAAAGCTGCAATACAGCTTGCAGCATACCAGCAACAACTTGCTAGAACTTATAACAAGAAGGTTAATCTAAGAGAATTTCAAATCGGCAACCTAGTCCTGAGAAAAGTCGTCGGCAACAAGAAGGATCCTAGGGAAGGCAAGCTTGGCCCAAACTGGGAAGGACCCTACAGAATCACTTCGGTATTGGGCAATGGGGCATATCGGCTTGAAGATAATGAGGGCAAAGCATTACCAAGACCCTAGAACACTTGTAATTTGAAATTCTTTTATCATTAAATGTTGCTTATTTTTTTCCGATGACATTAATAAAATCTTAGCAGAACTTTAACTTATGAAACTATGCATAGTAATGTTTTTGAAATAATGAAAACCCAAGTGGAACTCAGGTTCACATTGGGGGCAGAGAGAAGACAAAAATGCTTAAACGCTTAACGCTTGTTGAAATTTGTAGCAATTTACAAGTTGAAATTAAGTCGAGATAATTGTTTATCTTCACTTGTTGAAATTTGTAGCAATTTACAAGTTGAAGTTAAGATGAGATAATTGTTTATCTTCACTTGTTGAAGTTTGTAGCAATTTACAAGTTGAAGTTAAGCCGAGATAATTATTTATCTTCACTTGTTGAAATTTGTAGCAATTTACAAGTTGAAGTTAAGATGAGATAATTGTTTATCTTCACTAGTTGAAATTTGTAGCAATTTACAAGTTGAAGTTTGTAGCAATTTACAAGTTGAAGTTAAGTCGAGATAATTGTTTATCTTCATTTATTGAAATTTGTAGCAATTTACAAGTTGAAGTTAAACTGAAGTGATGATTAACGCTTGTTGAAATTTGTAACAATTTACAAGTTAAAGTTAAGCCGAGATAATTGTTTATTTTCACTTGTTGAAATTTGTAGCAATTTACAAGTTTAAATTAAACCGAAATCATTGTTAACCGAGGTAATTTACCCCGAGAAAGGTTGCACAAAGAAGGAAGAGTATATTAAGAGACTTGCAAAATATTCTAAGTATAGAATCATGCAAAAACAGTCAAGAGAAGACAAAGGTACAAGCATTGAAGAGAAGGAAAGTTGAATTAGATATTCAAAAAACAAAGAGGCACGTTGGCCATTTGCAGAGTTTACATTGTCTGAAAAACAAAAAGTACAAGAGACAAAAGAAGAAAAACATGAAAATTAAGGGTCCTCAACATCAGCAGTAACTTGGGATAAGACCTCGGAAGGTTGTTGAGAAGCCACCTCGCTTCCGCTTTTCCGCTGCAGATCGATTTCTGCCAGAGTTTCATCCACACTCTTGTCAGCAAGAGGAGCAACGGCCGACGTCTTCTCAGTAATAGCATTGTCAGGAACCTCTTCAGCATCCTCATCTTAAGTCAAGTCTAGGACTTGCTCATTTTGTGGAGAAAATTTGGTCATTATGGCATGTTTTTGTTTTCTTACTAAAGCTTCCTCCTCGGCCTCATCCTCAGTATCAGATTCGCTAGGAGGTGAAGTTGAAGGAAATGGCAGGGGAATGGCATCAACGTTCCTCAAGGAGGAGTCTTCAGGGACATCAAGTTTTTTTTAGCAAAGTCATCCAAGCAAGGGAGAATCCCTTGTTGTATACTTGTCTGACTTGCTTTTCATAAGCCTCTGTCACATCGGCCATACTCTGCTTATAGGCCTTTTCATCTAAGATCTTTATTTCGCCGCTTTAGTGGCCAAGGCATCTTCAAGCTTTTTCTACCGGCCACCTTATCCTCACCTCTTTAGTCGGGCCCAAGAACTTTATTTATTGCCTCGGAAGACCGCTTTTTTCTCGGATTATCCCTCTCCTTCATGGCGACCTCTACCGTCCTCCAAAGATTTTCATCTTGACTGCAGGCTCTTAATTGTTTTCTGAAGTGTGGTGACTTCCCTCTTTTTCTCGGCAAACTTTTCACGGTTCTGAAAAGATTGCATAGAGAAAAGAGTGGGCATGCTGGATGGCATGGAAGAAAACAGAAGTATTAGAAAAATATTCTAAGTGTGAAGTAAAGAGAAAGAAAGAAGAAGTACCAGACAAAAACACTTACTTGAACAGAGTGTTGCAGCATCAAAGCGTAGTTTTCATATTCACTAAACCCGGCGTTTCGCTCCAAGTCGCCTGGGAGAAGCAATGCAGTGCTAAGTGCAACGCTGACATTTATATCGTCGGCGCTGTCACTAGCTATTACAGGCTTATCTTCCAAAGTTATTTCAGGGGCCCAGGGGGCATCAGGCTTCTTTGACCCCGAGGTCGTTGCAGATGACCTCGGCCTTTTTGACTTGGTGGATTCAGAGGGAAGGGCTTTAACGGACCTCTTCGTAGGGACAGAGGCAGTTTTTTCGCTTGGAGCCAGCTGGGAAATTGGCAAAGTGTCTTCAGTCTCAGCCTGAGTCACTTTGGCCTTTGGTTGAGCCTTCTTGACTCTTTTTGGCTTGGGTAGAAGCTGCGTTTAAGTTGGTAGAGCATCAATGTCGGTTGGGATACTGGCTAAGAGATCTTTGGCCACAGGTTTTGCACGACCCATCTCTCAGAAGAACGAGACGCCTACGACGCTTATGCTGAGATGGTGGGATTAGATATTGAGCCGAAGTAGACGGCTTTTCTACTGGATCGGATGTTCACCCTTGATCAGCCCGAGATGTTGATGCGGTTTGTGGAGTTGTGGCAGAAGGTGGAGAAAGGCTTTTCTTCCTTCTTTTGGGAACATCGGGCAAAGGTGACTTGTATGTTAGAATAAAATTGAGCGTAAGAGGTGCTTTCCTTTTATGAACAAGAAGTCCGTAGCTTCTTCAAGTCTTTACTAGACGTAAAGATCAAGGAAGCCCTTTGGTGGCATACGAACAGCTACAAGAAGAACAGACGTCAGAAATAGCTAAAAGTATTTGAGACTTTGAAAGAAAACAGGTAAAACTGAATACAGGGCTCTTACCATTGCCCTCTACAAAGACTGAACGTTGAAGAGGGAAGAGATGGAGGTCTTCGTCTGGGCCAAACTCCCAGTTCCCCGACGCGATGAAATAGTCATCCCCAGCTCCCTTGTTGGAGTCTGGGAGGTCGGCTACAATTTTGAACTCAGTAGACCTCGGCTTAAGGTAATTGATGTAGCCTTTTTCTTTTAAGTGAAGGCCACACATAGTATAGCAATACTGGATGTCGGCTAAGGTGATCCTAGCGTTTTCCTTCCTAGCCAGGGCTATGATGCCATTGATCACTCGATAAGAATTTATGGCCAGTTGTATGGGGTTCAAATTATAATAGTGAAGAATCTCGCGAAAGATGATGTTGAGTGGAAGCCGGAGTCCACACTCAGTGAAAGCTACAATGGGAAAGGGCATCGAATCATCTGTAGGTATGATGGAGTCGTCATCTCCAGCCAACCTTCAATGGACATCGGCAGAAATGGAGAACTCTTGCCTAAAGTACTCAAGTTTGGTCGGGGTATCTACCTTATGTCTCTACATACCTATGATATCGGCCTGAATGGTCGGGGTTGGATTTCAGAAAGAAGAAGTTTTGAGAGGGTTATTGAGACCTCGGCAAAAACCTAGGTAAGTACTGGTTTCAGTTTTTCCTAAATTATGGGTACTACACAATAAGTCCCAAACCTAAATCTATGGAAGTGTACGGGGAGCAAATATTCCGGCAAACCTGCACTCCTTTCTTCCAAGCTCCGCTTCTATCCGATCACCTACGTACACAACGGCGGTGAGCTACCCAGCAGTGTGTGGCCGGAAAACCCCTCCAACGATCAAGTTAGAACACACACCAAAGGATAAATAGAGAGAAGTGAGAGAGTTGAGTGTTTAGTGTATATATCACCAAAATTTCATCTATCTAGCATAGGGGGCGCAGACTCGTTTATATACATTCTGCGCTCCGAATCTGCTCCCAGTGATCTCTCAACACGTGGCACTGCTATCCCATCTGTCAGCACAAATCTCGCTGAACAACACCTAACCCAACTGCTTGCACACTCTACTGGGAGCTCGGCAGCCGGGCTGCATTATCTCGACTATCAACGGCCATGCTGCACTCCATGCCCAAGTGTTCCAATAGCCTAGCTTAAAGAAGACCGAGCTTGGTTGCATTCCCAAGATAGCCGACTCATGCTGGTTTACCGTCGGCCTTTCTGCCGAGCAAACAAATGAACTGTGGAACATCCACGCCTTGCCTGGCGCCGGACATCTCACTTGACCGGCTTTTATCCATGAAGCCAAGTAGTTCGGTCCAACCACGCCTTTGCCTTAACCGAGCAAATCCTTTTAGGACAGGGCCGCGCCACCTCGGTCCAATCTTGTTCGGCCCAAATCTGTCTGGCCATTACCACGGCCCAATCCAGATCATAAATCCCCTCTCAATTGCCCCTTAATTCCATCCGCGCCAGCGTGACTGGGATTACCTGTCTGACCGGGGTAACTCTTCCACGATCCTCAGTTTGCAAGGCGAGCAAGGTCTGCTCCGCGACTTCCTTCTCGGTGAGCAAGATCAGCTCGGTCGAGGAACTCCAAGGTCGGTGAGCAAGGTCTGCTCCGCGACTTCCTTCTTGGTGAGCAAGATCAGCTCGGCCAAGGAATTCCAATGAAGGCGTGCAAAGTCCGCTCCACAACTTCCTTCTTGGCGAGCAAGATCAGCTCGGCCAAGGAACTCCCATGAAGGCGAGCAAGGTCCGCTCCACGACTTCCTTCTTGGCGAGCAACATCAGCTCGGTCAAGGAACTTCCAAGGTCGGCGAGCAAGGTCCGCTCCGCGACTTGCTTCTTGGCGAGCAACATCACCGAGAAGGAACTTCATGAAGGCGAAAGCAAGGTCCGCTCATGACTTGCTTCTTGGCGAAAGCAACATCACCGGTCAAGGAACTTCCAAGGTCGGCGAGCAAGGTTTCGCCGACTTGCTTGGCGAAAGCAACATCGCCAAGAAGGAACTTCCAAGGTCGGCGAGCAAGGTCCGCTCCGCGACTTCCTTCTTGGCGAGCAACATCAGCTCGGTCAAGGAACTCCAGAGAAGGCGAGCAAGGTTCGCTCCACGACTTCCTTCTTGGTGAGCAACATCAGCTCGGCAAGGAACTTCCAAGAAAGGTGAGCAAGGTCCGCTCCGCGACTTCCTTTTTGGCGAGCGACATTAGCTCGGCAAGGAACTTCAAGGAAGGCGAGCAAGGTCCGCCTCATGATTTCCTTCTTGGCGAGCAACATCACTCGCAAGGAACTTCCAAGGTCGGCGAGCAAGGTCCACTCATGACTTGTTTTTTGGCGAGCAAGATCACTTCGCAAGGAATTTCGATCTTTCCATCAAAATGACCGCTAATTGCCCTTTTCCTACCGATTGACGCCTTCCAAGGCCCAACTCACTAGATCTATTCCATAGTTGTTTGCACCGCTATCCTCTCAGGCTTCCTGCCAGGATAAAGCATCTCAGTTAGAGCCTTAAGTTGAGCAAAACATCATCCCTTTTAGCCGGAGTAAATCATCTCGGCTGAAACTTCAGAGTTGAGCAAATCATCAACTCATTTGGCCGGAGTAAATCATCTCGGCTGAAACTTCAGAGTTGAACAAATCCTCAACTTATCTAGCCAGAGTAAAGCATCTCGGCTGAAACTTCAGAGTTGAGCAAATCATCAACTCATCTAGCCGGAGTAAATCATCTCGGCTGGAACCTCATAGTTGAGCAAATCATTGTAGACGTCCCCGAACGCCCCGGGAGGGTTAAGTCCCGTTCCGTTCATATTGGGGTCACTACAGTTCGGACTCGATTGTCACGGTTCTTAATCTTGAACTAAAGAGTCCAAATCCGGTAAATTGTTTTGAAGGAAAACAGATTTTTGAAAAGTAGTGCCAAACATGGACTGCTTTCCCAGATTACAGAGTCGCCACCTAAATATTTTAAAATGGGAAATTTAGGAAACCCTGACTCAAGGTCAAGGCCACGTGTCCGCTATCACCAAAATTGTCTTGGCTCGAGCTTGGGTACGACGGGAAGGTCACTATGAGCACTCTTTCGCCCGGCCTCAAGACCGGCCACTACTAACCGTGATATCCGATTTTGAAAACATTACATGCTCTTATTCCAATTATTAGCCTAAAATTACTATGTTATGCGCACAGCAAACAAGTATAGACTAGATCGCCTAATTTGGAAACAAACATTGCATATCCGTTTGTTTTGAAAACAATTTGAAATTGTTACTCGCGAGTAGGCTAAAATACGGATTTCAACGAAGTTATTCCAACTCAAGCAATCCGACCTCCACCCACGTGCATTCAAACAGCTTTATCTCACATAAGCATTTAGCCGCATGGTAAGCATACCGTCATGGCAACATTCACACGCATGTGGTATGCTAAAGCGTAAAATACTTACATCAGACTGTACAAAACAATAAACTAGTTAGCAATATGCGTGTCCTAGTTCATGTTAAGTGGCTAATGCAACACATGCGGGATGCAACTTAGAGTAGGCTCGGCTAATCCTAAACATGGCATATGGAATGCTACAAATAACACGTATTCAATTTGGAATTGAAAGTACGATGCAGTTTGTATGATGTACCGAGCCCGATGCATGTAAACAAATGCATGAATGCACGTATTCATAGCATAAGGTATGCTAAAAGTAAACGTGCCCTAATCTACCATCATAAGCAGGTAAATAAAAGGGAGAAAGAAATGGAGGTTGGAAGACATACACCCACTCACGCACGCTTATTACAAATACGCCCTCTCTCGGAGGGACCAAAAGAATATACAATCCAAATAACAAATCGCTAAATTAATTATTACAAAACTTCTAATCTAATCAAAATAAATGCAAAGAGAAGATGGTCAAACGCCGGATGCGCGAATGATGCATGCTCGAATCCGACTTGCCCGAAACCCGCTGCCATACCATCGCTGCCTCGCTTTCACCGCCCCGCTTCTCGAAAATTGGAAAAGTCCCGAACAGTTCTCAATCCTAAGGATCATCACCGGATAGAATGTCCACCGCCGTATAAAGTCCACCACCGAAATGAAGCTATCAAGAATAAATACATTGCCGGCCGGCACTTATATCACGGCCGGCACAAAATTCCCGTACAGAAGACATTTGACAAAGAAAGCGATCAAAGAAGGTAAGGCATAGAATTTCTAGGCAAATGTATGCAGACACACTCCTATCATGTAATGGACTCAAGGGAACACGGTTCTCGACCCGCCATCAATCACGCATTTCAATGCATGATGGCCCGAAAGCCAAGTTAGCAACTTTGATATCAAATGGAATGCAAGCACAAAACAAATCAAAGGGCCCCAACCCCTATCATGATTGGTCAAGAGGCAAGGGATGCATGCTCAATGAAATGCAACCTAGGCATGGCGGCTAAGTATGCAACATGAACATGCAAATGAACAATGTAAGCTAGGCTCGCAACCTAAACATGTAAACAAACATGGAATGCAACAACATGCAACGATGGGCTTAAACTAACATGGGTAACTCGCAAGCATGCCAAAATCAGCGGCCATAATCATGGAAATGAAGGCACAAAATGCACACACACATGCACGCAATCATGGTCCAACACCTTAAGCATAAACAAGGCAACTCTTAAGCACACTTAAAGAGGCTAAGTATGGACGTATAGCATGCAACGTAAGCTCTGAAATCATGTTATAGGAGGTTCCAAACCAACTAACTAAATCAACAAAGCATGCAACAATGCTTACACATCCACATACTTGAAGCATACAAGCCACAAAATGCAAAGAGGCTATATAATGCATGCTAGGATCGACTCAAACAACTTAAGACAGACCTAAAGCATGGAAAAATAAGCACAAAAGCTTCACAAATCTAAGCCTAAAACATGCTCGAACAAAGGCTAACAACCTAAGGCATATTAAGGCAATTACAAGGCATTACATGATAGGTATGCTAAGCATGCACCAAACTGAAAAATACCCTTCTACAATACTGATGAGGGACCCAAAACATCTCACCCCACAGTAGATGACAAACACCAAAACTATATACAAACATGCTCAAAATGCAATGCAAGTATTAGGCCCACAAAGGGTATAACATGAAGTACCAAAAGGGTGCACCAAACAGCCAAAGACCCTTCATGAGACATGTATAGGGGAAAAATAAGACACTTTTCAGGCCTGTCAAGGCCCAAAAACAGAAGCATGGTAGGCTAACAAAGCATGCAAAAATGGGGACCAAAGAGGGTAATGAAGCAAGTCATACATGGAGGTCTCAACAAGTGTTGAGCCCTTCTTCAATGTTGAATAAGGGCCCAAAATAAGCTTCTTTTTAGTTTACATCGAAGCTCACAAATACATGCAACTATGGCTTAGATATGAACCAAGAAAATGCTAGTTTTGGGAAAAAGTGCGCTTACCCTTGTAGACCAACAAACCAAAGACCTCTTGGACCAAGTTTTGGTGCTCCTAAGCTCGCAAATGACCTCCCAAATTCTGGAAATGGAAGTGGTGGTGTTGTGCTATGGGTTGGTGAAGGAATGGCCCAAGAACAAGGGTGTTTGGAGGTTGAATGAGAGAGATATAGTGAGAGATGGAGGGATATATGTATCTATATCGATATGTATCTATATCTCGGTTTTTGCTTAAGAATCTCTAACCCTAAACAATGGAGGAGGAGGGTTGCTTATATAGGCCAAGACCAAGTCTAAGACTTAGTGGCTAAGCAAAGGAAAAGGGTCAAGGGGTGCAAAGAGTTTGTGGCTTCTAGAGAAAGCTAATACAATGTTGCTTCTCTAAGAAGCTTGGCCAAGGGTTCAACCTCTTAGAGGGAAAAAAGGGGTCAAAAGGGTGGAATGGTTGCAAAATAGCAATATATATGCACGTGGAGCTGGTTCTATGCATCCTAGCTGGCACAGCTGGCATGCACCAGGCTTGGGAGGGTCAAAGGGTCGTCGGCGTAAAATTTGATCATCGGCCAAAATAAAGTGCCGGTCGGCACTATTTTCTGCCGGTCGGCTAAATAGAGTGCCGATAGGTGATTCCTAGGTCAAAAAAAGGCCGGTGGGTATGCAAATTGAAGCCCCGGAAGTTAGCTTTCCAATGGCGCAAACCTTGCATCAAAATTCCTCCTATGAAAAAAGTTATGTCCTTTTTGGTGAAGCCGCGCAGACTCGATCCAAACGGGATGATGCCTAGCTTTAGCCAATCATATCTCCTCCACCCGGACTTGGCTTTGGGAGATTCTTGAGTGAAAAATGAAGCCCCGGAAGTATTATTTCCAATGGTTATGGCCTCATAGCTTAACTCCAAGTATGCAATTGAATAAGCCTGATTCAGCGAGGGCCGCTCGACTTTCTTCTACCCGGATTCATGGCGAACTTCTTCTCCAACCTATTTTCTCCCATCCTCTCCTCTTTTCTTCAACTCCAAACCCCTAAACAAAGTGTTTTGAATGGCTTGCCTCTCTCCTTGCCGAAGAAATTGAATCTTTGGCCTGCACATCTCTCAACACCGAGCAAACCATCAGTAATGCCCAAGTCTTGAGGGCGGTCAAAAATTGGGTGTCTACAATCATCAACTCTTCAGCGAGAGTAAACATCTCGGCCAGAACCGCGAAGTTGAGCAAACCATCAACTCTTCATCCGGAGTAAGTCATCTCGGCTGGAACCGCGGAGTTGAGCAAACCATCAACTCTTCAGCCGAAGTAAGTCATCTCGGCTGGAACCGCGGAGTTGAGCAAACCATCAACTCTTCAGCCGGAGTAAACATCTCAGTTGGAACCGCGGAGTTGAGCAAACCATCAACTCTTCAGCCAGAGTAAGTCATCTCGGCTGGAACCGCGGAGTTGAGCAAACCATCAACTCTTCAGCCGGAGTAAGTCATCTCGGCTGGAACCGTGGAGTTGAGCAAACCATCAACTCTTCAGTTGGAGTAAACATCTCGGCTGGAACCTCGTAGTTGAGCAAACCATCAACTCTTCAGCCGGAGTAAGTCATCTCGGCTGGAACCTCGTAATTGAGTAAATCATCAACTCTTCAGCCGGAGTAAGTCATCTCGGCTGGAATCGCAGAGTTGAGCAAACCATTAACTCTTCAGTCGGAGTAAACATCTCGGCTGGAACCTCGTAGTTGAGCAAATTATCAACTCTTCAGCCGGAGTAAAGTCATCTCGGCTGGAACCTCGTAGTTGAGCAAATCATTAACTCTTCAGCCGGAGTAAACATCTCGGCTGGAACCGCGGAGTTGAGCAAACCATCAACTCTTCAGCCGAAGTAAGTCATCTTGGCTGGAACCGTGGAGTTGAGCAAATCATCAACTCTCAGCCGGAGTAAATCATCTCGGCTAGACCCTCGAAGTTGAGCAAATCATCAACTCTTCAGCCGGAGTAAATCATCTCGGCTGGACCTTCGGAGTTGAGCAAATCATCAACCCATCAGCCGGAGTAAAGCATCTCGGCTGGAACAGAAGAGTAGGCCCCTCACCCACTATTATTTCGGATACAACAAAGTTCTTCAGTAAAAGTAATTCACTTCTATTACATTGACAAAAAGAGTATTTGCATTCAGAAGTGTAGGGGAAACAAGTCATTTCTCAAAAAATTACATAAGGCCGTATTCCATGGCCGGGGTATGCCTTTGCCATCCAAATCTTCTAAGTGGTATCCCCCTTGCCAGGTCATCTAATAAGGCCCTTCCCAGTTTGCCCTTAGCTTGCCTTCGCCCGCAAGACTAGCGCTGCCCATGACTTGTCAAGTGGCTTACATGCATGTAGGATCGGTCTTTCCATCGTAGAGGGTGAATTTAGGTTGGTGGAAGCTTTGTCAAGCGGTGTTATTTCTATCTCTAGGAGAAAGGTGGCGCCAGACTCGCCAAGTCTCAGATTCACAAGGAGTGGCGCCGCTAGGCCGGGTTGAGGCATTCCGACCTCCTCGCTGGTATGAACCCTGTAGGATAGCCGCTGGAACGCCGGCACCCTTTGAGCCTCCCGCCGGCGAGCCCGTTCCTTCAAGATTGCCCGCAAATCTTCTGATCGAGCGGAATAAGTGTGCTTCGACGTCGTCGCCGGATGTGAGGGCTGGTAAGTGCTATCTTGCGCGCTGGACTTCTCTGCGCGCACATCGAAATCACCAACCTTGTAACTTCTAGTAATAGAGATGGACGGTGTGTGCCGCTGACTCTGACTACCTGAATGGCGGGGTTGGGTGCGCTCATTGTGGTCTCCTACTCCAGCTACACCCTTCCATTTGACATGCCGCTTCAGCTCTTCCATCTCCGCCGCCATTCGCCGGATGACGGCGTCCTAGTCTTTCAACTTATTTTCCAGACATCTGGCGTGTGAGTCTCTCCTCTGCCGGTGACCGTCTGGACTCCGTGAATGACCATGACTTCTTCCGCGTTTATCCCACACGTCTCCCGACTGTCCTCCTGGGAATGTCTCCAAGTCCCCCATCGGAGTAATGGTGGGGTGTCCCTCTCTCCGTCTGCCCGACTCCAGAGTAACTCCATCGATGGCGTACAGCGGAATCTTTTCGTTGTTCGCCATAGAAAGCGATCGAATGAGCCTGGAAGACAAGGTTTTATCTGCAAAGCTTCCCACAGACGGCGCCAATTGTACGGGGAGCAAATATTCCGGCAAGCCCGCACTTCTTTCTTCCAAGCTCCGCTTCTATCCGATCATCTGCGTACACAACGGCGGTGAGCTACCCTAAGGCGTGTGTGGGAAAACCCTCTCGACGATCAAGTTAGAACACACACCAAGGGATAAATAGAGAGAAGGGAGAGAGTTGAGTGTTTAGTGTATATCTCACCAAAATGTCATCTATCTAGCATAAGGGCGCAGACTCGTTTATATACATTCTCGCCCGACCGCTTCCCAAAGGATCTTCAACACGTGCATCGCTTTCCCATCTGTCAAGACAAATCTCACAACAACACCTAACCCAACCGCCGCACTCTCATCGGGAGCTCTGGCAATGGGCTGCATTATCTCGACTATCAACGGCCATGCTGCACTCCATGCCCAAGTGTTCCAATAGCCTAGCTTAAAGAAGACCGAGCTTGGTTGCATTCCGGCATAGCCGAGCTCGGGACGACTCATGCTAGTTTACCGTCGGCCTTCCTGCCGAGCAAACTCATGAACTGTGGAACATCCACGCCTTGCCTAGCGCCGGACATCTCACTTGACCGGCTTCTAACCATGAAGCCAAGTAGCTCGATCCAACCACGCCTTGCCTGGCGCCGGACATCTCACTTGACCGGCTTCTATCCATGAAGCCAAGTAGCTCGGTCCAACCACGCCTTTGCCTTAACCGAGCAAATCCTTTTAGGACAAGGCCGCGCTACCTCGGCCCAATCTTGTTCGGTCCAAATTTGTCTGGCCATTACCACGGCCCAATCCAGATCATAAATCCCCTCTCAGGAAGCAAGGGTTGAAGGCACAGATTTGGAAATCAGAAAAGCAAGGATGTGCTTTAGAATCAAGAACAGAGATGAACTATCAAGAATATTGTATGTACAAGGGATACAAGGTCAAGAATAGTGACAAAAACGCAAGAAAGTGGTGAAGCGGTGCAAGTGTTCAAGATTTGGGCAAAAACAGAATCATGAAATAAAAACATTCAGATATATGGTTCGAAAGATAAATGTTTGAACAAAACAGTAACGAAGTAATGAGGAATATCAAAGGAATTGAAAAACAAGAGGAACAGTTGCTTACCAGAAAAATGGAGCCGATATGAAGATTGTCGAAGCCAGACGACAGTTACTGATGTAGCAAAACGACGAAAGCTTCACAGGAAGGAAGAAAGGAAGGCAGTTACAGAGCTTGATGACTGGAACAATGGAGTGTTCAAGAGCTAGAGAGAGAAAAGACGAAGAGAAAGCAAATGCAAAAGTGAAAAAATGAAAAAGGATGAAAGGTTTTGTCAAAAATTTGAAACGGTGGCAAAATGAAGCAATTAATATGCCTGGAGCAATGCATACGTCAGACGGCACACGCAGAGAAGACGGCTTTTTCAGGCGCATCAGTAACACGATCTAATGAGGATCAAACGCGTAGGTGAAAACAGTTGAAAAGCGATGCTTGACAGCTCACATGCACGAAGAAGTTCATAAGGGGGCTCTTGTAGTTCTTGATCTTTTAGAAGACATGTCGGCCTATGATGATGATCTCGGCTAAGATACTTTAAGCCGAGGTACTGGAAGGAAGTACCGATGTAGGTTCCATCACCTCAGAATGCCGAGGTAATAGAACCTAGGGGGCAGTTGTGGGGAGATATTTTTTGAGTATCAACACGTGGCAAGGTAACGCCGACGTGTCAGCCGAGGTGCCACGTGACCAGTTCTTGACACCGAGGTTATCTCGACAAGGCCGAGGTTATCTCGGCGAGGCTGAGGTTACCTCCGAAGATATCGGAATCTGAGATGAGCAGATAAAGGACAAGAGTCCTAGAATGAAGAAAGACTTCAAAATGGATAAGGATAGTATTCCTAGGGAGTCTATCCTTATCTTTTGTAGAGTCCAAAGTAAACACTGAATAGGAGTCCATAGAAGTCAGGCTTCTAATGGGACTAGGATTGAGTAAAATTATAAAAGAGAGGCATCCTCTTGGGTCTAATGTACGCAATTTATGCTTTAAGCAGTGAATTTAGCACTTGATTATCTTTGAGATATACTGACTTGATCATCGGAGTATCCCCGGGTGGAAGAACTACCGCCAGAATCTTCTCTTTCTGTTGCAGGTTAGCTAGGTGTCATTTATTCTGCCAGTTCTCACCAGCTGATCACTGAGTTGGCAGTGTGATTAGAAAATTACTCACACAATAACTTTAATAATGTGATAAGAGAAAAAATAAAAACAAAAACAAAAACATAAGCACACACTTCACATCACATGTGAGTTTCATTCTTTGCCATATCACTAGAATTTTCTTTAGAGTTTCAAAATTAGAGATCTCAATCTTTATTCATTTTGAGTATAACCTTAAAAAAAATATGACAGGTTTAAGAAGTGTGGGTCTGAAAAGAATAGCAATAACATACAAATATAAAATTTATACAAAATGATGTGATTCAATATAAATTTTTTTATTTTAAACTAACAGACTCAGTAAAATAAATTTTATTTATTTATTTATATGTTACTGCCACATTATTCTTGAGACAAACTCTATATAAACATTATAATAGTTTTGCATTTTTTGTTTGAAAAATATGATTATTGTCCGCTTAAAATATATGACAATTGAAAAAAATATGATTTTTAAAAGAATAAATAAATAATATTTAAATATAATAAAAAAAATTTGAAGAGTTTGTTAAAGAATGTACTTAAAAATGTGATTAGCTAAAATAAAAAATTAGATTTTTAGGTAAAATTTGTCTAAAAGTTTAACTATTTTGATGCCAATGCTGTTACATAAGAAACACCACATGATATTCTAAAGGCTGGCTAATAATTTTCCATAATATATGATGTATCATTAATTATTGCTACTGAGACATGAAGGGTAGGATTTATTAAAATCAATGCATTCTAAACATGATATCTAAAATTTGGTACCCACATTTTTTATTAATTAAATCATAATGAATATCAAAGGAGATGAAGAAAGAAAGAAAAGGAAGGAGTACCAACTGCCACCTTATCCTCCTTTTAAGGGGTCATGTTAATGATAATTTATAACATCGTCATTAAAGTAGAGAATAAAATTAAAATAAGGATGAATTATATTAACGGTCTTTATAGTTAGGAGTTTGTATCACTTTGATTTTTAACTTTTTAATTATGATATATTTGACTATGAATTTTGAATATTGCTCCAAATAAGGGCAATTGAAGATATTATTGGATTTTTCAAGGACAAATTCGTCAATTTGATAAAATATAAATTAATTTGACAAAAATAAATGTCAAAAAATTATTTTTGAATTTTTTAAAATTATTTCTACATACTAAAGATAAAATTATATAAAATTGATAAATCTTTTAGACATTTATTTATTTTTTTTACCAAATTAATTTTTATTATGTATTTAGATGATGATCATGTAAAATTAATTTTTAAAAATTAATCATGTAATTTTTATTAATTTTTATTAATTTTACATAATTTTATCTTTAGTGAGTAGAAATAATTTTAAAAAATTTTAAAATATTTTTTTGATATTTATTTTTGTCAAATTAGTTTATATTTTATCAAATTGATGATTTTGCCCTTGAAATTAAGTAATGGTATGTTCAATTGTCCTTATTTGAAACAAGATTTAAAATTCAGGGTCAAATGTGTCACAATTGAAAAGTCAGGGACTAAAGTGACACAAGTCCCAAACTATAGGACTATTAGTATAATTTACCCTTAAAATAATTAGGATTTTTTTACATTTTTTAAATATACTTTAAATAATTTTATGTATATTTGTAATACATATTGGCTACGTTTTAAAAATAAAAGACCGTGTTGGTTGTAAGAAATATGAATCTGTTTATCCAATGAATATTTTACGGTGTCGTTTGGTAATAATTTATATTTTCAGTTTTTGTTTTATATTTACAAAAATTTTAAAAATTCAAATAAAAATTTGTTTGGTAAAATTTTTGATTTATAAATCAGTTATCTCAGTTTATAAATTTGGCCAAAAAATAAAAACACAAAAAATGTGTTTCCGTTTTGAGTTTTGAGTTTCTTTTTTTTTACCACCCAACACTAGCCACAACCCGCCATCATTTTCCACCACCGTATTCCGCCACCACCACCCACCTGCCACCACCACCGGCCACAACCACTCACCACCCACTTGCCACCACCACCCACCAGCCACAACTAGCCACCACCTACCTGCCACCCACTCGCCACCACCACTCACCCCTCGCCGCCACTACCACCACCACCCACTACCCGCCTGCCATTTACACGCTAGCACCCACCACCCGTCACTACCATCCACCGTTCGCCGCCACCACCACCCGCCACCTACTTGCCACCACCACACACCACCCACTTGCCACCATCATCTACCACATGCTACCACCAGCCATCCATCACCACCAACCACTTCCCACCCACTCGCAACCATCACCCACCACCCACCACTACCACCACCACCACCACTACCCACTCGCCACCACCACCACTACCACCACCCACTCGCTACCACCTACTATCCGCCACCTACCCGCCACTACCCACCACCACCAGCCATACGCCACCCACCTACCACCACCACCCACTATCTGCCACCACCACTACCCACTCGCTACCACCCACCACCCGTCACCATCACCCACCCATCCACTATCACTACCCACCACCACCCGCCATCCACCACCCACCTACCACCACTACCCACTCGCTACCACCCACCACCCGCCACCGTCACCCATCCACCACCACCAACCGCCATCCGCCACCTACCTGCTACCACTACCACCCACCACTAGCCACCACTACCACTACCCACTCGCTACCACCCATCACCCGCCACCGTCACCCACCCACCCACCACCACCTCCCACCCGCCACCACCCACCACCACTAGCTGCCCACCACCCACCGTCACCTCTTTCCACCACCGTCTTTCTCCGCCACTTGCCACCACTAGCCATTTCTCACTCTTTTTTTATATTTTTAAAATTTTTTAAACATTTTGTCAATTATCAAATGCGTTTGTAGTTTATGTTTTTCTAAAAATAAACAAATATTAAACAAAAATCAGTTTATAAAATTTTTGTACATATAAACTGAAAATGTAAACGTTACCAAACATACAAGTGATCAAATTTATTTATCACATAATCTAAGCTTATTGATAGGTTTCACACAACTCTACTTTGAAGTCATATATATATTTTTTTGAGCAATACTAGTTATCATGAAAAATCTTTTATAAAAACAATTATGAAAAGTTTTGTGACCTTTGAATTGCACTTAGAATAAAGCACAACACATTAATTAAAGTAATCTAAGAATCATAATTCTTTCATAATCATTTTCATAAAAAAAATTTCATAATCCCTAACTTTTCTCTTCTTTTTTTTTTCAATCAACAAAACCTTTACTTTCACATATTTTTGTATTGGCCCAGCTTCTCTCCAGTCCAAATCTGGACTGGACGGTGCTATCCGGCCCTTTGGGGCCCACTACAGGTCGTGTTTCGATAATCTAAACCGTTTAATGTGTAAAACTCGTCGAGTACTATATGCCTGTAAAAAATCACGTTGATCGGATATCAATAGCTATATGATCAAATCAGTTTTTTGTAAGCCGTTTATTTTTCGCCGTCCATTTTTTTCATAAAAAACTTATTTGATCATATAGCTATCAATATCCGATCAACGTGATTTTTTATAAGCATATAGTATTCGACGAGTTCTACACATTGAACGGTTTAAATTATCGAAACACGACCCATAATGGGCCCC
Source organism: Camellia lanceoleosa (assembly GCA_025200525.1). Classification (NCBI taxonomy): domain Eukaryota; kingdom Viridiplantae; phylum Streptophyta; class Magnoliopsida; order Ericales; family Theaceae; genus Camellia; species Camellia lanceoleosa. The sequence continues at coordinate 123,924,659 of CM045771.1, read as the reverse complement.
AAAGGGCCGGACAATACCATCCATTTCAAATTTGGACTGAAGGGAAGTTGTGGCTTTTTGTATTCTACATGCACCCAATCGAATATATTAATATCTTCTATTTGGTATCAAATTTTCTCTTGCCGTTCAATATTCCAATGTATACATTGATATAAAAATTAAAGAGTTTGGATCTTCTTTAACTTTTATATAATAAATCTTAGGTGTTGTTTGGGGAGTTATTAAGGCCTCGACTATTAATAGATTATTTTAGTAGTTTTTTTAACTTTTTATAAAAAGATATGTAGAAAAGTAGAGAGAGTGGGTGATAATTTACAATAACTTTTTGATTTTTTATTAAAATGTATAGTTGACAAACGAGACTTAAAATAATTAAAAAATCACTATAAAAAATCAACTCATTTTATCTTCTTCTTTTTTTCCCATACATTTTCATAAAAAATTTAAAAATAATAAAAAAATCAAATCCTAACCACCACTTCAATCATTCAAAAATTCACTCTAAAAAAGAAGAAGATATATTTTTAAAAAATCGGACTAAAAATTTAAAATTAAAATCCACCACTTATGGATGTGTGGTTCTTATCATTCAATTCGAACCAGTTACAAGTTTACAATCCCACATGATTTGAAAAATCTCCATAGACATAAGTCGGCCACACACATGTTAAAACCATTTTGTTGATAGAAAAATATCAAAAAAATAAAAGAAATAAAATCAATTATCAAATTAGTGAGAACTATTTGAAAATTTCAATATACATGAATTGAAAAAAAAAAATCATAAAATCTATATTTTATGAGGCAAAAGTTTTCCATTTTCCATCATACTCTCATATTTGAAATCTTAACCATCACTTATTTTATCTTTTCAAAGATGTGGACATGAGATGATGAATGGCAATGGCCATTGCGATGACAATAAGAGAGATGGGAGGTGAAGTGAAGGAAGTGAGAAGGGGCAAGGGTTTTGGGAAGTACCTTTTTTTTTACCTTTTTTTTTTGGGGTTTATTTTGGTTTTTAGTAAATTTTAAAAAAAAAAAAAAAATTCAAAAAGTTTTAAATTTCTAAATCTAGCTCAATAAGATGAATCAAAAAATTATAATTTTTTTAAAAAAATACAAAAAAAATCTCGGAAAAGACAAAAACAAGTCAAAATAAGCAAGTTTTTTATTTTTTTATTTTTTGTTTTCAGTGATTGTTTTTTAGAATTTTTTTTCAAAAAATATTTTTTAGATTTGTCTCGACAAGAAGGATGGAAAAGTAAAAAAATTTGATATAATTTTTAAAAATATCACTAAAAATTAAAAAAAAAAAAGTTGATAAAAGAAGTTGCATTTCTAACCGCCATAGAGCTCGAAAGTGCTTGGCTCGACTTTTGAGGGGTCAAACGACGCTGCTTGACTCTTTTTTTTTTTCTTTTCTTTTTCTTATGTTTCAACTCCATCTTCTTCTCTATATCTTTTTTTTTTTTTTTTGCAGAAGAACGAAGACCAGGTGCAGAAGAAGAACGAAGGAGGGAGGAGGAGGAGGGGGAGGAGGAGGGGAGGAGGCGATATTCGGGGAGAGGAGGCGGAGGAGGCGGCGACTACGGCTTGAGGTCGCGGCTGGCCGGGCGATGATCGACACTGTATGGGCTCAAGGCGACGATCCTCTTCGATCTACCATTGCTGATCGGCTTCTCCACCGCTGCATCTTCTGCTTCCATCACCGCCATCTTCTTCCTCATCTCTCTCTCCCTTTGCTTCTCTCTCTCCTCTCTTCCCTTTGCTTCTCTCCCTCTCTCCCTCTTTTCTCCTTCTCCCTCTCTTTTATGTTTCGAACCACAATTTGAGCCTGAACATTCGAGCACTGAAACATTTTCCAAAAAAGAAGTTGCATTTTTTGTTTTTGGTTGGGGGGGGGGGGGGGAATGGGCACAAGAACTGTGATCATGACCATAATCATGATTGACGTAGCAATTACTTGCACATGCACAATTTATATTTGGATAAATTATAAATATATTTTTTGGTGCGTTTGTTTGGACGGATTAGATAAGGGGGAATTGTAATTTATTGGACTATTAGTCTTGGGATATATTATCTCAGGACTATTTGGTTGGATTAAATTTGTATCTTATGTTTGTTTAGTCATGAGATTAGATGTTTGGATTGGACTATTTTTAGTTATTCAATGTTTGTTTGGGATATTATGAAAAATGATAAATGCTCAAATGACTATTTTATCCTTTTCAATTATTTACTAAGTAATAACAATATTAAACATAGTTTTAATATTTTAATTATTTTTAGCTAGATTAAATAAAATTTTATTTTATTTTATTTTTTTCACAATATTTTAATTATTTTAATTTATTATTTTCAATTAAATTAAATTTATAATTTATATTTTTTATTTAATATATAATTTTAAATTAACGACAATAAAAAATAATTTTATTTAATATATAAATTAAATTTTTTAAAAATTTAATTTATAAGGCCATAATTTATAATTTATTATTTTTAAATAAATTTAATTTATAATTTATATTTTTTATTTAATATATAATTTTAAATTAACAACTTTAAAAAAATAATTTAATTTAATATGTAAATTTAATTTTTTTAATAAATTTAATTTTTTAACAACACTAAAAAAATTTAATTTATAAGGCCATAATTTATAATTTATAATTAAAATTTTATTTAATATATAATTTTAAATTAACAACACTAAAAAAATAATTTATAAATGTTCAAAAGACTATTTTATCCTTTTTTAATTGTTTGCTAAGCAATAGCATGAAGGGTAAAATGAACATTTCACAAAATAATTTCATGGGATACCAATCCCATGGTTTCTATCCCACCTCCCTATGGGATATGATAGTCTCATATTTGTAGGATTAATAGTTAATAGTCCGGGGGAACTATTAGTCCGGAGCAAAAAAAATGAAACAAACAATGGACTATTAGTCCGGTGGGACTAATAGTCCAATCCCACCCCTTAATCCTTCAAAACAAACACACCCTTTGAGGTTTGATTAAAATATAAATCGTTTCTTTTGGTTTTGGAAATTACATTTCACTCATGAGATTTCTAATTTCATAATAAATTGCTCATTTTATTAATAAATTATCAAGTCAATTAATAATTTTTAATGATATTATAAATATGTTTCAATTAATAATTTAGGTAATTTTATTATGGACAAATTACAGTAACGGTTCCTATAATTTGAAACTTGTGTTACTTTGATCCCTGACTTTTTAATTGTAACACATTTGACCCTGAATTTTGAATGTTATTTCAAATAAGGACAATTGAAGATATCATTGTTTAATTTCAAGGGCAAAATCATCAATTTGATAAAATATAAACTAATTTGACAAAAATAAATATTAAAAGATTTATCAATTTTACATAATTTTATCTTTAGTGGGTAGAAATAATTTTTAAAATTTTAAAAATATTTTTTTAACATTTATTTTTATCAAATTGACAATTTTACCCTTAAAATTAAACAATAATATTTTCAATTGTTCTTATTTGGAACAAGATTTAAAATTTATGATCAAATGTATTACAATTGAAATGTTAGGTATCAAAGTAACACAAGTTCAAAACTATTAGGCTAAGTTTGGGAAGTCCCAAATAAGCCAAAAAGAAAACTAAAGTGTGATTCGCCTTTTATTATTGTATAAGAGAATAATTAGGAATTTCTTTTTTTTGATTAATTTTGTTAAATAAAATTTTTTAACAAAAAAATAATTTTAAAATTTCAAATTATAAAAGACCATCTATATTTTAAGTAAATTAAAAAAAAAATGTATTTATAATTTCAACCTTGCTGGGTACACCCAGTGGGGGTTGACCCCCAGTGACGTGGGGCTCCCCCACTGGTCAGCTTTTTCTTTTTTTTTTCTTTTTTTTTTTTTTTATTTCAGGCCAATCACCTAGTGACACGTGGCACTGGGTGTCACTAGGTGTAGTGTTTACTTGGGTGTATGAGGCATTTTTGTTATAATTTACCCTTTATATTTGTACTGGGCATAGTTTTTCACTCGCATCAGACACGATTTTCACTTGCATAGGTAGAGTCCATATTATTGGCAGGCAACACATGTTGAAGAGGAATGATTTGAGCTACGGTTATGCTCGGGATGTTAGTTTGAGGTTATTTTTATCATAAAAAAAATAAAATAGATTAAAAAATTAATAAAATAAAATATTATATTTAAATCATAATCATCTTATTTTCTCTCTTACAAAAGTTAAAAAAATTAAAAAATAATTTTAAACACGACTTTTTAACACAAATTAAAATAATCAAAAAATTTAAAAAAACAACTTGCATTTCAAACGAAGGTCAAGAGTAGTTGCAATTTTTTAGTGGGAATTGGAGACGCTAACATTGTATTTAGTTGAAAATTTAAAAAAAAAAAAATAAATAAAATAAAATATAAATAAAATATATTTAAATTTTACTTAATTTTATATACCTTTTTCTATCACCTTTCCAAGTTTATTTTCAAATCTTTTAACCCAATATAGTCTAAAAGATTTAGACAAGGGTGGCAGAAGGGCAAGAGGGACAATTGCATGGTGGTCCACTTAGACGAGGGTGGAAAAAGGGCTAGGGTAGGGTGACAATTGCTTGGTGGTCCACATTGCGTCGACACATGAAAAGTAAAAAAAGGAGAAAAATATGGAACTGCAAAATCCATGCATTAGGTATTTTTTCCATCCCATGTACTGAAATTTTTCATAAAGTTCCCAATAAAATTTTCATTTCTCAAATTTTTGATATTTTCCCTTTTTTGCTTGGGTTTTTGTGTGTGCGCGCGGGGTAATTTACATTTTTTCAATAAAATTTCATTTTTTTAATCCTTGAAGGACTTTTTACAATAAGCCCCAAAATTAAATAAACATTTAAAAAGTATAAAAATATTTACTGAAGAATTACAACTAAAGACAAGAAAATAAATATAAAAAAAAAAAAAAAAAGCTGCCAAATGAATTCCTATCCCAAACGGGGCAAGACAGAAGTACCAATCGCCAATTATTTATTTATTTATTTATCTAAAAAAAAAACACTTTGTTGAAGAAGCGGCCAGCTAGCTGTCAATGTCAAAGGGAACAAGGTCAATTTGGTCATTTGGCAACACATTCTGTCGGTATCTAACCCAACCCTGGTCAGGTTAAACCAGAGTCTGGGGTTAGTACGGACCGCTCATGAGCTTCAGGAGAGGAGCGTCGGTGGCTCTGCTGGTCTTGACCGTGAGTTAACTTATTGACAGAGAAAATAAAAGAGAAAGAGACAGAGAAAGTGAGAGAAAATAAGAGACAGACACAGATAGATATATGTACATACATATATACAAATATATATACGCAAATCTAGAGAGAGAAAGATAAGTATAGCTTCGTATATAAGCCAATGGAAGCCAAATCCAATGCTTCTCAAATTTAACAAACAGAGAGAGAGAGAAAGAGAGAGAGAGAGAGAAGCCTCTGCCAATGGCGGATTCAAGCGACTCTGTTTCCGTTGACATGGACATTCTCTTTCTTGGTGGAAAGGTTAGTCTTTGTGGAAATAATGTATATTGTTTGTTTGAGTTACATTCGCTTCATATGATTTTGATATTTCGAATAATTTGTGTTTATAGAGGTGTGATTTGGGAATCATTTGGTTTGGTTTTGATTGATTATTGAATAACATAATTAATTTCTTTTTTTATTTTTTATTTTTTATTTTATATTCTGTTTTGGTAGGTAGGTTGAACTTAATTTCGCAACAATTTTGTTGTTGTTGAAGTTTCATTAATTAATTGCAGTTTCATATATTGAGTTTTCATGTGTTGATTCGAATTGAATTTCAAATTGAACATTTACAGAGTGATGTCTTTGATTGGGAATGAATGCATTTGAAGACTTAGTTAGACTTTGCTGTTGGGTTATTGTTGTTCTAACTTTAATTAATGCTTTACATATATATATTGATAATTTTGTGGGTCTGATACATTTGGACTTGAATGTTTGATTGATTATCTTGGATGTGTTATTTATTGTTCGAGTCCATTTTTTTTCATGTTTACTTATTGGAAATACTTTCGAGTGTGCAAGACCATATTTTTGCTTTTAGAGGATTAGATTGGAGGATTATAGTCCTTTTTTTTTTTCATGTGTACTTTCATAAAAGCATACAATTTTTAATTTCTTTTTTCACTTTCTTTCTTTTCTAAAGAATATATTGAAGTCAATTAGTTGTTTTACGTGGACTAGTGAGTTCTAATAAAGCGATCTCTGTGGATGCAAAATTCATTTTTGGAAAGAAATATGCTTAACTTGTGTGTTCCTTAAATTGATTTTGTGAAGTAAAGGATTCCCAGAAAGTGTGGACCCTTTAGGTTTTGCTTTTATTGAGTGATACATGATTATAGCATTTTCAAATTTTTTGGCATATTGTATTGTATTCGCTGAGTTGGGACTTTTGATATGCTATTTACTTTCCTTTTTTATTGTTTTTCTTTGCTGTACATAAGGTTGTTTATGTGATTATTTGAATTTTCTAATCTGACTTCAGGAACACCTCATAAAAACTGGCTGTGGTTCGGTGTCTGTTACTGTGTTTGGAGATCCAGACAAGCCAGCTCTTGTTACTTATCCTGATGTAGCATTGAATCGTAAGTACATACCAAATACCATGTTTAATCAATTGTTACAGTTATTATCATCATGAAAGTAACAATAGTTTCGGAAATTATTTTGAGAAGATTGACCAAACCAAGCTGTCCAAATATTTGGAAAGTTATATTCAAAAGTAATTAAGGACTTTTTTTTGTCAAAGCTTAAAAGAAATTTGAATGTTTGAACTTGTTTGAATTTGCTTGCATGGAACCATGATCTTTTTCTGATGCTTCATTGCTTAAAGTAACTTCCCTCTTGTTCTTGTGCATGTCTTGAGCAGATGTGTCTTGCTTTCAAGGGTTGTTCTTTTGTCCAGATGTATTTTCCTTGCTGCTCCACAACTTCTGCATTTACCATATTAGTCCTCCTGGGCATGAGGTCTGTAACTCAGCAACTTGACTGCTGATCTTGGTTGTACTCCTAATTTTTTTCTTGTTTTTGTTCTGCTTGTGGTTCTTCATAGTGATGAATGCCCTATTATTGGCATTGTTTCTTATCTGGTACTTTCTTCAAGAGCTGTTGCAGTTAGGTGCGGCTGTGATTAAGCATGATGACCCATTGTTATCTGTGGATGACTTAGCAGATCAGATTGCTGAGGTTCTTGATTATTTTGGGTAATTGTAGTGTTACAGCCTTCTCTTTTAATGCCTCTTTGAGTTATAGCTTACTCGAACTTTCTTTGTCTTGTCGTAGAATTTGTCTTCATGTGACACTCAGTTGATCTTTATATATAATTGGAAGCAAACTGATTTTCTTTTATTTGCAATTTTCATTTCCTTTTAGACTCGGTGCAGTGATGTGCATGGGGTGACTGCTGGAGCTTATATCCTAACCTGTTTTGCTGTAAGACACGCCTTTTATATAGCCTGCTTAATTTTCTATGTTTTGGCTTCTAGTTTTTATATTTTTGGGGTTGATTGATATGGTTATTTTACAATTTGGTCACAGATCAAATATAAACAACGGGTTCTTGGTTTGATACTCGTCTCTCCTCTATGCAAAGCACCATCTTGGACAGAATGGTTGTATAACAAGGTTCATTTTCTGAAGTTTTATGTCATTTGTATGAGAAAAATTCTTATTCTTGCCTAAGATAGTACATCCTCTGCAGGTGATGTCAAATTTACTTCACTTTTATGGCATGTGTAGCCTGGTGAAGGAGTTATTGCTTATGCGATACTTCAGCAAGGTATTGTTGTTTATCCAGTTTATCTTATTGGTATTAGTGTTTCCGGAATTTTGGATGGGTCAATTGGATTTTATATGATATTTTATAGGAAGTTCGTGGTAATTTGGAAGTACCAGAATCAGATATAGTTCAATCATGCAGAAGAGTAAGTGCTTCAGGTCCCCCCCACCTGTTCAAATTTTTCAATATGCTTCTTTATGTTAGTAACATGGAAAAAAAGGATATTACCCAGTTAGCAAGAGGTTGGCATTTCTCTGATTTCTGCTATGGATGTTCTTTTTTGTAGTTGCTGGATGAGAGGCAAAGTCCAAATGTTTTGGTTTCTTGAAGCTATTAATGAGTAAGATCTGTCTCCATTGAAGTTTTTTATTTTTCACTTTTAAAGGACAATTATGAGAGAGAGAGAAAGGATTTGCACGTCGTTTTGGGATGGTTATACATATTGTCTCCAAAAATCTAGTGTCATAATGTTACTGCCCTAGGCTTCAATATAGTGAGCCTTGTAGAAGTTCTCTTCCATGGAACACACAGTTGTCCACAACTTTTGATTTGAATGTCATTTTGTCTGGCAGGAGACCAGACATCACTGAAGGGCTGAAGAAACTACAATGCCGGTCTTTAATATTTGTCGGGGAAAACTCTTCTTTCCATTCAGAGGCTCTACACATGACTTCAAAACTAGATAGAAGATATAGTGCATTAGTTGAGGTATGTGCATTAGAGGCGTTCAACAATCTGATTATAAAGTTAATCTTGCATATGCTTCAAGACAGTTTACTTAGTCATGGTGTGTGGTTCTACAGGTTCAGGCGTGTGGGTCGATGGTGACGGAAGAGCAACCCCAAGCCATGTGGATGCCTGTGGAATACTTCCTCATGGGATACGGCTTTTACCGCCATCCCCATCTCAGTTCAATGTCAGCCCGAGAAGCCCATTGAGTCCAACCTCCCTCTCTCCAGAGCTTTTCTCACCAGAGAGCATGGGCTTGAAGCTAAAACCGATAAAAACACGAATCTCCATCGAAGTTTGAATGAAGGTAAAAATGTAGGAGCAAGATTTTTGTTTTCTATATATCAAGAAAGAGTTTGTATTTTCACTTGTTTGGATGGGAAGTGTGGAGGAAATTACTGGAGGATTGTAGATAAGAAAGAAAAGAGAGGTAGAAAGCATAAGTTGGTAATAAAAAAAAGTGGGGTTTGTATTCTTTCATTTGTAATCATAAGGTTGTGTTTGGATCTTTGATTTGTGCAGAAAAAAGAAAAGAGAAGAAAAATTAGTGCAAGTTAATTATTTTCTTTTTCTCTATAAATTTAAGATCCGGACACTGTATAGATGTTAGTTAAGGACTGCGTTATGTGTACATCTTCGGAATAATTTAATAAGAAAACTATATTTAATAAGAGGTAGTAGGTGAACTTTTGGTTTCTCATGAGTTGTTGAATACATGTCTTATTGTTTATTTTTCCCAATTTAATCGCAATATCTTTGTTGTGAAGGTAAAGTGAGTTGTTAGGTATCTGTTGAACTGGCAAAAAGCTTTAAGTTGGAGTCTTCGAATGTTGAACACAAAGCATATGGAATTGAAATTGACATTTGAAAATGGTTTATTTTATTATTGACATTTAACTTTGTGACAATATCAATATTATTATTAGCAAATGACAATAACAATGATTACATTTACTTTTTCCGGGGATTAAAAATGAAAGTCAGGGGCCAACTGTGGGATTTTGTCTCATGGGCATTGGCAACCCCTAGCCTAGGTTTTGTAACAAATTTGTCCTCTTGGGCGGTTGGGATATGTTTTAAATGAAGAATTTATTGTTTCATTTTATTTACTAGAATGTTGTTTTGCACTTTGTTTCTTAAAACTCTTTTAAGTCATGTTTGATTCAAAAGATTAATAGTGAAGTATTAATAATCTTATTAAATTAGTGTAGTATTTACTATCCAATTGGATTAATAATTCCACTCCTATCACATTACTAATAATCCTACAAATTTGTTAGATTAATTATCCATTGGATTAATAATCTTAAATCAAAATGTTAAGACAAACATGGGATAATTGGACTCACGGATTAATAATTCCAATCCCATACTCTAATCCACCCAATCAAACATGCCCTTAGGGTGTGTTTGATTGGACGGATTGGATAAGGGGATTAGAATTTATCGGATTTGAATCTTGGGACTATGAATTCCCAGACTATTTAATTAGATTAGATGTGTATCCCGTATTTATTTTTTTATGGTATTAGATTTCTGGATTATTTTTAGTGAATTTAATGTTTGGTTGGACAGATTGGATAAGATAAATGAACAAAAAACTATTTTACCTCTTTTCAGTTGTTCACTAAGTAATAGTAATATTAAACATATCTTTAATATTTTAATTATTTTTAGCAAGATTAAATAAAATTTTATTTTATTTTATTTTATTTTTTACACAATTAAATAAATTTATTTTTACACAATTAAATAAATTTATTTTTTAAAAATTAAATAAATAAAATATCAATAAAAATATGTTATTTTTTTAATTAAAATTTTAAATAAAGTTGTTTTTAAAAATAATAATAATTAAACAATGAAATTAAATAAAACATCTATTAAAATTTAAATAATGAAATTAAATAAAATATAAACAAAATTTTAAAATAAAAAATCAATAAAATATCTATAAAAATTAAATAAATAAAACATCAATAAAAATTAAATAAAATTATTTTATTTTTAAATTGAGGCATTTAAATTTTATTGAATTTTACTATATATAATACATAATTAAATAGTAGAGGGTCAAAATGGTCATTTCACCACCTAATCTCATATCTCTCTTATCCCTCCATTTGTGTCTCACCCCCTCCCCCTATGGGACACAATAGTCCAATGGATTTGGGACTAATAGTCTAGTACCAAAATTTTAAATCAAACAACGGATTATTAGTTTGGATGGACTAATAGTCCAATCCCACTCCTCAATCCCTCAAAACAAACACCACCTTAGGGTATGTTTGATTGACAAGATTAGAACATGATATTGAAATTATTAATTCGTGGGCTCAATAATCCTGTGTTTGTTTTGAAATTTTGTTTCAGGATTATTAATCCAATGAATAATTAATCCAACAAATTTGTAAGATTATTAGTAATAAGGTAAATGCAAGATTATATATTATGAACTGGGAAATAAAATAAAGATTGTTTTACCCTTCACTAAAAATTAAAACAATTATTATTTTTACATAATTTTATATTTTAGAAAGCTAAAAATAATTTTTAAAAATTTAAAAATATGTTTTGATATTTATTTTATCAAATTAATTTATATTTAAAAAAAATTTAAAAACAAACCAAACATGGCCTTTGTATTTTGTATTTTCATTTTGCTTTTATTTATTTATTTATAATTTTTTTTTTCAAAACACGTTTATGAAGAAATTTTGATAAAGTAAATATTGTGAAAAAATATTGATGGAGGGTAAGATTGGAAAAGAAAATAAATAAAGTTGTAATCCTACATTCATGTTTTCTTATCCAATACAATCAAACAATGAATAAGGGGATAATTCATTATACTAATTTAATTGGATAGTGAATATCACCCTAATTTGATGGGATTATTAATACTTTTACTATTAATTTTGTGAATCAAACATAGCCTTAATATAAAAGAAATGGATTTTTTAGTTTAAATCAACTTTCGTTTGAGAAGTGAGTTGACTTTTTAGATTTTTGATTATTTTAGTCTAGGTTAAAAAGCCTCATTTGGGATGGATTTTTTGGCTGCCTCATTTGGGATAGATTTTTTGATTTTTTTAACTGTTGTTGGAAAAAAATGAAATGATTATGATTTAGATATGACATTTTTTTTATTGACTTTTTAATCTATTTTATCTTATTGTGACTAAAATTCGACTCACATGCCAAACATAACCTCAATAACTATTAATTTAGAATATTACCTGAATTTGCTTTTGGAGTGAACACTTTTTATGTGGTAATTTCAATTAATGAAAATTTTTACAGGTAAGACAATGTTGATTTATTTTTGTTAACTAAGGCCATCTCCAACGGTGCATTAAATCTTGCATCAGATTTGAAATTTAATGAAAAACTCATTTTTTCTCACTCTAATGGTTTCACCAAATTGATATCAAAATGAAAATTCACCAAAAGTTTCACCAAAATGAGAATGCGCTAGGTCTTTCATCAAAACACTATTTATTATTATTGTATTTTCACTACCGAATGACCCACTGGATAATCAATTTTCGCAAAATTTTGTATAGATTTTACACTGAGAGGTCGACCAACTGGACGACCCCGGGGTTGACCCCCCGAATGACCCTGACCCTTTGATTGCATCAGCTCTAAGGTACAACGTCAGCCATGGATACAATTTTGAAGTTTGGAGTTTATGACTAAAAACCCAACTTCCAACACCCACTTTCTTCTCCCAAACAACCTCAAAATAAGAAATCCCACTGATCCCACCTTTAATATCAAAATCCAAATCATAGGTACCACGAAAACCTCCAATCATTGTACCATTACTTGATAAACTCGTGGGTTGATGATACAAGAGGGGTTGATTCATACATCCATCTCCGAAACACGGAAATCTTCCAGATTTAAAAGGGGGTAACTTCTTTCTATTCTCTGGACACAAACCAGACATTGTGTCATAGTTTCCATTTTTCAACATAATCATCCAAAATTGCTATGGTTCTGAATTTGGGCTGTCCAAAACTTGGCATAAAGAACCCAAAGAAGAAGGTGATAAAGAAGATACACACAATAATCCTACCACACTAGCCATGAAAAATTGCACAAGCAATTAATTTTCCATTGCTGTTTCCAAGGAGGGGGTAGATATCAGATCAGATCAGAGAAGCTAATTCATTAGATCCCTTCTCCTCAGAATTGGATAGCATGCAAATCAAATGTTACAAAATTTCATAAGCCTTACCGGTCGACCAACCGGACGACCCCTTCCCTTTTGGTGCACACCGTTGAAGCTAGTCGTATCAAATTGAGAAAATCATATATTTTTTACTCAGATTTGATAAAAAAAGTAATGAACCGTTGGACATGCTCTAATTGAGAGATAAAAGGTGGTTCACCTAATGTGGTTTGAAGTTTGAAAAAAAATCATAAGAACGAAAAAAATAATTTATTATTTCTTTTATATTGAAATATATACGTGCTTCAACATTGATTATTCCTGTTTTTACATCTCATTTATAGTAGTTTGATTTATCTAATCTTATTAAAATAAAGTTTATTATAAACAAACTTAAGAAACTTATTATAAACAAACTAATGATTGTATTTGATTAGTCAGGGATGATAATTGGAAGTTTGTTGATAAAGAAAGAACAACTACTAATATTAATAATAAAAAAAAAAGGGGACAACTTGAGAGGAAAAGGAAGATTTGGTTATGCATTTTTTTTTTTTTAATTATAATAATAGGCTGTTAATTACGGTTGTCCTATGCATGTCTAATTAATTAATTTATATATTTGATGTCTTCTTTACTTTAGTCAATTGTTCTAATTAAGAGATTATCGATATCTGATCAATATAATTTTTTATAAACATAAAGTACTTGACGAGTTTTACACATTAACGGTTCATATTATTGAAACGAAATTCATGATGAATCCCACAGACTCGACAATATGCTTCAATCCACAGTGGATTGGAGATAAACCATCTCTCATATATAATTTATGAAAAGGCCCTTCAAAACTTCGAAAAGTGTTCTGAAGGAATTGGAAGCATGTAGAGCTGGCATATTTGTGGGACAATATGTGAATATTGATTTATTGACTCATTTAAAGTGTTTTGAAGGAATTGGAAGCATGTAGAGCTGGCATATTTGTGGGACAATATGTGAATATTGATTTATTGACTCATTTGCTAATTGGAACATGGGTAGGTGCATTGCAACATGGGTAAAGAAAATCTAAATGTTAGGTAGAAAATTTAAATTCATATGTTAGGTAGAAAATTTAAATTCATATGGTATGTTATAATGAAAAAAATAAAACATTATTTAATTTAAGTAAGTATATAGTTGTTGATAGATTGACTGAAAAAAAATTCGTGTATCAAAATGTAATTACTAAGTAATTTTGAAGTTAGGTACGTAATACTCTCAGTAGGTATAATTTTGTAAAATAGTGGATTATTTTTTATTTCTCAATAAACAAAGGTAAATCAACTTTCTTACACTCATAATTTGTTGAATATGTCTCTAATTAAAAGCACCATGTGAACAATATTACATTGTAATTATTGAATAATTGCCTTAGGGAGCCACTATAGAATAATTTTTGTATGTAATGCATTGTAAATTCTTGTACTTCATAAAAGAATCTTTTATATTTTAAAAGAAATGTGGGTATAAAGGAAAATTTAATGAGTGCATCTAGAAGCTCCTCTTTTATTCCTCTTTCTTTCAAAGATACAGCATTGTGCTTGACTCAAATAAGCTTGTGAAAGGGGCGATGAGCCTCAAAAGTTGTTATCATTTGGTGTACTTATCTGTTGGTTGAATTCAATACTTGATAGCTGTCACAGTTGGCATTCTATTCTTTGCTTTTTTGGTGTTCAAGAATTCTTTGTTTAAGCCATCAAAATACCATTCACACACTTTTAATTTGAGATTTTTGATTTCTTTACTATGTTATGAATACCTTTCATACATGTTTTGATATGACATTAAACAAACCTAAAATCCAAAGAAAATAGATTCAGGCTAGTCATGTTATACCCAAGCACTGTGTTTTTAATCCAAGATTTGGAACATATTTGCTGCATTTTTCTGAAGTGAAAAGTTGTTAATCAAAAAACACGAACAGGCCTTCAACTCTTTTGGCATTTTGAGGCCTAATTTATAGTTTACATCAAGTATATGCCCGATTTTGTGAAGTTGATTTTCGGTGCAAAATCCAATAGTAATCTCAAACAATGACACACACAAACACAACACTACTACTATGCAATTTACTTAAAATTATGATTCAAATTTAGATAAAATACTCGTCCTTGAATAACAAATAATTACCAGATTTTACCACTTAATGCCTAATTATATAGAGCATATACAGTTGAAACCATGTTTTGAACATCTATTTCACCCTATTGAATGTTCAAGAAATTCTCAGTTCCGTTTTTCAATATATCTACCTTTTTGCAGTGTTACTTCATATTAAATCTTCGGTGGCTGCCGATGCTTACAAGGCTTCTATGGTTGCTGTCTGTTTCTTCATCAGACCTCCGGCCTTTTCTCCTATTCATCTCAGCATACATTTCCTCTATCATTGGTTTCCAGAGCCGAACTCGAGCATTTATGAACCAATTGGACACCTGCTCATAACCCATACAGCAAAATGAGATCAGAATATGGAAGCTGGAAACTAATTCATTGAACTTCGCATATGCTCAAGTTCAAATTGGAAAGGTGTCAACCAAGTGTCACTGAACAACTTTGGATGAGTGTTAAGCACGTCTCGGGAAATGTCTAGCAAGAATCGTTGTCTGACAGACATTCTCGGCACAAAGTTCTCACAAAAATTTAACTTCAGAATCAAATTAATATTAATCTAATTAAATTAAAAGTTTATGAACCTGGCTCCTCGTCAATCCACTTTTCACTGCAAGCAAATGTTTCTCTGAATCTTTAGGATACCTGAAAAACCCACAAAATTCATCATGCAAATTAAGTCTATTCAAGGATGAAAGATAATCAAAGATTTCTTGTTCCCAATGCGAGTTTTGTATAAGCACCCCTCCCACAACATCAAGATAATTAGTCTTTTTCAATTTATTTAAGTTATTTTCCCACATAAGAATTAAGCAGAAAGCAGAAGCTATTGCAAACAGTCCTGTACAGAATCCCAAAACAAATAAATAAATCATAACCCCCCATTAAAGCTGTAGCAAACAACACCACCCCAAGTATGAAGAACCAACAGGTTTGACACATTTGACCATTGACACCTTAACAAACAGAGGATAAAGCAACGAATTAGCTATCGCAAGAAGCAAGAATTTGAAAAAATTAACTCAAAATATAAGCTACTGTCAACAACAGAAGAAAGAAGAAAATGATGCATGTGTTGTCAGTATAGGATTGTTTG
Organism: Camellia lanceoleosa; assembly: GCA_025200525.1. Taxonomy (NCBI): domain Eukaryota; kingdom Viridiplantae; phylum Streptophyta; class Magnoliopsida; order Ericales; family Theaceae; genus Camellia; species Camellia lanceoleosa. Next base: position 123,908,638 of record CM045771.1, on the reverse strand, counting down.
AAATAATTCAGAAATGTTTTGCTAATTGATCCAAATCCAAACAAATTAGCATTTATTGAATCTTTATGCACAAATGTCTACCATATTCTAGTGTGATAACTTACGGGTGAAGAAAATTCTGAAACATCCATGCTCGTAAAACGGAGACAGATCTTTCTGGCAAGCCTCTCTGGGGCCTCCATAATTGATGATCTTTACTTCGTAGCTGCTGGAGAGCCCATTGCTTCTGAATGAAAGATGTCTCAAAAGACTTATCTGCTTCCCTAGCATCATCTCCTTTGTTGAAATACATTCCCGTTGTAATGATTTGGTTGCTAATTCTCTCCTTCAGGTTCTTATACAAGGAGGAGATTGAATGTAAAGCAAAACGAGCATGTAAGTGGGGATCCAACTCAGTTGCAGCATGGAAGGCAGATATTACTGTATGGATTTCATCCAAGCATTGGTTGTATCGCTCATCAACCTAAGTTCAGATAAGTATGAATCACATTCAGCAACATAGTCTTAAGTTGCAAGGCACACAGTCCAGATAATAAACATTGACAAGAAAAGAAAAATAAAACACCAAGCAAACTCAATGAATCAAAGTTCATGGAATTTTGCAAGTAAATTGTCTACCTTGGAAGAAAGAACATGAACAAGATTGTTCAATCAGGTTAACTTGGTCAAGTACATCTCTACTATTGAAACAAAGTTCTAAGATTTTATTAAGAATATTTAAAATTACACTATTTTTACACCAACATCCTTTTTAGTAAGGCTAATGTGATCAAAGCTAATGCAGATTGTAAAACACAAGATAAACAAGGTAAAATCTGCACTTAAAAAGGACAACAATTTCATTTTTTTTTTCATCCATAGGACTAACGAATTATTGATGAAAATGGCGTTTTAAGTCTTATGTGCATTAAAATCTTTAAGGAACCCAATGTGATAGTGCCAAACTTGTAAGGCTCAATGTGTTTTCTCCAAACCTCAAGGAAGGTTAGTGTAATTATCCTAAATAGAAAGGTTAGGACAATATAGTACATAAGCATCATACTATATCAACATACCACTTGAAGTAGAGCCAACAAATGCTTTTTCTTTGCTTCAAAGTCCTGTCCTTGAACAACAGGTTCCATTTGAACCTCAAATCTATCATCTCCATCAGAACCCATCACTGTGTAGCCTCTGCCAGCAAGGCAACTTGAAGAGACTGAAAATTTCGCCCCAGTACCAATCCCACTAGCAGGATAGTTTATCTGGTCCAGATTTTCAAGTGAATAACTTGCAATTTCAGCAAGTATTTCTTGAATTACACGAAGATATCTAGATCCAGATAAAAATTGCGAAACTTGGACTGATCTACAAGAACCAAAACTCAGAGAAAGATTCTTACTGTTGCAAGATGTTTCTGAGCCAAATGGCATTTCATTCAAAGAACGGTGAGTAACAGAGGAACAACTTATTTCCGAACATTGATCAGGAATACTTGTTCCATGAATAATAGAAGGCTGGCACGTGGCAAGACTTAGTGAGAGCTCATTTCTAAATTCCGAGGAGCCAGAAGGATTATCAGCGCTCACATTAGCATTGTCCAACGATATCCACCCGTTAGGATTAATGTTTCCCATTAATTGGAACGGCTGAAACCCTGTTCTTCCAGGGACTTTCCCAGAAAGCTCTGGAGAAGCAAGACACTTGTCAAAATCCCATTTATTGTTCACACCGCCAAGTATTCCGTCATATCCACAGTTCATAGAGGTTGCAAATGCAGAATTTAATGCATCGGAGTAGTCATTTGAAATAGAAGTTTTTAAAATCTCAAGAGGATTTACAGAAGGTGCAGAAGTTGCTAATTCATTCAGGTTATCACGAGGATCACACCGTGCAGCCAAAAGGGTAGCGAGTGACGTGGCAGAAATGGGCTCTCCACCCATGAATCGCCCCAAAGCCTCTGTGTTACTGATTGGACATGAGCTGGTGAGTGAATTATCTATAATGGTGTTTCTTCCAAGCGATGGATTCCCAGGAATCAATGCATCACAATCAACATGGCCAACATGATTTGATATAGTGAAACCAGTGTGGAGATTGTTTGTGCATTCGCCTTGCAACATTGGAAGTGCAGGAAATTCAGCCATTATCTGGTTTTGGTTGTTCGGATCAAGTGAACTGGGCTGAGCAGGGGAAACTGAGCTCATATGTGAGAACATTCCATCCATAAAAATAGCGTTGCGGTCACCCATATCCATTGGCACATTGAATGCATCATTCTCAGTCATATTATGGGGAGCGGAGGAATCAAAGTGCATTATGCATAAGCAACCTCAACATCATTTTCAAGGTTCTATGCTACTTACTGTGCTTATGACACCAGTTTTGCAACCAAAAAACAGTGTTTCCCACCTCTTATGGGAGATCTCTCAAAAAAATCAAGAAAATGATCGGCAGAGGATCACTAATAAGCCAATGAAAATGTTGCACTGCTATTGATTGCCATCACCTGAAAAGTTCCAAAAGCAATTTTTCGGTACACCGTCACACAAGTCAAAATATTTTGAAGAAAATAGAGAAATAAACTTCAGAATAACTCCAAACTGAATTAGTTATCATGATATGGAAATTATTTCTGTTGAGAAACTTGTATGGAAAACTATATTTATATCATCCAACTTCCCATCATAACTGAAGTGTCAAGTGCACTTTTTAGGTGGTCAATAGGGAACTTGTTTTGGAATAAGAGTAGAAAATGATAAGGACATGTTAGCCAGGATGCAAAACCAGGAATCAGGATTAGTAGCATCACAACTTGCTGTCATAAATAATGCTACAAACTCAGAAACTTTCCACAGAAAAGTACACAGGCTACATTCATCCTAAACGATTGCTGGTCTTGTCCAAAAAGAATGCAACATTGCATTCTGTGCCCTTTTTTGAAAAAAATTCCATGTTCCTAAATTTAAGGGTATTCATACCCAAAAAGAGGCTAAAACCATGTTTGACAACAAAATCTAGTACTAATTATGCAATTTGGAACAGATGTACACTCGACTAAGAACAATGCACATGAACTTTTAAACTGCATACAATAGAAAGGAAAGGAAACATAAATTCATGTTGAAAAAACAACATCAAATTGATGTGCAAAATCAGACAAAGTTACTATACTGTAGAATCCCCAGGACACCACTGTAATCAGTAACTGAATTTTCGTTAGCCAACCACATGCATAAAGTGGCATCCCAGGATTCATTATTGACATGCACCATGACCAGGACTCTCAATTTTTTCTTGACACCGTATTATTTTTATTAAAACACCTGTAGTAAATGTCCATGTTATTGTTACCTAAATTTGTTTTGGTTGCTGTGTCAAAACATTGAGTACCAACTCTCATGTTTCTTTGTCCAAGTTACATTAAAAACCAATAAAGATTTTTAATCCAAAGGGGCTAGAAAGGGTGAGGTTTTGCCCAAAAAACAAAATCAAAATAAAAGAACAAAAGACAGCAAAAAAGAAAAAAAAAATGGTAATGGTACACAAAACAAAACTTTTATACAAAATGATGTCACTCCTTGTGCTCATTTAATTTCCAGTTAAAACACCCACCATTGCCTTTGAAATTTAAAAAATGTCACAAACACATCATTTTGGATGTACTTTTTGTTTAAGTTTTCTAATGCAAATCATTTTCCAAATATATATATACACAAAGGTTATGTCAATTACAACCTTTTGGGAGCCACCCTTCTGAGAGCTGTTCAAGGTTCATGGTAGTGGAAATCATAATCTTCATAATTGGAAATACATTCTAATCAATACAGTTGGTTCAATCTAGTATGCAGTGGACAATAGAACCATGGTTAAGCAAGAACAACTGAGTACATAATGGCACCACTACAAGCTAACAAAGACTAAAACCACAAAAACTACATCACTTTGGAAGAACACAAATTAGAAGTAGAACACAGACATCAACAGAGAAATGTTGACACTAGAAAAGAGTAAGAAAGGCAAACATGAGAAAGTAACCAACCTGACAATCACTTGTAGTTGAAAGAAATCACCCACCACCAACACAACAATCTCTGAAAATGCATCGTCCTCCACCAAGCTATGTCAAAAAAAATAAAAAAATTAATAAGAACAATAATCTGATCAATAATTTCTATTCAGATTCAATAGATTTACCCAATCAGTAAAAAAAGACAAAGTGACTTGCTTTTAGTGATGGACACTATATATGTGGGTTTCCTCATAGAACCCAAAACAAACAAATGGAGTGCAAAGTTCACAAAGAGGCACTGTCTTTCTTCTTTTAACAAAAAAGAAACAAAGGTGAAAAAGCTAACAAGGAATCATGAAAGCCCCACCTTTCCTCAGAACCACAAGATTGAATAAATAAAAGCCAAAAGATAAAAAAAAGTGGGCTTTATTTGCTTTTGCATGAGCAGAAAAAGTGGGGATTTTCTTCAAGAACACAAAACCCAAGAAACTGAGAAGTTCTTCAGAGTTTCAGACCCATGAAGAATCATGACCTCTGCCTCTCCCTCACTCACCCTCTACCTCACTCCAAGCACAAGATTTCGATTGCTTAAAACACAAATGGGTCTAAATAAGCACACCCATTTCATAAAACCAAACCCATCAAAAAGCAAGAAAGGTAGTGCCAAAAAGCCAAGAAAAAAGGGGGCACTGTAGAGAGGGGTGAACGGAATGGACCCATTAATAAAGATAGAGAGAAGAAGAGCCACAAAAGGGTACAAACCAAGGATATATTGATAGATTTATACAGAGAAAAGAAAGATAGGGCAGAGAGAGAGAGTGAGAGAGAGACATTACTCTGTTTGGTGGTGCAGTGCCACTCATTTCTGTAGCAGGCTTTGAAGGGCCCCTCTCTCTTTCTCTCTCATCTCTGAGGAGGACTGATCTCCTTTGTCCTCCACAACACCTCTCTCTCATGATCTGTTTCACTGCAATCAGCGAAATCAAAATATCTGGATTCTCTCTCTGTTCAAACCCCTGTTCATGGCAGGTCATTTTCTCTCTCTCAGAAAAAAAAGGGGTTTACTTTATAGCAATTTGAAACCAACAAGCTAAAGCTAAAAAAATGTTGATGAGAAAGAAGAGTAAAAGAGGTAACAAAACCACACACTTTTTGTTCCTGGGTTTTACAAGTAAGGAGTTATGGAAATTTGATTGTGGGGATGGAACAAGAGTGGCACTGTTTTTGCACCCACCTGCACTGTACTTTGTGTTGTGTATGTAGTTTTTAGAGAGAGAGAGAGAGAGAGAGTGAGAGCATAGGGGGAAGGAAGGCTATGGTGGTGATGAGGTGATGCAAGCAAACGTAAAGAGGTTTAGAAAATCTGAAAGGAGAGATATCTGACCAATTTATTATGAGTGCCTCTGTCGGCTAAATAAAATTAATAAAATTTACAGTGTGAAAGTAGCACGTTTTCATGTTATGATTCAGTGGTTGATTTCAACTTTTTTATTCTTAATAAATATTTTTAAAATTTTAAATAATTTTTTATATTTTTTTAAATTTATTTTAATTAAATATATCTAAATAATAAAATATTTATAAAAAATATTTTAACAAGATTTTTTTCATAAATATTATACTTCTATATTTATGTTAGATATGTCTAAAAATAAAAAAAATTATTTAAAATATTAAAAAAATTCAATAAAAACAAAAAAAAAATACAAAAAAAAAAGAGTAAAATTTTTTAAAAAGTGAACACTGAAAACTGAAATCAAACAGAGTGATTATTATTTTTTATTTTTTTGAAACGTGTATTAAAAATATACTATTACAAAAATTTATTTTGAATGTGTTTGTGCAGCAAAAATTAAATTTATGAAGTAAAGTAGAATTTGGGAGTGAAATGAATTTAAACAATTAAATTTTTATTTTTTTTTTGGAGTAAATTTTGAATTCATAAGGGGTTGTTTGGAAACTACAGAAAAAGGATTTTTTTTTTTTTGAATATCTTGTTATCATTTTTAAATCACATCACCTCTCTATTTTTTTTTTACACATCTTTTTATAAAAAATAAAAAAAGTATACTTATTTAGGGGTGATTATTCAGTATTTTCGGAATATGGATACGTGGTGCTCCATAAAGTTTTAATTGATAGAGAGAGATAGGGACCCACAATTTATGTTGAGAATGAAAGACAACACAGGGGCTAAACATTTAGTGATTGACTTGAAATATGACCACGTAATGTTCCAAGATTATTAAATAATTTCTCCTTCTTTAGCACCTCTCAAATAATCTCTAAATTTAAGTTTGTAATGTTGTTGTTTTTTTAAACGCTTCATTTTTTTATTGTATTTTAATTAATTTTTATACAATATTTTTTTAAATGCGCATAATGTAAAGAAAAAATTACTCAAAAATTTCATTTGAGAAACTATTGCTCCATTTAGTCTTGAAAGTTTTCTTCTATTAGTCATTTTATTTATGATATGTTGTTTTTCTTTAATTTAGGGGTCGTGGAGTTTAGTTGTTTATCCTTAATTGTGATTTTGGTTTTGATTTTTTTCTAATGTTTTGGTGGGTTGGTTATGGTATTGTGTTATTTTTCAATTTTTTTTGTGGGGATTGTATGGAGTGATTTGGGGGATTAATGGTGTTACCCATTTGATGTGGGTTTCTGATGTGAAATCTTGGCTTGTTGATGGTTTGTTATTTTATTTTCAATCTTTTTTATTGATGTTGGGTGGGTTTATTAAGGTATGATGATATGTTCTCAATATTTTTTTTTGGAATTGTGTGGAGTGATTTGTAGGGTTAATGTTATTGCCCATTTAATGTGTTTTTCTGATGTGGGAGCGTGGATCATTGATGTAGGGGGGTGTTGTTCATTTTATTTTATTTTTTTGTTCAATTTCTGCTTCAAGTGCTGTGTTGTTGATGTTGCTACGTGAGAATTTGTAGGTCTGTTTCGTTGCTGTGTTGTTGATGTTGCTGCGCGGGGACAAACCCATTTACCACTAGTACAACAAAACCCACTCAAAATGGACACATTTCCATGGCCTTTCATTGAACATCATAAACATATACATCATCATAAATTTCCCTTCCACTAACATTGACATACACACCACTCCACATCACTACTAACATCAATCCAACTGGGAAAAACAGGGTACAAAGAAAAACAAGAACATGTACATCTAATGTATTTGATGAGGAAACAAAGAAAAACCCATGAAAGACTGACCAAACAAGAAAAGAAAAAAGATGGATTGATCAAAATATAGCACACATGAACAAAAGAAATCTTTAATTTATGAATGTAAACAAAAAAAAAAAAAAAAAACCGTAAGAATCAAAACTTGAAAACCCCAAATTAGTCCCAAAACCCAACAATTCCACAAGAATTAGAGCTTCAAAAAAACAAAATTAAATCCACAAATAAGATCTCGCTCCTAACAAAGAAACTCCAATTCAAAAGTAGAAAGAGTCGAACCCAATTCAAACACGAATTGGCAATTCAAGAATCGGAGAGAGAATTCTCACAAGAAAAATTTAGGATCTTCCAAGTCGTACCTGTCCATAACAGCCACACGCCAGTCTAGAGCGAGAGTAGAGAGAGAAAGAAACAAAGAGAGTCGGTCTATATATATCGCGATATAGAGAGAGAAAAAGGAAACATGGGTTTACAAAAGGGGAGGGGGGCGTATTGCAGTGGGTAGTGTGAACGTATTTGGGATTGTGCCATTGTTAAATGTTTTTACCTACATTGATCGTGCGGGGGGTGTTTATTGAACTTGTTGGCTACATATTTTGTAAAAGCCAATTACAGTTCGACACGTGGCAAAGTAAGGGAAATACAAGAAGAATGTTTAATCTTCGATCATGATCGTACACGTGGCGGTTAATATTGGTTCTTGCGTGGTTTGAGTAGCATTGGATCAACGAAGAGATACAAGGTAATGTGGCTTCAACGGTTACTCACATTCAAATTCAAATATAAAAAGGAAGCCCAACTGCAAGTAATGGCGTAGTGGAACTACTTTTAAGGCAGCATGATCAAGCAATCATGGAGGAGCAGTTCGACGGTTTGAAGTGTAGTTCGATAGTCATCCTTGAGGAGTATAAATAGCAGGGAAGCTCCCAGAAAAGGCCCTAGACTCAGATCCAACAAACCAGTTATTTACTTCATATTTTCTTTTCCAGTTTTACATTTCCAGTCTTTACATTTCCTGCACTTTAAATACCTGTTCTTTACATTCCTGCACTTTAAATTCATGCACTGCACTTCGTTCATAGGAGTAGTTTCAAGTAGATTGTTGTTGTAAACCTCTACGAGGCTGAATTTGGATCATTGTAAGTTTTCATCTTAATGAAATACTTCAATTGTTCGTCATTTAACTGTTATTTTGCTTAATTTCTCCTAAGTCAAGCCACTAGTAAAAGTCCTCTTCATTGAGGCTGAAAGAACTAAAACACAATCGTCTGATAATTGGTTGGCAATTATAATTTCTATAAGGACTGATTAATCCTTACTGGCACGCTCGCATTTACAAAAATACCGTTTGAAAGACAAAAAGCCAACATACATTTTTGGCACGCCCGGCGGGACTCGTTAAAATGGCTAGATGAAGAAGACAAGGAGAAAACGAACGCTTGGAAGAAGGCGTAGAAGGAGAGGTTGAAATACCTAATCCAGAGGATAATGTGGTAACACATCCTGTGGAAACTCCCATGTTATCAGAACCTATGGTTGAACAGACCGGTACTTCGGGACAAGAACCATATGTTCATAATATTGGATGAAACCAAGGAATTGGACCATCCACTGTTCCATCTACTCAGCCAACAAATCCATGGGATGGCCTAGTAGATGTTATGGGATAACAATTAATGAATACAATGGAAATATGGGCAACATCCTTTTTGGATCGAATGAATAACCATCAACCAACAAACACAAGACACACAGAGGAAGTTTTAAATGTCTCTCAGCGAAGATTGGCTAGAGACAAACAGCCTATGCAAGTTAATGGACATTCTAATGGTCAAACTAGTAATCAGAACTATGAAAGACCATCACCTCAGTCTTGGTATGAACCCATTTCGAGGCCTATAGCAGGCCAAAATGCCTCAGTACTCAACAATGAAGCCACACAAGTTGGTGGATCTAGTCAAGTACAAGAAACTGGCGTAAGAATGGTTACAAATCCCATGTTTGAAGCCATACTTGGCACTAGGGGGTATAATAATCCCTTATTCGAATTTATACCCTAGGGGTTGGAAGGTTTTCCCACAAATGGAAGGGACACAACACCTGTTCCAGTACCTTTCGCAGGTCCTTTCGCAGGACAGGCTCAAAGGGGTTACCCATACCTCCAACAGCAACCTGCATCATAGGGGCAACCAGTCTCAAATGTACCACCTTATGGACCAAAAGGACCATAGGCACAAGTTTGTCCACCAAACCCTGTGTTTGTTCCTCCAGTAGTGATTCAGCAGGCACAAAATATGGTCCCTAGCGACCAAATTGCTGATATTGTTAGGGAGATGTGTGGACCGATAGCTCAGGGGGTCTCCTATGTATAGAAAACCATACCCAGAATAGGTAGATAGGGTACATGAATATCCAAGGGGGTTCAGGATACCAGATTTTACCCTTTTCTATGGAAGTGGAAACCAATCAACAGTAGAGCATATTGCTAGGTTTGCTGCTCAATACGTTGAATTTACTAATCATAACTATATGAAACTAAGACTATTTCCAAATTCTCTAACTGGAAGAGCATTTGTATGGTACATCAACCTTACACCTAGCTCCATTCAAACTTGGCAACAAATGGAAGAGGCATTTCATGCCCAATTCTTCCAATCGAAGCCAGAGGTTTCCATGGCAGACTTGGCAAGATTGAGTCAAAGGCCTGAAGAAAAGGCCACTCAGTTTATTGCTAGATTTAAAAGGGCTCGAAATAAATGTAAAGTCATACTGCTAGAGCCAGAATTCGTAAGATTGGCTCAAAATGGTTTAGAGTTCAGGCTTCAAAAGAAGTTTGACTCAACTGAATTCAGAGATTTTGTGGAACTAACCTATAAGGTGTCTAGATATGAAGTATTACTAGAGGAGGAACAAGATCGAAATAATGCCTCGTACAAGACATATTATAGAGATCCTAACTATGAGATCGATGCAGCAAAGATTGTGGGCAAAGAACTTGTGATCTGTGAAGCATTAATTCATAAGGATACAACAATTGACCAACAGTTTAAAAAGAAAGACTTTCACAGGAAGTACTCTTTCGATTTAACAAAAGCAGATGACATTTTTGATCATTTGTTTGCGGCCAACTTCCTTAAGTTACCAAAAGGAGTAAAACTGCCATCTCCAAATGAACTTAAGGGAAAAGTATATTGTAAATGGCATAACTCTTGGTCTCACTCGACTAAAAACTGCATTGTTTTTTGAGACAAGATCCAAGAACAAATTCGGAAGGAAGTTTGAAATTCCCAGCCAAACCAGAAAAGGCTATGGGGATTGACAGTAATCCATTTCCAGAAGTTGGAGAAGTGGCAGCCAATGTCATTATGCCAGATTTCCAGAATTTGAAGAAGTCAATGTGCAGATGCATGTTGCCAACCAGACAGTCATCAAAAAGAACACCAGGAACCCACTAGCTATTGGACAAGGTTTCTCACACCGGAGGGAACACTCTGATAAAGAATCATTGGATGATGATTCTTTAGAGGCAGTAGTAATGTAAAGGATGTGTCCCAGGTGCAGATTGAGTTATAAGTGGTTGAAAGGGCTTCCAGTTGATGGGAAGCAATATTACAGGGATGTACAGAGACGTCCTAAATCAACCAATGCTTACAAAAAAAGGTCGTATCCGGCTAGTGATAGGCAGCGACCACTAATGGTTGAGCCTGCAATGGACAGAATGCATGCTAAAGGCAAGAGGCCCTTATATGAATCCAGGCCACCTAACTATTACAGAATGGAAAGCAGTCATTCTGAAAGAAGACTGAAGAAAGGCTCAGTTCATGGGATCAAAGCCAGAGATTGGCCCCCTAGACCAAATTTCACGCAGATGTAGTGGCTACCTTCATTGAAGGCTTGAATCAGGCTCGAAACATTAGGTCAGAGCCAAGCACTTACCTTCACAGCTAGCTTCGAAGATGGCTTCGAAGGTAGAAAAAAGCAGTTTAACATCTGAGTCAGTAAGTTCGTGGGTACTTGGAGTTCCAGACTGGTTTGTAATGCAAAACAAACATAGGGAAGTGCCTGCCCAGAGAGATGTTGGAAACCAAGGCAGGATGGTCAAGCCTTTTTTGGTGGCTCCGAACAATTGGGTATTGCTTAAACACCCAAAGACAAAGGAAGCAGATATGGTTCCAGTCATTTCGAGATCACAAAGGAGAAAGATTCAGCACAGGTACACTCAGTACTAGAAAGATATAAAAGAAAATAGAGAGAGATGTTCGTTGGTCCGCATGAAGGAAAGAAGTGTGATACCCCTGTTCTATATTATGTTAATTGGTCCCTAATACGTATGTGATTATATGTTTTGATATGATTTTATGTGCCATTATGTGGATAAATGTGATTTTGGAACTCTACATGTTCACCGTAGGAAAATCTGTTTGAATAATCTGCTTTGGAAATTAAATTGAAGGCCTTATCGGCCACAGAACCCGAAATTGATTACGCCATTGTGATTGGCATAATTTTTAGAGCCTACGGTGAAATTTAATTGAAAAATTGATTCGTGCCAGATTAATTGATTTAATTGGTAAAATAGGGCCACACTTTTTATTATTAACATATGGCATTAGTGGGGCTTTATGTGTGAGGCCTATACACCCTCATTGTCCCTTTTTGAACTCAAAATCTGATTTTGGTGCTTGGAGAGAGAGAGAGAGGGGCCGGCCATAGAGATAGAAGGGTGAGACTTGTGCATTTTGATGCAAGATTATGAAATTGGAAGTTAAAACTCAAAGAACATTGAGTGTTTGAAGCTCCTAGGTGAGTAACCAATTCTTGATTTATGAATTGAGTATGTAATTTTGTGAAATCAAGTAGTATGGTAGCTCATGGCTAAGATTGAGCTGAAATTGAAGTTAGAATGAACATGCATGTGCATAATTGTTACAATTTTGGGTGTTCTAGCATCTAGCATGTTAAATGTAAAGAATGGAGCATCAAATCTTACATGCATGAGTGGTTTTTGGTGTAGCTTCATGATTTGGAGCATTATTTTGCACCATTTGTAACAGAAATGATGTCAAACTTTACATGCATGCATGATTGAAGAGGTTATGGAATTAATATGAAGCCTGAATGAATGGATTTTGATCATATAAAAGAATGTTGATTAAAATTGAAGAAATGGGCCATGATCTTGGAAGATTTGCTTCATATTGTGTACATCCATGTGTTATATGATGGAATTGCATGTTTTTGGTGTTTTAGTTCGAGCTTAAAGCCTTTGGATGTCAATAATGAACTTAGGGAACCATTCTGGAAAACCCAGAATTCATGGTGTCCGCTCGAGCGGGGGAAGTGCCGCTCGAACGGAGAAATTGAGCTCCCAAGATTTTTCAGAGATATGGTTCCCCGCCGAAAGGGGTTAACGCCGAAAGCGGGGAGCTATGTAGACAGGCAGTTCGCTCGAGCGGCCAAGTTCACGCTCGAACTAAAATAGAAGGCAACTAGTACTTTTGCAGACCTGAGGGTCCGCTCGAGCGGGGAAGTCCACGCTCGAGCGGGGACCCTATTTTTTGAAATCCTGTTGTAGACACCCCATTTTGACCGGCCCTAAGACTTGGGCGCTTTCTTTTGATTACCCGATGATGACAATTAGAATGAGTTTCTCGCAGAATTCTCAGTAAAAGAAATAGAATTTGAACTTTAATCCCAACCTTCACCATTATGACTAAATTATTTTAAAATATTGAATATTACATTAATTTAGTATTTTTGTAATTTTTCATAATTTTATGTGTTTGTTCATATTTTTAGTGTATTTTATATAAAAGAAAATAATAAAACAAATTATATTATGTGTTTAAAATTATTATATTATATGTTTGGTATTTTATATAAAATTATATTAATATATTATATGTTTAGTATTTTGATATAAATTATATATTTTAGATATTTTATATATTATATATATTATAAAATAAAAATAATAAAAAAATACAATGTCGGCAGCCGACATCAGGCAGCACACATAATATATATATATATATTATTATATTTATATTATTATTATTATATTATTATATTATTATGTTATGCCTATATAAGGCAGAAGCTGAAGAAGGGATTGAGGGGAGAATTCTGGGAAAGGAAAGAGATTCTGAGGGGAAAAATTCTGAGGAAGAAGGCATTCTAGAGAGAGGGGATTTTTGGGAGAGGAAAGACTCAGTAAGTTTGAGAGGGAATTCTTTAGGGAAAGAGGGAAAATAAAATATTTTCTTTAATATTTTTATTTTCATTTCATCAATACACCATTCAAAAAACAACCACTAAAGCTGTAATTTCAAAATTTGAACTGAGAATTGAGAACATATTCTACAGACTTGAGAGTAGTCAAAAGAAAGTTTGTGACTCAGAAAATTCATCATTTCCCCATAAGGTGAGTTTTTGCAAATTGTCATTTAATTTAAAAATGTGATATAATTTGTTTAAATACTTTATTTATTTCGTTTTATAACTGTTTTTTTTTATTATCGCTTTAATGGGATGACTGCACCACTGCACCACCTACATATCTGCTGTAATTTAAATATTGTATATAAATTGTTGTAATTTATTACTTTAAATAAATATCCCGGCGATGAATAGTAACCTCCGGCGGTGAATAGCACCTCCGACGGTGAATAGTACCTAATTATAACTTTTTTTTATCGCTTTAATGGGATGGCTGCACCACTGCACCACCTACATATCTGCTGTAATTTAAATATTGTATATAAATTGTTGTAATTTATTACTTTAAATAAATATCCCGGCGGTGAATAGTAACCTCCGGCGGTGAATAGCACCTCCGGCGGTGAATAGTAACCCCGACAATGAATAGTACCTAATTTGTTTAAATACTTTATTTACCTCGTTTTATAACTTTTTTTTATCGCTTTAATGGGATGGCTGCACCACTGCACCACCCATATATCTGCTGTAATTTAAATATTGTATATAAATTGTTATAATTTCTTATTTTAAATAATTTATCCCGGCGGTGAATAGTACCTCCGGTGGTGAATAGTAACCCCGACGATGAATAGTACCTCCGGCGATGAATAGTACCTCCGACTATTTAATTTTGCTCGCTTTATTATATGCTAGTTAGGGGGTTGTTTAATTTATTTCAACGATTTATGTTGTAAATATCAAGTTTGTTTGTACTAACCAATTAATTAATTTCGCATAATCATCTCTGCAACCTCCCTCCATTCTTTGCTTATTTCGATTAAAAAGTTATGAAAAATTAAGATTGTGATTTAAGTATAAGAAAGGAACTCTTCCATGCTTAATGGTTTAATCTCTTAGGAGGTTCATTACCAAAGGTATAAAACGTTCTATGCTTAATGGTTTAATCTCTTTGGAGATTCATTACCAACGGCATAAAACGTTTTATACTTAAGAGATTCATTACCAAAAGTATACAACGTTCTATGCTTACTGATTTAATCTCTTAGGGGATTTACCACCAAAAGCATAAAACGTTCTATACTTAACGGTTTAAATTCTTTGGAGGTTCACTACCCCAAATGTATACATGTTCTTATACTAAAGCACAATCTTTCATTTTTCATTTCTCTTTATTCATCAGTGTGTTGACTTTTAATGGACTAATTGACCTTTGGAAATCACCAAGGAAAGTGTCATTATCACTTATCATCAAGTTTGGATTTTAAGTCATTATCACTAAAGTTTGGGTTTTTCTAAGTCATTATTACTCTTTTGAGTTTGACTAGTCTTTGTTGCACATCTTGAGTTTGACTTAAAATTCCTAACTTGTAAATAAGTTTGACTCTTCCTTTGTAATTTTCCCTGAATAATTTATCACCTGTTTATTTACTGTTAAGGGATTAATTGACCATTGGAAATCGCCAAGGAAAGTGTCATTATCACTCATTATCAAGTTTGGATTTCAAGTCCTTATCACTCAAGTTTGGGTTTTTCTAAGTCATTATTACTGTTTTGAGTTTGACTAGTCTTTGTTGCACATCTTGAGTTTGACTTGAAATTCCTAACTTGTACATGAGTTTGACTCTTCCTTTGTGATTTCCTCTGAAGAAAATAAGGTTTATTCGGGTTAAGTCGAATTATTATCGATTTTCCTTTATTGCATTTCAGACTTAGTGGATGTAAATATCACTTTTGCACAAACAGGAGAAAAGATAAAGAAATGGAAAGGTAATAAAAAAGGCTAATAAAATTGGTTAAAATTGGATTACAACCAACATAAAGAACTAATATGATTAATTGAATTCGGTCGGACGTTATACCGAATTTATTGTGTCAAGGCTTGCCTTACGTCAATTATTGTAATAAATTAGACAGCCTCCTTTTATTTATTATTCATTTGGTTTTGTAATAATTATTTATTTGGACACTTAGACATTCGAACCCTCCTGCGTGAGGGCGCATTTAGACATTCGGACCCTCATTCGTGAGGATAAATTTGTAATAATGTGTATGTCTTCCAACCCCACGTCTTTCTCCCTTTTATTTACCAGCTTATGATGGTTAGATTAGGGACATCATGTTTAAATTAGCATTTTCTATGATTTGCATCCATTCGTTTACATGCATAAAAGTTCGGCTCATCATATTATTCAAATGTCAAATTCAAACTCTTTACTTGAATACATGCTCTATCATATGCCTTGAATTGACTCGCATGCCATGCTAGTAGCCGAACTTATTACTTGCACGTTGTATGTGTTGCATTAGCCATATTGCATTAAATAGGATCATGCATTTTTTTTCTAATTGTTTACTTTCTTTTGACTCGCCTTCACTTCGGACATAAGGTAAGTTTTTATGCTTTAGCATATTGCATAAGTGTGATTGCTGTCATATCAAACATACTACCATGAGGCTAAATGCTTACTCGATATACCTGTTTGAATGCTTGTGGATGAAGGCTAATCACCTGAATTTGGATACTTTGATTCATGTATATATGAGATCACCATTTTCAGTGATACATATTCAAAACTTTTCTTTCAAAACAAACATGGAATCAAACGTTCCAACTTTTCGTGAAATTAGTCTATACTTGTATGTTACATATAGAACAAGAGCATATATTGTACATAAAAACCACATCATGATTAGTAAAGGCCGATCTTTGATCGGGTGAGTGGGTGTTCAATTATTGACCTTCCCCTCTCATACCTAAGTTCCCGAACCAAGACGCTTTGGTAACGACGGACTAATGGCCTTTGGCACGAGTCACGGGTTTCCTAAATTTCCCATAAATATTTAGGTGGCGACTTTGAAATCTGGCAAAGCAGTCCATTTTTGGCATTTGATTCAAACATCAATTTTCCAAAAAACAATTGCCGGATTTGGACTCTTTTTGTGTTTCTACTGTTTCACATTGCACTTGTGAAATCAGATTCAGAACCAACACACAAGTGGAGTCCAAACTGTACGGGCTATTTCATTCTTCCGAAAGGGGGCGCGAAAAGCCGAGCTACACCTGTTTTTGCATTTTGTGTTCTGTTTTCCGTTCCCTTTCACTCCTAAACACTCTTAGGCATACATTGAGCGTTGTAATTGAATTAAAAAGATAGGAATGAAGCCTAAAGAGGAAAATGTGAATTTCGAACTGATTGAATTGTTAATGACCCTTTTGTGTTCATGGTATGTGTAGGGTCGAGTTCTAGGACAATTCCGCAAGCCGATCACTGTGAGTAATATCTTAACAGGATATTTGAAGTATATCGTTGTCCAATTGTTTACTTATATGTAAGTTTTGTATGTTCATAAATTTGAATGGCGGACAATGATTAATATGAATGATTGGGCCAAAGGCTGATTGATATAAATGATTGGGCCAAAGGCCGATTGATATAATTAATTGGGCCAGAGGCCGATGGATACGAATGATGGATATAGATGATTGGGCCAAAGGCCGATTGATATAAATGATTGGGCCAAAGGCCGATTGATATAATTAATTGGGTCAGAGGCCGATTGACATGAATGACTGGGCCAAAGGCCGATGGATACGAATGATGGATATAGATGATTGGGCCGAAGGCCGACGGACATGAATGATCGGGCCGAAGGCCGATTGATATAAATGATTGGGCCGAAGGCCGATTGACATGAATGATTGGGCCGAAGGCCGATTGATGTAAATGATTAAGCCGAAGGCCGTTTGCTAGACTGTTTCAATAATTGCTTATGTAACTCGTTTAATTTATATTATTCACTGGGCATTCGCTCACGTTTATTCATGTATTTGTAGGTGAGCCAAGTGAGGTCCAACCCCAGCCACAGTGAAGTCTGCCAGAAGTAGCATGAGTTTTGGGAGAGTCAGCTTTGCGTCTCACGTACGAGACCCAGTCTTGCCATTTTGTTATATGTTATGTTTTGTCTAGTTGGCAAGGACCTTGTGTATATTTGTATATAGTCCATTATGGGTTGACTCGGTTTAGATGATCCTGTCTGTAAAGGAATTTTGCTAATGTACTTTTGATGTGGGTTATTAACGTATCTGTGCATGGCTTGTTTAAAAGTGCATATAAGCACAGCTCTATGGACAAAGTTTTTAATTATTGCTTCCGTTTGGCCCCCTCCTTACTTTGTTGACTTACGCCTATTTTGGTTTGAGGCCATAGGTAATCTCAGGATTACTGGCCGGTTATGTCCTTAACCTATGGGGGTGGGTTTGGGTCATGACAGAGTGGTATCAGAGCACGAGTTAATAACTTACACACTCGTCCAAAAGAGCAATAAGCGTCTAGAGAAGATCTAGGATGCACTCATAGTAGAATCGAAAGCACCAAGTATATGCATAAATGTCTTGCTGTGAACAATTATGTGCCATAAGTTCTGCTTTGCCTGCATCGTAAGTTATCTGGATGTGTACGCCTTTAATATACGCATACTTGTGAATCTTTTGCATAAGATATGTTTGCATGAATATAATGCAAGTTTAATCAGATGGTGAGAACAAGGGGTGATGAGTTGGAGGAGTCCTCTACTGCTAGAATAGACAGAATGGAAAGACTGATATAGCAAATGGTAGAAACTTTGAGACAACAACAAGAATGGCAGCAACAGTGGCAACAGCCGCATCCCCCACCCCCACCTCCAGCACCCCCTGCGCCAGATAACCAGAATGATGATCGAATCATAGCTCTCACCAAAGAATTCAAGAAAATGAAACCACCGCAGTTCCATGGTGGATTAGACCCTTTGAAAGCTGAAGCTTGGGTTCTGGGCATCGAAAAATTGTTTGAGGTATTTCTGTGTTCTGAGACGCAGAAAGTGCTTCTGGCCACCTTTATGCTGGAAGACGAAGCAAGGAGATGGTGGATGTTAATGCGTAAGAGTTACAAAGATGCTGATTGGGCAAAATTTATGGAAATCTTCTATGACAAGTACTTCCCGCAGTGTGTTCGGGATAGGAAGGTAGCAGAATTCATGGAACTGAGGCAAAACAGTATGACTGTAGCCGAGTATGAGGCCAAGTTCACCGAATTGGCCAGGTTTGCGCCACACGTGATTGATACAGATTATAAAAAGGCGAGACATTTTGAGGGCGGACTTCGAAGTGACATTCTAGAGAAAGTGAACGTTTTAAAACTGGAAACCTATATTGGGGTGCTTGATAGGGCTTTGATATCAGAAGCTAACATAGCTAGGCAAACCAAACCGGCGATTGACTGGAAGGGTGGTAAAAGGCAGGGCTTCTTTTCAAAGAAGAAGTTTCCAAAGAAGCAAAATACGGGCTCCTCGAATACTTCAAATTCTTCTTGAGATACGACCCCGTTGTGTAATATTTGTAACAACAGGCATCGTGGGGTTTGTTACCGCGTGTCAGGAGCTTGTTTTAATTGTGGTAAGCAGGGGCATATGGCCAGGGATTGTAAGCAGAACCGTGGAAAATTTGCTGCTAGTTCAACAGCGTCGGTCCCAAAACCAGGAAATGCTGCAGGATCTACTCCCGTCGGGAATGCCGTAAGACAGGGGAGGGTTTTTGCGCTTGTTCCAGGCGATACCCGGAATGCCAGTGCCGTCGTTTCAGGCACTATTTCAATATGTAATCAGGATGCTTTTGTACTAATTGATTCTGGATCAAGACACTCATTTGTGACATATACATTTGCATCTAGACTGAAAAGACCCCTAGAGTTGTTGCCATATTTGTTGTGTGTGTCTGCTCCATCGGGGGAATCTGTGTTGTGTGAATATATATATCGGTTTTGTGACATGCATATTGAGGATGCTACCTTATATGTAGATTTGTTGCCCTTGAACTTTAGGCATTTCGATGTAATTTTGGGCATGGATTGGTTGACCAAGTATTGTGCCACCATAGATTGTGTGACAAAAAGGGTTGTATTTAAACCACCAGAACAAAAAGAAATTGTGTTTGTAGGTAATGGGGTAGTGCCTCCACCTTACTTGATATCTGCAATGAAAGCATGTAAATTGATCAGGAAAGGGTGCCAGGGTTATTTGTGCTATGTGTTGACTGAACAACCTGTGAATATTGAACTAAATGATATACCTATTGTTAAAGAATTCCCAGATGTGTTCCCAAATAAATTACCAGGGAAATTGGTAGACAGGGAGATAGAGTTTACTATTGAGACTGCATTGTGCACCCAAATTTATTTCTAAGACCCCTACGTAATGGCTATCTTGAAATGAAGGAATTGAAAGAACAGTTGCAAGACTTGCTTGATAAGGGGTTTATCCGACCGAGTACTTCGCCCTGGGGTGCACCAGTGTTATTTGTGAAAAAGAATGATGGTACCTTGCGCCTATGCATCGACTATCGGGAATTGAATAAGGTAACAGTAAAGAACAAATACCCCCTACCCCGTATTGATGATTTACTTGACCAGTTGCAGGGATCACAGGTGTTTTCTAAGATTGATCTGAGGTCTGGGTATCATCAGTTGAAGGTTAAGGCAGAAGATGTTGAGAAAACCGCATTCAGAACGAGGTATGGTCACTTTGAGTTTCTTGTCATGCCATTTGGAGTGACTAATGCTCCGGCAGCATTTATGGACTTAATGAATAGAATATTTAAAACCTACCTTGATGAGTTTGTTGTGGTCTTCATCGATGATATTTTGATATATTCTAAAAATAGACTTGAACATGAACATCATTTGAGGACTGTTTTACAAATCCTTCGGGAAAGGAGACTATTTGCTAAGCTAAAGAAATGTGAGTTTTGGTTGAATGAGATTGTTTTCTTAGGTCATGTGATCAACAAGGAAAGAATTTCAGTGGACCCACAGAAAATAGATGCAATCGTGAATTGGCCTACACCGACTAATGTGACGGAGGTTCGCAGTTTCATGGGCTTAGCTGGGTACTACAGGAGGTTTGTGAAGGACTTTTCGAAATTAGCTGTACCTCTTACCCAACTGACACGCAAGGGGCAACCGTTTGAGTGGAATAGCGAAAGAGAATCTGCTTTTCAAGAACTGAAAACAAGATTGACCACCGCACCAATTTTGACACTACCTTCAGGTACGAAAAATTTTGTAATTTTCAGTGACGCATCTTACAAGGGTTTAGGTTGTGTGTTAATGCAGAACGGAAAGGTTATTGCTTACGCCTCCCGACAGTTGAGGCCACATGAGAAGAATTATCCGACGCATGACTTGGAATTGGCCGCAGTTGTTTTTGCTTTGAAAATTTGGCGGCACTATTTGTATGGGGCAAAGTGTGAAGTCTACACGGATCATAAAAGCCTAAAATACTTCTTCACGCAAAAAGAGTTGAATATGCGTCAAAGAAGATGGCTAGAACTGATAAAAGACTACGATCTAGAGATTCAGTATCACCCCGGGAAGGCTAATACAGTGGCTGATGCTTTGAGCAGGAAATCAACAGGGAGTATGGCTTGCTTGCTTACTGAGCAGAGGGAGATTTTGGAGGACTTTGAGAAGTCTGAAATTGAAGTGGTGGTATGTGAATCGGGCGGATTGATAGCCGCCATTACAGCCGAGCCGGCGATCATTGATGAAATCAAGCGAAATGAAGAGGATGAGTTCCTTAGAAAGGTAATTGATGAAATTGAGACGAGTCCAAAAGCAGAATTTAGCATTGAGAATGAACTATTGAAATTCCAAAACAGAATGTGTGTCCCTGATGTCCCGGAACTAAAGAAGAGAGTTTTGGATGAAGCCCACAGATCTGTATTAGCTATGCATCCCGGCAACAATAAAATGTACCGGGATTTGAAACAAACCTATTGGTGGCCTAAGATGAAGAAAGAGATTGCAGAATATGTGTCCAAGTGTCTTCAGTGTCAGCAAGTTAAGGCTAAACATCAAAAACCAGGCGGTCTACTTCAACCTCTCCCTATTCCCGAGTGGAAATGGGAACATGTGACTATGGATTTTGTCGTTGGCCTACCTCGGACTTCTCGAGGTATGGATTCTGTTTGGGTAGTAGTTGATAGACTGACTAAATCTGCACATTTTCTGCCTGTCAAAACTACGTTTACTGCTTATAGATTGGCTACCATTTATGTTGATGAGATTGTCCGTTTACATGGTGTTCCAGTATCTATTGTATCGGATGGAGATCTGAAATTTGTATCTAGACTGTGGAAGAGTTTGCAGGAAGCTATGGAAACGGAACTAAGGTTCAGTACTGCATTCCACCCACAGACAGATGGGTAGTCAGAAAGAACGATACAAACTTTGGAAGATATGTTTCGCATGTGTGCTTTGGATTTTCAGGGGAGTTGGGAAGATTATTTGCCACTTGCAGAATTTGCTTATAATAACAGCTTCCACTCCAGCATCGGTATGGCACCATACGAGGCTTTGTATGGCAGAAGGTGTAGATCACCTATCTGTTGGACAGAGGTCGGGGATAGAGCCTTACTTGTGCCAGAAATTGTACAAGACACTTCTGAGAAAATTAAGACTATTCGCCAAAGGCTCAAGACGGCTCAAGACCGACAAAAGAATTATGCAGACGTTCGGAGGAGACCTCTTGAGTATGAGGTTGGTGACCATGTATTCATCCGTGTTTCTCCGATGAAGGGCCAAGTCAGATTTGGGAAAAAGAGCAAGTTGTCGCCCCGTTACATTGGGCCATTTCAGATTTTGGAGAGGCTCGGCCCGGTTGCGTATAGAGTTGCCCTGCCACCAGGATTCGAGCAGATTCATAATGTGTTTCATGTGTCGATGTTGAGGGGTTACCTCCGAGACCCGTTTCATGTGATTGATTATCACCGGGTTGCTGTTGATGAAAATATGGAATATGCGGAATGGCTAGAAAGGATTGTTGACCGACAAGTGAAGGAATTGAGAAACAAGTCCATCCCAATGGTGAAAGTAGAATGGAAAGAACACTATGGGACGGATGCCACGTGGGAAAAAGAGGAGGAAATGCGACTACACTATCCACATTTGTTTCCCAACGAAGGTAACTTAAGTTTGGAGGACCAAACTTCCTAAAGGGGGGAAGACTGTGATACCCCTGTTCTATATTATGTTAATTGGTCCCTAATACGTATGTGATTATATGTTTTGATATGATTTTATGTGCCATTATGTGGATATATGTGATTTTGGAATTCTACCTGTTCACCGTAGGAAAATCTGCTTGAATAATCATGGAAATTAAATTGAGGGCCTTATCGGCCACAGAACCCAAAATTGATTACGCCATTGTGATTGGCATAATTTTTAGAGCCTACGGTGAAATTTAATTGAAAAATTGATTCGGGCCAGATTAATTGATTTAATTGGTAAAATAGGGCCACACTTTTTATTATTAACATATGGCATTAGTGGGGTTTTATGTGTGAGGCCTATACACCCTCATTGTCCCTTTTTGAACTCAAAATCTGATTTTGGTGCTTGGAGAGAGAGAGAGAGGGGCCGACCATAGAGATAGAAGGGTGAGACTTGTGCATTTTGATGCAAGATTGTGAAATTGGAAGTTAAAACTCAAAGAACATTGAGTGTTTGAAGTTCCTAGGTGAGTAACCAATTCTTGATTTATGAATTGAGTGTGTAATTTTGTGAAATCAAGTAGTATGGTAGCTCATGGCTAAGATTGAGCTGAAATTGAAGTTAGAATGAACATGCATGTGCATAATTGTTACAATTTTGGGTGTTCTAGCATCTAGCATGTTAAATGTAAAGAATGGAGTATCAAATCTTACATGCATAAGTGGTTTTTGGTGTAGCTTCATGATTTGAAGCATTATTTT
The DNA here is from genome assembly GCA_025200525.1 of Camellia lanceoleosa. Lineage (NCBI taxonomy): Eukaryota > Viridiplantae > Streptophyta > Magnoliopsida > Ericales > Theaceae > Camellia > Camellia lanceoleosa. The sequence continues at coordinate 123,885,212 of CM045771.1, read as the reverse complement.
GCACCATTTGTAACAGAAATGAAGTCAAACTTTACATGCATGCATGATTGAAGAGGTTATGGAATTAATATGAAGCCTGAATGAATGGATTTTGATCATATAAAAGAATGTTGATTAAAATTGAAGAAATGGGCCATGATCTTGGAAGATTGGCTTCATATTGTGTACATCCATGTGTTATATGAAGGAATTGCATGTTTTTGGTGTTTTAGTTCGAGCTTAAAGCCTTTGGATGTCAAGAATGAACTCAGGGAACCATTCTGGAAAACCCAGAATTCATGGTGTCCGCTCGAGCGGGGGAAGTGCCGCTCGAGCGGAGAAATCGAGCTCCCATCATTTTCTGCAGACATGGTTCTCGCTCGAGCGGGGAAGTTAACGCTCGAGCGGGGAGCTATGTAGACAGGCAGTCCGCTCGAGCGGCCAAGTTCACGCTTGAGCTGGAATAGAAGGCAACTAGTACTTTTGCAGACCTGAGGGTCCGCTCGAGCGGGGAAGTCCACGCTCAAGTGAGGACCCTATTTTCTGAAATCCTGTTTTTGCATTTTGTGTTCTGTTTTCCGTTCCCTTTCACTCCTAAACACTCTTAGGCATACATTGAGCGTTGTAATTGAATTAAAAAGATAGGAATGAAGCCTAAAGAGGAAAATGTGAATTTCGAACGGATTGAATTGTTAATGACCCTTTTGTGTTCATGGCATGTATAGGGTCGAGTTCCAGGACAATTCCGCAAGTCGATCACTGTGAGTAATATCTTAACAGGATATTTGAAGTATATCGTTGTCCAATTGTTTACTTATATGTAAGTTTTGTATGTTCATAAATTTGAATGGTGGACAATGATTGATATGAATGATTGGGCCAAAGGCCGATTGATATAAATGATTGGACCAAAGGCCGATTGATATAATTAATTGGGCCAGAGGCCAATAGATACGAATGATGGATATAGATGATTGGGCCAAAGGCCGATTGATATAAATGATTGGGCCAAAGGCCGATTGATATAATTAATTGGGCCAGAGGCCGATTGACATGAATGACTGGGCCAAAGGCCGATGGATATGAATGATGGATATAGATGATTGGGCCGATGGCCGACGGATATAAATGATTGGGTCGAAGGCCGATTGACATGAATGATCGGGCCGAAGGCCGATTGATGTAAATGATTGGGTCGAAGGCCGATTGATATAAGTGATTGGGCCGAAGGTCGATTGACATGAATGATTGGGCCGAAGGCCGATTGACATGAATGATTGGGCCGAAGGCCGATTGATGTAAATGATTAGGCCGAAGGTCGTTTGCTAGACTATTCCAATAATTGCTTATGTAACTCGTTTAATTTATATTATTCACTGGGCATTCGCTCACGCTCATTCATGTATTTGTAGGTGAGCCAAGTGAGGTCCAACCCCAGCCATAGTGAAGTCTGCCATGAGTAGCATGAGTTTTGGGAGAGTCAGCTTTGCGTCTCACGTACGAGACCCAGTCTTGCCATTTTGTTATATGTTATGTTTTGTCTAGTTGGCAAGGACCTTGTGTATATTTGTATATAGTCCGTTATGGGTTGACTCGGTTTAGATGATCTTGTCTGTAAAGGAATTTTGCTAATATACTTTTGATGTGGGTTATTAACGTATCTGTGCATGGCTTGTTTAAAAGTGCATATAAGCACAGCTCTATGGACAAAGTTTTTAATTATTGCTTCTGAGAGGGAAATTTATGAGCTGGATTGGGCCGTTGTAATGATCGGACAGATTTTGGCCGGACAGAGTTGTACCGGATAGATTTGGGCCGGACAGAGTTGTGCCGGACAGATTTGGGCCGAGCAGGTGATGGGCCGAGGAGATTTAGCCCTGTCCAGAGAGAAGGTGCTCGGTTAAGGCACCGCTGGTCTTAGCCCGACGATTTCGGCAGAGACGAGGTTAGCCGAGTGAAATGTTCGACGCCAAGCAAGGCACGGTTGGACCGAGGTATCTGTCTGCTCGGCAGGAAGGCCAGCTGCAGACAAGTTTGAGATGACCCGAGCTCGGCTCTGCCGAGATGCCGCCGAGCCGGTCTCCATTGAGCTTAACCAGGAGAATGCTTGGGCATAAAGCAGTGAGGCCGTTGATAGCCGAGATAGCCAATGTACCGCCGAGCTCCCAAAGAGAGTGAGCGGGCATTGGGTTAGGTGATGTTCAAAGATGGCGATGACGAGATGGGATAGCAGAGCCACGTGTTGAGAGGCCACCGAAGTGGATATGGGCGCAGAAGGGTATATAAGCAAGTCCGCGCCCATACAAGGGGACGAACACTTTGTAAGGAATTTACACTCAAACACTCTCTCTCTTTATCCTAGGTGTGTGCTAACTTGATCGTCGGAGGTGTTTTCCGGCCACACACCGCCGGGTAGCTCACCGCCGTTGTGCTTTCAGGTGATCGGACAGCTGAGGAGCTTGGAAGAAAGGAAGTGCGGGTTGCCGGAATATTTCCTCCCCGTACAATTGGCGCCGTCTGTGGGAATCGAACCCACGACCACGTGGTGATTCCGATGTGCGCGCCAGGTGTGTGCTAACTTGATCGTCGGAGGTGTTTTCCGGCCACACACCGCCGGGTAGCTCACCGCCGTTGTGCTTTCAGGTGATCGGACAGCTGAGGAGCTTGGAAGAAAGGAAGTGCGGTTGGAATATTTCTCCCCGCATAATTGGCGCCGTCAGGAAGTTTGAGATAAAACCTTGTCTTCCAAGTTCATTCGACGCCGACTATGGCGAACAACGACGAAGTTTCCGTTATCCGCCATTGCAGAGCCACCCGAGTTTACCCGGCGAGAAGGACACCTACCGCCCTCCGATGGCGGACTTGGAGACCGCCTCGAGGATACCGAGACACGCGGGATAAGCGCGGAAGAAGTCATGGTCGTTCGCGGAGTCCAGACGGTCATCGGCGGCGGAGAGAGTCACACCTGCACGCCCGAACACAAGTTGCGGACCAAGACGCCGTCATCCCATGAATGGTCAGAGATGGAGGAGCTTAAGCGGCATGTCAAAGGGAAGGGTGTGGAGGGTGACCAAGTGAGCGCACCCATCCCGCCGCTCACCACCGAGTCGAGGCATACTCCGCCATTTCTACTACCGGCTACGGAGATGGTGATTCCGATGCGCCACAGAGAAGTCCAACGACAAGACAAGACGCTGAGCCCTCACGCCCCGGAGACGACGCCGAGGTACTCCACTACCAGACAGAGGATTTATGCGCTTTGAAGGAACGGCTCACGGCGGAGGCTCAGAGGGTGCCCAAGCCACGCTATCCTATGGAGTCCACACCATGAGGAGGTCGGAATGTCCACCTCGCCAAGCGCCATTCCTTCTAGATACAAATTTAGCTAGGCTGAGCGCTACTCCTTTTTCCTTGGAGATAGAAATAATAGCTTCCGCTGGCTTCCACCACCAAAGTTCACCTTTACGACGAAAGACCCAGACGTGCATGTAAGTCATTTCCGATGTTATGGGGACATAGGCGAATGATGCTCTTATGTGCCCGGTCTTTCCGGCCAAGTTTGGGCGAAGTTGGGTTTGAAATGGTTCGAGGTCACGGAGGAGTATAGCAAGGTGGCGTTAGCTGGTCAAGCCTTTGTGACGCTTTTTACGACCAACACCAAAACACCAAAGGAGGTCGACCACCTTCTCGGTCAAGATGGAGCCGAAATAAACGCTGAAGGCGTATAACCTGTGTACCGGGAAACCTTCAATGAGATCCTAGATTGCCCGGTCAACTCCGGCAATCACCCAATATAAGCGCCGTCTCCCTACGACATAGCCGAGGGACTCGCCATAATGAGTCACAGACATCCATGTGGCACCTAATGCACAGATCAATGAGCACATCCAGTAGAGGATGATGCAGCGGCGTCCACCGCGCTGACAACCCCCGTGGCAACGGACAAATGGGCTACCGGTTCTAAGGAAGGCAAACTAGGGGCAAACCGGCAAGGGCATACCACTTGGAAGATTTGGATGGCAAGGCGCATTCTCGCCATGGAATGCGGCCGTATGTAATTTTTTGAGGAAGGGCTTGTTTCCCTTACACTTCTGAATGGAAATACTCTTTTTGTCAATGTAATAGAAGTGAATTACTTTTGCTGAAGAACTTTGTTGTGTCCGAAATAATATAGTGAATCAGGGGCCAACTCCAAGGTTCCGGCCGGGATGACTTACTCCTTGGCCGAGCTGATCTTGTCCGCCAAGTAGGAAGTCGCGGAGCGGACCTTGCTCGCCTTCCTTGGAGTTCCTTGGCCGAGCTTCTTGTACGCCAGGAAGGAAGTTGCGGAGCGGACTTTGCTCGCCTTCCTTGGAGTTCCTTGGCCGAGCTCCTTGTCCGCCAAGTAGGAAGTCGCGGAGCGGACCTAGCTCGCCTTCCTTGGAGTTCCTTGGCCGAGCTTCTTGTCCGCCAAGTAGGAAGTCGCGGAGCGGACCTAGCTCGCCTTCCTTGGAGTTCCTTGGCCGAGCTTCTTGTCCGCCAAGTAGGAAGTCGCGGAGCGGACCTTGCTCGCCTTCCTTGGAGTTCCTTGGCTGAGCTTCTTGTCCGCCAAGTAGGAAGTCGCGGAGCGGATCTAGCTCGCCTTCCTTGGAGTTCCTTGGCCGACCTAGCTCGCCTTCCTTGGAGTTCCTTGGCCGAGCTTCTTGTCCGCCAAGTAGGAAGTCGCGGAGCGGACCTAGCTCGCCTTCCTTGGAGTTCCTTGGCCGAGCTTCTTGTACGCCAAGAAGGAAGTTGCGGAGCGGACTTTGCTCGCCTTCCTTGGAGTTCCTTGGCCGAGCTCCTTGTCCGCCAAGTAGGAAGTCGCGGAGCGGACCTAGCTCGCCTTCCTTGGAGTTCCTTGGCCGAGCTTCTTGTCCGCCAAGTAGGAAGTCGCGGAGCGGACCTAGCTCGCCTTCCTTGGAGTTCCTTGGCCGAGCTTCTTGTCCGCCAAGTAGGAAGTCGCGGAGCGGACCTAGCTCGCCTTCCTTGGAGTTCCTTGGCCGAGCTTCTTGTACGCCAAGAAGGAAGTTGCGGAGCGGACCTAGCTCGCCTTCCTTGGAGTTCCTTGGCCGAGCTTCTTGTACGCCAAGAAGGAAGTTGCGGAGCGGACTTTGCTCGCCTTCCTTGGAGTTCCTTGGCCGAGCTCCTTGTCCGCCAAGTAGGAAGTCGCGGAGCGGACCTAGCTCGCCTTCCTTGGAGTTCCTTGGCCGAGCTTCTTGTCCGCCAAGTAGGAAGTCGCGGAGCGGACCTAGCTCGCCTTCCTTGGAGTTCCTTGGCCGAGCTTCTTGTACGCCAAGAAGGAAGTTGCGGAGCGGACTTTGCTCGCCTTCTTTGGAGTTCCTTGGCCGAGCTTCTTGTACGCCAAGAAGGAAGTTGCGGAGCGGACCTAGCTCGCCTTCCTTGGAGTTCCTTGGCCGAGCTTCTTGTACGCCAAGAAGGAAGTTGCGGAGCGGACTTTGCTCGCCTTCCTTGGAGTTCCTTGGCCGAGCTCCTTGTCCGCCAAGTAGGAAGTCGCGGAGCGGACCTAGCTCGCCTTCCTTGGAGTTCCTTGGCCGAGCTTCTTGTACGCCAAGAAGGAAGTCATGAGGCGGACCTTGCTCGCCTTCCTTGGAGTTCCTTGGCCGAGCTTCTTGTCCGCCAAGTAGGAAGTCGCGGAGCGGATCTAGCTCGCCTTCCTTGGAGTTCCTTGGCCGAGCTTCTTGTCCGCCAAGTAGGACGACCTAGCTCGCTTTCCTTGGAGTTCCTTGGCCGAGCTTCTTGTCCGCCAAGTAGGAAGTCGCGGAGCGGACCTAGCTCGCCTTCCTTGGAGTTCCTTGGCCGAGCTTCTTGTCCGCCAAGTAGGAAGTCGCGGAGCGGACCTAGCTCGCCTTCCTTGGAGTTCCTTGGCCGAGCTTCTTGTACGCCAAGAAGGAAGTTGCGGAGCGGACCTAGCTCGCCTTCCTTGGAGTTCCTTGGCCGAGCTTCTTGTACGCCAAGTAGGAAGTCATGAGCGGACTTTGCTCGCCTTCCTTGGAGTTCCTTGGCCGAGCTCCTTGTCCGCCAAGTAGGAAGTCGCGGAGCGGACCTAGCTCGCCTTCCTTGGAGTTCCTTGGCCGAGCTTCTTGTCCGCCAAGTAGGAAGTCGCGGAGCGGACCTAGCTCGCCTTCCTTGGAGTTCCTTGGCCGAGCTTCTTGTCCGCCAAGTAGGAAGTCATGAGCGGACCTTGCTCGCCTTCCTTGGCGTTCCTTGGCCGAGCTTCCTGTCCAAGTAGGAAGTCATGAGCGGACCTTGCTCGCCTTCCTTGGAGTTCCTTGGCCGAGCTTCTTGTACGCCAAGAAGGAAGTTGCGGAGCGGACCTTGCTCGCCTTCCTTGGAGTTCCTTGGCCGAGCTTCTTGTCCGCCAAGTAGGAAGTCGCGGAGGGGACCTAGCTCGCCTTCCTTTGAGTTCCTTGGCCGAGCTTCTTGTCCGCCAAGTAGGAAGTCGCGGAGCGGACCTTGCTCGCCTTCCTTGGAGTTTCTTGGCCGAGCTGATCTTGTCCGCCAAGAAGGAAGTCGCGGAACGGACCTTGCTCGCCTTCTTTGGCCAAAGAAAGTGGATCAACTGCGAGGTTCCAGCCGAGATGTTTTACTCCGGCAGAAGAGTTGATGGTTAGCTCAACTACGGAATTCCAGCCGAGATGATTTGCTCCGGCTGAAGAGTTGATGGTTAGGTCAACTACGGAATTCCAGCCGAGATGATTTGCTCCGGCTGAAGAGTTGATGGTTGGCTCAACTAAGGAATTCCAGCCGAGATGATTTGCTCCGGGTGAAGAGTTGATGGTTAGCTCAACTAAGGAATTCAAGCCGAGATGGTTTACTCCGGCTGAAGAGTTGTTCCAGCCGAGATGCTTACTCCGGCTGAAGAGTTGATGGTTTGCTCAACTGCGCGTTTTCAGCCGAGATGGTTTACTCCGGCAGAAGAGTTGATGGTTTGCTCAACTTCCAGGTTCCAGCCGAGATGGTTTACTCCAGTTGAAGACTTGTTCGGTACCGAGATGCTTACTCCTTTGAAGAGTTGATGGTTTGCTCAACTTCTGTGTTCCAAAATGAGATGGTTTACCCCGGCTGAAGAGTTGTTCCAGCCGAGATGCTTACTCCGGCTGGAGAGTTGATGTTTTGCTCAACTGCGCGATTCCAGCCGAGATGCTTACTCCGGCTGAAGAGTTGATGCTTTGCTCAATCAAGGCGTTTCAAATGAGATGATTTACTCCTGAAGAGTTGATGTTCGCTCAATCAATAATTCCAAATGAGATGCTTACTCGGCTAAAGAGTTGATGGTTTGCTCAACTTCGTGTTCCAAATGAGATGGTTTACTCATTTGAAGAATTGGTATTTGCTCAACTGTGAGGTTTCGGTGAATCTACCCCGGTTGTCTGTAATGGTAATCCCGGTCACGCTGGAGCGGACGGAATTAAGGGGCAATTGAGAGGAAATTTATGAGCTGGATTGGGCCGTTGTAATGATCGACAGATTTTGGCACGTAGTTATACCGGATAGATTTGGGCGACGAGTTGTCTTACGATTTGGGCGGCGGTGATGGGCGAGGAGATTTAGCCTGTCCAAAGAGAAGGTGCTCGGTTAAAGGCACCGCTTGGCAACCGAAGCTCGTGCTTGGCAGAGACGAGGTTAGCCGAGTGAAATGTTCGACGCCAAGCAAGGCACGGTTGGACGAGGTATCTGCTCGCCGCGGAAGGCCACCGCAGACAAGTTTGAGATGACCCGAGCCGGCTCGCCGAGATGCCACGAGCCGGTCTCCATTGAGCTTAACCAGAGAATGCTTGGGCATAAAGCGGTGAGGCGTTGATAGCCGAGATAGTACCGCCGAGCTCCCCAATGAGAGTGAGCGATTGGGTTAGGTGATGTTCAGCATGGCGTATGCTGACAGATGGGATAGCAGAGCCACGTGTTGAGAGGCCACTGGAAGTGGATATGGGGCGCAGAAGGGTATATAAGCAAGTCTGCGCCCCCCATACGAAGGGGACGAACACTTTGTAAGGAATTTCTTACACTCAAACACTCTCCTTTCTCTCTCTCTTTATCCTAGGTGTGTGCTAACTTGATCGTCGGAGGTGTTTTCCGGCCACACACCGCCGGGTAGCTCACCGCCGTTGTGCTTTCAGGTGATCGGACAGCTGAGGAGCTTGGAAGAAAGGAAGTGCGGGTTGCCGGAATATTTCCTCCCCGTACAGCTTCCGTTTGGCCCCCTCCTTACTTTGTTGACTTACGCCTATTTTGGTTTGAGGCCGTAGGTAATCTCAGGATTACTGGCCGGTTATGTCCTTAACCTATGGGGGCGGGTTTGGGTCATGACAAGAAGACTCCAAAGTCAGACCATACTCCAAAGCCAACTCTACAAAGCAAAGTAGGTTGCAGCAGAGAACAGTTGGCCAAGGTTCATTCTGAACTAAAAGCCAGAGAGAAGTCTAGCTTAGCAGGATTGAAGAAAGCTCTGATGGAAAGTGATAGCGAGACAGAAGAAGAAATTGACATAAGCCAAAAAAAAGAAATGGTGGAGGAAGAAATGTTCAAAGCCTTCATGGCTGAGCAAACATTTCTGGTTGAAAAACCAGTCGAGAAAAACCATTCGAAAGAACCTGTTAGCAATGAAGTGCCAGAATGCAGCATGGAGGATGCTTCTGAGGTAATTGATCATGGTAGCCAAGAGGGGAAACAGGCACAGCCAGCTATCCAGTTTGGCTCATTTCCTCCAGTATCAGTCAATATGGTACATATACTACCTCATGAGTTCGAAGCTGGGGATAAGAACCAAGATGGTCAAGAAGTTGATCCAATTTCAGTCTCTAGTGAAGATTAACAAGTGAGTATGGTATAGGATGATTCTGGAATGGCTACCCCAATGGAAACTGAATATAAGAGCGAAGAAGAGGTGAGCATTAGCCTCTCATATCCTTTTGAATATCCCTCGAATTCTATGACACAACATGTCAAGCCTTTGTACATCAAGGCTTTCTTTGACGGAATACAATTGAACCGAGTCCTGATAGATAATGGGGCAGCAGTGAACTTACTACTGAAATCTTCTTTGAAGAAACTAGGGAAAAAGAATCCCAGGTTGATTCCAACCAGCACAACCATCGCTGGCTTTGCTAGAGACAAACAGATGGCTCAGGGGATTCTACCTATTAACTTGAGTGTGGGAACCAAGGACTGCATGACAGCATTCTTCGTAATCGACAGTAATGCTAAATACAATGCTTTACTTGGGAGAGATTGGATCCACACTAACAAATGTGTGTCTTCCTCTTTGCATCAGAAAATTATGATAGCCTTAGGCAATGGAGAGACAGAGGAAATTGATGCAGATTCTCAACCCTTCATAGCCTGTGCAGACTTTGCAGAGGCCAAGTTATATTTGAGGGAGTGACACCACTCAGTATACTGAAGAAAGCTGATGGTTCAGCCGAAGTGACGGCTAATGAGGAAGTGACACACCTGAAGCACTTAGTCCAAGAAAGTGCTGATGAAGAGATTGTCATTAAGGATGACAATGATGCCTAATTGTAGGCAAAGAGATGAAGAACAAGAAGCCAAGTCTTTGGCTCTAATTAAGTTTTCAACATTGGATGTAAAATCAATAGTCTAGCAAATACAGGAACAAGAGAGAAAAGCCATGATAATTGGCTGTAAACAGGAGCAGCAACATGTCAGAATTTTGACCCTTGGTAAATACTGTGCATTGGACATTGAAACAAAAGTCCAGGAGATACAGGAAGAGGATGCCTTATGGACAGATTTTGTTTATGAGGAAGAGGGCAAAGATCTTGAACTAAAGAACCTAGGAGCAAAACAAAGCGAGAAGGTTGCTTCGAAGGTAGAAGAACCAAGGAAGAAGCTTCAATAAGTTCTTAGACACAAGACCCCTTAGAAGAAATAAATTTAGGGGAAGGTTCTATGCAACAGTCCACCGATATAAGTGCTTGTTTGGATGATCTGGACAGGGACCAGTTATTGGTTGTTCTAAAGAAATATAAAGATTGCTTTGCATGGTCTTATAATGAACTACCAGGATTGGATAGGTCATTAGTGGTAGAAAGTGAGCAAGGAATCCAGTAAAATCGTAATCGAACAGTCGATCCAATCCAATAGGTTTGGACTGGTTTTTTGAATCCGTGGTTCGGTTCCGAATTGAAGAATTAAAAATCCGTAGTCCACGGATTGGTTCCGGATTGAATCCCATGGTTCCAGATTGGAACCAATCCGGACCGTATACAAATAGTCTATATTTTTATTATAAATCCTCCCTCCATAGTATCTTCTCTTATTTCATATAAAACCTAAACTCAAACCTAAACCCGCATAATATCTTCTTTTATTACTTTTGTTTGTTAGTTTTTAATTTTAATTTGTAATGGTCTAAATATTTATGGTGAAACCAATTTTCTTATGGTTGTTTAAATTCTAAAACAGGATGTCGCTATTATAGAAAGACATGTTGCTATTGTGGAACTAATATAGCGCTATGTTTATGTTTTTATGAAATTAAAGTGTTATATATATATTTTTTTGTTATTTAATTATGTGAATCCGTGGTCCTAAACTGATCCAATCCGTGTTTAAATGGATTGGTTCTATGATTTAAACGGATTGGATTGGTTCTAATTTTTCAGGAACCGTAAATAATGAATTGGTCCTGGTTTTACCCTAATCCAGTCCAATCCAGACCATGCTCACCCCTAATTAGTGGAACATAGGCTCCCTATGAAGCCTAATTTCAAGCCATACAAGCAGAAATCGAGAAGAATGAGTCCAGAAGTAATTCAGAAAGTCAAAGAAGAGATTCTTAGACTACTCAAGGCAGGCTTTATTAGGACTGCTAGGTATGTTGAATGATTATCTAATATTGTGTCTGTAGTCAAGAAGAATGGTAAAATGAGGGTATGCATTGATTTCAAAAACTTAAATCTAGCAACTTCAAAAGATGAGTACCCTATGCCTATAGTAGATCTGTTGGTAGACAATTCAGCAGGGTATCAAGTTTTATCAATGATGGATGGACACTCTGGTTATAACCAAATCTACATTGTAGAGGAGGATATCTACAAGACAGCATTAAGATGTCCTGGGAATATTGGCACCTTTGAATGGGTTAAAATGCCATTTGGTCTGAAGAATGCTGGGGTTACATATCAGAGGGCTATGAATACTATCTTTCATGACCTCATTGGAGGATATTTAGAGTGTTATATTGATGACATTGTAGTGAAATCCCAGTCCGTAGAGGAGCATCTGTTTCATTTAGAAGCAGCTTTTGAAAGAATGAGAAAGTTCAAGTTGAAACTCAATCCTCTTAAGTGTGCTTTTGGTGTATCATCTGGAAACTTCTTGGGTTATGTAGTGCACAAGAAAGGAATATAGATTGATCGGAATAAAGCCAAAGCCATCATTGAAGCCAGGCCTCCATCAAGTAAGAAAAAATTACAAAGGTTCCTTGGACAGGTTAACTTTCTTCGAAGGTTCATTTCTAACGCTGCAGGGAAAACCGAAGTATTTTCTTCCTTGTTAAGGCTGAAAGATGAAGAGGAATTTGTGTGGATAGCAAAGTATCAAATTGCTTTCGAAGGTATCAAAGCCTACTTGGCTAACCCTCCAGTGCTGATGCCACCAAAAGGAAATAAGCCCTTGAAATTGTACATAGCTGCAGCAGAAGATTCATTAGGAGCTTTCTTGGCTTAAGATAATGAAGAAGGTAAGGAACAAAAATTTGTTTATTACCTTAGTAGGTTTTAAATTCTTGTGAATGTAAATATTCATTTGTTGAAAAGTCATGTCTTGCTTTGTATTTTGCTGCAATGAAATTAAGATACTATCTTTTACCTACAACTGTCTTGGTAATTGCAACTACAGATTTAGTTAAGTACATGTTATCTAAACCTATGTTGAGGGGGAGAATTGGCAAGTGGATACTAGCCTTATCAGAATTTCATCTAGAATATGTCCCTTAAAGGGCAGTAAAAGGGCAAGTTTTAGCCAATTTTCTGGCAGACCACCCATCTCAAACAGAGAGCCAAGAGATAATGGAACTTGGTATGGCTAGTATTGAGCCATGGCAGATGTGGTTTGATGGATCGAAAGCCAATGGCTTAATTGGAATTGGTATTGTGATTAAATCACCATAAAGGGTAGAAACCACACATGCTTTCAGAGTGGATGAAGCTACTTGTTCCAATAACCAGGCTGAATATGAAGCCTTAATAGTGGGACTAGAAATTCTTATTGGATTACAAGTTCATGCAGTTGACATTTTCGGAGATTCTCAATTGGTGGTTAACCAAGTAAAAGGGATTTTCAAGTGTCAAAGCATAAGTATTTTGCCATACTATGTTGTTGCTTTACATCAGCTTTCTCAGTTTTAAATAGCAAATGTAACTCATGTTCCAAGACTCTTGAACAATAGAGCTAATGATGTGGCTCAGAAAGCTTCAAACTTCAAGAGAAGGGATAACGCCCAAAGGGACATAAGCCAAACAACATATCAGAAATTAATACCACCTTTGAATAAAAGGAATGTGGTCTTGGAAGTCAATCATAATGACTTACAAGAACAGGATTGGAGGCATCCAATAATGCAGTACTTGGCTGGTCCATCTTCGAAGGCCAGCAGGAAAATTAAATTACAGTTTATGCAATACATAATATATGGTAATACTCTCTACAAAAGGGGGGGGGAGATGGTTTGTTGCTGGAATGTTTAGGTCCAAAAGAAGCATTAACAGCTATGGCTGAGGTTTATGAAGGCATCTGTAGTGCTCATCAGCCTGGTGTGAAGACGAGATGGTTGCTTCGAAGGCATTCCTACTATTGGCCAACTATCCTTAAAGACTGTATAGAATATGCAAAGGGTTGCCAGGCATGTCAAAAGCATGGCACAATAAGGCATGTGCCCATAACTGACCTACATGCAGTAGTGAGGCCTTGGCCATTTAGAGGATGGGCCATGGATATGATGGGAAAAATATACCCACCTTCTTCGAAGCATCATTGTTTCATTCTAGTGGCCACTGATTACTTTACTAAGTGGGTCGAAGCCAAGCCATACAAGGCTGTAGACCAGACAGAGGTCATTGGGTTCATTAAAAATTTGATCCATAGATTTGGCATCCCACAAACCATAACTGTGGATAATGGGACTATGTTTGATGGGAAAATGATGAAGTCTTTTGTGTCAGAGTTTGGAATTAGCCTTGTTAATTCCACACCCTATTATGCACAAGCCAATGGTCAAGCTGAATCATCCAATAAGTCATTGAAAAAGGGAATACAAAAGGTTGTGGAAGATAATCCTAGGGATTGGCATAACTTGTTGTTGGATGTTTTATGGGCTTACAGAACTTCCCCAAGGTCAAGCACATGAGTCACTCCTTATGCCTTAGTATATGGGCATGATGCAGTGTTACCTATGGAGATTAATGTTAAATCTTTGAGAGTAAGATGCCAAGATCAGTTAGATCCTGAGCAGTACCATCAAAGTATGTGTTTGGAGTTAGAAAACATAGATGAAGCCAGAATTTTGGCATTAAATAGTATTCTTTTCCAAAAGAGGAAAGCAGCCAAGAATTATAATAAGAAAGTCAAACACATTGGCTTTGATGAATGTGATTTGGTATGGAAAACAATACTCCTAATAGGAATTAAAAGCCATAAGTTTGGCAAATGGTCACCTAACTGGGAAGGACTATATCAAATTCATAGAGTTCTGCCTTTTGGAGCATATCATTTGAGAAATTTGAATGGGTATATACATTCCAAAAAGATTAATGGCAGATATTTGAACCCTTATTTTCCAACCATTTGGGAAACACAAGGAATAAAATAAACATTAAGTACAAGAACATAAGATTACTCAGATGACAGATAAAAATTTGTTCTTTCATAAAGAATTAAGTACATTTTGCCACAAATTGGCCCAAAAATTATTACAGTGTCTTAGTTGTTCTTTTACAATGGATTTCCTATTGCTAAGTGATGAAATTAGTTGAATAGCTGTAGCCATCTCTTCCTTTCGATCAGCCAGTCCTTGGTTGGTGATTTGCAATTTGGTGTTAGTTCGAACTAAGGCTTGATTCACTGCAGACAGCTCCTCTTCAAGCTGAGCTTTCCTTTCCAGCAGCTGGACTCGAAAGTGGGAGGCAGAGGAGTGTTGTTCTTTCAGATTTGACACTTCGGTGTGCACTTGGGAAACAAAACTCTGATCTCTAGCCAGTTTCTCATCCGCAGCCTTAGCAGCATGACAAATGTTGAGGTAGAAGTCGATAGTAGCTGTTGCCTGAGATAGATGACTTGAAATATTCATGCCAGACTGCTCAGCAATTTTGCAGCATTGGAGGAACCCATTTCTGATTATAGGCCTTTACAGAGCCTCGAAGGAAATCCTCGAAAAAGAAATCAACAGTTCCAAGCATGTGTCTAGGTCTATCAAAGGTGCAGAAGGCTTGTTGCTGGAAGAAGAAGAGCTCTAAAAAATTTCCAGCAAGGAGTCAGTTAAAACTAATGGCTCAGCTTCAACATTTAATATTGGAGAGGTAGAGGGTACATCGAAGAGACTAGCTAGTTTGGCTTCGAAGATGTCTACCTCATTCGTAGACATGAGGAGTGCAGAGAGAGTTGTGGTGGAAGACATAAAGGACTGCATAGGGATATGAGAAGTAGATGGAACATCTTTGGCAGTCTCTATGGTCTTAGCCACCAATGAATCAAGTGAAGAGGGGCTGGAAGTAGGTAAAGGTAATGAACTATGAGTCGGAGAACTACCAGCACCCTCTGTAGGAGAATCAACTGCCATTAGAGATGGAGTAGCAGTTGGAATTTCTGTGAAAGAAAGAGGAGGAGCAAGGCTCGAAGGAGAAGTGGACTGAGGTAGGTCAAAGGTCAAGAAAGGGAGGTATGTATCTAAGCCAAGAAGAAGAGATGCAGGAATGCTAAGGCTTAAAGAAGGTACATCGAATGTAGGCCTTGGAAGTGGGAGTACGATTTGAATAACCCTGACATTCTGTATTTGATCAACCTCAACTGAAATTGAGGGAGGCCTCATTGGAAAGATAAACGCAGTAGTTGTTGCTACAAGAGAAAGAGATGTAAAGCAATGTCAAACTTCAATACCAAAGGCTGACAAGGGAAAAACAGTAGAAGCATGAAAGAAATTACTTGTTTCAGAAATAATGAGAGAGTTGTGATGGGAATAATGTTCGGCAGTCTGTTGCTTTCTTGCCGTTTCCCTTTGTAATGCATCAGCAGCAGCAGCTTCCTCTCTTAGAAATTGTTGCTGCCGTCTCTTCTCAGCCCTCTCGAAGACAATCATGGCTTTGGAATGTTCCTGCTCTACTGCCTTGGCAGCTGCTTCATGAATAGAGTCTTCAACCAAGTCAGTAGCAGGAACAATCACTTTCTTTCTCTTCCTTCTTGGCAGTGATACTACCAGCTCCTTTTCAACCCCCCTTTCTTCAACCTGGGGTTCAGATTCTTCAGAGGTAAGTTCTTTCTCCACTATTGTGGTAGTTGCCTCGTGAACAGGATTTTCGATTATATCGGATGAGGAGACAGCCACCTTTTGTCTCTTTGTTCTTTGCAAAGGTACTTCTTGTTCTTGCTCAACCTCTCTCTCTTCTGCCTAAGATTCAGATTCCTCAAGAGGGAGGATTAGCTTCCTTTTCTGTTTCTGTTGTTGTCTCTCTTTAAGAGTATCTAAAGTTTCAGTTCTCTTGGGGGATTCTTCTTGTGGGGACCCTGCACCAAAGAACATGAGTGTAAGGGAAACAAACAAAAGATTCAAAAGAAAAAAAAATAGAAAAAAAAGGAGAACTTGAAAATACTTATCCTTCTTGAGCGACTTTGGTAGCTCTAATTTGGAGGGATGAAATTTGTAGGAGTTGTGGTAATTTGTTGAAAGGGAGGGAATGTTCTCAACTGTTGTTGATTTAGTCTTCGAAGGCCCTCCTAGCCCTATCAATAAGTCATGAGGATAAGCAGATAGGCGCACTTCCATATTGGCTGTCCACTAGTTCTGGAATCTTTTCAAGACTAAGCCAGAAGGAAGAAAGGAGACAAATTTGAATTCACTCAATTCCTTCAGCAATTTTAATGTTGCCGCCTCTAGCTTGGATTTGGATATTCTCAGATCTCTAGCCGTGAGGTGAACATTCAAGAGACTACAAAGTGGAACAGGTATCCCTTGAGTAAGCCCAAATTGTTTGGTGAACTGAGAAGGGCAGTACACCTCAGATATGCATTTATAAGCTCGAGGGTTTAAAGTGCCAATGAACAACTCCCTCGGTAGCAAAATTGAAGCCCACATATCTTCGTGTGGTGAAGTGGAACATTCCTTATTAGCTAAAAAGGTTTGTAGCCAGGCAGGTTCTTTAGTGGCATCAAAAGGACAAAAGAAAGTGGCAGATGGAGAAATAGAGAGTTGGTGAAAGAAGGTAAGGTAATAAGCAAAGGAAGCAAGATAGAGAGCAATCCTAGCATACTTTTCTCCATAAGTATTAGAATCCTGAACAAGGAATTTTAGACATTTGGGATGTAGGTCAGTGAAATAGGCAAAGAGCCAGAGTTGGAGCACCCAGAGGGGACCTCCTTGGTTAACATCAAGAGGTTTTTCGCAAACTTAGGAGCAAGCTCTGTAGACATGACCTAAAAGATAAGGGGTAAGAGCTATGTGTTTTTTTAAGATAAGTGCCTTCGCAAGTGGAGCGAACTCAGGCATAATCCTCTGAGATGAGGTGCAAAAGAGAAATTTGCATAACCAGTATAAAATGAAGAAAAATAGTTCTTTGTCTCTCACGGGGCTTTCCCTTTTATTTTCAGCCTTTACAAAGTCACTATAAGAAGAGTTTAAGGCTGGAAGGGAAAATTTGACAGTGAGGTCCGGGTAGTTGGGAGTAAAAGGAGAGTTATGGGGTGAAAGCCCTAAAAGATGGCAAATATCAAGAATGGTGGGGGCCATCATGCCGCACCGAAATTGGAAGAAATTAAAAGACACATTCCAAAAACATAGAGCAGCAGGAATTAAAAAGGGGTCCTCAGGAATGATGAACCTGGAAAGACAAAGAGCGTCGAGGATGCAGAGCTCCTATAGGTCATCTTCTCTCGCAGGCACAACCTTGTCATACCATTCATCCCATTTGGTTCTCAATGTCGGCCAGCAGCGATGAGGCCGGGTCATTCTCCAATTGCTCCAATTAAGCCCTCCTTCTTAGAGAAGAAAGTGATCCTCCAAATGAGGGTATAAAGCTGTGAGTTGGTCAAGGGCCTCCCGAAAGATGGGACCTAGGACGTACTCTTGTTGGTTGCTGTGGCGAGGAACAAAGAGACGTCCATCTATGGCGCTTGACCCACCAGTTGTTAGCTTGGCGATTTCTTCATCAATTCATTTCTTCAAAGCCATGGTAGAGGCGTCTGATTACGACAAGCACTTTTCGAGGAAGGATCCATTGATAGCAAGTAGCAAGGAAGAGAGGGTTAACAGAAGATCGGTAGGGTTTGTGTATTAAAAGAGCAAGTGATTTCAGAGCACGAAATAAAAGGGTTTTTAAAAGCTTTTGTGTCTGAAAAATATATTGCGTAAGTCGTTAAGTACTAGAAGTACAAATACGAAGAGTTTTCTTCAATATTGATACTTTTGGAGGAAAACACCTGACCGAATCTCGAGGTTAGCTTCGAAGTAAAATATTTGGCTTCGAAGCCAAATTTTGGCACCAAAAGCCAAAAAACAACAGCTTCGAAATGAAGAAGCCGGCTTCGAAGCACATTTCATACTTAAAAAAATAAAAATAAAAAAAATATAAGAATACTCAAGTGTTTGTTTTACTCCGAAAGGTTTAAAGACCTGTTTTAGGTTTCTTAACGAAGGTAATGTCCTTCGAGGCAAAACTTGAGACTCTTTAAGGATAGGATTTGGTGTTCGAAACATCAAAACCAATGGTTGGTTCATAGAAAAGTTGTATGTGGAACTAAAGCAGCATGAACTGTTGTTCGAAATAAAAGATGGTCAATTTAAAACTAAATTGATCATACTAACCATAGTCAGATGTTGATTATGGTTGAAACAAGCTTTAAGTATAAGATTGCTAGATTCGAAAAACTGATTCTGATTGAAAATCAGCCAAAAACTGTAAACTTTATTCCATAAATTGGAAAAGTTCATAATTGGTTCTTTGCAGTGTTTCATTTAAGACAATTAAGTCCAGGTTCAAAGGATGAGATTGTTCAGTTCAAAGTCTTGAATTTGCTTTTAAAGGCAAACAGAGACAATGCCGAACAGAGGAAAAGCCTTAATTATATTTAAGCAAAAGTGATTACATCGAATAATCCTATTTGGGTACAAACTCAAGCTCATAAAAATAGGGAATTGAATAAATAACAAGATCATGAAACTTAGTCCAACTATGATCAATGAATTTATGTTCTTTCTTTATTCTGTCCTCTATTTCTTCTAACATTGGCTGCATGAGTTGATGTGTTCTCACTTCATAAAAAAGCTTCTCAGCCTTTATTTCGAACGCTGTTTCTCTTAGTTCTTGTTCCAACTCATCCATTTCCAAATCATCCCAGTACGCAGAATCCTTATTTTGAAAGTCGTTGTATTCTTCGACGAGGTTCTCTGCTTCATATTGAGAATGAACTCGGAGCGATGAAAGGTAATCCAAGGATTGAGTGGTGGCCAAAGAAGTGCGGTGCCAATGGAGAAGTGATGGAAGTTGCTCTGAAAACGTGTGAAGTTCTGCTTGAGCAATGGGGTTGAGAACGTGGCCCCGAGTCAAAATATTACAAGCCCATCGAAAGTTTTTAAGGAGAACATCTTCCTCAAGAACATTGAAGGGTAGGTGAAAAAAGGCTGCAAGCAGGAGTTGGGCTTGCTTTTGTTGAGCTGGAGTAGGAGAAGGTGGAGGCTCGTAAGGAGGGAAAACTTTCTTTGCAGAAAGGGTAAGCCTCAACTTCTCTATCTAGGAAAGTTTTTTCGAAGAAGGAGGTATAAAGGCCCCTATTTCAAAAGAAAGAGGAAATTGAGGAGCATTAACATAATCAAGCCAGTCAGAAGGATGAAGCTTCGCCTTCTTGGATAAAAATGAAGGGTTATACCCTGTGCTCTTCTTAGACGAGGAACAGATCGTCTGCTTTTGTAAGCATGGATGATGTGTACCATGCCACGAGTAGGTATCCTTTAAACTTCATCGACGGTCGATAGGCATGTAAGGATAAACCACCGAAGCCGTGCATAAGAAGGAAAGTCAGCGAATTCGGTGAATTCGACAAAGTGATGGTTAATTCGCTCCTTAATTCCCGGACCTCGAGTTGACCCGACTTGACCGGCTGAAGCCGGAGAATTTGAAGCCACAGCCTTATCCCATGCAGAGGATTATGGAGAGGGGCCTCCTATGTCCATATTTGCAACCTTCTGAATCAAAGGACTAAGGGCAGTTTGTTCACAATCCAAGGGTGAATCAGAAGAAGAATTTCCCATGTCCATGTTTACAACTTTTTGAATCGAAGGATTAAGGGCAATATGTTCGTAATCCAAAAGTTGGTAATTTGCAAAGGCATCCATGACCTGAATATAGAAAGGCGGGTAAAGGTGGCTAATGAATGCATGGAAGTTCTTTCGAGGGGAAGCAACATTATTCAATGACTCTTCATGTGCCTGATCAATAGAGAAAAAATTGATTTAGCCATAGTCTGTTCGAATGCTAAGGTGTTGGGGTGTTCAAAAGATTGAAAGAGAGTTAATGCAAATGATCATCAATAAATAACGATTGTGTTTCCACAATATAGATTCCATGCACGTTCCAAAAAGTGCGGGAAAGGCTTTGATCCACTAATATCACAAAGTATTGGGTATATTAGTGCGGGGGGTAATGTTGGCTACATATTTTGTAAAAGCCAGTTACAGTTTGACACATGGCAAAGTGAGGGCAATACAAGAAGAATGTTTAATCTTCGATCATGATCGTACATGTGGCGATTAATATTGGTTCTTGCGTGGTTTGAGTAGCATTGGATCAACGAAGAGATACAAGGTAATGTGGCTTCAACGGTTACTCACATTCAAATTCAAATATAGGAGGGAAGCCCAACTGCAAGTAATGACATAGTGAAACTACTTCTAATGCAGCATGATCAAGCAATCATGGAGGAGCAGTTTGACGGTTTGAAGTACAGTTCGATAGTCATCCTTGAGGAGTATAAATAGCAGGGAAGCTCCCAGAAAAGGCCCCAGACTCAGATCCAACAAATCAGTTATTTACTTCATATTTTCTTTTCTAGTTTTACATTTCCAGTCTTTATATTTCCTGCACTTTAAATATCTGTTCTTTACATTCCTGCACTTTAAATTCCTGCACTGCACTTCGTTCATAGGAGTAGTTTCAAGTAGATTGTTGCTGTAAACCTCTACGAGGCTGAGTTTGGATCGTTGTAAGTTTTCATCTTAATGAAATACTTCAATTGTTCGTCGTTTAACTGTTATTTTGCTTAATTTCTCCTAAGTCAAGCCACCAGTAAAAGTCCTCTTCATTGAGGCTGAAAGAACTAAAACACAATCGTCTGATAATTGGTTGGCAATTATAATTTCTGTAAGGACTGATTGATCCTTATTGGCACGCTCGCATTTACAAAAATATCCTTCGAAAACCAAAAAGCCAACAGAATTGTAACGGATCTGTGTGTGATGTGCGTTTGTGTGTGATGCGAGGGTGTTTAACATTGGGGGACGTCAATTTTGAGTGTTGCGTACACCGTCGATTCAGTGATTGCAGGAGTTTTCCGATGATGGCACTGACACTAGAAGATGTGTACCTTTTCTGGGTAATAATGTTGATGTACTGGGGACATTGTAACTATGAGTGATGTTCAAACATTACCAAAAAAAACATTGCAAATCAAGACAATAAGTATTATTCAGCACACTAACATTGCAATCCCATAACTTGCCAAATTTATATATTTCGGATTGATCGAAAAAGAGGGAAATCCAAAAACCTCTACAGTCTGCTTTTTGGACAAATCAGTAAATTCAACATCACCAAAATATCCTTCATACCCTTACCTTTTGTACAAATAGATCAGGCAACGATATACATAAATGTCTTTGACATTGGTATGAGACTTATTAGTCTACGAGAAAAAAGATAGGACTGAATGGTTTATAAGACTTAAACTTGAAATTTATTGGTGATTTACCTTAATGTAAATGTATTTAAAAGTAAAATACATTATCATTTTCAATAAAATACAAGTTTTCCAAATTTTTCATAATTACATGGACTCTTTTTAAAAAAGTAATCCATTAGTCATGTAGATATTGAAAAAACGAAGAAGGTGCTATTATCATATTATTTACACTCAAATATATATAATTTATTTATATTTGTGTGTCTTCATACCATCCGTCAAAATTGTAAAATTTACTATATTTTCTTCAAATTTTATAGATTAGTATAATTACCCAAAGTAAAAATATTGGTAAAGAAAAAGATAAAAATGTGGAAATATGCATAGGTTTTGTTTATTTATTTTTGGAATTTTAGTGATTTTTCCCCATATAATTTACATTTTAAGTGCATCTAAAATAAATGTATCTAACAAAAAATAAGAAGCTAAAAATATATTTTTTAAAATCAAGCCAAACAAGTTAAATTATTTTATAATATATATATTTTTTACTTCACAAATTTAAAATTCACACGCAACATAATTCTTATCACAACTCATTTGTTGGAACTCATTTACTTGATATTTCTTTCTCTCTTACTTCCCTTTTTAATTTTTTTTTTTAAATCATAATAATTGATATGGTTGTAATATCTGATTGCTGAAAAAAACAAAAGGACTATTATTTTCCATTTAAATTTAAAAAAAATACTATATAAGAGTGTTATTGTTCCATCTTTATACTATCAGCTAGTGGTCAAATAAGATTATGACCTATTTTAGGAAGATTAAAAATTAATTTTTTAATTTTTTTTTTTTTTAAAACGTACAAAAAAATAGAATGTGATGTAACCAAAACAAAGTAAAAAAACTTATTTTTAACTCAATTGTCAAAATAGCTCTATGTAAAGGCAGACTGGTGGGCTGGGTCAAAGAGGCCAGGATGGGCTAAGTTGGGCTTCTACCTTTCATGCTTGGTGGGCTGGGCCAGAGCGTTATCAATCCACTTTCATTATTATTGATTTTACTATTTCGCACTTTGAACAAGAAATGTTCATTTCTGGGCCTTAAAAAATTCAAGGCCGAAGAAGTTGGGCCTCATTTGAGGCTTCATCGGCCTAATGGTTGAACCGACTTGAATTATGTTGTGATTTAAATAGTGTTTGTAAATTTATTTTAAAATTATGTTTGAATAAAGAATTTAGAAAATGCCTGAAAAAATTTTATGAAATAGAAATTATATATATATATATATTTTTTACTTTTTTTTTATTCTCTCTATAAATTTATATTCAAATTCTTAATCCAAAACACAACCTTAAAGTAAAAATTTATCTGATAAAAATAAAGTCTAAAATTAACTACTAACTTGGACTTTGGTCTTTTGTAGAACCAGCATCCTACAATGTTGAATTTTTATGAGAACATTTCTCATTCTTTGCACATAATATTTGTTAGGTTTCCTAAATACAATGTATTGGAAATAAATCAAAATTGAAATATGAAAGTGAAAGGAGATTATTGTTTGTCATGGTGACCCTCCAACAAACATGTGGAAAATCTAGAGAGAAAACAATCATATGATGCCCATAATAGTAATTTGCGAATATGACATTGCTTCACATGCATTTCTCTTTGGATTGTTTTGGGCTTGCTTCTATTGGTTGGTCATACTCTGTTTGTTTTAATATTTTTTCTACTGTTTGACATGATAAAAAACAGAAGTTAACAAAAAAAAATATTTGTCCTAATCAACCAAAAATAAATTTATTTAAATGATTTTTTTTATTTGCGGAAAATGATTTGCTTCAAGCAACCATGGAGAACATCTTTCAAGGGCTGCTTGTGAATTGTTACTAAAATTTGCAAAAAAAGATCTTTTATTCAATTAAATTATGACAAATTGTACTCGTAATTTCTATAGTTTGTTTTTGTGTCTATTTAATTCTCATAATTCTAATTGTATCAATTTTATCTTTGAATTTTTTTACATTGTGTCACTTTAGTCAAATTATTAAAAACCTTTTAGAAATCAAACTGATATTATTTTCAAAATAGTTAATTCACTCTCCTCAAAGTGATGATTAAGGATTTGACTTCGGGTAATTCTATTTCCACCTCACAAATTCTCTTAGTATACACCATTTACTCAGTAGTCACCAAACACAATTTTGACTTTCTTATTTTTGCTCAATGCACACCATCAATTTTCAAAAATTCCAAAAATATCCCTATCTTCCTCAACCCAACTTATCTCAAGTCTAACCCTAACCCTAACATCTCCCTACTGTCGGCGTCGCCCTTGCGAACCACTTTTTCACCACCGTCTTTCTCCAATCAAGGTCATCCCTCCCCATCTTCTACTCCCAGCTCCTTCGCAATTCCTCACTCCACAGATCCCCCATTGTAGCCGCCCACAACCCTTGCCCCTATTGCCTCTCTTTTCTCCTCTGTTTCCATTCATAACCTTTTCTTTTTCTTCTCCTCTTCAAACCCTAGATTTGGAAACCTAAATCAATCTCTCTCTCTCTCTGGGATCGAAAGGTTGAGGAGTTGGGTCGCGCTGTGGAGTGGATCTGGAGGATGGGTCGCGATGGAAGGTTGTAGCATCAGCGGTGGAGCGAGTTGCAAGTGGTGGGTGGGAGGTACGGTGCTGAAATTGGAGAAGAAGAAGAAAAAGAAGAAGAGAAGGAGAAGGTGGTGCTTGTAGAATGGTGGGTCGTTAGGGATGATCGCTGAAGTGATGAGGTGACGGTTGAGTAACGGATTGGAACGGAGACGACAACGGCAGTGGTGTGACGGGGCTAGGAAGGTGACGACGGTGATGGTCTGGTTCACCAACGACTGGAGAGGAAAAAGGTGGTTGGTGTATAGTAGATTTAGGGTTTTGTCCTAAATGGTAATTTACTTAAGGATACAATTGTGATTCTAAAAAAATTCATTAAGTATGTGGAGTAAAAAAAATTGGTGTGTGGAAATAGAATTTCTATTAAAATAGGTTAAAAGGTGAAAGCTATCTTTTAACTAGCTTCCCAAAAGAGGTAGCAAAAGTTATACTTTATAAAAGAGAGACAACCTTGAATGAGACAGCTTTCTAGTTTTCTGTTTATTATATGATCAGTAATGTATGAAAATCAATACTTATAAAATTTTCTTATAAATAGATGTGACGTATATAATGTTAATTAATTGGATTTATTTCCTGTATCAAAATTTTATTAATGCATAACACAATAATTTGACAAAAAAGTTAGCAAATAAAGATGTTTATATATTATTCATGAATCCAAATTTCAGTGTATGTGAATCCCATTTAGGTTTCAAATTTGTTTTAGTGCTTTTTTTTAATTTATTTTAAAGCCTTTGATTTCCGTTGTAAACATTCACACCCATTTGGCATTATATGGTGAGGAATCTTCTTATGAAAGGAAAAAAAAAACAAAGATTTAAATAAGTGGAAGTTTCATTTTACTGGAGGAATTGACTTTAATTAAATAACTGCTTAAAATTAATTTATTGAGTGCTTTATATTGTTTCTTATCTTATATATATTATATACAATATAAACTCAAGTTGTGATTTTACTCTCTTGGTCATACCAAACTTTTTGGAATTTATTAATGCTAAAAAAATCTTGATGTCTTAGGTTTTCATCATAGGATTGTGTTAAGGTTTTCAATCTTGTTGCTTTATTAATGCAGTTCTAATAAGTTGTTGAACAATAAAATAAAAAGCATCTCACATTTAGATAATAAATAAATTAATAGTAATGATGATATATAAATGATTTTTTTTTATAGAATGATGTGTCTTTTTATGGGAGTATGGCTTATCTCCATATTCTTATCCTCCATGCTTTATTTTTTGGGTTTCATTCTAAGTTTACATTGATAATTTTTAAATCGTTTATCTCCTAATCTTAACAATTTAGATGAGGTATGCAAAAAAATTAGTTTAATCGAATATCACTAGATATATATAAATAAATTGCATCTTTTTTAAAAAAAAGAAAGATAATAGTTGTTAGTTTAAACTTAAACCTTTCATTCTATAAAACAAAAAAATAATTTGTTTATGTATTCATCGATATCTGATGAATGCAAATACGGTCTTCATTGTGGGGTTTACAAAATGAACAATTTAAATTATCATTGTAAACCTAGAATAGAGTCCAAAAAATAAAATATAGAGAATAAAAGTATGAAAGGGAGCCATTCTCAATTTTATGATCCTCTTATTTCCAAAAAAAATCGAATTTTTTTTTACCATATCATTCTTGTCATAAACTTTATGTGCTCATCATTTTTCATGAATTAATATGCACGCAATTCCTGAGCACATAATTATTAATTAAGGTGGAGCAAACCATGGGTTGTGGACCGGGTCAAAGCTGAAAATTAAAATTATAGTTTTTAATTAAGTTTAATTAACGGTGGCGTTATATGTATTAATTAGTGTACTAATATTTGTTATAATATTATTACTAACTTCATCTATTATACAAATTACAAATATCAAAAATCTCTAAAATTATATCACTTCATCAATTGGTACACTAATTGGTATACCAATTGGTGCATATAACATTATTTGTGATACTACATGCACTAACTAGTGTACCAACTAGTGTTATGACATTATTATTCACACACCCATTATATAAATTACAAATACTTAAAATCTTTAAAATTATATCATGTCATCAATTAATATATTAATTAATATACTAATTAATACATATTGTATTATTTAATCATAGGATCCCATCTCCAATCACATCTGTAAATCGTGCAAAGGACACATGCATGTTTGAGGTAGTGGGTGTATAGCTGGATTAAATTAGCATTGTTACTATTTTAATGATGATTAGGTGAAGTTCACTAGTCTTTTTTGATTTGGGATCCAATTAGTCATCTAGGCTTAAAAAAAAGAAAAGTAAATATAGAATAAGAGATTAATTTCAATATGAATGTTGGAAGAACATTCACTTTCAAACTTTAGTGATATATTACAAGAAAACAAACCTACACAAAGGTGTAGGTTTTTGTCTTAAAATTTTTATTTAATGCACTCTCAACTATACGCTTGTGCTTTAAAATTCTTGTTTTTTCACTAAGATTTCAATTACATTGTGTGGTTTTGAGTGCATTGTGTAGTTACAAGTATTTGATAACTAATTTTTACGAGTCATTAGAGATATTAAAAAAAAAAAAAAAAATTGTTAGCCCCAAGGTTATTCAAATTTAAATTTGTATTGATTTTGAATATTGACAAATATTTTAATTTCATTTTGTCATTCAAAGTTTTCAAAATAAAAATATACAAATTGTGCTTCAATGGTTATAAGAGTTATATGATTTTAGAGTATTGTTTTTTAACCCTTTAAAACAAGGAATTAGCACTTTCAAGAAAAACAATATTCTTTCTTAAAACAGGTACAAGGGCCGACACTAGTAATGAAGCTCAAAATTCCTAAATGTTCCAGCTGCAAGGGTCGACACCAAATTTCAGAATACAATCCAGCAGCAAGGGTTGACACCAAAAACAGAAAGGGTCGACACCAAATTTCAAAATGTAATCTAGCAGTAAGGGTCGACACCTGGAACTCAACTCAGAGAAGAAAAGAAAGCAAAGGATCGACACCCAATTTGCAGGAGTCAACACTTGTAAATCTGGGTTTAAAAAATTTCACCTGCCAAAACAAATCTAGACTGTTGCAGATCATTTCTCAGCCACTTTTTCACATTTGTGTACAAAATACGTCATATCTTTTGACCACTGAGCAGATCCTCTGGCACCATATCTTCTCCAAGAAGTTGACTTATGAGGTTGAGCATTAAATAAAAAACTTACGCATTTAATGAATTTTGTCTTCCCAAGACCTACCTACAGTCTGCCTTCTTCTTGCTCTAATCAAACATAATTGGAGCAAATCTTTCATGATCTTCTCTAACGGATAGACGATTCAAATCTCCTCTTTCTCTAACAGCTAGAAACCATCAATATTATAAATATGGAGGTCTTCTTATTCATTTAAAACACTTTTTTAATACAATAAGCCTAGAGCATTCAAGAGCTTTTAATATACTCTATTTGTACTTCCATTTTCATATCTAAGTGAGTCTTAAATTACTTGAGAGTTTACACTTTCATATCCATCTTTTGAGAGTGAATATTTATAAAAGAGGATAGTTGTACCTCTTATTCTTGTTCCTTATTTTCTGAGTAACACACTTATAAAGTGAGGCATTTAGTTGAGAGGTCCTCAACAAATTAAAGTAAGTCCATGTAAAAATCCACAAGGTAGGTGAAGCTTGGCGGTGCATCTATTCATAGTGAATAAATTCTCAAGAAGGTCTCTTGAGGAGTGGACATAGGCCGGCGAGTCGAACCACTATAAATCCTTGTGTCGAGCTCTTTTTTCCTTTCCTTTTACTTTCTGTGCAGTCATTTATTGTCATATGCTTTTAATCACTTAGTCTTTGCAAATTTATTTTCGGACCAAATTTTTAATTACCCAATTCACCCCTCTCTTAGGTTGCTTTCCTAAATAGCAATTAGTATTAGAGCCTTGTCTCTAGTATTGTGACTTAACCGTCTTAGAGTGATCTATTGCAATCCCTAGCTCCTCTTAAGTTCAAGCCTCAAACAGACCATCCTTATTCAATGGCACAAATTTCAACTATTGGAAAATCCGCATGATTATGTATATTCAATCTACCGACTATGAGGTTTGGAAAATCATATGTGATGGTCCTAAAGTCCCCACCAAAACCATAGATGGTCTATTAGTCCCCAAACTTGAAAGTGAGTGAACTAGTGCTGATTATAAAGATATTTAATCCAATGCCAAAGCTGTTAACATGTTATATTGTGCACTTGATGCTATTGAGTTCAACAGAATATACACTTGTACAACTGCGAAAGAAATTTGAGATAAACTTGTTGTAACTCATGAGGGAACTACTCAAGTCAAAGAGTCCAGAGTGAGTTTGCTTGTTCACAATTTTGAGCTTTTCAAGATGAAACCCGATGAGAACATATCCCAAATGTTAACTCATTTTACAAATATTATAAACAGTCTTAAATCTCTTGGGAAGACTTATACTAATGCAGAGATTGTCAGAAAAGTCCTCCGTTCATTGCCAAAAAGCTGGGAAAACAAAGTTATAGCAGTGATATAAGCAAGAGATTTGTTAACATTAAGTCTTGATGAGTTAATGAGATCTCTCCTAACCCATGAGATCATCATGCAAGCAGGAAAAGAAGAAGAAGACAAGAATAAAAAGAAAATGATAGCTTTCAAGTTTACCTCAAAATCTCAAGAGGAAGAAGAAGATGCTTCAGAGGAAGATGAAGAAATGGCTTTCATTACCAAAAAGTTCAAAAAATTTGTAAAGAAGAAACAAGGCATAACAAAGTTCTTCAAAAAATACTTCAACAAAGATTATCAAAAAGGAGAAAATCATAAAAAATCTGAAGTTACTTGCTACAAATGCAACAAGCTAGGACACTACAGGTCAGAATGTCCAGAGCTCAAGAAACAATTCAAAATGGACAAGAAGAAAGCCATGATTGCAGCATGGGGAGCAAATAGTGATGACAGCGACTCAGAGACTGATATTTGCGAAAATGGAGTCACAAATTTATGCTTGATGGCACTTGGAGGTGAAAATAAGGTAAATGATGAATCCTTTGCCTTTGATGAATTACAAACTGCCTTTGATGAATTGCTTGATGAATTTAAAAAACTAAGTTCAAAAACTAGTTGTCAAAAGAAAAAGATTTTGAATTTATCACAAAAAAATGAATCATTGACTTCTAAGATCAATACTTTAGAAAATAAAGTCTTGACAATGGAAAATGAAAAAGAACTTTCAAATGAAAAAGAATCCTTCACTTTTGAAAAGAAAGTAGATGATTTGCAAAAAGAAAATGAAATTTTGAAAAAAGAGAAAATTGTTTTGAATGAAAATATAGAAGTTTTAAAAAATGTTCTTTCAAAATTTACTTAAGGTAGAGATACCATAGATAAAATTCTCAAAAGTCAAAATCAAACCTTTGGAAGAATGGGGATTAGATATAATTCTTTTTCAAAAGCAAAAACTTCCAAGAAGATCTTTGTTCATGCTACATCAAACTATTCTCATCTCACATGTCATTATTGTGGAGGAAAATGTCACATCTCTTCTTTATGTCCCATTAAAAGAAACTCATGTGTTAGAATGAAAAAGAAGTGGGTTCCCAAAAACACTTCAAATTCTAACTCTCATGGACCCAAGAAAGAATGGGTACGAGGTGTTCTTTAGGTCAAAATCCAGCAATAACCAGTGGTACCTCGACAGTACATGCTCAAGGCACATGACCGGCGATAGAGCAATGTTCTCAACCCTTAAATCCAAAAAAGGAGGTCACGTAACCTTTAGAGACAATAGTAAGGGAAAGATCATCGGCGAAGGTAGTATTGGTAAAATTTCTTCACCCATTATCGAAAATGTGTTGCTTGTTGAGGGATTGAAACACAACTTGCTTAGTATTAGTCAAATGTGTGATAAAGGAAATCACGTCACTTTTAAAAAATCTCATTGCACCATTAAAAATTCTATTGATAACAAAGTGTTTTTTGTTGGTCATAGGCATGAAAATTTGTATGTATTTAATTTGCATAGTTTGTCTCCTAATCATGATGTTAAGTGCTTATCTGCTATGAATGAATCTGAATGGTTATGGCATAGAAGGTTAGGACATGCTCACATGGACTTGCTTTCAAAACTTGACTTAGTTGTTGTTTTACCAAAAATTGATTTTGAAAAAGATAGACTTTGTGATGCTTGTCAACAAGGAAAACAAACAACAGTTTCTTTTAAATCTAAAAATATTATTTCTACTGCTAGATCTCTTCAATTGTTGCATATTGACTTGTTCAGACCATCTAGAACTTTGAGTCTTGGTAGCAAATCTTATTGTCTCGTTTGTGTGGATGACTACACTAGATTTACTTGGGTGATCTTCTTAGCACACAAAAGTGATACATTCTCTGTATTTTCAGCTCTTTGTAAACGTATTCAAAATATGAGTAGTCTTACTATTTGTAGCATTAAAAGTGATCATGGTAGAGAATTTGATAATGATAAGTTTATTCTATTTTATAATGAGCATGTCATTTGTTATCCCAGATAGGCAACCCAAGAGGGGGGGTGAATTGGTTATTAAAAATTTCACAATATTAAAATTAGCACAATATTCAGAATTTTAATAAATAAAAAAAACAGAATAATAATTATCAATATGAATGTAAGAGAGATAGGGAGAGAAAATCAAACACTGCGATTTATAGTGGTTCGGCACGCCAGCCTACGTCCACTCCCCAAGGAACCTCCTTGAGAATTTCTTTACTATCAATTGAATAAATACACCACCAAGCTTGTGGATTTGGCACAGGACTTACTCTTATCTATTGAGCCTTACTCAACAATAAAAGCCTTACCTGTCACGACCCAAACCCGGCCCTATGGGTTTAGCATCAGAATCGCCAAGAATCCGAGATTACCAAGGCTCTTGAACAAGAATACTGATCAAAGCAGTACTGAGGCTGGCGGAAGCCAATACAGTAAGTAACTAGTGTCCATTGAGTTGTGTAAATCAGATGCCAAAAACATTTTCATGCATTCATTCAAAAGATCTGATCTGATCTATATAATCGATTACAAGCAGTCGATCTGAGGATCAAATCCCTAGACAACGATCTGATATAACGGTGACAGTCTATACAAATGTACAAAAGCAGTGAGGAGACCGACGGGACACAAAAACACCCCAAGCCATAGCATGGCAACTCGGAACCTCGCGATGAGGCACATAGGTGGCTTGACAAAAGCTGGCACCGCCCGCCTCCTAGCTCGATCTGTCACGAGAACCTACATATATATATAAACAAAGTGAGCTAAAGCCCGGTGAATAACATAACGTGTAAAGAGGTTATGAATGAATGTCCTTACAAGAATGAAATCAATTCATTATCTGAGATTTCAATCTTTCGATATTTGACCAACCAAGATTTCAATCAATCACCATATGTGGTACATCCATTAGCCTATAAACAGTAGGTCCAAAAGGACCGCCTTATGAACCAACAATAATGATGGCCATCAATCGATAAACAATATGGTTCCACAAGGAAACCGGCAGAGCTCAGAATATCAATAACAATGGGTGCTAAGGATGCCTGTCTGATTCGAAATACAGGACATACATTCATTCAATAAACAATATCGATTCAATAAACAATTCATTCGATTCAAAGATAACCATTTTGAACATATCTTTACACAATTGTTACTCACAGAGATTGGGCTAATAGCGACTAAATGGCGTCCTAGAGCCAACCCTAACCAGTTAACAAATAGAACACACACTAAGTTCACAGTCGAAAGGAGGATAATTAAATCCCTATATTGCCTCGGTGTGGTTCTATGTCTAAATCCTCATTAAGATGTCTTAAACTAGGCCTAAGAATGCCTAGGATGGGATGAGGATGCAAAAATACAGTTGGAAGGCACTTTTCAAAAGTTCTTTGACAGGGGTCTCGCCGGCGAGCCTTCCTTCGCCGGCGAGGTTACAAAATCAAAGGCTTCGCACGAGCGAACAATCCTTCGCTCGAGCGGTCTGATGAAACAGTAAAAGTACTGGATGCTCGTTTTTTACGCTCGAGCCACCAATCTTTCGCTCGAGCGAAGAAGCCAAATCTGGAATTTCCAGATTTGCCTTCCAAGCTCAAACCAAGTATTCTCAACTCAATTCTCAACCTCTTGGGCCCAAATTCTGGAAAATACATCCCAAAACAATGTATAACAAGTTTCAAAAGCCAATTTATGAATTCAAGCCCCAAAGGTGAGTCAATTAAATCCAAAATTCAAACCCATTTCAAGAACACTTTCAAAACATGCAATGCATGAACTTTAAACCAAAATCAAGCTTAAAATCTTGCTCAATTGAGCTCCAATCTTTGAAAACAATGTGGAAACATGGACTATAATAAAAACATGGACATGCATGTACAATTCTCCAAGAATTCAACTCTTCAATCAACAATTCAACCATGCATGCAACAATGGAGCTCTAATTCACCAATCATGAACAAAATCAAGACTCAAGCTCTCTATAACCATGATACATGCAAGATGGAGTTTAAAGATAACAAGGAGGTGATGATTTCCTTACCTAGAGTGTCAATTACAAGTCTAGAAGTTCAATTTAGCAACTTATGACTCAAATCTTCAATTCTCAAGCAAGATTAAGCAATGCAAGAAGGAAATCAATTCTCTCACTCTCCTTTCTCTCTAATTTTCGGCTATGCTCACAAAAATGGCTGAGGAGAAGTTTGATTAAGTGTTAAGGCTCAATACTAACAATAAACAAAATGTCCACTATGGGTGGCAATGTGGTAAATAAGTCAATCTTGGTAATTAACTCGTTTTAATCTAATTTAATCATTCCTAATCAATTTTTCAGATAAGTATATCATTAAAACACAAATATTCTACTGATTACAAAACACTAAACGGTTCTCCGTTCGGCCGCCGATAAGGCCTTCAATTAGCAATTTAAACATAAAATGCAAACAGATAAATCAATCAATCAAACAGATACCATATGCAATTCAATAGGTAAACTTATTCGATTCGATTTCAATTTCAATCACCCATCCAATACTTGATTAATCAATTATCACGGTCATTAGCGGTCGGTTTAGCAATAATCAAGATATAATTATTGGTTATTCATTAATCGATGCGAGGGTTATTCTGATCTCCCCTCCTTATAAAGAGTTTAGTCCTCTAAACTCGAGTTACCTTCAGTCTGGAAGAAAACAGGATTCAGCGGGAACAAATCAGGATATCGCCTAGCCATGTCATCTTCCCTTTCCCAAGTGGCATACACACCACTGTCATTACCCTTACAAAATCTCTTTAAAAAATAAGGAATAAGAATAAGGGTAATGTACGGGGAGCAAATATTCCGGCAAGCCCGTACTCCTTTCTTCCGAGCTCCGTCTCTGTCCGATCACCTGAAAGCACAACGGCGGTGAGCTATCCGGCGGTGTGTGGCCGGAAAACCCCTTTGACAGTCAAGTTAGCACACACCTTGGGATAGAGAGAGAGAGGAGATTGTTTAAGTGTAAGAGTTTTCTTACAAAATGTTCGTGTCTCTCCGTATGGGGGGTGCAGACCTGCTCATATACCCTCTGCGCCCCATATCTACTCCCAGTCATCTCCTGACACGTGGCTCTGCTATCCCATCTATCAGCGTAAACCTTGCTGAACATCACCTAACCCGACTGCCAGCCCACTCTACTGGGAGCTCGGCAGCCGAACAACATCATCTCGGCTGTCAACGACTGTGCTGTGCTTTATGCCCAAGCACTCCACTAGCCAAGCTCAATGGAGACCGGGCTAGGCGCATCTCGGCTCATCTTTGGTCGGCCTTCCTGCCGAGCAAACAGGTACCTCGGCTGACCACGCCTTTCCGGGCGCCGGTCACTTAACTCGACTGGCTTTGCACCGCCAGAACATGTAGCTCGGTCCAACCAAGCGTTGCCTTAACCGAGCATCTTCTTTCCGGACTGGGCCACACATCCTCAGCCCAACACTTGCCCGGCCCAAATCTGTCCGGCAAAACTCCGCCCGGCCCAAGTCTGTCCGGCCCAGTACCAGGTCATTAATCTCCCTCTCAATTGCCCCTTAATCCCGTCCGCTTACGCGTGACTGGAATTACCTGTTTCTACCGGGGTAGCACCTTCTCAGTCCTAAGCTTCATAATCGGAAACCGGGCTAATGACACGCATGAATTCAAACTTCCCCAATTTGACATTCCTGTCTCTTCGGCTTGCCCGGTCGTCGCCTTACCTGATCTTCTTGTCTCTTCAGCTTGCCCGGTCGTCGCATCACCTGACCTTCCTGTCTCTTCAGCTCTGCCACTGCAATTAATGGGGACACGTGGCAAGCTTCCACTGGTCCTCGAGTGGCCAACCCAACCGCCTTGCAAAATTTGAATTTTTGGCGGCCTCACCACTCCTATATACATGCCCCCTCCCTCTTCGATTCATCTCTACTGCCACTCCTTCATTCCAAGCGTTCCAGAGCTGCTGCCCTCTCTCTCTCGCCATTCTTGAGCTTGCGTACGAAGAAGAAGCTACTCCCCTTCACTGGTAAGTCCTTCAACCCCTATTTGGCTGTTGTTTTCTTTGATACTTCACACATTAGGGCAATAAAACATAGTTTATAGGACATTAGGCGTCAAAAACATCTTAAACCTTCGACTGTTCATGGTGTCCTTCATTTTTCC
This sequence comes from Camellia lanceoleosa, assembly GCA_025200525.1. NCBI lineage: Eukaryota > Viridiplantae > Streptophyta > Magnoliopsida > Ericales > Theaceae > Camellia > Camellia lanceoleosa. The sequence goes on along the minus strand of CM045771.1, from coordinate 123,850,691 downwards.
TGAAGAACACTGAAGAACTGGGGCGGACCGGGCTCTTGATCTTCATTCGATCCAAAAAACCAATCTGACCGAGCAAATAACATGTTTGTCTTAAACCCAGCAAAAACCAAGATAGTAGAAGGACCTGGTCACACAACAAGGCTAACATCTGGTCTACTTGGGCGACCGAGCTCCTTGGTTAGCTTAGAAAACCGAGGTGGTTTGGCACTCTTCATTCGATCCAAGATCACTACGCGCGACCGCGCTCACACTTACACTTGCCATCCTTTTCCTGCAAAGTCCAAGGGGACCACTATCCATTCCTGAGGCTCTCAAGACCGAGCAACAACCAATTATCACAGTGCCAAACCCCTCAGCCGAGCTATCCTAGGCCGGCCACAAATGGGGAAATTCCACTACCTATTGGACACTCTGGCCGCGCTGGCTGCGTTCAGAGAGAAGTACGGCATCCCGGCCAACGTCCATTTTGAACTGGCAGAAGAGAAGACAACACCCTGGGGCAGACTAGACCAATGCCCCTTCACCGTGCTGTCAATCGTAGAAGGAGGCCTCCGCTTCCCGGTCAATCCTCTGATGACCGAGTTCCTGCGCTGGACCGGGCTAGCACCCACGCAAGTGTCCACCAACACCTACCGAATAATAAATAGCGTGCACGAGCTAAACAACCGGCTAGGCATAAGCTTAGGTTTAGCCGAGATTCTACACCAATACACTTTAGGGCACACTGGCGATGGCCTCGCCTACTATCTCAAGATTAGGCCGGGCAGAGAAAAAATTGTGGCCGGTACACCAGACAAGGACCTGCACGACGATGATTTCTTCTGCGTGTCTGGCAATTATGAGACAGCCCCAGTACCGGGTTGGATCATAAGCAAAAACTTCGGTAGTACATGTAAGCCGCGCAAACTTGCTCGGTTAGCCTACATTCTTCATTATCCTGTACTTGACCATTTTTCTTGTTTCTTTTGCAGCAATTCAAGCCTTGCAAGCCAACTACCAATTCCCCAATGTCGAAGCAATCAGGACTACGCTCCGCTTCATGCGGAGATTGCAACGATTCTTTCGGCTACACCCCAACATACAGATACTCTGCTTCCCGCCGGAGTAAAGTTACAGACTTCCTCTGCGCTCCTTCACCTCCTCCAGATCCAACTCTGCCTGACATTTCGCTGATCCGGTTGACAGAAGAGCAAGAGATGGCCAAACGAAGCCGAATAAAAAACTTGCTCACCACCACTTCAGCCGACATACCGAGCGTAGTCACTCGCTCACCAGCCGCCGGTCAATCAAGCGGTGCCATGCTCGCTCTGGCCTCTCAAGCAGGCGGGCAATCTAGCAAGGAACCTACTCCACGCCGGTGGTAAAAAGCTCATGGATCCGTCGGTAGTGGTGGCGAAGCTTACCACCGAGCAACCAACTGCCACGGTTGACCCAGTACTGATCTGGCGACCACATCTGAAACACCGGGGACAAGACATTCCGGTGACGGCTTCGATTAAGGGCGATAAAGAACACTTGCTCGCCTACGATCTCTCCAAAGCACTTCTTCTACTGAGCGACGTGGTCAGCAGCGACCACGTCCCTGACACTCGGTTGGTGAAGTCATCAGTCAACTCCATAGCCAGGGTAAGTCTCAATCTGCCTTTGAAATTTTCACAAGTGTTTGTCCGGTTCTTTCACTAATCAAATTTCGCTTCTTGCAGGCCATTCAAAAGCAGCACCTGGTGATGGAGCGCATACATAGACTTAGGCAAAAGGCAAATGACACAGCCAGCCAAGTCCAGAGCCTCCAAACCGAGCTTGGCCGAGCAAAGTCCTCGCTCGAAATAGCCAACACTGACAACAACCGGTTGCTGACCAAGCTGGATCTTGCCAGAAAAAATCGGGACGAGCTCGAGCCGGTGGGCGCTCAAGAAGTCACGGAAGAGAGACTGCCGAGATGCTAACAACGCCGGTTTCAACGAAGCCGAGGAGAGCTACAAGAAGCAGGTCTTTGCAACTCAAAACATCTACTTCAAAGCTGGCTGGAAATCTTTCTGCGAGCATCTCGGTCAGGGCTCTGACACCGACGTATTTGCCAATCCGCTTCCTGCTTTCCTACCGGCCTACCTTGTGCCATACGCCAACGATGTCTTCAGCGCGTTGAAGGCTGAGGCCGAGGAAGGGCTTGAAGAAGGAGATGTCGAGACGGATATCGAGGCAGATGATAGCGACGGCGCAGAGTCTTAACCGGCGGCGTGGGTGCCCAAGACAAAAGTCCAACCATCAACTTAGAGGCCACCGAGGACGAGTTCACCAACCTCTCTCACCCTTGGTTTAGTTTTCTTTTTTCTCTTTTTGCTTTTCTGATGTAACCGGGCTAAGTTCCCCACCTTTTGTACTTACGTTTTTATCAATGAAAAGCTTTAATTTCGTCAAGTGTTTGCAAGATCGTCATCAATTCCTTTTTTAGCAAAAAAATTGAACATAACACCAAAGTTGAACAACTCACCAACTTTTTCAACCGGAATACCCATCTCGGTTGGAACACCTAAGTTGAACAAGACATGTATTTTATCAACTGGGGTAGATTATCTCGGTTGAGACAACAAAGTTGAACTCACCAACTTCTTTAACCGGAATACCCATCTCGGTTGGAACAGCAAAGTTTAACAAATCACCAACTTCTTCAACCGGAACAAATCATCTCAGTTGGAACAGCAAAGTTGAACAAATCACCAACTTCTTCAATCGGAACAAATCATCTCGGTTGGGATTTCCTAAGTTAGACAAATAACCAACTCTTTCAACCGGAGTAAAGCGTCTCGGTTGGGAATCCTAAGTTGGACAAAACACCAACTCTTTCAACCGGAGTAAAGCATCTCGGTTGGGAATTCCAAGTTGAGCAAGACATCAACTTCTTCAACCGAAACATCCGTCACGGCAGTAAATCCTAAGTTGAGCAAAATCACCAACTCTTCAACAAACCGGGATAAATTATCTCGGTTGAGATTGCCTAAGTTGGACAAAACACCAACTCTTCCAACCGGAGTAAATCATCTCAGTTTTTACATTAAAACAACAATCTGAAGGCCAAAACGAGGTCACTTCTATATATTGACAAAAAGAATTACATTCTGAAGTGCAAACTAAAAAATTCCTTTGCACAAAAAAGAAAGCTAAAGCTAGAAATAATATAGTTTGAGGTTGGCCGCGTTCCATGGCCGGGGTATTGCTCTTCTCTCCAGATCCTCCAAGTGATAAGCCCCCTTGCCCGCCAGACCGATGATCTTATAGGGTCCTTTCCAATTTGCCCCTAGTTTGCCTTCACCTGGCACCAGGGTGTTGCTCATAACTTTCCTCAAAACCCAATCACCAACTTTGAACGGTCTGGGGTGCACCGTTTTGTTGTACTTCTTTGAGAGCTCTTGTTGGTAGGCGGCCACGTGGATAAGGGCCTTCTCCTGACGCTCTTCCACCAGGTCCAGTTCCAGGGCAATAGCCTCGGCGTTTAGCTCGGGTTCAAAACTCTCACTTCTTAAGGTGGGCATGCCAACTTCCAAAGGTATGACCACTTCCATGCCATATGCCAAAGCAAATGGAGTCTCCCCGGTAGATCGCCGCGGGGTTGTTCGGTATGCCCAAAGGACGCTGGGTAATTCCTCAGCCCATTTTCCTTTTGCCTTCTCCAGTTGTTTCTTCAACCCATCCAGAATAGTCTTGTTTGATGCCTTGGCTTGACCATTGGACTGTGGGTAAGCCGGAGTGGAGTTGTAGAATTCAATCTTCAGATCTTCACAAAATCTTCTGAATAGGCGACCATCAAACTGGGTACCGTTATCAGAGATCAAAATCTTAAGGACGCCAAACCGCGTGACCACATTCTGCCAGACAAATCGCTTCACGTCTTTCTCTTTGATTGTTGCCAAGGGCTCGGCTTCGACCCATTTGGTGAAGTAATCTGTGGCCGCGATGAAGAATTTCCGGTTGCCTGGTGTGGTTGGGAGTGGCCCCACTATATCTAGTCCCCACATGGCAAAGGGCCAAGGACTGGTGAGAGGAAGAAGTTCCCTGGCCGGCTGATGGATCTGATGGGCGAATTTCTGGCATTTCTCGCACTTACGGACATACTTTTGTGCGTCGGCTTGCATACACGGCCACCAGTATCCCTGCAAAATAGCTCGGTAGGCCAATGACCGGCCTCCTATATGACTGCCACAAATGTCTTCGTGAATTTCATACAAGAAGGTCTCCATGCTACTCGGGTGCACGCACTTCAGATAAGGACCGGTGAAGGACTTTTTATACAACGCTCCAGATGGAGAGAGCCAAAACCGCTCTGACTTCACCCGGACTTTGTGTGCTTCCTTCTTGTCGGCTGGCAGAGTCCGGTCTCTGAGAAACAGGATTATGGGGTCCATCCAGGAAGGACCTAGCGCGGCGCAGAGTACATCCGTCTGCCCGGCTTCCTCAATACTCGACCGTAGAAGGAATTCAATCAACAGGGGGTTAGGAGACGTACAATCTACCATTGAAGCAAGGCCGGCCAGCTCATCTGCTCGGCTGTTTTCTTCACGGCCAATCTGTTGAACTCTGATTGCCTGAAACTGCTTGATGTGTTCTCTGACCAGAGCTTGGTACTTTGCCATTCTGTCATACTTTGCTTTATAAATCCCAGAGACTTGGTTAACCACAAGCTGGGAATCACTGTACACCATTAGCTCGGAAGCCTTCATCTGAAGAGCACTCTGAGTCCGGCCAAAAGTGTTTCGTACTCAGCCTCGTTGTTAGATGCTGGGAAGCCAAGGGTGATAGAATGTTCAATGGTGAGGCCATCCGGTGTAATAAGAACAATTCCTAGCCCGGCACCATGACAATTCGACGCTCCATCAACGACAAGTTTCCACATCTCCCCTATAAAGAGTTTCCAACAGTCTGAAGGGTCTTGAGAATTTTGAAGGGTGATGGGACCACGGTTGCTCAGCTGTCCGGTTTCTAGTTCTGCACTGATTGGTTCCACCCCAACTCCCCTTGGTGATTCGGCACCGGACTCAGCAAGTTGATCTGCGATGCTCAAGTCCGTAGGCGAATCACCAGGTTGCGGTATTGTGCCGGCCGCAGATTCTGTGTTGGGTGGGTCCATTTCTTTCCCCCTTGGTGATGCGGTACCCGACAGAGTGGGTTGGGCAATAACACTCGACTCTGTCATCGTGTCACCGGTCGATGGAATTGTACAAAGTGAGGGCATTTCGGTGGGGCGCGCAAATTCCGCGTCGCCAACTCCACCAAGTTGTTTCTCGGTCATGCTTGCATTCTCTTCATTTGCCGCGACAATATTGACCGGGCACACCGGATGAGTTCTAGGTGAGAATTCTGCAACGAAATCGGCCAAAGCCTGGGCCTTGATGGCTGTGCGCGGCTGGAACTTCACATCAAATTGTCCCAATTCGACTGCCCACTTGAGAATTCGGCCAGAGAAGTCCGCCCGTTCAAACAAAGCCTTAAGAGGAAACTCGGTCAGTACGATGATGGTATGGGCGTGGAAATAGTGCGCCAACTTCCTTGAAGCCATCATCAATGCCAACGCAAGCTTTTCCAACGGCAAGTACCTCGTCTCTGCCGGTAGCAAGGTTTTACTGACGTAAAAGATTGGGAGGTGCTTAATTCCTTCAGCACGGACTAGTACTGCACTGACTGCATGTTACGAGACGGCAAAGTAGAGATTGAGTTCCTCGCCTAGCTGAGGTGTAACTAATAGTGGCGGAGAAGACAGATATTCCTTGAGCTCGGCCAAAGCCCGGTCACACTCTTCATCCCACGAGAACTTTGATTTCAATGCCTGAAAGAATAGACGGCAGCGATCTGATGACCGGTTTATGAATCGATTAAGTGCGGCCATTCGGCGAATCTTTGACATCCTTTGTCGGTAAATTTGCTTCAACTCTTTGCGGCTCTAATCTGAGTAGGGTCTGCTTCGATGCCTCGGTTTGTGACTAGGAATCCCAAAAATTTTCCGGATCCCACGCCAAAGGCACACTTTGACGCATTCAGGTGCAGCTTGTGCTTTTTGAGAACGGCAAACATCTCGGCCAAGTCAGACAAGTAGTCGACTTCATGTCGGCTTTTTACCACCATATCATCGATGTAAGCCTCCATTGTCCGGCCAAGCAAAGGAGCAAACATTTTGGTCACCATCCTCTGAAAGGTTGCTCCGGCGTTCTTTAAACCAAAAGGCATGACTCGATAACAAAAAAGTCCCTTTGGAGTCGTGAAGGAGGTAATCTCTCGGTCGGGCCCATGCATGGCAATCTAATGGTAGCCGCGATAGGCGTCCAGGAAACTGAACATGTTATGTCCAGCCGTCAAGTCCACAAGCTGGTCAATTCACGGCAAAGAGAAGCTATCTTTCGGACAAGCTCGGTTGACTGTCTTGTAGTCGACACAAACTCGCCACTTCCCATTCTTCTTGGGCACCACTACTGTGTTGGAAATCCACCGAAGGTAGTGCACTTCCTGAATTGCTCGTGCTTCAAGCAAATTTTTGACTTCCTCTGCAACTACCTCGGCGTGATGCAGCGCCGATCTCCTTGTACACTGGATGACTGGCTTTGCTCCAGGGAAGACGTTGAGATGATGGTAGATAAAACTTGGATCGAGGCCGGGCATGTCGTAAGGCGACCATACGAAGACTTCAATGTTGGCCATCAAAAACTCAACCATCTCAGTCCTCTCTTGGGCAGTAAGGCAGGAACTGAGCAGGAAGAACTTATCCGGCCGCTCCATATCAATTCGCACCTCAACCAAGTCCTTCACAGCTTTGTCCTCTGCCTTAGTGCCCACATCCTCCAGAACTCCTCGGTCTTCCGGTCCTTCTATCATTTGCACGAAGCCTTTAGCGGCCCTACTGCCGTTCATTGCCACGAAGCACTATTTGGACATGACTTGATCTCCCCAGATCTCCTTGATTGCCCCCATAGCCGAGGGGAATCTCATCACCTGATGGTAGGTCGACGCTACAGCTTGCATAGCGTGAAGCCATCCCCTTCCAAGGATCAGGTTGTAAGTAGAAGGAACTTGTAGCACCCAGAACTCCACTTGCTTGACCACGGATCTCGCTTTGACTGGCAGGATAATCTTTCCCAAAGGCCACTCCGGTTGTGAGTTGAAACCAACCAGTGGTGAAGTCGCTGGAGCCAAATTTGTCTCCCGGAGTTTGAGCTGTTTGAACGCATCATAATACATGATCTCGACTGAGCTTCCCTGATCGATCAAGATCCGTTTGACATCAAATTCTTTGATGCGGAGTGTCACTACTAGGGCATCGTTGTGCGGCGTCTGGATATGCTCTAGATCCCTTGAGGTGAAACTAATCACATCTTTCTCTTCGATTTTCCCCCTATTGATGGCATGCTGTACCGACAAAACCTCTCTCATATGTTCTGCCTTCTTGATCATACCCCGGAGTTCGCAAACTTGCTCCGGCTCTACTATGCCATGGATGACATTGATAACTCCTTGTGGTGGCATATCTCGATCATCTTGTCCCCTGGGATCAACCGGAGCCTGATTCGCCTTTACGCCCCCATCAATGTAAAGGTCTAGGTGCCCGGCCGCAACCAGCTCTTCGAGATGTTGCCTCAAAGGCAAACAATCCTCAGTCCGGTGGCCTCTCTCCTGGTAGAATGTGCAATGATACCGCGGATTGTAGCCCTTCTGCCCATCGCCCAACTTAGCAGGAAACCGGACATACTCCTCGTCTCGGATTTCACTACGTATGCGATAGATTGGAATCTTGAAGACTGTGGTTATGCCAATCCTTGCCTTCAACCTCCTGTTTGCATCCGCTACATCATCTCGGGGGTAGTCATCCCGGTCATTCCGACGTCCTCTACCCCGGTTCTTACGATTCGAGCCACGGTCTGATTCCTCTGCTCGGTCACTTGAGCGGCTGGACTCTTGCCCAATTGCGTGCACTTTGCCTGCTGTCTTCTTGTCTGTTACTACCGGAGTTGTCTTTACGGTAGATGCCAACGCATCATCTTCAACCTGGATGTGCTCATTGATGCGCTGCATGAGCTGGCCCATGAACGTCGGCTGGTGCATGGTGAGCGAGTCCCGCAGTCTATGTCCGACTTGGAGACCACGTTTGTATTGAGTGATTGCAAGGTTGACCGGGCAATCCGAGATCTCGTTGAAAGTCTCCCAATATCTGGAGTTGTATGCCTCCAATGTATCGCTCGGTTCCATCTTAACACTCAGTAGGTGATCCACTTCCTTCGGTGTTTTGGTGTTGGTTTTGAAGCACGTCACAAAGGCCTCGGCCAACTGATGCCACCACTCTATACTCCCCTCCGGCAGCCTTTCAAACCACTTCAAGCCCAGTTCGCCCAAACTTGACGGAAAGATGAGGCACATAAGAGCATCATTCCTCCTATGTCTGGCCATAACATGTCAGAAATGACTTACGTGCATGCAGGGATCGGACTTCCTGTCGTACAATGTGAACTTTGGCTGGTGGAAGCCCGACGGAAGAGGTGTTGTCTCTATTTCCAGGGAGAAAGGGGTGGCGCTCAACCTTGCTAAATCTGAATCCACCAGGAGCGGCGCTGCTTGGCGGGGTGGAGGCATTTTGACCTCCTCGCTGGCGTGAGCCCCATAAGATAACCGCTGGAACGCCGGTATCCTTTGCGCTTCCCGCCGGCGAGCCCGCTCCTTTAAGACTGCCCGTAAATCTTCTGATCGAACAGAATAGGTGTACCTCGACGTCGTCGTCGGACGTGAGGGCTGATAAGTACTATCTTGCGCGCTGGACTTCTCGGCGCGTACATCGAAATCACCAACCTTATAACTTCTGGTAATAGAAATGGATGGAGTTTGTCGCTGACTCTGACCACCTGAACGGCGGGGTTGGGTGCGCTCACTGTGGTCTCCCACTCCAACTACACCATTTCTTTTGACATGCCGTTTCAGCTCCTCCATCTGTGTCGCCATTCGCCGGATGACGGCGTCCTGGTCCTTCAACTTGCTTTCCAGACGTCTGGCGTGTGAGTCTCTCCGCCGCCGATGACCTTCTGGACTCCGTGAATGACCATAACTCCTCCCGCGCTTATCCCGCGCGTCTCCTGACTGTCCTCCTGGGAATGTCTCCAGGTCCCCCATCGGAGAGATGGTGGGAGGTCCTTCTCTACGTCTGCCCGACTCTGGAGTGACTCCGTCGATGGCGGACACTTGAATCTCCTCGTTGTTCGCCATAAAAGGCGATCAGATGAGCTTTGGAAGACAAGGTTTTATCTGCAGCTTCCCACAGACGGCGCCAATTGTACAGGGAGCAAATATTCCGGCAAGCCCGTACTCCTTTCTTCCGAGCTCCGTCTCTATCCGATCACCTAAAAGCACAACGGCGGTGAGCTACCCGGCGGTGTGTGGCCGGAAAACCCCTCCGACGGTCAAGTTAGCACACACCTTGGGATAGAGAGAGAGAGAGGAGATTGTTTGAGTGTAAGAGTTTTTCTTACAAAATGTTCGTGTCTCTCCGTATGGGGGGCACAGACCTGCTCAGGTAATTTAAACCCTCTTTTATAATAATTCTCTCACAAAAAGTAGATATAAAAGTGTAAGAACAAATGCTAGACTTAGATCTGAAAGTGAAAGAGCATAATACAATTTGGAGCTCACAGAAAATTTTCTCTTCAAGTTCTTGATTTTTTCTCCATACACAACACTTCTATTTATACTCAAAAATATACCCATTGGACGCTCCTTGCTGACGTCATGGCTTACATAAGCACGCTCCTGACGTCATGGCTTACATAAGCACGCTCCTGATGTCATGGCTTACATAAGCACACTCCTTGATTTTGAATAGTCAGCAAATGATAAGAATTAAAAAGATAAAAATAAGATTGATTTTTTCTTTTTGTTTTTTCAAACATGGAGTCACCGTTTTTGTAGACAATTTAATACAAAGTTCACAACTTTCAAACAAACAAATAATTTCTCCATCTAGTTTCTAATATATATATATATATATAACTCCATCTTTTTCTTCTTGTTTGATTATAATAAGATATAATCAATGTAGTGTAGTGTGATATGATATAATCAATGTAATGTAAAAAATTTAACAGCGCACGTAATGTATTCTATTTATATTATATGCAATATATATATATATATATAATGTTCTAATCAAATATTTGCATACAGAAAAAATCTCTTTAAATGATATTTATGATGGATTTGAAAATGTATGCTATCTTTAAAATATTGTATATGTTGTAGAGATTTTAAACTAAATATATTCTACCACTCCATATTAATTTTGTCAACACAAGACAACCCATCAATATCAAATTTGTCAAAATAATACAACCAACCCATCATTTTTGTCAAAATAATATAATTAATCAATTTTTAATTTGGTCAAAAAGTGAATAGTGATCAGCCTCAATTTTTCAAAAAGTGAATAGTAAAGTTTTCAAAAATATTTTTATTTAACTAATATTTAACAATTATATATATATATATATTTAAAAAGATAATATTTTGTGTCAAATAAATATATACATTAAAAAAATATAAATTGTTACAAATAATATTTTAGATATCATCAAAATTAAATAATATGATTAACAGCATTGATCACAATTTTTCTGCTCCTCAAACTCCTCAACAAAATGGTGTGGTAGAAAGAAAAAATAAAGTTCTTGAGGAAATGGCTCGTACTATACTTTGTGAAAATGATTTGCCAAGATATTTTTGGGCGGAAGCCGTCAATACTGCTTGTTATGTTATTAATCATGCCATGATTAGACACAGACTTAAGAAAACGCCATATGAATTATGGAAAGGTAGAAAACCTAGCATTGGTCATTTTTGTGTATTTGGTTGTAAATGTTTTATACTTAATAATAATAAAGAAAATCTTGGGAAGTTTGATGCAAATGGCTATGCAAATTCTAGTAAAGCTTATCGTGTCTTTAATAAAAGAACTTTACTTGTTGAAGAATCTATACACGTTGCTTTTGATAAATCTAACTCCTTTGCTTCCAAGAATATCGCTAGTGATGATGTTGCAGATTCTAATCCAAGTATTGAAAGGATTTACTTATCGGAAAACAATGAACTTCATTCTTCAGAACCCAATGTTGAAGTCTCTATGGAAGATCTTCAAAAAGAGTATGTCCATCCAACAAAGAAAAATAATCTACCCAAAGAATAGAAGTATGCTCATGGACATCCCAAATACCTCATTATAGGAGACACCACACAAGGAGTAAGAACTCGTTCTTCTATTCATAATGTTTGTGGCAATTTAGCTTTTGTTTCTCAAATTGAGCCAAAAACCTTTTCTGAGGCTGAACACGATAAAAACTGGATTTTTACTATGCAAGAAGAATTAAATCAGTTTGAAATAAATGAATTTGGTTTTTGACTTCTCGTCCTAATGATCATTCCGTTATTGGAACAAAATGGATTTTTCGAAACAAAATGGATGAATCTGGTATTGTTATTTGAAAAAAAGCTAGACTTGTAGCTAAGGTTATAACCAAGAAAACAACATTGATTTTGATGAAACATTTGCACCCGTTGCTCGTCTTGAAGCCATTTGCATGTTACTTGTTTTTGCTTGCTTTAGAAATTTTAAACTTTATCAAATGGATATGAAAAATGCTTTTCTAAATTGGTATATTTCGGAGAAAGTGTATATTAAACAACCTCCAAGTTTTGAAAATCATAAACACCCGGCCCATGTTTATAAACTTTCAAAAGCTTTGTATGGGTTGAAACAAACACTAAGAGCTTGATATGAATGCTTAAGCAATTTTCTTATTGAAAAAGATTTCTCTCGCGGGAAATTGATACCACTCTCTTTATAAAAACCTAAAATGATGATATGCTTATTGTTCAGATATATGTTGATGATATCATATTCGGTGCTACTAATGAATCTTTGTGTAAGGCATTTACTAAGGATATGCAGGGAGAATTTGAAATGAATATGATGAGAGAATTGACTTAATTTCTCGGATTACAAATAAAACAAACCCAAGATGGAATTCATCTATCTCAAGCCAAATATATCAAAGATCTCCTCAAAAGGTTTGAAATGGACTTATCCAAACCTGCAGCAACTTCCATGAGCACATCGATTAAAATCAACAAAGATGAGCAAGGTAAACCAGTAGACGAAAAGAAATATCGAGGTATGATTGGTTCCTTACTTTAGCTAAAAGCTAGTAGACTCGATATCATATTTAGTGTTTGTATGTGTGCACATTTTCAATTGGCTCCAAAAGAATCACATGTCACCGCAGTAAAATACATTTTTAGATATCTTGTCGATACTCCACTTTTGGGCCTTTGGTACCCTAAAACAAATGTTTTTGACCTTTATGATTACACGGATGCCGACTTTACGGGATGTAGACTTGACTGTAAAAGCACTAATGGCACTTGTCATTTTTCTTGGAAATTCACTCACATCTTGGTTTTGTAAAAAACAAAATTCTGTGGCTTTATCTATAGCTAAAGCGGAATATATTGCCGCCGCTAGTTGTTGTGCTCAAATGCTTTTGATGAAACAACAACCTTTTGATTTTGGACTTCACTTTGATCACATACCTATTAAATGTGATAACACTAGTGCCATTAATCATTCAAAAAATCCCATACAACACTTGCGCACTAAACACATTGAAATAAGGCATCACTTTCTACCGGATCATGTACTTAAAAGTGACATTGAACTTGAATTTGTGCCTACAAGTCAACAATTAGCCAATATCTTTACCAAGCCTCTCAATGAGGAACAATTCTACTTTATTCGAACTGAGCTTGGCATGTTAAATATTCCTATGTGATGTTAAACTATGTCTTACTATGCTTCATTGCGATATTCGCTGAGAAAAACACTAGTTTTGCCTTCCAAGACCTTTAAGGGTTGACCCCCTACTCTTTAGGGTCGACACCTTGTGAACCAGCCTTGTGCTTTTTATTGTTAAGGGTCGACACCTTTACTCGCTGGTGTCGACACCAGGTGATCTTTGGTTCACTGCTTTTTAGGGTCAACACATCTTTCAAAGGGTGTTGACACCTGTTGTGTTTGAAGACACTGTTTTTTAGTGTCAACCTCATTTTTTTTCTAAGGGTTGACACTTGCTTTTTGGGTAAGGTTTTTGCCGCAAGGTCTTTTCAAATTTGAAGGTTTGATACCTCTCTTCCTAAGGGTCGACACCTTCTTAAGAGTATTAATATACCACGCGACCCTTCATTCTCTCTTGCAAAACCTATAAAATCCCTAGCCCTAGCCCATTTTCCTATTTCGGCATCTCTCTCTGACTATTCTCATTCCGATCTTCTTCCATCTTCCTCGCGACCTCTCCTTTCTTTTCTTCATGGATTCTTAAGGCCCTCCTCCAATTCCAACAAGAAAACATCCTCACTCCTCTATCTCTTCAGTCGTCGCCGCTACCTCTTCCCCTGTCCAACGCTTCAAGAACAACAAAGCTCGATCTGCTTTTAACAAGGATTTCAACCTACGAAAGGTAATCTCTGGTAGAACCATTGATCTTGTCTTGTTTGACAAACACTCCATTCCTGTAAAAACTTGGTTTGACAACCAAAAATGGCCATCCCTGTTAAAACTTGACTGTGACATTTACCCCACACTCATCAAAGAGTTTTTTTTGCAAATCTCTCTTATAATGGCCAATCTGCTCCTCGTACCCTCGATTGTTTTGTCAAGGGTATGTCTTTTACTTTAAATCCCACTGTCATCAACTCCATTTTGAAAACTTTCAATGATGGACAAAGGGTCACACCATCAGTTGCTCTTAACCTGCCTCACTACACTCATCTTACCGGTCTTCGTCTCCTCAAAAATAACCCCGATTTAAATGGTCATGTCACCGTCTCTGGGAAAGACCTTTCCCTTGAAATGGGACTATTGCATCACATCATCACACATAACATCATTCCTCGCTCCGGCCGCTTTGATGCTGTCACTTACGGTCACATTTTTCTCATTTGGACCCCAGCTACTGGTTATCTCACTGATTTCGGTTTTTTGGTGACTCACTGTATAGTTAATGCTTACAAACAAAATAATTAGACCCTTCCATACGAAATGATTTTCACAAAAAATTTCAAGCATTTCAAAATTGATCTAAAAGGGAAAGAAAAAGTCCCTTGAGACCCTTCTCGTTATGGGGCTGAAACTCTGCGTAATATGGGATAATCTCTGGTCAACATCTGGACCAAATCCAAGAAACCTGGTTCCTCTCCTAGTCTCTCTACCCCTGGTTCCTCCCTTCCCATCACTTCTCTACCACCCTCTTCTTCCGATCTCTCCATCCTGTCTCTAAAAATCGACCATCTTGATTCCTTAGTTCAGGGTCCTTTATTGGATGGAATTACTTCAATCAATTCTAGGCTTAACAATCTACACCTAGATTCCTCATCTATCCCTGCCTCTGATATTCCATCATTTTCTCACACTGTCCCTACTTCATCATCCTCTGCTGTGGAATAAAATATAGATGAATTGAGCGCCTGGGTTCTAGAACTTGTCTCTCAGCAGACTGAAATACAGAAAGACATTGATCGAATGAAGTTGCAACAAGCTTAAGTCATTGCAGCTACTAAAGAGAGTGTCAAAAGTATGGTGATTGCCATCTACGAGATCAAGGACTCCAACGAAGAATTTTGGCAAATATTCCAACAACGCTGGGATGATGATTTGGGGGAACAAATTAGGAAATTTATGTTGTGGTTTTCCCAAGGTTGGCACGAAGTTGCTCCTCATTAGTCGCGCTCTCCTTTACCTTTTCGCTAGATGTTGCCTCTCTTTTTGATAATGACAAAAGGGAAGAAAATTATAGTTGCTGTAGTTGTTTTACTTAGTTGTCTTACTTGTACTTGGCCAGTTATTAACTATAGCTTTTTTAGATGTGGATGCTTAGGTGTTACCCAAAAGACAACCTAAGAGGGGAGGTAAATTAGGTTTTTACAAATAAAAATAATAATACCCTAATAAAAATTATGACTAGCACAATAGATAAATATAGTTAATGAAATAAAAATAATTAAAACAAGTGTTCTAACAACTGTCAGTTAATGATTTTAGCACAGTGAAAATGTGAAATATAGCTATAGCAATTTAAATAAAATAAAGAGATAAGGGAGAGAGAAGCAAACAAATTTATAGTGGTTCGACTTTAACTCGGCCTACGTCCACTTCTCAAGCTTCACTTGAGATTTTCCACTATACTCTAACTTCACAGGGTACTAGCAACCTTTTCACAGATGGAGCAATCCTCTACAGATTTTACATAGACTTTCTAAGTCAAGAATACTGAGTGTACTACACTCTTACAAGGTTGAAAATAAGATGTTTTTGCTTTCATAGAAAGCTACAAGAATTATCTCTCAAAGATAGATATAAAAATGAAACTCTGGTTTTTCTGTAAACCTCACACAGGAAAGATAGGATTAAAGCTATACGTCTCAGTGTATAATTTCTAAAAGAGGGTATAAACAAAAATTGAAGAACACTTCTCAAAAAATTTTTTAGAGAATAGATGTGAGTGATTATAGATCAAATAATATTTTCTGATTTTTTTTGTAACTTGTTTACATTAGAGGCTTTGGTATATATAATAAACTTATAGCCGTTTATAACTGTTGTATTTATTTGAATTTATAACCATTTATAATCGTTGTATTCATTTGAATTTATAGCCGTTATATTCATTTGAATATCTTTCACTCCATCATTACTAATTTGAATATCTTCTACTTGAACTTTTTGAACTGCTGTTGTACTGGGCTGTTTGAACCTCTGTTTTGGGTTGTTTGAACTCTTGATTTAATCAAATATTAAATACATTCTAACAACATTTAGGATAAAGGTTTAGGTGAGAAATAATGGGAAAAAATAAATTTTGATTCTATTTTTCTCTTTCAAATAAATTAAAACATAATTAAATAAATTATCAAAATAATGTTGATTCTATTTTTCTCTTTCAAATAAATTAAAACATAATTAAATAAATCATCAAAATAAATTGTGATTCAATTTTTCTCTTCCAAATAAATTAAAACATAATTAAACAAATCATCAAAATAAATAAGTCTAACAATCTCTCTCTTTTTGATGATGACACACAATGATGTTTTGATTTGATTTGGGAGTAAGAAAAGCTCTCCCTCAAGTCATGCTCTCTGAATTCATTTCTAAATACATAGGTTAGCACATGTGTAATACATAAGCTTTAATTAGAGACATGATATGAGACTAAGATATCAAACTATAAATATATAATCATCAGATTAGTTTTCAAATAATACCATAATTTGAAAATAATATCATAATACATAACATCATAATAAAATAATACCATAATACATAACATTATATAATTTCTTCCCTTGTGACATTATCAAAAGAAAATCATGGGTCAGAATTTGGAAGAGGATGAGGAAAATGATAGTGATAAATGATATCTATACAATTCAAAACATATATATACATATATATACGATTCATGCGCCTCTCTCTTTTCCATCGAAAATCACGTCGGATACGCATCCTCGTTTTTGCGTCAGCTGACCGACAAAAGCGAGACGGGTCAATCAACGGCCTCAGTTCTCTCTCCCTGTTGTCTTCTTCTCTCCCGTCTTCTTCTTAATCACGCTCTTCTCTTTCTTCTTTCTCATTCGCTTTCATCTCTTTCTTCTTCTACGTGAGAAAGATAAAACAGAGAGACTGATCAGAGTAGAAAGGCTGCCAAAAATGACCCTCCTGTCAATTACATCTCTCTTCTACTTCATGGCCTTGTCTTGGCCCCTTATTGTCTTTCCGGACTTGAATAATCCCGTAAGCACTACTGGGCCGAGTGCCCCAGCTTCTACTCTTCCCAACCTTCCTATGATGTCGATTAAGCAAAAAATGGCAGCTCAATCAGACATTGAAGCCAATCATTTCACACTGACGTCCTGTATGGAGACGGTGATTGCAATCACAAAATTGGCTCACCGACTGCAGAACAGGACGAGTGAACTCCACCAGGTCAACGCCCAACTCTCGCTACTCCAGCGCATGTACAAGGATGTGCGAGCAGAGATTTGCGCACTGAAGGCTGAAAATAAAGAGCTTAAAAGGAAGACCACCTCCATGGCCCGATTTGGAGCAACGTCGTTCTTAGCCTTTGATAGTCAGCAGCGAGTCGTTACTCTCGACGAAAGCACGGGGGCAGGACCTTCGAGGGCCTTCCAAGGTGATAAAAAGAGGAAGAAAACGATGGAAGAGACGAGTAAGTAAGATCGGCGTATGGTCGGAAAAAAAAAAAAAATGAAGGGTATTTTTTTCCTTTTTTTTTAATGTAAATATTTGTATTTTGATTTGTTTTTGTTTTTATATTTAAGTACTAAAAAATGAAATTAAAAAGCAGAAAAAAATAAGAAAATTAAGTCCAAACAAAAAATAATAATAAGAAAAAAAATAAAAATAAAAGAAATTAAGCTTAATAGCAAAATAAAAAAATAAAATAAATTAAAATAAAATAATACTAGCAGAAATTAAACTTAATGGGACGTTGGTGTTGCTGGAATGGTAATGCAAAAAAAATAGTATGAGGGTTTAAAAAAATCAATGTATACAAAGTTAATTTTACTTCAAGATGCAGAACCCAAAAAAAATTACACAGTTGAGAATAACAAACTGTTAAAGAGAATAAATGTATGAAGAACTTGAGAGCATTCAACTAATATAAATGTTTCCATATCAATGTAGCAATACACATATTTCATTTTGACAAAAATTCAAGTTTCACAGTCATAACAAAACTTTTTAAGTAGAAATCAACATTCTAAACTCGCCACGAATAAAATTGAAGCGATCCTCGCCTAGGGGTTTTGTGAAAATATCCGCCAATTGCTTGTCGGTGTTTACAAATTCAAGTACAATATCCCCTTTTTGAGTATGATCTCTTAAAAAATAATGTTGAATTTTAATATGTTTTGTTCGTGAGTGTTGAACTGGATTTTTGCTTAAATTGATGGCACTAGTATTATTACATTTAATGGGGATATGATCATGATGCAAATCAAAATCCTCCAATTATTGTTTCATCCAAAGTATTTGGGCACAACAACTTCCGGAATTTATATATTCAGCTTTGGCCGTTGATAAAGCAATAAAATTTTGCTTTTTGCTAAACCAAAATACTAATGAGTTACCAAAATACTATCAAGTTTGCATCCGGCAAAGTCGGCATCCAAGTAACTAATTAAATCAAATGCAACATCTCTAGGATAAAACAGCTCCAAATTTTGAGTGCCAACAAGATATCTAAAAATTCTTTTAACAGCACTGAGATGTGATTTCTTAGGATTTGATTGATATCTAGCACACATACAAACACTAAACATAATATCGGGTCTACTTGCAGTTAAATAAAGAACTGAGCTGATCATACTTCGATATTTTGTTTGATCAATGGACTTACCTTTTTCATCCTTGTCTAACTTAATGGATGTGCTCATAGGTGTTTCGGCTATTTTTTAAGTCATACATACCAAACTTTTTGAGTAGTTCTTTTGTGTACTTAGCTTGGTTTGCTAAATATTCCTTCCTTACATTGTTTGATTTGAAGCCCAAGGAAATAATTTAGCTCCCCCATCATGCTCATCTCAAACTCACCTTGCATACACTTAGCAAATTCCTTATACAAGGTTTCATTAGTAGTACCAAATATAATGTCCTCCACATATATTTGCACAATAAGTAAATCATAATTTTTAGCTTTAACAAAAAGTGTTGTGTCAATCATTCCTCTAGAAAAATTATTTTCAATCAAAAATTTACTTAATCGTTCATACCATGCATGAGGTGCTTGTTTCAAACCATATAAAATTTTTGATAGTTTAAAAACATGATTTGGATAAGCATGATCTTCAAAACTTGGAGGTTGTTTAACATAAACTTCATCATTTATAAAACCATTAAGAAAGACACTTTTTACATCTATTTGATAAAGTTTGAAATCTCTAAAACATACAAACGCAAGTAACATGCGAATGACTTCTAATCTGACAACCGGAGCAAAGGTTTCATCGAAATCAATACCTTCTTCTTGATTGTATCCTTGTGCAACAAGTCTAGCCTTGTTTCTTATAATTGTGCCAGATTCATCAAGCTTGTTTCGAAAGATCCATTTGGTACCGATAATGGTATGATTTTTAGGTTTTGGCATAATTTCTCACACTTTGTTTCTCTCAAATTGGTTAAGCTCTTCATGCGTAGCTATCATCCAATGTTTATCGAACTCGACTTTTTGAAAGTTTTTAGGCTCAATCTGTAAGAGAAAAACCAAGTTACTACAAATGTTTCTAAGTGAAGAGCAAGTTTCAAAACCTTTTGTAGGATCACCTAGGATTAAATCCTTAAAGTGATCATGAACAAACTTCCATTCTCTTGGCAAATCATCATTGTTTCCTCATTCTTCTTGAGATGAAAGAATAGGTTGTTCAATCTCTTTGTTCAACTTACATGGTTGGTTCTCTTCTTTGTAGACACTTGAATCTTCCACATTAGGTTCCAAATCTATATTATCACTAACAATTTGCTTTTGAGCAGAGATGTTAGTTTCATCAAATGCCACATGTATAGATTCTTCTACAACAAGAGTTCTTTTATTAAAAACACGATAAGCTTTCTAGTTAAGGAATAGCCAAGAAAAATTGCTTCATCAGATTTTGAATCAAATTTACCTAAGTTATCCTTGCCATTATTATGCACAAAATATTTACAACCAAAAACATACAACTGACTAATGTTGGGCTTTCTATCATGCCAAAGTTCATATGGAATCTTTCTGAGAATAGGTCTAATTAATACACAATTTAAAATATAGCATGCGGTGTGAACGGCTTCTGCCCAAAACTATTTAGGAAGATTATTTTCACAAAGTATTGTTTTACTCATCTCTTCTAAAGTTATATTCTTTCTTTCTACTACACCATTTGGTTGAGGGGTTCTACGTGTTGAAAAATTAAGTCCAATACCATGCTCATCACAAAACAATTCAAATTTCTCATTTTCAAGTTCTCTACCATGGTCGGTTCAAATATTAGTAATAAGAAAGTCTTTTTCATTTTGAATTCTATGATAGAGTTTTGTAAAAGAAGAAAATGTTTCATCTTTGTGTACTAAAAACATAACCCATGTAAATCTTGAATAATCATCAACAATAACAAGACAATATTGTTTACCACCTAGACTAGATGTCCTTGAGGGACTAAATAAATCTATGTGCAATACTTGTAAATATCTAGTTGTGGAAATATGAGATTTTGATTTAAATGATATTTTAGGTTGTTTTCCTTGTTGACAAGCATTACAAAGATGATATTTTTCAAATTTAATTTTTGGAAGTCCAATGACCAAATCCTTTCTTAAAAGTTTAGCAATTAAATCCATATGAGCATGACCAAGTCTTCTATGCCATAATCAACTATTTTCGTTATTAACATATAAACATTTAACATCATTAGCACAGAGATCATTAAGATGAAAAACATAAACATTATTATGGCGATTACCAACGAATAAAGCTTTATGATCATTAGTGTTTTCAATTGTGTAATGTGATTTATCAAAAATAACTCGATTACCTTAATCACATAATTGACTAATACTAAGTAGGTTATGCTTAAGTCCATCAACAAGTAAAATATTTTCAATAGAAGGGTTAGAAGAAATATCGATATTACCAATACTAATGATTTTTCCTTTCTTGTTGTCTCCAAAAGTAACAAATCCTCCATCTTTCGATGATAGTTTAGTAAAGAATGATTTATCTCCGGTCATGTGTCTAAAACATCCACTATCAAGGTACTACTTCCCTTCTTTAGCTTTGAACTTAAAGCAAACCTACAAGATGATAATCAAGTGTTGGTTTTTGGTACCCATAGTTTCTTGAGTCCTTCTTGGTTAGTTTTGCTAGATCCCTTAATAATCCAAATCTTTTTAATTCTCATGTTTATATTCTTTTTGAATAGACATAAGATATATAATGACATTTCTTTGTCATATCCAATACCCGCTTTATCAAAAATATATCTTTGATTTCCAAGAAACATGTTGAGATTATCTTTACCTTTTACAAAATTTTCAAGTATTTTTGTTAAATCATCAACATTGTTTTTTAAAGTAGTTTTCTCATTAGAGATAGTATCAAAATCGTTTTTCAAAATAATTTTTTTTCTTTAATTCTTCTACATTAATAAATAAAGATGCAACAGATTTCTTCAACACATTATTTTTGGCACAAACTTTTCTAAATTTATCTTGTAGTTCATGGAATGCACTTTCAAGTTCTTCATAAAGAGTAGTTACCTCAGCTTGAGTAGAGTCCTCATCTTCAAGAGCCATGAGACATAAGTTGGCTACTTCATTTTCAATTTCACCACTTGAACTTTCATCTTCACTTTCTCCCCAAGCTGCTACCATGGCCTTTTTGTTTCTTTTGTAATCTTTTCCATGATTCTTTAATTTTGGACAATCCATCTTCATATGTCCAGAATTTTTGCACTCATAGCAAATAATAGGCTCTTTCTTGTTATCTTTGTTGTACTCTTTCTTGAAAGGTCTTCTTCCTCCATAATTGTTTTTGTTGAAATGCTTTTTGATATTTTTACTAAACATGGCACAGCTTTCATTCTCACTGGAGTTTTCATGTTCTTCTTCATTTGATGAGGCTTTGAATGCAATCCCATTTTTCTTTTTGTTTTCAACATCCTCATGTCTTTTCATGGTAATCTCATGAGTCATAAGGGAACCCATAAGCTCATCCAATCCAAGTGTGGAGAGATTTTTGGCTTCTATAATGGCCGTGACCTTTGCTTCCCAATTCTTTGGTAAACACCTAAGAATTTTTCTCACCAACTCACTGTTAGTATAAGTTTTGCCAAGAGATTTCAAAGAGCTTACAATTTCAGTAAATCTAGTAAACATACTTGAAATAAATTCATCAGAGTTCATTTTAAACAATTCATAACTATGAACAACATATCAATACGAGATTCCTTCACTTGGTTTGTATCTTCATACGTTACCTTAAGTTTGTTCCAAATTTCTTTTGTCGAATCACAACTTGAAATTCTATTATACTCCTTAGAGTCTAATCCACAAATAAAGGTGAGTTTGGCTTTAGCATTGGCTTGTAATAATTTATAATCCTTCTCATCACATTCACCTTCAGTTTTAGGTACACTAATATTGTCTATTAATTTGGTAAAATTTTTTGGACCTTTAGTGACAATAATTCACATGGCATAATTAGTAACTTATAGGTATAGGGTTATCTTATCCTTCCAATGACTATAGTTGTTTTCGTCAAACAATGGTAGCCTATTTATGGCTTGTCCTTCAGCTAAGGTTGTCATGAATTGAAACTCCCAGATAGTTAAATCTAAAACAAGAGTTTAGGCTCTGATATCAATTGTTACCCAAAAGACAACCTAAGAGGGAAAGTAAATTAGGCTTTTACAAATAAAAATAATAATACCCTAATAAAAATTATAACTAGTATAATAGATAAATATAGTTAATGAAATACAAATAATTAAAACAAGTGTTCTAACAACTATGTCAGTTGATGATTTTAGCACAGTAAAAATGTGAAATATAGTTATGGCAATTTAAATAAAATAAAGAGATAAGAGAGAAAGAGAGGCATACAAATTTATAGTGGTTCGGTTTCAACGCGACCTACGTCCACTCGTTAAGCTTCACTTGAGATTTTCCACTATACTCTAACTTCACAGGGTGCTAGTAACCTTTTCACAGATGAAGCAATCCTCCATAGATTTTACACAGACTTTCTAAGTCAAGAACACTGAGTGTACTACACTCTTACAAGGTTGAAAAAAATGTGTTTTTACTTTCACAGAAAGCAACAAGAATTATCTCTCAAAAATATATATAAAAATGAAGCCATGATTTTTCTATAAACTTCACACAGGAAAGATGGGCTTAAAGCTATACGTCTCAGTGTATAATTTCTGAAAGAGGATGTAAACAAAAATTGAAGAATACTTCTCAGAGAATTTTTTAGAGAATAGATGTGAGTGATTATAGATCACAGAATGTTTTCTAATTTTTTTTGTAACTTGTTTACATTAGAGGCTTTGGTATATATAATGAAACTTATAACCGTTTATAGTCATTGTATTTATTTGAATTTATAACTGTTTATAGCTGTTGTATTCATTTGAATTTATAGCTGTTTATAACCGTTGTATTTATTTGAATATCTTTCACTCCATCATTACAGATTTGAATATCTTCCACTTGAATCTTTTGAAACTTTTGAACTACCGCTGTGCTGGGCTGTTTGAACCTCTGTTTTTGAGCTGTTTAAACCTCTATTATGGGTTGTTTGAACTCATGATTTAATCAAATATTAAATACATTCTAACAACATTTAGGATAAAGGTTTAGGTGAAAAATAATGGGACAAAATAAATTTTGATTCTATTTTTCTCTTTCAAATAAATTAAAACATAATTAAATAAATCATTAAAATAAATATTGATTCTATTTTTTTTTTCAAATAAATTAAAACATAATTAAATAAATCATCAAAATAAATTGTGATTATATTTTTCTCTTCCAAATAAATTAAAACATAATTAAATAAATCATTAAAATAAATAAGTCTAACATTAGGAACAATTACTTTTTGGACACGTGGATGCTTAGCAACAATTACTTTTTGGACACACAAACATTTGAGAAACATTTACTTGTTGGGAAACTGAAGTTCTTGATATTTTGGAAACACAAATATATTATGATATGAAAACATTCTATTGATGTGTTTTTGGACACGTGGACGCTTAGGAACAATTACTTTTTGGACACACAAACATTTGAGAAACATTTACTTGTTAAGAAACTGAAGTTCTTGATGTTTTGGAAACACAAATATGTTATGGTATGAAAACATTATGTTGATGTGTTATGAATATCTATACTTGGAACATTATGGAACTTGTTTTAAATGCTTGTGATTTCATTCAATGAAAATAAACTAAAGAAATTAGT
The DNA here is from genome assembly GCA_025200525.1 of Camellia lanceoleosa. Classification (NCBI taxonomy): domain Eukaryota; kingdom Viridiplantae; phylum Streptophyta; class Magnoliopsida; order Ericales; family Theaceae; genus Camellia; species Camellia lanceoleosa. The sequence goes on along the minus strand of CM045771.1, from coordinate 123,826,600 downwards.
TTTACTAATGAATGGGTCAATACATTTTCATAAGGGGGGCTTACTCTATTGTGGTATCTCTTAAAAATCTCCTTGACATACATACTTCTTATTATCCTTGTTTTGGCCTTGAAGCCCTTTTTATAGGGAGAGTTTTTTTTTTATCTCATTTTTTCAAATCCTCTATTTACAAAACTCCGTGAAAAACACTTCTTAATGCTCTTCTTTTGAAACTTATACTTTGAAAACTATAAATATTTGTCATCATCAAAAAGGAGAAGATTGTTAGCTCCAAGGTTATTCAAATTTAAATTTGTATTGATTTTGAATATTGAAAAATATTTTAATTTCATTTTTTTATTCAAAGTTTTCAAAATAAAAATATACAAATTATGCTTCAATAGTTATAAGAGTTATATGATTCTAGAGTATTGTTTTTCAACCCTTCAAAACAAGGAATTAACACTTGCATGCAAAACAATATTCTTTCTTAAAACAAGTACAAGGGTCGACACCAAAACAACAAGGAACAACCACAATCCGTAATTAACTATTAATCCATAATTAAGAATGTTAAATAATTGTTTAAAATGGAATTATGTGCCAACTGTGTATTTTGTGTGCTATTTGGCATTTTATTTTTACTCGTAGAATTATCTGTCAAGATTTTTGCTTTGAATCTGAAATTGATAGCCTAAATACTTTTAGAAACCGAATTTGAGTACATGGAGAGACTAATGGAAATATTTGGAACCATATGAGTAGTTTTGTTAAAAATTGATTCAATTTAGTAAAATATGTGATTATATTGAGCCTTAATGGGAACTATTTTGGATTAATTAAATTTTGTGCTAACCTTGGTTAGGTATGGCTACTTGTGTTTGATTTAAATGATGCATGATTGGTACCTAATCCAATCCTATTAATGATCCAAGGTGTGATTAAGTGTACGATGTGCTAAGGTATTTTGTAATGTTGGGTATGGAGGATTAAAATCCTTTAGTGGGTGTGTGCTGAGAAATCTGTGTGGGTGTATTGAGAAATCTGAGTTGGGCATTTGGTGATGTTGAGTGTAGGGGATCACAACCCTTGTGTATGTTGGAGACTTGCATACATAACAACGTGGGCATTTTTGATGAGAAGTGAGATGTGTGTATGTGTATATTCAGCTTGAGTGAGGGAATGTTTGTATTATTCATTTTGCTTATTTGATTCTTTATGTTGAGAGAGTTCAAGCTAGAAGGGGAGAGAGAGCTTGGCTTTAAAGAGAGAGAGAGCTCAAAAGTTTGAAGAAGAAGAAGAAAACTAGGAAGATTCGTCTCACATTTCTGAAATTAAAGCTTTGGGCAAGAATTCTATGACTAATTTCTATTGTAAATCCTCCATGCATCATGATTTCAATATATCTTTGAACTAATTTCATGAAATTAGTAAGAGAAATGGGTTTTTGAGCTTGTAGATGACTTGCATGTGCATTTTTGGAGATTAACCTTTGGTGCCATTATTTTGAGTTTGAGTTTTGAAGCCGTTGCAAGCATGTGAGTTCATAACTTGCATAATGTTTTGGAAATTCATGAGTTCATAACAACCATTTGCATGTTTTGAAGAAATCATGAAAATAGTTTTAAAATCTTACATGCAAGAGCTTTGAGTTTAATTTTGGTAAATTCATGAGATTTCAAAACAAATGGTTTTTAAAGGGTCATGTATATATGTTTTCTAAAGTAATTTTGTATTTTTGAATGAGCTATGCATGACCCAAGGCTTTGAATTTGTGTTTGGAGCTCAAACTTTATGTTTTCAAAACCCAGAATTTCACAGCTGGCTCGAGCGACGAAGTGGTGACTCGAGCCAACATTACGAGCTCCCAGTATTTTGAACTTTGCAAAAGCTGGCTCGAGAGCTAGCTTAGTTTTTGCCTTCAGTTGGCTCTAGCCAACAGCTTATTTTTAACATGTTTTCAAAAGATGTTTTAAGTACATATCTTCGCTTCCTTTTCTGTTCAGGCATTCTTAGGCATGATTTATGAGCCATTAAGGATTAATAAGCTAAAAAACATCATATGTAAGTGAATTAGAAAATATGTGTCGAATTTGAGTATGTGGTCCAATATGAACAAGTTATGTGGTATGGAATGAATAAGAAGTTAAAGCAAGAAAGCTAAGCCATATATGGCCATATGAATGAGTGATAATGAGACATGTTTTGTGCTATGTACATTTGTGTTTGTAGGTCAAGACTCGAAGACTGACCAATCATTTCTAGAAGTCCACTGTGAGTAACGTTATTGTAAAGATATGTTTATATGAATTATGTTCCAAATGTGATTTGATAAGTTATGATTTCTGAAATGATATTTGTTTACGTGAACGAATGTCCTATGTTTGAAATCTATTATGGCATCCATAGATAGTCCCAAGTCATAGGAGACGGCATGTTAATGCAGGTCCATGACATATATGTGATTACGAGATCTCGTTAGCCACCTATCAAAGTGGTGATATGCTTAATCAATATCCAGAACCGATTACTCTAGTCGGATGATAATGTGATGTATTCTATTAGATGTACCATTATTATGTTCGGATATGAGAATTGAATCTATTATGATCTGTTTTATGAATATGATATGTTCGAAATTTGTTCACTAACTTCTTTACATTAATATTATTCACTGGATTTTAGCTCACTGTGTGTATTTATATGTATAGGTGAACGTTCTGGAGATCAGGCCTGAAGACTTTTGTCTGGATCTATGTTCTGTTGTCAGCTAACCATTGTGCCTCACGTGGAGGTTCCTGAAGTGTCACGTGTTATAAGCTCCAATCGTTTCTGTATATAAGACTTTGTTTGTTTTTGTTGGCTGTACTTAAGATGCTATAGTTAAGTGTGTGGGTGTAACGTGAGAATGTTTTTTTGGATATGTATATGAAGTTTTAAGTATTATGTTTCATATAAGTCAGCACAGCTTATTAGACGATTATATTTATGTATTTGCTTCTGCTAGTCCCTTAATTTTGTTTAATCTGTTCAGAGGCCTTCGGTAATCCCAGGATCACTGGTTGGTTACAATGCTAAACCTATAGAGGCGAGTTTAGGTCGTAACAAGTCAACACCAGAAATAAAACTCAAAATGCCTAAGTGTTCCAGCTGCAAGGGTTAACACCAAAACAGTAAAGGTCGACACCAAAATTCTATGTGCAATCCAGCAGTAAGGGTTAACACCAAATTTCATAATGCAATCTAGCAGCAAGGGTTGACACCAAAAACAGCAAGGGTTGACACCGAATTTTAGAATATAATCTAGTAGCAAGGGTCGATACCAAGAATGATAAAGGTCGACACCTGGAACACCTGGAACTCAACTCAGAGAAGAAAAGAAAGCAAAGGGTCGACACCCAATCTATAGGGGTCAACACCTGTAAATCTGGGTTTGAAAATTTTCATTTGCCAAAATAGATCCAGACTGTTGCAGATCATTTCTTAGCCACTTTTTTAGATTTGTGTGCAAAATACGTCATATCTTCTGACCACTGAGTAGATCCTCTGGCGCCATATCTTCTCCAAGAAGTTGACTTATGAGGTTGAGCATTAAATAAAAAGCTTATGCATTTAATGAATTCTCTCTTCCCAAGACCTACCTACAGTCTGCCTTCTATTTGCTCTGATCAAATACAATTGGAGCAAATCTTTCATGATCTTCTCCAACAGATAGGAGATTAAAATCTCCTCTCTCTCTCTAATAGTTAGAAGCCATCAATATTATAAATATGGAGGTCTCCTTTTTCATTCAAAACACTTCTTTAATACAATAAGCCTAGAGCATTCAAGAGTTTTTAATATACTTCATTTGTACTTCTATTTTCATATCTGAGCGAGTCTTAAATTACTTGAGAGCTTACACTTTCATATCCATATTTTGTGAGAGAATATTTGTAAAAGAGGATAGTTGTTCCTCTTATTCTTGTTCCTTATTTTCCGAGTGACACATTTGTAAAGTGAGGCATTTAGTTGAGAGGTCCTTAACAGATTAAAGTAAGTCCTTGTAAAAATCCACAAGCTAAGTAAAGCTTGGTGGTGCATCTATTCATAGTGAAGAAATTCTTAAGAAGGCCTCTTGAGGAGTGGACGTAGGCCGGTGAGCCGAACCACTATAAATATATAAATCCTTGTGTCAAGCTCTTTTTTTCTTTCTTTTTACTTTATGTGCATTCATTTATTGTCATCTGCTTTTAATCACTTAGTCTTTACAGATTTATTTTCGGACCAAATTTTTAATTACCTAATTCACTCCCCCTTCTCTTGGGTTGCCTTCCTAAACAACAAACTTAATAGTCGATAAATTCAAATCATGATATCTACTATATAATAGATCTTATATTATCAATAGATGTCTAATAAAAATTTAACCATACATTAGGTTAAATGTTTATACTATATATGAAGATTACGAGCATTTATATTCATAACAATGAGAAAAAAAGATAGAGTAATTAAAATTTCAATCAATAGTTTGAACCCTTGAATAGAGAAACATGTACTTTTTTAGAAGTGTTGTATCATGTTTTGGACATCATACTTGGTAAGAGAATACCTCATCTACCAGACCAAGTCTCCAAAAAAGAAAAGAAATTTACATCTAGGGAAGTGTTTGTACTCCAATAATAAACTCAAAGGCTTAATTCGTCCATTATGAAATCTCATAATTAACAATGCACCACCAATCAAGTTTGAGTTAGACTAAGCAAGATAATTTATTTATCAACATTGATCACTTTATTTCAACACCCTCAAAATATCATAAAATAATTAAATAAATTTTTTAAAATGATCCACTCAATAAATATCCAATCCAATGAACCAATTCCCTGTCAATGCTGTGGCATTAAGCAAGTTCTAAACTAAAGTTCATAAAACTCTTTATATATATACACACATAATTAGATCTGCCTCTTGTCTAAGACGGCACAGCATCATATTTGATGGAGTGCCCTTGTGGGCTAATGGATTGAAGCATATGATGGTCAAACTACAGTGTGATTTGGTATATGTCATACTTTCTTTTCTTTTCTTTTTTAATCGGTAAGAGGAAAATACAGGAAGAGAAAGTTGTATTACATAATAGTATTGCAACTTGAACCCCCTCATCCTGCCTAAGTAAAGAAGCACCTCGTCTACCAAGCTAACCCTTAGTCTTTGTATATATTATAGGAAAAATAACCTTCATTGGTTCTATAGTTTGTCTCATGTGTTATTGATTGTAATCTTTATAATTCTAATTATATCAAATTTACTCTTGAATTTTTCACAGTGTATCAATTTAGTTCAGTTGATAATTTAGAAAGAGTCAAAGGATAAAATAATTGAAAAATTATCCAATTTAAAATGGTTCATTCCCATATTCTTTTACCGTTAATTTATGTCATAAATTAAATTTAAATTGACAAAATGTAAAAATTTTAAAAACAAAATTGAAAATTACAATAGCCAAGGGCGTAATTTGCCCTAATATTATATTATATGAAAATTAAATTAAACTAAAAATGAGAATTTTTATTTTCCTCCACTACATATGGAAGTGAGTTTATGGTGATGTTGAAGCACCATCTGTCATGATGAGTGCCAAATACAGTCTAGTATATTCTTTAATGAATTGAGCTTTTTTTAAGGTGCATCTATATCTATTTTTGTTTTCTTTTTCAATTTACTTTACTAACTATAGCTTATATACAAACCTACCTTCTTTCACAAAGAAGCAACATAAAGATAACTTAAATGATTGATGGTTAAGGCAACTCTATAGTTTCATTCTCAATTTTTTTTAATCGTTCTCAAAATTTGATCATGAAGGAATTGCAATATAGTCAAAAGGGACCACATGAAGTCATATTCAAACTAAGGATATAACCACAAAATATTATAGTGTATGCATGCATGTGCCTTTCACTTCATTTGCATGTTTGATTTATTTATTAAACCATATCATATTATATAATATCTTAGTATAATTTAGTGATAATGCAACATGATGTCACTAAAAAAAATATTACCATTGCCAACCATATTTTTCTATTCTACTACTAAGTTGTTGCAGACTGTCGTATGAGCACATTCCATCTTTTTTTTATGTTAATCATTTTTTTAAAATTTTTTTTTTCAGTGGATGATACTCTATATAGTTCATTACAAATTGATCAGGACAGTAAGAAGTTTTTTTTTTGAAATTTTTGGAAAAGTTATATCCAACAAAGTTTGCACTAAATCTTCAACTATTAGTTTAGAAAAACAAAATTAAGAATCAGACACACAAAATATATTGGCCTACTGGTCAAATGACAAACAGTGGCTGCATTTTTCTATAAATAGGTTGTCTAACCTATCAACCCACTATGCTTTTGTGTTTGTTTTATTTTTTGTTATTTTATTATTCTCTTTTATGTATTATTATTCTTTTATGTTAGTAGACTTTCTCAATCTTCAATGGCCAAACTATTTTCAGAAGTAGGTTAAAAGTCAATTTTTTAATTTTTGTTTGTAAAAAATGTGTAAAAAATAGAAATGTGATGTGATCCAAAAAAGTTGAAAGTTGGTTTTTAACCCAATTTCCAAAATAAGTTGCATAAGTGTGGAATTGTTTGTAGGTTGCAAATTAATTGAAAGACAAAATTATGTCATGTCTGTTAATTTTAATATTTCACACTTTCTCAATTTAATCTAATTGATAATTGTTAACAAAATTAGATAGAAATCAAGGGTAAAGTAGTCCATTTAAAAAAGAATAGACAATTTGAAAGGAAGTCAAAGGGAGCTTCTATTTGCACACACCCATTTCTTTTTTTGCACATCCTCCTTAGTTTACACACCTTTAAAAAAAAAAAAATTACTTACTAATTACATACACTTTTATTCCAGTTATATCCCCATATACACACTCCCAATCCATACACCTTCCACACCAGCAAGCAACGATCAAACCCTAACCCTAACTAGCAATCACCTCGTCGGCGGCAACGCAACACCGGCGACACTACCGCGACCCCCTCTCTCTCTCTCTCTCTCTCTCTCTCAGTCGCGAAAAGAGAGGTGATGACGACTCACAGATAAAAGGGGGTTTCGGATGTTGATAGTCGAACTAATGTGTTTTGTTCGGATGTTGATGGTCAAACCAAATTCATTGGTTTGATGGTTGATTTCCGAATAGAAGCGATTTTTTCAATACTGGTAGTCCGAATAGTAAGAAAATAAGTCTTCTTCCTAGATCTAGGTTCCACGATGCCTCTCTCTCTCTCTCTCTCTCTTTCTCTCTCTGCGGATTGAGGATCGTGAAGAGGTGGGAGCTACGGCAGCGGTTGTGTTGCGTCTCGAAGTGGGGGGTTACGGGGGTAGTGGGGGGGTAAGTAAGCGACGAGCAACAAGATGGGGAAAAGATGCGGGAAGGCAATAGGTTCGCAAATGAAAAGGAGTTGCAGTGATGGGAGAAGAGGTAACGGCGGCGATGGAGGAAAAATAAGGCGGCGGCCATGGAGGATGGTGGTGACTGATGGTTATGGTAAGGGTTAGGGTTAGGTTTTTGGTTGAGGGTTAGGGTTTTGATTGAAGAAGAAAATGTTATTTTGGTAGTTTCATTTTAGGATAAAAATGTAATAAAAAAAAAATTCATTAAGTGTGTGGAAAAAGTGTAAATGGTGTATGCAAATAAAAGCTCCCCTATTTTAAGTCACATCACTTCTCACATAATTATCTACAAAAAGACAAAATAAGCTAAAAAAACAAAAAAAATTAACTTCTAATCAACTTTCCAAAACACCCTATGTATCTCAATCTCCAACTAGATGGATTTGTTAACTAATAATTATATAAAAGCTTGATTATTGGGTTGCAAGAAAGATACCATGAGATGTCAAACTGTTTTGAATTTTTATTTATTTATTTATTTTTTTTTTTTTTTAAGGGCTACAATGAATGAGAGATGGTTTTCTTTATAGCATACTCCATATAATCAGCAATTAAACACCCCCTCGTAAACTCTCTCTCTCTCTCTCGCGCACATGCCCACACACATTTTTGGCTAAACATTGTTATTTTTTCTTTGTTCAATATATCTTTAAAGTCCAACACAAGGACAATTTATTCTTAACCTCACCGTTCCTACAATTTTATTACTTATGAGTGTTTGATTACCAAACACAATATTTCTCTAAACATAAGTCAATTTAAATGATGGGTGACTTTACTAAATTATGACATAATGTTTGTCACTAGGCTTACGCATTGATTAACTATGCAAATCAAGATTAATAAAAATATTTTGTGTAATTAATCAGTTTTTCTTTTAAATATACTCATTAAATTTCTCTTTACACTTATTTTTTCTTTAGGTGTACTAACCTAATTTTAAATAAATCACACAATTCTTATAATTATCTTTAATCTTTTATTTTTTTACTTTGTTCCCCAATTCTTAATAAGAAAATTTTAAAAGTCAACCTAGGTCATGAAATGAGATATTCAGACCAAGAAATCCATTTGTAACTCAAGTGGGCTATATATATAAATACTCCATATATATATATATATATATATTAAAATTGAACCTACTCTCTTAATTCTAAATAAATATATTTCTACCACCAGTTCTTAGAGCTTGAGTCTTGCAAGCAATGGTTCACTTTAGGCAACTTTCCAACTATAATTGTGTTGGTTCATCAACATCAACTTCTTAACTTCTCTCTCTCCTCTTTTCTCTCTCATACACACATTTTAAATGAGATTTTCTTCTCTATCTCTAAGTCATTCAGCCACCCACTTAGAAAACATTGGTGGAGCTTTCCCTCTCCCAACTACCTTTTCTCTCATAATTTTTTGTTTTTATTTTTGAGTAAAGTTGTCCAAACACACTTCTTTTATAAAATTAGTTTACAAAACGATGTGCTGCTGAGTAGTTTTTATCATTTAATTTTAATGATTTTTTATTTTTATTTTAAATTTCAATACTTTATTATTACATGCTATATTAGTTTGTCAAATAATAATAATAATAATATAAAACTTGTTTAATTTTTTCTCTTTCCTTTTTCTCGTATGTACACTCCATAAATTAAATATGCTGATAATAATTAATACAAAATAAGTCTATGGACAACGGTGATTCAGTACTTGCAATATATGGAATGCCCATACAACGCCAAACATATTTGCAATATATTTACAAATTAAGGGAGATTTATGTGTAAGTTGAACTTATTATTCAATAAATCTTATGATAATTAATGACGTTTTTCATCATATACTATTAAAAAACGTCACTAATTGTTAATTTTCAGTAACAACTTAAAAATTGTCACAAAAAATGCTACTAATTATAAGTTTTAGCGACAGTTTAAAAAACTCGCCACAAAAAAAATTACTAATTTTTAACTTTTAGTGACAATTTGAAAAATTCGCCACAGAAAAACGTCACTAATTATAAGTTGTATCAATAGTTTATAAAAATCGTAACAAAAAAATCACTAATTGTAAATTTTTAGCATAGACAAAAAATTACTGCAAATTTTTTTTTTTTACCGACAATTTTTTTTTGACTTATTTTCAATAAGACTTAATAAGAATTAAATCCAACTATTAAGACGTATTGATAATTTACTCATAAATTAATGATATTCATACTTTATTTTTAGCCTCTCGATCTTCTTGAGAGAGGGCCAAAACTAAATGAATAAATAAATATTTCTCTTAATGAAATAGTGGTGATGGTTATTGTGTTATAGAAGGCATTTCATCATCTAAATCCGATACTATATATATAAAATAAATAAATAAATAAAATTGGCTAGTATAATTTACTTAAAAATCCTAATAATTTGCTCTTAAGATAAGGGAGTCGTGGACAAGTTTCTATGTGATATGGGATCACACGGTTAGATCTCCCATGTCTTCATATCTTAATCTATATTTTCATTATATAATCAAGTTTAGAGAGACACGTTGAGTGTTAAAGAAGTGATTTTCATTATCTTAATCTGAACAGAGGATTTAGCCTCTTAGCCAACTATTTGACCTACTACACAAAGGAGAGCAAAAATCAAAAGAATACCTCATTAATCTTTATTGTCATCATTTTGTATGATCATATTAATAATTAGTTTCTTGATATGAAATAATACATTAAAAATCAATAAATACAAACAATATGTTACACTAGGGTGTGTTTAATTGGGGAGATTAGGGGAAGACTAAACACTGTTCGGATTGTAATCCGATGGAAGCTTTTTATCAGGCATTTATTTATTTTTTAGTCCGCCGGACTCCATATCCCTCATATGAGGGACTATTGTATTCTCGGGTATAATTATTTCCTTGGGATAATTTACTATTGGGATTAGGTGGTGAAATGACCATTTTGACCCTCTACTATTTAATTATGTATTATATTTAGTAAAATTTAAATGTCTCAATTTAAAAATAAAATAATTTTATTTAACTTTTTATTAATGCTTTATTTTTAAAAAAAATTTATATTTTATTTAATTTCATTATTTAAATTTTACTAGATGTTTTATTTAATTTTATTATTTAATTATTATTTTTTAAAAAATAAATTTATTTAATTGTGTAAAAAATAAAATAAAATAATTTTTTATTTAATTTAGCTAAAAATAATTAAAATATTAAAGATATGTTTAATATTGCTATTACTTAGTAAACAATTGAAAAATGATAAAATAATCTTTTGTTCATTTATGCTATCCAGTCCATCCAACCAAACATTGAATTCATTAAAAATTATCATTTCTAGACATCTAATCTCATGAGAAAATAAACACAAAATACACATCAAATCCAACCAAATAGTCTGGGGGATTCACGATCCTAAGATTCAAGTCCGATAGATTCTAATTCCCCCTTATTCAGTTCGTCCAATCAAACACACCCTTAGTAATAACGAACAAATTGTGCTAATAAATTCATGCATGCCAGTGGCCCTTGGAATAATTTGAATTCAAAATTTTAAATTTTATTTTTAAATTTTTACCAGTCGATTAAATTCTTAGAGTTACTTGTATGTCATAATGTGATCGTATATATATACATCTGGTATGGACAAAAGACACGAGTAAATTGAGGAATTCAACTCTCACAATACTAATCTAAGAACTAATTACTCATTCTTACCAATAAAATATATATATATATATCATATATGTCATGTATACTACTATCTATCTATAACTACTAATAGATTGTATTATGAAATATAAAAGTAGTATAAGTTGTAAAAACATAGATTCCATTATAAAATAAGCTTTTTCTCATCCATTGATAGAGAGAGAGAGGAAGATTTACTTTGCATTCCCACCCCACCAATTCCCATCATTATATATACCACCATACACATACAAGTGATTGGTGCTTTTCTCTCTCTCTCTCTCTCTCTGTCTCTCTGTCTCTCTAAGTTTTCATTGTTTTGTGGGTGGTGGTTGTGAATTAGGAGACTGAAATTGGTCAGGTTGAAAATGGGAAGGAAATGCTCACATTGCGGGCACATTGGTCATAACTCAAGGACTTGCACTAATACTATTCACAAAGGGATAAGTCTTGTTGGTGGGCTGAGGCTCTTTGGGGTCCAACTACTTCACACTTCTTCATCTTCTCCATCTTCTTCTTCTATTGCCATCAAGAAGAGTTTCAGCACGGATTGCTTGTCACCTTCTTCTTCTACATCTTCACAGGTTTCCATGGATGAAAATACTAATGATCGTAAGATACCTAATGGGTATCTCTCCGATGGCCTTGTCAGCCGATCTCAGGAAAGGAAAAAAGGTCAGTTTGGATCAATATCTCTTCTAGTTCTTATTCTTAGTGTGATTTTCCCTTTGAGTAAATATTCATTGCAACAGTAATAATGTCATCAACCAATAAGACCGACACTACAACAAAAAAGGCTTTTGGTGATAGACTGATTTTATCTCCAAACATCAAAATTTCGTCACTAAAGTGATCTGTGATGAAAAAATTTGTCACCACGTTCGTGGCCTATACGTCGTCGTTGAAAGTACCTGGTGACGAAAAACAGTTTCGTCGTCTATTTTTCATTTTTGGCGACGAAATGTTTCCAAAAACGAAAAACAGTGATCGCAATCAACAATGATTATGGTTTTAAAAAATGGTATTATAATGCATATTTATGGCAATATCTAATGGCATATTGGAAAGTATGGTTTTAAATAACAATATAAAGATATTTCGGTATCAACCATACAGTCTTATATTGGCTGATCCTTCAATATATCAATGAATATCAGTATGAAAAATTCAAAATATCAATATGTATCAGCCATAATAATCGATATTTAAAACTTGATCAGAAGTTTAAAATCGTGACATATAGTTTTTGGAGTTTGTTCTACCTTGTTTATATAGTTTTCAGTTTAACCTATTAGAATTTTTCAACCCAAAAGAAGATAAAGACAAATGATGATTTTGCATAATTTCCTCTTGCTGATCATCAACCATTGATTTTTTTGATTTGTTTGCATAAATTTCCATTCCATCAAACACAGAATTTTCAAGGAAAGTAGTTAATTAGAATGACAAGACAACAATATTATAGAAAATATGGGTAGACATACTGATTTTGTTGTGAAAAACACTTTCTCATAAAGAAAAAACTGTATTTTGTTGGTGATGAAAATGGTGATCAGGTGTGCCATGGACTGAAGAGGAGCACCGGATATTCTTAGTTGGGCTTGAAAAGCTCGGCAAGGGAGACTGGAGAGGCATCTCCAAGAAGTTTGTGACAACAAGAACTCCGACCCAAGTTGCCAGTCATGCCCAGAAGTATTTTCTTAGGCAAAACTCTCTCAACAAGAAGAAACGCCGTCCCAGTCTCTTCGACGTGGTAACCCTTCATTTCTTGCTAAAATTATTAACCACCGTCTCATCTAAAAGTTTATACGGTTAAAAAAAGCAAAACTCAAAAAAAAAAAAAAAAAAAAAAAATTTGTTTCATCAATTGTGTAGTCTCATTCTAGCAGGTGGGGAAGGACAAACTGGTTGTTGCTAACACTTGCATGCCCCATGAAGCTTCAATCTCATGGGGTTTAGGGCAGACAAATGGTTCTATCAAAGGTTTTGATCATTCCTCAAGAGAACAAGTTTTCAAAGCCAGCCAACCTTCCATGCCTGTATGGGTATATGGGTCGTTTCAATCAAAGTCTATTACAGCTTCCAATTTAACAAAGTCCACTGTTCAAAATGCAGCACCTGATCTAGAGCTCACACTTGCAGCTACGTCAGTGTGGTCTACAAAAATAACCTTGCGAAGTTCATGCTAATCAATGGACAAACACTATATATAACTATACATAATATAATGAGAATGTACACATATCTGTGTATACCGTCTGATCACTATAATTTTAAGTAGCAGTATCGGGATAAGTGACGGTATATGTGAATTGTATGGTTTCATTATAATGGGATAAATACTGAGGCTTATGCTCTGTTCATCAAGAAAAAAACCAGACATTTTCAAGAAAAAAAGCAGACATTTGTAAGAAATGAGTCATGTTATATATATATATATATATAAGGAACTTTATTCTAGCAAGAAAATTCACTTGTATATATTAGGAAGTTTCTTTGCTTAGTTTAGCTATAGAGTATCAAAAACATTCATGCTATGCTATGCTAACTTAAACATAAACTAGTTTCAGATTATAAAAACCAAGCAATAGAGGATTTAAATTGGCAAAGACATAAAAAATTTATGAGAGAATCAAGTAATCACAAACTTCACAACCCTTGCAGTCAACAAGATTGCTCAATCAACTAATAAGACAAGTAAATCAACCATATTTGTGTTAAAACAAACCAATCTCTCTCATCCCAATTAATCATGAAATATTTTTCACTTTCCAACTATCAGTATAAGAAGTGACATATGATATGACGTACCCCGAGCAAATCTCATCTCTTCTGAGTCTCCTCCATGTAATCAATGGGAGTGGTTTCATACCCACCTGTTTCCCTGAAAGACAGTGCCGTTTTGGCAACTTGCAGGAAAAAAAAAAAAAAAAGAGTTGCGTTTTGCAAGCTCTATGCAAAAAAGTTTAAATGGTTTTTTACCATTAAAATCATTTGAGAAGGTAAAAAAAAATTACTTGTAAAATTATAACTGTATCTTTCATGGATCAAAATGAGTCACATTACGTAAAATTGTAACTTCTTTACATTAGGTGAGGATAGTTTAGTTATTTTATTATATTGTGATATCATAAATAAATATTAATAAAAAAAAATCAAAAGTTACTTTTTACTAACTTTTTAAATCACTTTCTAAACAAACCAGAAATCTTAATTAAAAATTAAAAACCAATTTTTAACTATTTTTTCAAAACACTCCTTATTTAAAAATAGTTCTGCAACTAACACATAAATCAAAACAAATATATATATATATATATAAATGAGCAAGATTTTACAAAATGGTCCACCTGTAATCTTTTGTAGACAATGGAGAACTTCAGATTATCAACCCCACAATAGGCAACAGGAAAAAAAAATATTTGAACCAAAGGCAGCAGTAAATTGAACACATCAAGCGCATATTTATCTATTATACTAAATAGTTAGTTGTTATATATGATTATCTACTGTTAAATGTACATCAATAGCAAAAATTTAGAAAAGAAGATCAATGAAAACAGACTAAAGCTCAGTGTAATTCAGATTCCAATTGGCAACATCATATTGCGGTTTATATTTCATTTAAGCAATTTTTTTTTTTTTTTTTTCCAATTATATACTCACACCGATTCAAAAAAGGTAAAACACAAATAAATCTCAAATAGTGATATTATGAACTGTTTGATTCTCTATTTTTTCTTATAGATTCAAAGGTCCCATTCTAGTGTGAATCACATAAAGGACCAAATATAAACGTGTATTATGTGTTGATGAACAAATGTGATTTTCTCATAATGTTGAAATTACTAAACACGACACTTAAAAAGAAAACTCATTAGTGTACTTTTTCTAGCGTAATAACACTAAAAAAAAATGTAACATTCCAATATAACATACGAAAAAGCTCATTAATGTACTTTTCAAAACGTAATACTCTAAAAAACTTTTTAATGTAGTTTTTTCAAAATGTAACAACGTAACATTCTAAAAAAACTCTTCAATGTATTTTTCTCAAACGTAACACTCTAATCTAACACATTAAAAAACTTCTTAGTGTATTTTTCTCAAACGTAACAACGTAACATTTCAAGAAACTTTTTTAATGTATTTTTTCCAAACGTAACACCCTAATCAATATGACACACAAAAACTTCTTAGTATATATATATATTTTTCTAAATGTGACACTCTAATATAACATTAGAAAACCACACTAATAGAAAATGTAAATTTTCACGCTTAACAACCAACACTTCAACCACCAATTCCTCTAGAGAGAATACTTCACATCTCTTCTGTTCATTCTTATCTCAAAAACGAATCAAAAAACTAAAAAAATGAATCATAAAAAAACATTAATTTAAACTCAAATGACACTAAATTAAATAAATACAACTTTCTAGAACAAAAAAAACTAATTAGTTCAAAAGAAAACTTTTAAGACTAAATAATTGATAAATTTTCCATTCAAAAACAAAAATATTAAAAGACAAGTAATCCTCCCAAATAAAAAATAAAAGTCCTACACTGTATCCAGTATGATTGTTCAATATTCCAAAGTAGCCAATTGATTTTCTACCATGCTTTTTTCCAGCTTTGCCTACATTAATTGTTTTTGCAATGATACAACATCATGATTCACTAATGACAAAAAAGACAGCATAACACAACACTTTGCTCTTGAATTAAGCTAGAAGCTAGAACCAATCAAACAGGAAGTAGACAACCAAAAGTCTTCTATTACACCAAATACTGAATTAGGTAAGTGAACTCAGACCTTATTATATCTAAGGTAGCTTTTGATTTGTTTTCAAAATTTAACTCTGTTTTTAAATTATGATTTAAATATAATATATTAACCAAACACATTTTTAAAACACAACTCAAAATTACTTTTGAAACTCCTCTCCTCTCTTCTCTTATTTATTTATTTATTTATTATTAATCAATCAATCAATCAATCAATCATTTTTTCTCTCTCATCTCTCTTCTTTCCTCTCACATTCTATACGTTAATCAATCAAAAAAAAAAAAAAAATTATAAATCATCCCAAAATTATTTTCAAAACTCATAACTAAACAAATTTTCTCTTTTCAAATTATAATTCAAAAACTCAAAACACAATTTTACACTCTAATTATAGTTCTAAAATTAAACCAAACGGACCCTTCTCTCTCTTTGATTGCAAACAGGAAGTCAATCAAATTATAATGTAGTCAATTTTGTTGTTGTCATCAATTGTTATCACCTATGTGACAGTCAAATAGTATATAACTTTTTATTGTAATAAAATTACTTATTCCCTAAGATTTAAAGTTCTTAGGATGTCTGAAACCACACATATTCTCATAGAAATTTTAAGACCAATGTTTTAGGAAGAAAATGGCACCCTACTTGGATAATAGACAGCATTATGAATTAAATGACTTTACTTCATAAAAAAATAATTCATACACCAAATTTTCAAATGAGTGACATGAATTGATAAACCGATTTCTACAATTTGAACAAATGCATTGAATAAGAACAGCGACAATAACATCTACCAATCAGAATTCCATTACAAGTTGAAATTATTTTACATTTGAAAAAGAAAAAGTTAAAAAAGAAAAAGAAAGGTCACACGGTTGAATATCACGATTATCTCACTAGAAGGTGAAGCTTCAATCTGTTAGTAGTTTCTGAAGTTAGACTACGACTATCCTGTTCAACATTTCTGAGGCTCGAGTTGCTTTCTCGGCTCTATTTGGGTCAGAGATGTGTAACAGAAACAATACCCAGGAATACTTTGTATGACAAAAAGGGGACATTTGAGCTCTTTCACACCATAAGAAACTTGGGCAGAGCATAACATATATATTGGGCAAAACTGCAAAATTATATATCCATTTAGCCTTCATGAATTAGATCCTTCGTAATTAAGGCAATCCGCTGCTTAGCACTCTCTGAGCGGAGATTTTCTCCTTTGAATCCAATCTGGAGGTCAAGAACATGTTCAAGAAGCATTTCAATTTCAATAAAGAGAGCAAGGATTATGGCAAATCTACATAGAATCAAAACCCTTCTCACTGGCAACAGACAAATACTAAAAGTGGAGGTATATATATATCAACATAGATGATTACCTCACTCGGACTGTCAGGGGAGAACCAGCGTAGTAGGACACCAAGATGTACCACAGCAGGTATTAGCTTGAAAAGCAATGGAGTAGTAACCTGCACTAAGAAATTTAGAATGATCAAACTGCCAAAAGATTGATGCAACAAAGACAATCATCTGATTCATCACCATATTGAAATTTTTTGGCTAGTCCAGACACCAGGATTGACATATTACATTAGGCTTCCTGATCCTTGGTGACTTTGATCCCTCAAGTCAATTTATTGCAACTCGGAATTTATATTGATAATTTGCTTCTTGAAAAAATAATTAAACATTATGCATTTTTTTTTTTTTTTGTGGGAACAATCATGTCTAAATCAAAAAATCTGAATCTAAATACAATGAAGAAGAATTTTGTGGATAAAATAAATAAAATAACAATCCACATAAAATGATTAACAGACTAAATGTAGAACTTTCCTTTTATGAGCAATGAATATGGTGCATTGAGACAAAAAAACCAATGCAAATACATTAAACAAAAATCGAAGGGTATTAAAAAGGGGATGAAGAAATTCCTTCAACAGGGTTGAAAGACTTCTGAGTTTGTTGATGCAGGCGATGGGAATTGTTGTGTGGTGGTGGAAAGTGGTGGGAGGCTTTCTACCATCTCTCTCTTTTACTTGTTTTGAAGCTAAGCGATTGAGCAGTAAGCTGAGGAAGAAGGCACTGAAAGGGAGAATCTTTTTTTGAAATGTCAGAACAGAGAAGGGAGGTTTGTTCAGGTGATGGATTCTTGTCTTTCAGGAATGTAGGTTGTTGATAATATATATGTGTGTGTGTGTGTGTATTATATGCTCTTTATCACTTTAACAATTAATAACAACATTACATAATAAAATATCCTCCAGAAGGACAGTGAGTACAATGCATTTAGGCAAAGAAAAAGACCATCACACTGCACACACTCCAGGAATTATACATGCACCACTTAAAGAATAACCAAAATGAATTTCCATACCAGACTAAGAGCTGTTGTCCCAAGAAGAAGCAGGTAAAGTTTCCCCTGGAAAAGGAAAGTTCCAGATCAATAAAAGCTTCTAGACTTGAGACTTTCATAAACTTAGGAACAGTATCGAAGATATATTTACCACCTTTTCTTTGCAGGGTGGGAAGCCATACAACTTTTCAAACATGATCTCAGACCGTAAGGCAAAATATGGGAATTCCATATCCTTTTTTTGGTTATGCATAAGCAGGATAGAAAACACTATCAGGAGGAACTGCAATTATAGCACTCACCTCAACTAGATGAAGATTAGAAGCACGACTGAGAAGAACAAAAGCAAATTCCCCAATCTGTGCCAAAGACATTCCAACCTACACAAGTCAAAGAAACCAAGGTACGTCAGAAATGAAAATATATGGGAATTAAATTCCAAAAAAATAAAATAAAGAAACATAGTTGCTAAATAATATTTTACAAGAAGTGAAGTCTTGTAGTTGTAGCCGAACCCCTTGACAACTATGGTAATAACAATTGTTTTCACAATGATCACTAATAAAACTGATGCTAGTAAGATATCCACGTGGTTCCAGAGGAAGTGAACATGTATCAGCATCCCAATGCTAGCAAGAAAAAGTGCAGCAAAGAAATTACGAATGGGTTCAACCTGTGTAAACAACAAAATTCCATTCAGGGGATACAGAGGAACATATTTTTCCCATGCATATACATATTGACGTAGATCTACATAAGAAATGAGCAATAACATTTAGAGAGAGAGAGAGAGAGAGAGACACGGCACCAACTCAAGGAAACTGCACTACAGTCATCAGTTGCTCTAATAATTTCAACAGAAAACTGAACAACCAAACACATAAAAATGCCAATAGTTCAACCCAGAAAAGCAGAGTAGCATCAGCAGCTCTACTTCTTGTCCTCAAGAAATAGCTAATTCTCACCTCTTGAACTACCCAAAAAGCTTCCTAGTATGAAACACTAACACCAGCAATCTCCCAATCTCAATTAACAAATCATATCAATTCAACCAGACATGCTGCCAAGAGTGAAAGTATGTTCCATTTCGTAAAGAGAAGGATGAGCTATAATTATCAATTAAATCTATCACATTCTATCTTCTAACTGAGCATTATATGCCAACCCCTATTGTACCACATTGCTGAGTAATATATGTACCTCATGCTCATTCTTTGTATATGTGCTACAGTGATCACAGCTCAATCTATATTCACTTTGACATGAATTCCGGAAGTTCTGCGATAGACCTACCATTTCATTCATGTATGCTTTTACACTGCTTGTATACAGGTATGTATGCTTTTACACTGTTTGTATACACATACGTAGATACCACATATATGAAAATTGCTTTGTGGAATGGTAAATGCTTGGACTGCAGAGTATAATCTGAGGGCAGCCACTTCACGCAAACAATGCCAAAGGTTGGGTTTGATACATAGCAAGTCCATTCTTCCCACCACCCTTGAATGCAGACTAATATATTTTTTTACATACTATATGTAAATGTTTTGAATTAAAATAAAATAAAATTTGTCAGATATTTATTTCAAACCAGAAAGTATAATATATCACTAAAAAGGTCACACATCTGTACATAGTTGATGACAAATAAGCAAAGAAAGTGCCGTACTTGTTCAAGTGTATGCTGAGCAAGATCAGTTGTTGATATCATCACTCCAGCAGCAAAGGAACCCAGCTCTAAGCTTAGACCAAGCTTATCACTACACTGAAATTACACAAACAATTAAAACAGAGATGCTTGATATGCATTCAGAAGGAATTCATACATGCGAACTTTTCACATACAGATGTGAAAAAATAAAAATCGGAAGAAAATTATTAAGCCAAAACAAGAGTTCCACCATGATAGTATGCAAATAAGTTGGTATGATATGTAAGCATAACAATATGGATGCAAAGATCTAGAGAGATTAGGAGAAAAACAAACCCAAGCTACAAGTAGGCAGAATGCAACTGCTGCCAATTGATAGAGTTCATTGGTCTGCAAGGGTAACAAACAAATCAAAGTAAATCAATTAGTGATCTTGCACGTGCACACACACTGAGAGAGAGAGAGAGAGAGAGAGAGAGAGAGAGAGATCTGTTGACTACAGAATATGCATACCTGTGATGATAGGCTTATCATAAGTTTAAGGAACCACGGTACACAAGTACGGGATAATATTGACAAAACAGCCAGAAACAAAATCAACACCACCAACCTGATTAATAGAAGAATTAGTATGCTGCAACACAAGATACTTTGATAATCATATGACATCAATGACTGTCCTACAACTCAAACCAATAGAAGTGAATTGAAACACAATTTTCTTTCAGCAAATTATTCACTGTATCAACTAATATCATATTCATAAGGAATAAGGTGATGTTTTCATTCAACTTGCCTTCAGTTGAAATTTGTGAAAGAAATAAACAGCTAATTTTGCAGTTGCATGAACACCACCAACACAACTAATTTTGCAGTTGCATGAACACCACCAACACAACCACATTTTGTAAGATGCCATAGGTATATTTGTAAACTTCTTCAACCTTCCAAAATTGCCCACTACATACTCATCTTATAGGTAATTGCATCCCATCTTCAGTTCACAGCAGTGTTATCAGAGGCAAGACTAAGCGCTCGCCTAAGCGCTAAGTGAGGCGAGGCGAGGCTTTAGCGCTTCACGCACACTGAGGCGAGGCGAAATGGTGAGGCGATGGAGAAGCGCCTGAAGTGAGGCTTAGGCGAAACGAAGCGACGCTTCACCAGATTTTTGCTTGATTTCAATTCGAATCATCTGGGCCCTTCATCGACTTTGTTCGAATCATCTGGGCCCTTCATCGACAAAGTTGATTAGTTTTATAATTGCTTTCTACTAAATAAGAAGTCCAAACCCTAGATCGACTTCGTTCGTCAACATTGAAAGGCATACCGAAGTCGACTTCACCTGGGTCTTCTTCTTCCTTCTTCGGACATCGTTCCAGTTGACTACAGGTGAGTTCCTTCTTCTTCCTTTCTTCTTCTTCCTTTCTTCTTCTTCTTCTTCCTTTCTCCTTTCTTCCCTTCGACTTCACCTGGGTCTTCTTTGTTCACTGTCGGACCCCCCCCCTTTCTTCCCCCCTGTTCTTCCTTTGTTCATTTTTTTCTTCGACTGGAAGAACATTGTCGAACCCTGTGTTAAAATTAATTCAATTATTTTTTAAAATTAATTTTTAATTCGCAAAAATTAATTTTTAAAATTAATTCAATTATTTTAAAATTAATTTTTTTTTCAATTAATTCAATTATTTTTTTCCTGTGTTAAAATTCCAATTAATTCAATTAATTTCTTGGTTATTTTAATTTCCTGGTTATTCAATTAATTATTTTAATTCAATTAATTCAATTAATTTCAACTATTTTAATTTCTTTATGTTCTTTAATGTTGTTAAAATATGTTTTTTAATTTCTTTATACTGAAACATTGAATTGCTTGTTGGATATTTTCTTTTACTTATGGATATTTAGTATTTGGAATGATAATTGCATGATGGTTCTTGAAAATATTTATATTTTTGTCTATACCATTTATTTTTAAAAAATATCCTTTCTGGTCGCCTCGATTCGATGAAGCCCTCGCCTCGCCTCGCCTCGATGAAGCCCTCGCCTCGCCTCGCCTCGTCGCCTCACGCTTAGGCGTTAGGAGACCTTGTCGCCTCGGTTCGCTTTTCGCCTTAAAAAACACTGGTTCACAGGTCTCACAACCACTGGAACTTGTCATGACATCAACATAGTGGATCAATTTTGCCTCTTTTTTTTTATTATTTAAATTTCTCGTGGAAAGTTTGGCTGGAATCTGCAACTCATAAAGCTAACTTATGGCACTAGAAATTTGTGATATAGTAGCTTTGTCAAACCATACAAACTTAGTGAAGATCTTGTATCTCATCTTTCATGGTGGTGACCAAAATCAAGTATATTGAACGAATAATAGTTAAGGGCTTCAAGTTCACTAAAGTGGTAAGGTCTCCCAAAGCTTAAGCACAAGGTGCAACATAAAACCCAAGCTAAGTGAAGTAAGATGCATGTGTGATAGGATAGTAAATTACATATACAATCTGAAAGAACATATGTGTCACAGATAATAAATATATAAACACATGAATTATTTGCCTTGTCAACTAAGAGAGTAAGTTAAATCAGCATACATGTAAATCTTTCCAATTGATATATACATCAACTAAATCAAATGCCCATTGCTAAATTGCAGTAATGAAAAAACTAGTACAGCTTTCAAGTTATATTAAAAATCTAAACACAAAAAAGTAACCACTACAAATATCTATTTTAAGTAAACATCCATAGGCTCCTGAATCTACAATATGACATATTAAAAATAATTAAACAATATTAAAAATCTACAACACCATGAATATGAAATAAGGTATATTTCAATCAGTGACCACTGCTAAATTAAAAAATATAAATAATGATACGATAAGACTATTAAAAAAAAAAATAGAAAAAAGAAAAAGACACAACTTTCTTGAGCATGGAGCCTGCTATAAAGGGGCAAGCTTGAGGGATTTTAGAAGCATTCATGACAGCTTACCTAATTTCCCATCCTCAAATGACTCATCCATTGATATGGAAAACCATTAAAAATTTCTTGTTAGAATTGCAAAAGTAATTCAAACATGTCTTTGCAAAGGAAGAAATGGGAGAGAAAAATATGCTTCTACAAGCCTCAAACTTAATGTCGAGGCCTTTGAAGATTTACAGCTCAAAGACAAAGTCATTACAAATCCTTAAGTCTCTACTCAATGGAAGCTTCACATGCCCTTTAGAACACAAATGGCGAAGACAAATAGATATCATCAAAATGTCAACAACACTATTCTTCCACAATTCTTATGATGAATACACAACATTGCACATGATTTAGGTGCATGGAAGTTAAGAATTAAAAAACAGTGATACAAAAAAGGATCTCACAATTTATCAACTTACGATTTTGTCATGGATATTATTCCTTGTAGAGCACCCGAAGTTCCACCCAGAACTGGAAGCAAGGCAAACAGCAAACCCACAGCACAATCCTGCTAGGCAAAAATAACTTGGATCCTGACTCTGTAGATCTTATTAGAAATAAAATGAATTGCAATTTCATCCCAGTGGCTTAAAAACCAGCAAGACACAGCACTTTTAAACAAACACTACAGGCAACAAGAGGAACACTACTGGCATTAGTGATAGGAGGTTGAGCGAGTCATTCTGAGCTCATACATCTTTAATGTAAGTTCCTATGGTGGAGAATAAGATATAATGAAGGAATGTGTACAAAGGAAAATGAAAAAAGATCATACCTGCAAAATAAGGGTGCCAATGGTAACTTGTCCGTGAAGGGCATTGGTACTGTTTTTCTCCATCAAAAACTTCAACACCTATAACCCATGCATTGAAATATCAGCCACGAGCATTTCACAATAAAACATACAAAGTTAAAAGTGGATGCCACCCTAGTGACAGATCTTCATAAAGAGTTACCACTGCTGTCGAGGACATTGACAGAAATGTACCAACAAATACCCCCTCTGACAGTTTACCACCACATAACTGCAAATAGCATCCAGATGCTAACATCAGAACTGCAGCATTATAAATCAGAAAGCTCGTATGATATACTTTAACAAAGCATATACAGAACTTGCTAAGATTAGCATCAAATACAAAAAATACAAAAGATACAAAAGATTGTAGCAGAATAAAAGTGTTTCCTGTCTCACAATTTTAATATGCCATCATGTTGTTAGTGCCATATCAAAGTATATGGTACCATTGCAATCATATCCATCAACTGCTATTGAAGTAATATCGCAAGATATATGATATTACCACTGCTCCAAGATAGTTGATATGAACTGATTGCTCAAAAGGGGTCAAATGCAAAATCCCAAAAAATTAACATGACAATTAAAGCAGTCAGACTCAGTATAATGCAAAGGCTCTTAATTTGTTCTATTGGTACTTGTAAAAAGAAAAAGAAAATTGTTCTTTTCGTACTCAGATTTTATATATTTTGTGTTAATTAACTTCCACAACTTGTTCCCGATCTACTCAAATATATATTCCAATGTGAAACCTTGCACGATACCAAGAGTTAGCATTCAAATGTCAAGAGAATTTTTGGAACGACCACAACAAACTTGGCATTTAAATTTTTGGGTTACCAAGAGGTAGCCTTTACATGTACAGAGAACATTGGCAGCGACGAAAATAAACTTGGCATTAAAGGTGCTCTTTTAGATTGGAAGACTTACTGAGGCTATAACTCCACACAAGCACATGAATAGGAAAATTTGGAGCAAGCCTCCCAGAATAGCAACCGCGCGAACAACTCGAAGCTAAAATATGAAAGGGTGAACTAAGATTCAAAATTTTAAATAATCTAACACTAGATATTATTCAATGAAAATTATGAGAAATGATTAGGCAGCTGACCTTTGTTGTGGAAAACTCCAACCCCAACGCAAAAAGAAGAAAAATTACACCAAATTGAGCCACTGTCTCAACCTACATACAGAAAACACTAGGAAAATGAAGCACCATGTAAAATTATATGGCCAAACACAAATTATTACAGGTGTGGAATGGAAATGGGAATGTGGTAGGGTGCACAATTTAAAATTTAGTAGGATAGGTTATATAGATCCAACATAGTTTTAATGTGCTGAAATATTCCTAGATATGACAGTGAATCTTTTAAAATTAAATGATTAATGAAAAACAATATTGCTAAAATGCACAATTTTGCAATTCATTTTTAAAATTTTTTTTATTGAAATTAATCACGTAAAAAGACAGGACCAAGTGTATCTTAAGTGTTCGATGTGCTATGGCCCATTCAACCTCTTCAAAATAACTTCTTTTTCAGGTAAGTCAAACTCTTATCTTAGTAATTATTTAAATTTCAATCCATTATAAATTCATGAAAAGATACTGACTTCATCTGTAGCAAAAAAAATTGGATAGCTTTATATATACTATATAGTGAATTGCCATTAAAGCATGCATGTTTTGGAACATGCATTCCAAAACACAAATCACCTGAATATTAAATATTTTTAGGTAACTCTAAATTATTATTATTAAAAAAAGAAATAAAAAAAATTAAAATGCAACTTGAAATAATAGGCTGTTTCATAAGTATCATCACACAAAATGTCATACATGAAGGTCACATACCCAAAATACTATACTTAGGCACAGCATACAAGAGACAGCAATCATACAGAAGATTTGCGAAGAAAACAATCAAATAGAGAATAGTATACATCTCTGTAAGGGAGAAAAGCAACATACTTGCACCATTTCACTCACAAAGCTTAACCCTCCTGGCCCAACAGCAGATCCTGCTAGCAGGTATCCAGTAATAACCTGTGGAATTTAAGAGGAAAAATAAAAAGGATAAAAAAGAAGTTCTAGAGAATCAGTATGCAAAACATGGAATAGATTCTGACTACAGTGAGAAATTTCAGACCGGTTGTCCAGCACAAGCAAATGCGATGCCACCACAAGTTGCAGACACAATGACAACCACCAGATCTGATATCAATCTACAAGAACAATGAGTCAATGAGTTGAATCAGCATAAAGTTGCCAATTGCAACTCATTTTCTACATAAATTATGTCAAATTAGCAAGTCACCTCAAGTCTAACTGGAGCACTGGATATTTTGATTTGAAATTAGATATGATAAAGACATTATCCTGAAAACACAGCACAACCATTATGCTCTGAAAAATATAATGATATATACCGAGTAGGTAGGTGTCCAACAATCCAATTTAACCTTTCGATCTATCAATGTAGGGGTATCTTCTGCTCTGTGGTCATTATCCAAATTGAAGACATGATGAAGCTGAAATGGCCTACAATAAATACCTCAATTAAGTCAGCGAAGCATCACTTTTTCACAGCGAACCAGAACTTATGACTAAAGAGAATGCTTGTTTGTTACCCTAAATAAAGTAAACATAAACCATGAACAGATATCTACAGATTCCTATGATAGAAGTATATATACTTTTCCTCCTTCGTGTCGTTTTTCTTGGACTTAACTCTAGCTACGGTTTCCAAAACTGCCTGATGAACAAAAAACATGAAAAGAAGATCCATTCAGCAAAAGCTTCAAGCCAGAGATTGGTTCGCAATGAAACCAAAGGGAGAAAACCACAAGATTTAACATAAGGCACTGTCGTAGAAGGGAGAATGCACTGTCGTAGTATGAGTTAAATACACTGTCTCATTGTGAGTGTATATCATTGATAGACAACGGATTCAAACAAGAGTTTACAAAATGCATTACACCTAAGTAATTCTAATTGAAGTTTTAAGTTCTTAAATGCTGACAGATAAAACAATTAACATTTATGAAATAGAATATACTATTGCAGTACATTCATCCCCCTAACAATGTGCCCACCACAGTTTTGGAAATATTGTACTCAAGAAGCTCAAAACCATGGTAACACCCACCTGTCGTTCGGCAACACTATTGTTGAAGCTGCCGGCATCATTTGCTGCCAAATTAATACAGATCTCCAAAATATTAGGGACACGAATTAATGCCTACAACCTTCATAAGTACAAACATGCTATCTAAAAACTAGATGACAAATATAAGTTCCTCAGATAACATAGTCATGTCCAAAAATTTGGGTGCCATTGTTGCCAGAGCTTGAATTAGAAGAAATTACAACCCAGCAAAAAATGCTAAAAACTATTAATTTCCCCAAAAGGCCCAGGAACAAAAACTATATTAAGTTCCGTATTTTAAAGATCACCAATTCGGAAAAGCAATAATAATGTTCAAATTCACTGCTAATTACCAGAAAGAAAAGATTGTCAACGTAATTTTAATGCAATTCAACTAAATATTTTTTCAGCGCGAAAACAATGTACGATGCAAGAACTTAAAATTACATTCCTAAGTCAGGATTTTCTCAGCAACCAAACAAAAGAATAGCATAAACCCTAATACAATGCTCAGAAGAAGTAAAAAGCTCGGATCCACGAACCTTCGGTCTGATCACTTTCGGTGAACTCTTTCTCGAGAGCTCGATCAATTATGCCGGCGAAGCTGTCCTCTCTGGGCCTAGAACGAGACACATTACTGGATTCAGTGGTATTGGGACCATCGAACTGATCGGAGACCGCTACGGCAATAGCGAGTGAGGGCGAAAAAAGCCAAGTTAGAGAGAGAAAGAAGAAGATGGAGAGGAGATAGAGACGGAGGTGGGAGGAGGATCTCCACCTCATTGCTAGATGGGGGACGGCGCAGGATACGCAGAGCAGGCGCAGGATACGCAGAGTAGAGAGTTGAAAGTAGTGAAGCTTTTGTCGTTGTACTGAGGGGGTGTCGCTGTAGAGACTAGAGAAATGGTACTTACGGAGAGAGAGAGAGAGAGAGAGAGAGAGAGAGAGTGGAGTTGGTTAATCGGCCGTCATTCACATGATCAGCAGATACCAATTTATATGTTTTTATTATTATTATTATTATTATTATTATTATTATTTACTGATTAATTAGTATTTCAAAAATTATTAATTAGTTCTGAAAATCATAAATTTCATGTGTTTTCATATTCTTTAATTACTTAATATAAAATTATAAGTCTTACTTTTTCTATTAATCACAATACATATAGAACGTCATGTGATGCTGTCTTGGATCAATTAATAACCTTCCTTAATTCTTTATTTCTTTAAATTTAGTATTATTTTGGTAATAAGTTTTTTTGGTAAACTTTTCTCTGAAAAATAAGGTAAGAAAATTAAAATTTTGGATAATTTTTAATTTTTTAAAAAGGAAAAACGTATAAAAATAGAAAAGAAAGATAATTTTTGACTTTAAAATGTAATTTGAGTTTTTTTTTATAACTTGTTGACTTTTTAAGTAATAGAGGAGGTTTCCAAACTTAGCCTTTAGATAAAAAATTTGATTTGATATAGTTTACTTTGATGATGAATTTTTTTTTATAATTTAAGTGAAAATTAATCTCCAAATGTTATCTTTTAATAATTTTATTAAACTTAGGTAAAAAAAAATTAAAATTTTAATGAAAATTTTGATTCACCTCTTATTGATGAATTATTTTATAAAAAATAAATTTGATATAAATTTAACAATGAATTGAATCTCCCCTATACCAATAATTTGATAAAACTATTAGAAATGTTCTTTAGATATTTCAAGCGGCCAAAAAAGTATTTTATGGTGAATTTCTCTACTTCCTTTGTTTCCACCATGCTTCATTATTAAAAAAGACTTTAATGCAAGTGATATCAAATTGCTTATTATTATTATTATTATTATATGCAATTTTAAATGCACAATTTTTAATTTGATTTTCTCTTAAATAAGATTAAAATGATCATTTTTTTATATTTTATTTTACATTATATTTAATATAATAAAAAGATATGATTATCTTGAAATTATTTTTTTGTTATCTTGTTTATTATTAGTTTAATTTTTTTTATTTTTATAATGGATGACAATAGAGAATAGGTAAAACTCAAATTCAAACATCACATTTAATAAGAAAATAATTCTTCCACCAAATCAATCTCTTCATTTTGTTTTTAAAATCTTAGTAAGTTACAACCCTTTTAATAACTATTAAAAATGTGAACGACCTTATTTATTTCCCACACCTTCCCTAGATAGGCAGCTTCTATCTGGTTGAGCATTATAAAGGTGGTTTTATGGTCAAATTCAAAACAAGTCGAATATAAACACTATCTCCACCAGCTCCAGTTAAATCCTATACGGTATGTGCTATTTGTGTTTATGCGTTCTGCCCATTTCTAAATGTTTTTTGGGTTAATTACTCTTTAACCCTTGTGGTTTGCTTAAAATCACATACACCTCTAAACTTTAGAAAATGACACCTAACCTATGGTCTAGGGTGTGAACATGAATGACACTAACATAAAAATGTAAGAAGACAACATTGCCTACTCCAATTTAAAACAAATAACTCTAAGGCCACGTTTGTTTGGCGGATTAGGTTGGATGGGATTGTTAGTGAAAGGATTGTTGGTGAAGAGATTGTTAATGTGGGGATTGTTAGTGAGGGGATTAAGCAAAGGTGTGTTTGTTTTGATGATAGTATGGGAGATAATTAGTGATAGGATTGTTAAATTATTTTTGTATAAAATAAATAAATAAATTATTTCTATATTAAAAAAATTAAAACAAATATTGAAGTAAACAAGTGCACTTGGTAAAAAAAAAATGAAATTAAAAAAATAATTTTTTTTATATAAAATAGACTCAATCCCCTCACTATTTTCCTAATCCCACCCAAAATCTATCCAAGCTAATCCCCCTATGTGAGGGTATTCATAGTCCCATGGGACTACTAGTCCCCTCCTATTTTTTCCAACCAAACATGGGCTATGTAGGGCCCACGGGATTGGTAGTCCAATCTCCCCACCTATGGAGCCAAACAAACATGGCCTAAAGTCATTACATTTTTCACTTCATTTTTCACACTCGACTTGCATACATTGAGTCCAACATAATATTTGTGAATGAGGCATGAAAAATAGAGTAAAATATATTGTCACTAATATCACTAATTGATTATTACAGTAACATATCAAGAATAATATAGTTCTTTTTATACCTTAAATATGGTTAGAAGTAGTTATCGCCTAACCAAAACAATCATTTGTTAGACCATCTCCAACATGAGAGGCATTTTATGCATTTGACAAAATCTCCTCACAAAATAG
This sequence comes from Camellia lanceoleosa, assembly GCA_025200525.1. Lineage (NCBI taxonomy): Eukaryota > Viridiplantae > Streptophyta > Magnoliopsida > Ericales > Theaceae > Camellia > Camellia lanceoleosa. Next base: position 123,796,494 of record CM045771.1, on the reverse strand, counting down.
AATTTCAACTAGATGAACTACACTATTGACATTTTATCTCATTTTCTCTTGACTACTTACATTGAAGAGAGTTTTGAAGATTAGACAAATACATTTGAAGAACATAAAATTTTGTTAGAATACTCATTAAGTAAAGTGGTCAGACAAAATACATAATATACTTTGTGCAATTTTTTTTTTATAATAAATTTCATTAGACAAAATGCTTATTAGCATTGGAGTGTTTTTTACACTATTTATTATCTTATATGTAACGGTTGAACATTTGCTTTGCACAATAGACTAAGCCATAGAAATGTGTTAGTTTTTAAAATTAAGGAGTGTACGCCATTTTAAGCAAATCACGTGAGCTAAAAAATAATTGGACATTTTTAAAAGAATAAAGGTTGAGACCCTTTGGGGGTCACCCCCTTTAGTTTTGATTGGTAAACTTTTTCTTTTTTTTTTTTCACCCAATCCCCAACCTCCATGTGCGTGAGGGGGTTGTGGGGGTGAGTGTTTTAAGAGAGTCTAAATCAATGCCCTTTTTAAAATAGGATAATACTTGGGACCCCCTTTTGAGCACCTCACCCCTTTGCCATGTGTGTGGGGTGATTGGATGAAAAGGAAAGTGAGAGAAGAGAGAGAGAGAGGGGGTCTAAAAAAGGGGGTCTCTATCACCACCCTTTAAAATAAGTGAGATGACCATAACAATATCTATTCTTTTGGGTGGAGTAAGCCAAGAGCTCTTTGACCTGATCATAATTTTATACATCTAAATCCAAACATTAGAAGAAAAAAAACAAGATTTTCGATTATATTTCTACAATGACTGAGACTCCTTTTTTTTAGAGACTTTTACAATCCTCTTTAAATCTCAACCATTGATATATGTATATAGGACCCACTCAAAAATGAGAATCTCAAGCATTTTTCAAAACCTAATTGCTAATCATGAGTTAAGGTATTTGAAAAGAAAAAATCATAATCATGTCAAAGAGCCCAGAAAGAGAGCTAATATGAACAATCATGCAAACTTTATGGTAAAATTGTTATTGAAAAGACTGTAACGAGTGCAAGTAAGACCAACAGTTCTGCTTAAAATAGTGCTTTATACAAGCACACAAAAAAATGCTGATTTTTTTCACAAAATGAAGTGCCTTTTTTTTACTTTTAAAATAAAACACCCAAATGATTTCTAATTACAAAAATGTCACTGTCACACGTGAATGTGTTGTTAGAACTTTCCAAAATTAATAATTAATGCAGAAAAAGAAAAGTATAAAAATAGAAGGGCTTTTACTAGGTAGAACACCACTAGTTCTGCTCCCGAGGAGAGTAACACATTTTATAAAATTACATTTCAGTGAAAGCTTTGCTGCAAAACCTAGCAACTAGTATATACATGCTAATATATATATATTGTATTGATCATTTCGATATACAAATCTCATTTCTTGCACACCAGTACATCAACATTATGTACAATCATCAACTAATAATTCAAGTTTTTCACGACACTCGTGTAATGATAACAAATCACGTAGCAGTTTAAACCTTTCCTGTGGAACCCAAGGTGTCTATCAAGCCTTTCTTTGAAAGGTTTACTATGGAATCTGCTATTATTCTAGCACTGGATTTCATATAACCACCTGAAATGTAGAAATATCAGGTTAGACTTTGCTTGTGAGTTTCAAAGAATGATACAGAATGAAGATTGAATTTTGCAGAGGTAATTTATAAAGTTGGAAGTTCCAGAACCTGAAGTGAGCATGAGAAGAGGTACGTTCCTCTCATGGGCAAATATGAAAACCTTCTCATCTCTAGCAGTTATCCCATCAGGACTGATCTGCGCAGACATGTATAAACACAGTAAAGACTCGTGAAATTACAATATAACGTCACCTAGAACAAAATAAAACTCCATCTTTGGTTATAAGTTCCTGGATTTATATTAAGATAGAGTCGAGTCGAGTCGAGTTCGATAGATCTTGTTCTCTGGTCAACCATGTTAAGCATACAAATTTCCATGAAGCCAGAAGACCTTAACAAGAGGCAAGGAGAAAGAATACTCTGATGTCCTAGGCACAGAGGAGCCACACCAATCCATCCGAACTTGGTGGTGCAGTGATGATACTGTAGTGATCATAGAGAAAAGGAACAAAATATGAACTTTGCAAGTAATTCAGTTGCTATTGCTTCCACCAGTAGTGCATGTCTATGAAGGTTCAAACTACTAATTTTCGCTCATCAGAAGAGAGTAGAGAGAGCATGGAAAAAGTACATTTTTCCTTGCATTTTGCTCATCAAGTGAACCTTTCCATGATAAGCCCCAATTTAAACTTTGTGAAACCTCAAAATCACATAGGAACTCAGGATTTTTACTCAATTCAAGAGATGTGTGAAATTCAAAAGTGCAATAAGGGTTGGTTTGGGAATAAGAAAATGCAACAGTATCCAACTGAACTCTCATAATATACAGCTCAAGCAACTAAAATTAAAAAGTGCAACGACTAGAAGCCACCAAAACTAGTACCCAACTATCCACTTAGGGCTCCAATGATAAATTATTCAGAGTTTCGGCATTGCCATGATTGGCTACATCAATCATAATCAATGGAATGTACCCATGAGCATCCAGAATCCTCCTCCTGGTCACTTCCCTCTTAAATTCTTACAAATGTGAACAGTACACATTTCCACCTTTCAAATTCTCACACTTTGTTCTAGCCATCTTGGGACCTATTTCCTCTTTTCTTCCTCTTTCATTACTTGATAGATGCATCTGTGTGTGCAAGCCTATACAGTATGATCAATCACTCTCTTAACAAAATGTTACAATAATTGCAATGCTGTACTTTCCATTCATTTGTATTTCAACAAGCAACGGCTCTTTAGTTACAAATGCACAAGCCATTGCAAATTCTAAGATCATACTTGTTGCATACGAAGTATTAGCACAAACAATGACATCTTCTCCTGTATGGTCTATTAACAAAACAAACGGCACAAAAATAAAAAAATAAAAAATTGCAAGGGCATTATATTAGAAATTACCTTCAACCTGCCCAATGGATCTCCATCTAGAATATCAGTGCCAGCATTGTACACCACCAACTCAGGATCAAACATACGGCCAGCAACCTAAAATTCAAACACTCTCAATGTCCCTCTACTCAACAAATGCTTTCAACAGAAATGAGTATAATTGACGAAATATTCCTAATCATGAGCTTTTAACATCCTTACTATGAATATTGACAAAAACTTCAGTACGAGTAATGGTAAGTAACAGTTGTCAATATTCTTCACATAGAACATGTCAACAACCCAAAGGACAAATCAGATGTGCATGTTACGGTTGGTTTGGAATGTTCTAAATAACTACACTTTTTGACTTTTTATAAAAAGATATGTAGAAAAGTAGAGAGGAGATTTGAATGATGTGACCCAAATAAGTGCACTTATGCATAAAAGTGCACTTACATATTTTTGCTCTTCTACTTTTTCTTCCTATTTTTCTTTTCTTTTTCATATTTGGCTGTGATAAGCTAATCAACCTACACCAAAATGTTGTAAAACCTGTGCCCAAAAAAAAAAAAAACATATGTGCATTGTGCACGTAATTTTTGCTCTTCTACTTCTTTTTCATGTTTGGTTGAATAAGCTAATCAACTGACCAAAATGTTGGACAGAAAATTGCAGATGCAACAATACAATCAATCAAAAATCAACAGCCTTGTCCAAAAAATTTGATTTCTATTTATCCCATCCTCAATCGATTTCCAACATAGTTGCATCAATGAAACAGAAAAGGCAAAAAGTTCAGTGGCTGGCATATGGTCATCAATGAATACCTTGAGTGCTTCATCTAATTTTGTCAAGTATTCTTCCGTTTCAGTCCCACTCTGTTGAACATAAATGCAATTAACATAACATGGTAGGTAAAGAACAAAATAGCGAGAATCTAAGTTTAGATGACATGGCTCACCACTACTTCAACCTTCTGACTAATGTATCTTCTTGCCTCATAATCCTATATAAAAGAAGTGCAATAAATGAGATGAGCAAGAGCAATAAGGAAATTGATACCTATTAAGACTAAGATTTTGAGGCTGTTCCACTGTCTGAATAAACAAATCACATATTACGGACAGAAAAGACACACACACACACAGAGATGGTCACTTGAAGTTGAAAACTCTGTGATTCAAAAGGAGACAACTTACTAATGGATAAATTCCAGGATTGTACATATCCAGAATGTAAACTCTTCCTGTCAGTATCCACAGGCAATCAATTAACATATGAAATAACATAAGACTGCCATGATGACAGGTCAGAAACCATACTGTCATGAGAAAAATCTTTTTCATGGCCATTTCCTTGATGCGCATCAAGATCAATTATCATCACCCTGTAAATGGTTTGCAGTTAATGAGGACAAAAAGTGGTGCTTAAAATTGATGGATCTGATTGAGATATCAATTTCCCAGGTTATAAATGCACAATCTGTAACATTTTAATATTAGCTACAAGTGTCAGTACCTTGAAATATTTAACCGGGTAAATGCATACTGAATACAGAGAGATATGTCTGCATAAACACAGAAACCCCCTCCCTTATCTCCCGAACAGTGATGGAACCCACCACCAACATTGATAGCCCAACCTCTCTCTTTTGCAAGCTTTGCTGCCAATATGCTTCCTCCAACCTAAGGTAGAATGTGGTCAGTGTTATTCAAACCCTAAAGTAAAAAGACAGATCATGGAAATAAAATTTTCACCTGCTTGCGGAAGGGGTGGAGAACTTTCTGCTGCACAAGAAAATTGGGCAATAGTGCAACAGGAGGGACCTAAACATCATATCAAACTGGGTGGTCAATAATCTTTAGAAGCATGAACAGTACACAACCATCAGCTCATTACTTGCTACTTTATTGTTTCCCGGACTATCATAAATGTATATCATGAACCTGCTTAAAATGAATTTGTTTAAGTTAACAAACATTCACATATGCCCTGAACTAAGAGCTCCAGCAAGCATTTATAACATTCTTGACAAATAAATAAAACAGAGTATTCAGCAAAAGCAGGTGAGATTAGGTAAAAATTCACAAGAAGTACATGATCATTACATACAAGATTTATAGAGGATAGTAGTCGAAACTCTACCTCAACTATAATGGAGACATTGACACTGCTTTTTAGACTATTCAAGTATGATTCCGAATGCACCTGTCACAAGTATCAAAATTGTTAGGCATAAAGATAAACTTAGTTGTCTGGCTAACATCAAGAACTATGAACACATTGTCTCCCCAATTCTTCCTTTTCAAGAAATTAAGAAGAAAAGGAGGGAGGGAGGGAACACAAGCACCAAGTGAGAACAGAACTACTAATTTTTCATGCAAGGCAACATATAGATGTGTATCATAAACCGCAGGATGTAGGTGCAGCGAACCTTAACATTGCCAGTTTGCAACATAAATGTAATAAAAGACATGAAGCAACTTTCTAAATTGCACTACAACAGAAATGTAATAAAAGACTTCTAGAGCAATTAATGTCGGCAATGCATACGCTTTGAGAGTCTGCTTTCTATTTAACTCCACCATGTTTGCTCAGTGTGTAATACACACACAGAGATGGTATGGTGATTAAAATAAACATATAATATTGAACACATAAAAATCAAATTTGAGATTGTAGCATCCTTCAAGTACTACATGGGGCAAATACCAAAAAAATAAATGAGCAAGGGTTCTAAAGAAATGCTGTGGCCATTATTTGTCACAAAAAAGAAAAAAAGAAAAAAAAAAAAGAAATGCAGTAGCTACCACTAAAAGATCATCCTTTGTGGCTTCTAGAGGCTCAACTACACGATTTTTGTCCAGAACACCATCCACGATGAGGAACCGGCGAATCGACCCCATTTAGAAGAATCAAATGGATGCCTACATTAATTAAAATATAACACTGAAGTAAACATTAAGATCAATAACCAACTTACAATTGAGATCCCAACTGCAATGGCACCGCCACCAATGATTATGTTAGTGAAATGAGAAACATGAGATTGATCATAAAATAATGTAAATTTGGGGAAAAAATTCCCCCATAAGAATATAAATTTTGGAAGTAATAATAATGACAAAAACAATCTCCTCTCTCTCTCTCTCTCCCTCCCTCCTCAACAAATAATGACAAAACCAATGAGTAGATGAGTTGATGTTATGGCATTTCATAGCAACTAATAAAATTTGCACCAACAGAAACAAGTTAGAAGAAGTGAATCCATGCGCTATGTTCGGTTGAGAGATTGGGAGAGGGAATTGGAAAGAAAAAGGGAAAAGGTGTGTAAAATTAGGTCAAATGTAGGTATATTTTTTCACATTTCACCTATCTTTTCCATTTCCCTTTTCAAATCCCTCCTCAAATCCCCCAACCAAACATAGCATTAGTTTAATAAAACCTTTAGGTTGTATTTGCTTCGTGTATTTGGAAAGGACAAGAAAAAATATGTGCAAAATATAATTATATTTTTCAAAAATGCTAGAGACTTCAAAAATTCTACCAAATGTCTCACATGGATATGTGACCCATATAAAACCACATTGTGTGGGTCTCACAGACATTTGGTAGAAACTTTGGTAGAAACTTTGGGGTCTCTAGCATTATTCTATATTTTTTTCACATTTCATCTACCTTTTCTCTTTCCCTTTCTATTTTCAAATCCTTACCCAAATCCATGAACCAAACACATCGTTAGTTCTTCGCATAAGAGCACAAAAATTTCAAAGCAAAGGGATTGGAAAACCAACCATTTGATGCGTTGCAACTGATGAAACATGCACAGTGAATGAGAAGAAGTAAGTCACAGTAATCCATGCATCAATACTCATTTCAAATTCAACATCCCATGTTTTAAGTGATAGCACAACTTCATTATCAATCCTGATAGTATGTTTTTAATAAGACAGCATGTTTAAAATCCCCGCTTCGATTCCCAGCAAATTATTCAAGAAGTTCGTATGAAATACCAAGATATTCAAAATTCCAAACAAGTGCATAAATTCTGCTAACAAGAGTTTTTAATATTTTAATCAACTCCAAAAATTTTCAAAATTGCTATTCAATTCAACCATTTCCTTTTTAGTTATTAATTGCTATAAATTACAATTTCATCCAAATACCTATCACAATTATTACCAAATTTCATCTTTCACTACTGACTTAACCTAAGCTGTACAGATAAGAGAGAGAGAGAGAGAGAGAGGGTTTTAGGTTTGTTACAGCTTCTCAATGCCAAGAAACTGGATATTGTAGGAAGGCGAGTAGATAAGAGGAAGCTGATACAAGAGAATCAGAGTTCAAATCAGAATAATCGAAGTTTTTCGATGATAACAAATTGAGATTAGTGAGGTGATGAGGGAGGTTACCTTAGAGAGAGGCACATCGAAATAGAGCTTGCTCGACAGAATTCGATTTCGCCGGAGAGTTTCGGAGTCAGTGGAAGACGAAACGCCGGTGGATGAAGAGGCCATGGTCGACATACAGAGAGAGAGATGGAGAAAGCTTAATGGCGTAGAAGATAAAGAGAGGGAAAGCGCGGAGAGTCGAGGCTGACTCGGGCTGAGTGAGTGGTTTGAACTCGGAACCTTTATAGAAGGCCCAGCACTGTTGAAAATATTAGGCCCGGCCCAAATATTTTTTGGGTCTTTTGGGCCTTTTAAAGTTATGAACTCTACCTATTTACAATTTTATGGGTTAATTATGTTAATAACCCTTGAATTTTTAAAAATATATAATAAATTTCATAAGCTTAACATAATTATACTAATCTCTCTTTGTGTCTTACAATTCACTCCTAATAACATTGTAGATTATGTGTCAACTTTTAATTTAGTATAAAAAATCGACCATGCTACGTAGCTCGAAGCAGCTCATTTCAGCTCAAAGCGTCGTTTTGGTGTCGAATTTTTTTTTTCTTTCTTTCTTTCTTCCTGGTTTTATTCTGAGCGAAGAAGAAAAGAAGAAGAAGAAGGAGGAGAAGGAGGAGGAGGGAGGAGAGGGGCTATAAAAACCGGTTGGAGGAGGAGGGGAGGCTGGGCAGACGACAGTGGTGCTGCGACGTCGGCGGGGCTGGGTAAACGACCGGGGTTGGGCGAGGCGACGGTCTGCTGCGACGATCGGCGACGATCCACGACGACGAGCCCTCTTCTCTCTCTTTCTCCCTATCTCCTCCTCTTCTCTCTTTCTCGATCTTCGAGCTACTGAGACATTTTAGATAAAAATAGTCAAAAGGGGAAAAAAAAAATCACTACTAAAAATTCACCTATTCTCTATTTTTTTATACTTTCTATAACAAAATCAAAAATCAACTAAAATAATTAGTTGTCAAAACAATCCTAAATCACATAAAGCCAATAAACATCTTTCTCATTCATATTTTAAATATACCCATATAATCATTAAAGACGGTTAAAATGAGTCCTAATAATTAGGGGGCGTTGAGAACAAAGATGTCAACCATAATTTTTGCCCCTTGAGAGAGAGAAAAAAAATGTCAACCATGTTATATCTATTTTGAACTATAATTTTATAATTAGAATCAAAATTTTCACCATAATTTCAACTACATTATATCTTATTCCATCAATTTTATTTATTTTTTATTTTTTTTGATAATCGTGTATTCGGGCCAACTTGAAAACTAAGGATATGATTCCTTTAAATCTCAGGCTCAACTCCTATGGAGTCTTGGGGTTTGTTTCATGATTTATTTGACAGAATGCACCATTACTACTCTTGTTGGCCATATAATTTCATCATCCTTCAGGGACATCACTACAGCATTTCCTAGTTTCATTTTCAACACCGAAGTGAGGACCCATATTCTCGAGCCCTACTTCTTAGATTTTAAGTTCTCACTCTTCAAGTCCATAATTGACTACTTCGAGCTTTCAGCATTATCGGATTTAGCTTCTCAAATTGCTTTTCGTTGTACAATTGTGTAATTAAACAAGATCAATAGATTCAAGATTTATTAAATTAAATAATAGAACATCAAATAAAATCGTATTTGATAAATTTATATTCTAGAGTATGAAACATGAAACATAATTAACAGAAATACATATTAAATTGAAATATTGAAAACAAAAAATCAAATAAAATTCTATGTGATACAATAGTGTCCTTAAAACAGATTAGCCGCCTTAACGTGGGTATTAGAGGAACGTCGACTTCTGTCTCCCAAGATAAGATGGTTTAGACGAGCTAATGCAGAAATACCTTCTGTTAGCTTGGCGAATTGACAAGGGCAGCACTCTCTCTCACACAGGAAGAATATTGTAATAGTAAGCAAACTAACTATATGATTAGAAGGCAAAAAATTATGTACCAAACCAAGGGAAATGGGTCTCCTCTTATACACAATGGGGGGAGAGAGGATGAGCCTCCAGCCATCATGGCTGGCCACTAATGCAGGCCATTACTCCTACAAAATTGTTGGAGTAATGCACAAAACTAATGAGAATTCACAGTGTGAGTTACACATAGTATACACATATGTGTATATACATTTCTGCAATAGATTTGGACCTGCAATAGACCTAGCCCAAAAAAAATAGGTTAGTGGACCATTAATCCAGCCCAACCCAAACCTAACCCATTCCCTCAAACCTAAGCCCAAGTCCCAAGATCCACGATCCACGGCCCATGGATCACGGATTTGGCCCAGTTCGGAAGGCAGCGCGCGCGCACGCATGGCAATTTTGCCATAACCAACTTGGACCATAGTTTTGGCTTAATCCCATTCTTGAAGCATCCATGCCTCCCTTCTTTTGGAAAATATGGATTTCCCAAAGGGCTCATGCCCTTCTCATAATCTTGAGGTTTAAATACCCATCAAAGCTTTCCTTTACAATCAATGTAGGATTGGTAGTTATACACAATTCCTAATACCTCATTTATGAGGCTAACTTTATAAGACAATTTTTCATTCAATTCTTAATGGTTTTTTGTCATTCTTTTTGTGGTGTAAAGACCTTGCTACAAAGAATCTAAACTCATTTAATCCCACATCAACCAATGATTAAGGCCTACTTTAATTTCACATTAAAGTCACCAAAAAACTATTTTTCCAACAATCCCTCACATGAATAAAAATTAACCGAATAAAGAAAATGGACAACGTTTACAACAAAGACTCAAAGAGAGAGCACACAGACTAACCCTGCATTAGAAAAGGTAACTGTTGGCCTTGAACCTTTCGTAGTGAAAACCTATCGGATTTACTAACTGACTAGTGAACGTAATGTCTTGAACTGTTCTGTTGTTTATGTAAATAGAGACAATAGACCTCACATATGAGTTAGTCTAACCATTGTTCTTGTTCTCACTGGTGTGTTCGGTATGGCCCTAGAACACTAGCCTGGTTCAGTGAGTAATTATAAAGAATTTGGTCTTCCCAATTCTTAAAAAAGCGGCCCTACTTCGCACTCACATAGGTGACCTATATATGGTATTGCATTATACCACGGTTGACTATTCATATCACTTAGGTCATTAAAAGCATTAGCTTAACCTTCCACCCCCACCGGGTATCACTGTACAAAAAAATGGGCAAAATGATTTACCTCTTCAGTGACTTACTCGTTACACGAAATTTTGTTGTCCCTTTGAACCTAGATCTTGGGATCTCCAATCAACTAAGTTGGGTTTCCGTTCCGCTAACATTACTAAAGGTCTTAACCCCATTCCTCTTGACGACATTTCTACTAACTCTCGAGTTAACCCTTTGGTTAGCAGATCCGCAATGTTGTCCTTAAACTTTACATAGTCTAGAGAGATAACTCCATTAGAGAGTAGTTATCGTATGGAATTATGTCTACGACGGATATGTCTAGACTTTCTGTTATAAATATGACTCTGTGTATAATAACCCTCACTACTGTTTACCGAATGATCACTGATTACTGTTAAACCGAGACTGATTATGATTGATAACTGAAGTAATCGAAATACTAAACTGACAAACTAAAATCTGAAACTGATAGACTGAGTATATGTTAGCTAAATTGTATTCTATCTGTTTGCTTGCCAAATTATCTGTTCATGTCTTTGTGTTTAAATTGTTAATTGAAGGCCTTATCGGCGGCCGAACCAGAAATTGATTGATGTTTTATGATCATCATAATTTATGTGATTTTATGGTGTAATCAATTGAAAATTGATTTTGTATGATTAAATTAGATTAAATATTGATAAATTGCATTAGTTTGACTTAATTGCCAAAATGCCACTTAATGGCCACTACCTAAGCCTTTTTTAGCCTTATTACACTCAAAACACAATATTTCATCAGCCAATTCCTTGTATAGCCGACTAGAGAGAGAGGATAGAGAGTTAGAGTGAGTTCATCTTGAATTGCTTGGAGACTTGAAGGATTAAATGTGTAAAAGTGCATAATTGAACCTCAAGACTAGTGATTAAGGAACCTAGGTATGAATTTCATCCCCTTGATTGTGTCTTTAAGTTGATTCATGCATGGTTCATGTCTAATTGAGGAGCTAAGTCATGATTTAGTTTAATAATGTTGAATTGGAGCTCATTCCATGCATACATGTCGGTAGTGCTGAGTTTTAAGTTGATTTCATGGATAATTGTTGCATGCATGTACAAGTTCTAACTAAAGTTCATGATGCCATCATGTTCTTGAATGATTTGGCTCATTAGAGCATGTATTGAAGCTTTGAATTGATTTAAAACTCATGCATGTCATGTTTGGATCATATTCATGAAATTGGGTTTGAAAATGGATTTAATTAAACATCCTTGGGCTTTAATTTCTCAAATTGAACTTTGAATCATGTTATTTTATGAGTTTTGAGGTGTTTTCTGGAAAATGGGCCCAAAGAAATTGATTTTGATGCATTAAAACTTGACTTGAGCTTGGAAGTTCAAATCTGGAAATTCCAAATATTGGACTCTTGCTCGAGCGGGGAAAGTGGCTCTCGAGCGGGAAATTCGTGCTCCCAGTACTTTGCACTGTGTTGAAGTCCACTCGAGCGGAAGGATTGACGATCGAGCGGGACCTTGTGTCTTACGCTCGAGCGGCTATCGAGCGCCTGATCGAGCGTGAATTTCACCTATCCAGTACTTTTTGGTCTGCTCGAGCGGGTAAGTTGATGCTCGAGCGGGAACCGTTGTCTGCATGTCCGCTCGAGCGGGGAAACCTGCGCTCGAGCGGGACTCTGTCTTTCTGAAAATCCTGGAAATGTTTTCTGAATACATCTTTGCATCATCATCCCATCCTAGGCATTCTTAGGCCTACTTTAAGACATCTTAATGAGGATATAGATGTAGAACACACCGAGGCAATTAGGGATTAAGTTATTATCTTTCCCAACTGTGTAGTTTAGTGTGTGTTCGATCTGTTAACTGTGTAGGGTTGGCTTTTGAGGAGACGCTCTAGCCTACTGTAGCCCAGAACTCTGTGAGTAACAATTGTGTAAAGATATGTTCAAAATGATTATCTTCTGAATCTTGATATCTTTACTTTAGGCGTATCTTGTTTCTTGAATGAATGTATGTCCTATATTACAATTGTCTTTGTGGCATCCTTAGCATCTCATTTCTTCACTTTATTCTTTATTCTGAGATCTCTGTCGGTTCCCTCATTGGAACCACCACTGTTTACTGATTGATGGCCATCATTGACTGTTCGGTCTTCTAAGACCTACTATTTACTGTTATGCTAATGGATGTACCACATATGACTGTTTACTGTACTGAACAACTGATATACTGATTTAATGAACTGTTTTCATTACTGTAAGGACAGTCATTCTAAACCTCTTTATGCATAATGTTATTCACTGGGCTTTAGCTCACTGCTCATATATATATATATATATGTAGGTATACAGGCACCGGACCAATGCTAGAAGCATCGGGGTAAACTCCAGTTTTGTCAAGCCAACCACTGTGCCTCACTGTGAGGTTCCGAGCCTGCCAAGCTATGGCTTAGGGGTGTTTTTATTTTCCTCGTCGGTCTCTCTACCGTATTGTATCTGTATAGACTGTTACTGCACTGTTTAATAGGGATTAAGTCCCTGTTTAGATGATTGTATATATATACATACATACTATTTTGTCACAGACTGCATATATGAATGAAAGTCTTTTTGCATACAGACTGTCACAGCTCATTGGACATTGTTTATTTATTGTATTGGCTTCCGCCATGCCGCCATTGCTTTTTCTGTTTCTCTCTTGTTAGCGGCCTTCGTAATCTTGGATTCTTGGCGATTCTGATGCTAAACCCATAGGGGCGAGTTTGGGTCGTGACACTGTGCCCGTCCAATCACCGATTAGCTATTACAATAAATACAGATAGCAAGCACAAGTTTCGACCAATGTGGAATATCCTCAACGAACTGGTGAAGCCATTTAGCTTCTTCAGTTGCTTTATCCAAAGTTATAAACTCAGATTTCATCGTTGATCTTTATATACACGTTTACTTAGAATATTTCCAAGATACGGCTGCCCCTCCAAGGTAAACACACAACCATTAGTGGATTTGGAGTCCTTTACATCAAATATCCAGTCAGCATCACTATACCCTTCTAGTACCCTAGGTATCTGGTATAATGCAGCCAATAATCCCGGGTGTAGCGTAGATAACCTAATGCCCGCATAATGCCTCTCCAATTAGTGGGATTTGGATTACTCGTGTATCTACTAAGCCTGTTAACAAGGTAGGCTATATCCAACCTTGTACAACTCATCAGATACATCAAACTTCCAATGACCCGACAATATTCTAGCTGAGAGACACTCTCACCATTATTCTTGGTCAAATGTAGACTTAAGTCTACCAGTATCCTAGACACACTTATATCTGATTTACCAAATTTCTCAAGTATCTTCTCAACATAGTGAGACTGAGAAAGTACAATACCACTAAATGTTCTGGTAATCTTAATACCTAAAATGACATCTGCAATGCTATATTTTTCATGTCAAACTTAAAGTCTAACAATCTCTTGGTAGTTCGAACCATTTCATCATTACTACCAACAATGAGTATGTCGTCTACGTATAGACATAAAATGACACAACCTCTGTCAATGTCTTTAACATATACGCACTTGTCACACTCATTGATTCTAAACCCATTTGACAACATAACGTTGTCAAACTTCTCATGCCATTGCTTAGACGCTTATTTCAAGCCATATAATGATTTGACAAGCTTACAGACTTTCTTATTTTTCCTTGGAGCTGCAAACCCCTCGGGTTGTTCCATGTAGATTTCTTCATCTAAATCTCCATTTAAGAAAACTGTCTTTACATCCATCTAATGTATCTCTAAACCACGTAAAGCGGCTATCACAATCATCATGTGAATGGATGTAATCCTTGTCACAGGTGAATATGTATCAAAGTAATCTAGGCCTTCTCACTGCCTGTATCATTTGATAACTAGCTTAACTTTATATTTATCAATTGACCCATCAACCTTTATCTTTCTTCTAAAGATCCACTTACTCCCCAAGGCCTTACTGCTTGGGGGTAGATCAACCAACTCCCAAGTATAGTTCTGTAAGATGGAGTCAATTTCACTTTTAATAGCTTTTTTCTATAAGGGACTTTCCGTTGAAGTTACAGTTTCATAGAAAGTTCAAAGTTCTCCCTCTAACATGTAAGTCAAGAAGTCCGAGCCAAAGGACTTGGCAATCCTAGCCCTCTTACTTCTTCTTGGCTCATCTACTTCCTCATTTTGGTTATCTACTTGATCATCATCTTGATCATCTTCAAGTTCCTTCTTAGAACTTTGATCATCTCTTTAGGTTCGGCGAGGAAATATGTCTTCAAAGAAAGACGCATTCCTTGACTCCATTATGGTATCCTTGTGGATATCTGAAATATCAGACTTGTGCACTAGAAACCTATATGCACTACTATTCTGTGCATAACCAATAAATATACAATCCACAATTTTCGGACCTATCCTAACCTGCTTGGGTGTAGGTACCGTCACTTTTGCAAGACACCCTACATTCGTAGGAAATTATAAGAAGGCTTGCGGCATTTCCATAATTCATATGGAGTCTTGTCTATTTTCTTTCGAGGGATTCTATTTAGAAAGTAATTAGTAGAGAGAATTATTTCCCCTCACAAGTTATGTGGCAATCCAGAACTTAGCAACATTGCATTCATCATCTCCTTTAGCGTCCTATTCTCAGCAATCCCATTTGACTAAGGAGAATAAGGCGTTGTGGTTTGGTGGATAATACTGGATTGAACACAAATCTCAAGAAACGGTGATTCATACTCACCACCACGAAGCTTTAATTTTGCGGCCTAATTAATTCCCAACTTCATTCTTATAAAGAACAAACTTGTCAACAGCCTTATCTTTGTTTTTGAGCAAATACACATAACAATACTTAATGCAATCATCAACAAAAGTGATGAAATATTTATTGCCACCACGTGATTGTATAAACTTTAAGTCACACACATCACTATACACTAAGTCCAACAGTTCTGAACTTTTTTCAATTGAATAAAACGAAGATCTTGTCAACTTTGCTTCAACACAAGTTGCATACTTGTGTTTTGGATTAATCTTAAAAGAGGGTATATGATCTAGCAGTTAATCTATGTAAAGATTCAAAGTTCACATGTCCTAGTCTACGCCACAAATTGGAAGACTCAAGCATGTAAGTAGAAGAAGATGCATCTTTATTTATCTTTGGGATAGCAATCATTACATTGAGTTTAAACATAACCCCCAACATATAACCCCTACCGACATACACTCTGCTCTTGGTCAGAATGACCTTGTCAGACTCAAAAAGCATGCGAAAATCATGTTTGCTGAAAAGAGACCTTGAAACAAGATTCTTACGAATGTCCTGAACATACAGGACTTCGTTCAAGGTCAGCTCTTTTCCTGAGGTCAACTTTAGGACCACCTTTCATTTTCCCTCAAAAATTAAGGTAACAGAGTTTTCCATAAACAACTTCTCACCATTTATAACTGGCTCGAAAGTTGTAAACAGCTTCTTCTCGGAGCAGATGTGGCATGTAGCCCCAATATCAATCCATCATTCTCTTGGGTTTGAACCCACCATATTCACCTCAGAGACAACGGCAGACAAGTGCATGTCATTCTCATCATGGGAGTGCTCTTGCAAATCTGTCATGTGAGCACGAGGTTTGGTCTTGTATGGCTTCTTCTGCTTGCGGCAGTCACTAGCTCGATACCCCTCACTACTACAGTTGTAGTACTTTCCTAAGAACCGATAACCAGGTTTCTGCGGCTTGTATGCCAGCTTCTTTGCAACACCAACCCTTGGCTCTAACTTTGAGCCCTTATTCACAAGAGGGTTCTGCCTCACCCTAGAAGGTTTGCTATGCTCAATGACATTGACATTCCCTCATTTCTTTCTATTATCCTCCTCAATTCGGAGTTGGACAACCAGCTCTTCAACTGACATTTCCTTGCGCTTGTGCTTTAACTAGTTCTTAAAATCTTTCCAACCATTGAAAAGTTTCTCAATGATCACAGCAACTTGAATGACTTGTTCAACGGCATCCCCTCAGCATGAATTTCATGCATGATCACTTGGAACTCCTAGACTTGGCTTATCACAGTTTTTGAATCTACCATTTTAAAGTCCAAGAAGTGGCCAACGACAAATTTCTTTGCCCCTACATCCTCAGTCCTGTATTTCTTGTCCAGTGATTCTTATAACTCCTTTGCTAAGCTCTTGGCACAAAACACACTGTAGAGTGAGTCTGCCAAACTGTTGAACACATAGTTTCGGCAAAGATAGTCTGTCTGCTTCCATGTGTCAAGTGCCATGAATTTTTGCCCGTCTGGCTCATTCTCTGCCACGGCTGGAGGATCCTCGTTCAAAACCTTTGCAAGGTTCAGCGTGGTCAAGTAGAATAACATATTTTGCTGCTATCTCTTGAAGTTCACCCCAGCAAATTTCTCTGGGCGCTCATGGTGACTAAACAATCCTCTCGGAACAGTCGAAATAACACCAGGGTTGACCACATAGGTCACAGTTGGGATTGGCAAGTCAGTTGCCCTGGGGTTTAGATCCCCACCAACATTAGCAGTAGCAGCATCATTGGTGACAGTTGCCATTTCTGAAAAATACAACAGAATATCACTTTCTGTGTTTCCAGAAATTAAACTTAACACTAGAAAATCTCACAATCGGAAATTTAATTCAGAACTAGTCTCACCACTTAACCTAGAATTGAACATGATGAAGAATGTTCCTAGGAAGACTGGAGGGGTCATATCGGTCCCACTTAAAATTCAGTTAATCTTTTAACAAAACTTTCAAGAGCATGTTGACTCCTAGTCCATGGAAAATAGTTTTTTAGAATTAACTTTTCCAATGGATGAACTAGGTTAAACAAACCAAGATCCAAAACTTTATGAATAATTTAAAAATTGCTAACAAATTACAAGCAAAGTAAAAAATCGCTACAACTCCACAAGCAAATAAAATGCTTTTACATATTGGTAAAAATCATAACAAAATCTCAAGCAAAACAATTGCTTCAATTATATAGTCCAAACAATTTATTTCCATGCTTAGGTATTCCTGTAAAAAGGTTAGCAGAAAAACCAAACCAAACAATCTAGGAAAAAAATATAATAAACTAATTGAAACAATCTAGCAAACTAATTAATAATAAAATTAACTAATCAATTAACATGCTAGATGAGTTACAAAAATCAATCTATAATTCTAGAAATTAAATGAAAAGTTAATAGTCAAGAATTATGACAAAGGTTACAAAACCTTATACCTCTTAAATCATTAAAATTCTAATCATGAGTTGCTTATCAATTTAATTCATAATAATAAATAAATAAAATTAACTATGCAAGAGTTACATATAACACTAAAGGGTGAATTACACCAACGATCCCTATAGTTTAGGGTTTGCATCACTTTAGTCCTTGACTTTTTAATTGTGACATATTTGACCTTAAATTTTGAATCTTGTTCCAAATAAGGACAATTGAAGATACTATTAGATTTTCTAAGGGCAAATTCGTCAATTTGATAAAATATAAATTAATTTGACAAAAATAAATGTCAAACAATTATTTTTGAATTTTTTAAAATTATTTCTACCTACTAAAGATAAAATTATATAAAATTGATAGATCTTTTAGATATTTATTTATCTTTTTACCAAATTAATTTTTATTATGTATTTAGATGATGATCATGTAAAATTAATTTTTAAAAATTAATCATGTAATTTTTATTAATTTTTATCAATTTTACATAATTTTATCTTTGGTAGATGGAAATAATTTTTAAAAATTTTAAAATATTTTTTTGACATTTATTTTTGTCAAATTAGTTTATATTTTATCAAATTGATGATTTTGCCCTTGAAATTAAACAAGGGTTTGTTTAATTGTCCTTATTTGAAACAAAATTCAAAATTCATGGTCAAATGTGTCACAATTGAAAAGTCAGGGACTAAAGTGACACGAGCCACAAACTATAGGGACTATTAGTATAATTTGTCCAACACTAAAAGTCCAAAATTGAATTAAAAGTAATTTCCATGAGTTATAAATGAATTTAATTTACAATAAACATGTAAATAATTCTACCAAAATCTAGAAAATAACTAACATGTATATTATCTCAGAAAAGTAGTAACTACTTAGCATGTCAATATTAACTACAAAATTGCAACAGCCACAAGCATGTAAAATAATAAACTAAAATACAAGCAAATCATGGTAAGGATTTAAAAATAATACACTAGGAATCATGCACATCTTGTTAAACTGGACAAATATTGTTGGAAAAATGGTGTTTTATATGGCTTATTTTGGGCTGCCTTTGAGACAAAAATTTGAGTGAGCCCGAAACGTCTTTTGGGATTGGTCCGAGGAGGTGAAGTGTTCCTTGCCACATGACAAGTCACACGGTGAAGACGGAACGTCAAAACTATTTATGAGTGAATGGGAAGTTGACGTCGATTAATTTTTTAGATAAAATTCATTTGAATTTTTTAATAAAAATTATTGTGGGAATTTAATTTAATTCTAAATTCAAATTTTGGATTCCTATGTGGTTTCCTAAAATTTGTACCTCTTTATTTATTTATTGAACTATTTCAATAGTTTAATATATATATATATTTGAGATAGTTTAAATAAATAATGCTCCAGCAGGTTTGTCTTAGTCCACCAACGGTAAACAATTTGAATAAAGTGTTTGACTATTCAAATAGTTTAACTATTGTTTTGACTTTGTCTTCAACGGGTTTTTTTTTTTTTATAAATAAATTCGTATATGTTGAATTCAAAACAGGTGGTACCTGTTGACCCTTTATTTATACTGTCCTAACTTGAGCATGAAGTTGCCTATATATATTGATCCTTTTCCAGCAGTCCTATAAAATCCTGAAGAAAAATCAGTCTCTTTGCTGTCCAGTATTTGTTTTTTGCATAAATCTTCATTTTAGATTTAGAATAAAATTCAGAGAGTTAGAACACAGGTTTGGTTCGCTGAACAAATTGTTTGGAGTGCTACTACAATTTGTGAAGATCATTGTATCTTGGGAGATAGACGCCATTCAACCGTTAGCACCGTAGCGGGGCGAATCTGTCTTAAGGACAAAGTGTCACACACTCGACTTGGTCTTTAATTATTGATTTGGTTCAACAAAATAATTTCTGTAAGTTTAATTTATTTTGTTTGATTTTATTTCCAATTTATTTATTTACACAGAAGATTGGTCCAACAATCTTAAGACAGATTATTCTGTTTACAGAATTTTTCGTTTGTTTTCCTTTTTCATTCTTCGTAAATAATTTAGGAAGAAAAATTATTTTCTGTGAATTTACAAAATAATATTCTAGTTGGAAAAACAAATAGTGATTATATTCTATTTGACAGATGGTAGTAATATACTGTCTCTTTTCTTTGACAACTAGTAGTACGATACTGGTGTCATTAACAATTCAAAATATATTTTTGTGGAATTTTTTCAAGAAATTAATTTTGGTTTTTTAGAAATTATTTTCTGAGTTTTCATTAATTAAAATTCTATTTTCAGTATTTTAATTATTGAAGTGTTACTGAAATTAATTTTCTGTGTGGAATTAATTTGGTTAAATAAAATTTTATTTTATTTCCAAATTAATTGAAAAATAAAAGTTATAGTTTTTATTTCTTTTATTTTACATAATTTAATTTTCTGTGTGGAATTAATTTGTTTAAATAAAATTTTATTTTATTTTCAAATTAATTGGAAAATAAAAGTTACATTCTTGTTTATTTTATTTTTACAGAATTTAATTCTGTGAATTTGGTTTAATTTTCTGTGTAGTGTAAATTCTAATTATAATTTTGTTTTATATATTAGAATTGATGGCTACTGAAACTAATGCCCAAACAAGTACTACTGTGGTGGCTGCGATTACACCAACCCCCTCTCCTGTAATGACAGTACCAATAAATCATGGAGAGAAGCCAGAGAAGTTCTCAGGAACTGACTTTAAAATATGGCAACAGAAAATGTTGTTCTATCTTACAACTCTGAACCTGGCTCGTTTCCTCCGTGAAGATGTTCCTATCTTGAAAGAAGATGAAACCGACCGGCAAGTGGTTGCTGCAGTTGATGCTTGGAAACATGCCGATTTCCTTTACCGGAACTACATCTTGAACGGACTTGACAACACATTATACAACGTCTACAGTCCAATCAAGACAGCAAAAGAACTTTGGGAATCGTTGGAGAAAAAGTACAAAAGCGAAGATCTTGAGCTCAAAAAAATTTGTGGTTGGCGATTCACTGAATTTTGTAATGATTGATTCAAAAGCGTGATCGACCAAGCTCAAGATTTCCAACTCATTCTGCATGACATTCATGCAAAAGATATGTCTCTCAGTGAATCCTTTCAAGTTGCAGCCTTAATTGTAAAATTACCAAAAGGCTGAAAGGAATTCAAGAACTACCTCAAACACAAGCGCAAAGAAAATTCTATGGATGGGCGAGTTAATTGTGCGTTTGAGGATTGAGGAGGACAACCGCAATCTTGAAAAGCGAAATTTGGTAAGCTTCTTATAGAGTCTAAGGCAAATGTGGTGGAACATGTTTCAAAAACCAAGAAACGAAAGTTTTCTGGAGAAAGTTCATCACAAGGCTCTAAAGGGGGGGAAAATAAAAAGTACAAGTTTAATGACAAATGTTACATCTGTGACAAAGAGGGACATCGGGCCAAAGAGTGCTGTAGCAAAGGCAAAAGCAAAAGAAGAATAAGCAAGAAGCTTGCTCAAGCCCATATAACCGAAGTGGACAAGATTTCCAATGGTGTAGATGACATCAATCTTTCTGCAATTGTTTTTGAGGCAAATCTTGTGGGAAATCCTAAAGAATGGTAGGTGGACACTGGTGCTACTCGTCATATCTGTGCCGACAAAAAGATGTTCACATCTTATTCTACAGTGGACAATGGTGAACAACTCTTTATGGGCAACTCCTTAACTTCCAAAGTTGAAGGATAAGGAAAGATGTACTCAATATGACATCTGAAAAGGAACTCACTCTCAACAATGTCTTTGCGTCTGGGACATTTGCGAGAATCTTGTTTCCGGATCTTTGTTGAGTAAGAATGGGTTTAGGCTAGTATTTGAGAGTGATAAATTTGTACTTACTAAGAATGGGATGTATATAGGAAAATGTTACATGTCTAATGGCCTTTTAAAGTTAAATGTAATGACCGTTGTACCCTCAGTTATTAATAATACTACATCTTCTTCTTACTTGCTTGAGTCTTCAAATTTATGGCATGGTAGACTAGGACATGTTAATTATGGATCTTTGCGTAGATTAATTAATATGGAATATTTACCTAAATTTGACATTGATTCAAATCATAAATGTGAAATTTGTGTTGAAGCAAAATTATCTAAAACTTCTTTTCATTCAATTGAAAGAAGTACGGAACCACTTAAATTAATTCATAGTGACATTTGTGATTTTAAATCAATTCAAACTAGAGGTGGAAAAAAATATTTTATCACTTTTATAGATGACTATACTAGATATAGTTATGTTTATTTAATTCGAACCAATGATGAATCTTTGGAAACTTTCATTCAATATAAGAATGAAGTTGAAAATTAACTTGGTAAGAAAATCAAGAAACTTAGAAGTGATAGAGGTGGTGAATATGAATTACCTATTGGTGAATTTTGTAAAGAACATGGAATAATTCATCAAACCACTACTCCTTACTCACCTCAACAAAATGGAATTGCTGAAAAGAAAAATAGGACTTTAAAAGAAATGATGAATATCATGTTGATCAGTTCTGGATTACCTCAGAACTTGTGGGGGAAGACAATACTTTATGCTAATTATATTTTAAATAAAGTACCCCGAAAGAAAATAAATCAAATACCTTATGAATTGTGGCATGGAAGAGTACTATCCTACAAATACTTAAAAGTGTGGGGGTGTTTGGCTAAAGTGGCTATTCCTAGTCCTAAGAAGACTAAGATAGGTCCTAAGATCATTGATTGCATTTTCATTGGTTATGTTAAGAATAGTAGTGCATATCGGTTTTTGATTTATAAATCAGAACATTCCGAAATGCATGTAAATACTATTATTGAATCTCGAAATGTATCTTTCTTTGAACATGTATTTCCAAATAAGACTGGACAAGAGACTAGTAATAAGAAAAGATCTGTTACTAGTAATGATCATGAACATGATCAAGAGCAAGAGTTAGATCAAAATGAGGAAGAGGAACCTAGGCATAGTAAACGTGCTAGAACCTCAAAATCATTTGGTCTAGATTTTCTAACATATTTGTTAGAAAATGAGCCTTTAACTTTTAAAGAGGCTATGT
Organism: Camellia lanceoleosa; assembly: GCA_025200525.1. NCBI lineage: Eukaryota > Viridiplantae > Streptophyta > Magnoliopsida > Ericales > Theaceae > Camellia > Camellia lanceoleosa. The sequence continues at coordinate 123,773,575 of CM045771.1, read as the reverse complement.
CCAATCCTGAAGCTCCTTTATGGAAAGAAGCTGTCAGCAGTGAAGTTGAATCCATGTTGCAAAATCACACTTGGGAATTAGTGGACTTGCCACCAGGTTGTAAATCTCTTGGGTACAAGTGGATTTTCAAAAGGAAAATGAAAGCGGATGGATCAATTGACAAATACAAGACAAGACTTGTGGTCAAAGGATTTAGACAAAAAGAAGGTCTAGACTGTTTTGACACATACTCACCGGTTACTAGAATAACATCCATTAGAATGCTAATTGCCATTGCATCTCTATACAATCTAGAAATTCATCAAATGGATGTGAAAACCGCTTTCTTAAATAGTGAGTTAAATGAAGAAATTTACATGGAACAACCAGAAGGTTTTTCTGTTATAGGAAAAGAAAAGAAAGTGTGTAAATTGGTTAAATCATTATATGGTTTAAAACAAGTGCCAAAGCAATGGCATGAGAAATTTGACAAGACAATGATGTCAAATGGATTCAAAATTAATGAGTGTGACAAATGTGTTTACATTAAAAACACAGACAAAGGTTATGTCATTGTATGTCTTTATGTAGATGATATGCTCATCATAGGTAGTAATAATGACATGATTAAAACTACCAAGAAAATGTTGAATAAACATTTTGACATGAAAGACATGGGCATTGCTGATGTAATTCTTGGTATGAAAATTACCAAAACATCAGAAGGATATACTTTGTCACAATCTCATTACATTGAGAAAATACTCGACAAATTCAGCAAAGATGATGATCATCTTGCTAGAACACCTGTAGATGTTAATTTGTATCTTTCTAAGAATGTACAGGAAAGTATTTCTCAATTAGAGTATGCCCAAATTATTGGAAGCTTAATGTACTTGATGAACTGCACTCGCCCAGATATAGCTTGTGCAGTAAGTAAATTAAGTAGATATACGAGTAATCCAGGAGTAGAACACTAGAAAACAATTATAAAAGTTTTAAGATATCTCCGATTTACTCGTAACATTTGGCTGAATTATACTAAATATTCAGCAGTACTTGAAGGATACTGTGATGCAAATTGGATATCGGATACAAGAGACTCAAAGTCCACCAGTGGGTATGTCTTTACTCTTGGTGGGGCGGCTGTATCTTGGAAATCTTCCAAACAGACTTGCATTGCTAGGTCTACTATGGAATCAGAATTCATAGCTTTAGACAAAGCAGGGGAACAGGCAGAATGGCTTCGCCACTTCCTTAAAGATATTCCAATATGGCCAAAACCGGTGTCTATTATATGCATACATTGTGATAGTCAATCAGCAATTGGTAGACCGCGAGTCATATGTATATGATGAAGTCACGACACATTAAGTAAATCGACATAACACCGTACGACAACTACTCTCTAATGGAATTATTTCCATAGAATATGTTAAGTCTAAAGACAACATAGCAGATCCACTAACCAAAGGGTTAGCAAGAGAGTTAGTTGAGAATTCATCGAGGGGAATGAGACTTAAGCCTATTAAATAAGAGTTACCATAACGGCAACCCAACCTAGTTGACTGGAGATCCCAAGATCTAGGTTTATAGAGACAACCGAGTTGTGATTGACTCAGAATGATCACTGGAGAGTCTAACTCCTATCTATTTCTTTGATGAAATAGTGATGTCTGTAGCGTTTGAGGTTAAGTAAAATTTTAATGATTCTTATATCTAGGTAAACCTAGTGGAGTATGACAGGATACTCTTCATAAGAATCACCTATGTGAGTGTGAACTGGGCCGGTTCTATAAGATTTGTGAAGGGCTACAAGTCTATAGAGCACTCATGAAAGACCAGGTTGTTCAAGGCCAAAATGAACACAATAGTGAGAATTAAACTATGTCTGGGAATATACTGTGTGAGTTCTATTGTCTTGGTTTACACAAACGGCTGAACAGTTCAAGACATCATATTCACTGGTTAGCTAGTAAATTCGATAGTGTTTCACAAGGGAAGGTTCAAAGCCAAAAGTTACCTATCCTTTGCAGAATATTTCCAATTTATGTACTCTCTGTAATTAGATCATGTTGTTGCATTTCTCTCCGTCAAATTCCATTCATGTGGGGGTTTGTTGGAAAAATTGTGTTTTAAATGGCTTATTTTGGGCCGACTTTGAGGCAAAAATTTGAGTGGGCCCCAAACGTCTTTTGGGGTGGGTCCGAAGAGGTAAAGTGTTCCTTGCCACATGACAAGTTATACGATGAAGACGGAACGTCAAAACCATTTATGAGTGAATGGGAAGTTGACGCCGTTTTTCGAATTATAACATTAATTTTTTAGATAAAATTCATTTGAATTTTTTAATAAAAATTATTGTGGGAATTTAATTTAATTCTAAATTCAAATTTTGGGTTCCTATGTGGTTTCCTAAAATTTGTACCTCTTTATTTATTTATTTAACTATTTCAATAGTTTAATAAATATATATATATATTCGCGATAGTTTAAATAAATAATGCTCCAACAGGTTTGTCTTGGTCCACCAACGGTAAACAATTTGAAAAAGAAAGTGTTTAAACTATTCAAATAGTTTAACAGTTGTTTTGACTTTGTCTCCAACAGAATTTTTTTTTTTTGAATTGTTTAAATAAATTCGAATCTGTTGAATTCAAATCAAGTGGCACCTGTTGACCACTGTTTATACCTGTACGGGCTGTCCTAACTGGCATGAAGTTGCCTATATATATTGATCCTTTTCCAGCAGTCCTATAAAATCCCGAAGAAAAATCAGTCTCTTTGTTGTCCAGCATTTGTTTTGTGCATAAATCTTCATTTTAGATTTAGAATAAAATTCAGAGAGTTAGAACACAGGTTTGGTTCGCCGAACAAATTGTTTGGAGTGCTACTACAATTTGTGAAGATCATTGTATCCTGGGAGATAGGCGCCACTCAACCGTAAGCACCGTAGCGGGGCGAATCTGTCTTAAGGACAGAGTGTTACACACTTGACTTGGTCTTTAATTATTGATTTGGTTCAACAAAATAATTTCTGTAAGTTTAATTTATTTTGTTTGATTTTATTTCCAATTCATTTATTTACACAGAAGATTATTCTAACAAATATTACATACAACTACTTGCAGTGGGCTAAAGGATGTAACAATATTATATACAGAATAAATATATATCTATTTAATTAAATAAATGTCAATTGAATCACCTTGAAAATAAAACAGTTTTGATTTTAAAAAAAAAAAAAGATTTATTTATTTATTTATTTATATTTTACAAAGCTAAATGAAGCAGAGAGCTAATAGGAAAATTAAGGGGCATAAACATATATATATATATTAAAGGACTAATGAATTCCATGTGGAAAATAGTGCACTATTAGCTATATGAAGTTGCATGTCTAGCCAAGAAACTTGTGTACAAGAAACAATATATACTGTAGTCGTTATCATGCAATTAAAGTCTATATTCATTTTGAACAATTTTGATTTTCCATAACCAGTAGCAAACATGTAAACTATACATTCTAATCATGAATTCTATTTGCACAATTTCATGGGAAATATAAATAAATAATTTGTTTTAAGATTGTTGTACAAATTGTGTAATTAAACAAGATCAAAAGATTCATGATTTATTAAATTAAATAATAGAATATCAAATAAAACCGTATTTGATAAATTTACATTCTAGAGCATGAACATAAAACATGATTAACAGAAATACATATTAAATTGAAATATTGAAAATAAAAAATCAAATCAAATTTTGTGTGATATCACAGTGTCCTTAAAACGGATTAGCCGCCTCACCGTGGGTGTTGGAGGAACGTCAACTTCTATCTCCCAATATAAGATGGTTTAGATCGGCTAACGCAGAAGTACCTTCTGTTAGCTTGGCGAACTAACAAGGGCATCACTCTCTCTCATATAGAAAGAATATTGTAATTATCACGACCCAAACCCGCCTCGAGAAGGTTGGCATCGTAACCGGCCAGTAATTCTAGATTACCGCAGGCCTTTCCGTACAAAACATAAATAATCGAGGCTCGCGGAAGCGAAAACAAAGAAACTAATAGTCCAAAGAGCTGTGCATAAATGTGAACTTACATTTACATGCCAAAAATGTTAATTTACCCGCTACATTACATAACATGTATCAAAAGATCGTACATAAATCATAGGCTCACGCCACATATACAACCAAAACAAAGCTCACTAACGGCCTTCCAGGCCTAACCCCAACTCGGAGGCACCAAAACCCCGGGTAGGCTTCAAAACGACGACTCGGCTCGGACTCCGCCTAGGCTTGACTCCCAGAATGCTCACCTATAAATACATATATACAAACAATGAGCTAAAGCTCAGCTAGTAACATTAAAGTAAAGAGGTTAGTGAACGAACTCCAACTTTTCATAAATCCGTAATAAATCAATCATAATCATAATCATATCAAAACATACATAACGGCATACTCCACAGAACATAACATTTGTCGTCCAACGACTAGAGTAACCGGTCCCGGACACCGATTAAACACATCTGAGATCTAAATGGCGGTCATGGGCCTACATTTTCATGCCGTCCCCCATGACTTCAAACTATCCGTGGATGTCATACTAGATTCACAAATAGAACATTCGTTCACAGAAAACATTATCATTTCAAAATCATACATAACATAGCACTTTGAAAACATAGTTCATAATAACATATCTTTACAGAAATGTTACTCACAGTGGGTTTCCAAAACCGGTTGCACAGTCTTCGCCTCTTGACCTGCAATTATCAACATTATAACACATTTCTTCAATACACATCATCATTAAATCACATAATTCATGTCATTCTATTCTTCCCTTATTTAAGTTCATGTTCATGAAATGCCAAATGATGCAAATAACATGTGAAAATCATGTAATTCAACTTCCCAAAATTTCCTAAAAATAGGTCCTCCGCTCGAGCGCCACTTTGGCCGCTCAAGCGTCCTGTACCATTCTCCAAAACTGCTGAGAGGTCGATTTTCACGCTCGAGCGGGAATCCCTCCGCTCGAGCGAACCAAGCAAAATCCAAAATTCTGAAATCTTCCAAAGCTTTGATCTTCCCTTTTTGCAAAACCACTTCAATATTTATGAAATCCAAGTCTCAAAACACTTGAAACACAACTTGAATTAAACATTATAGCTTCTAAACAAACCCAAATGCATCATATACAAAATCCAACCTTGATTGAAGATGAAAAATCATAAAACATGTTCATAAAAGCTTCATTCTTAAATCTATGGAGGTTCTTCCTCAAAATATGACAAATATAACCATAAATCATCTATTCATGCCATGCATGTTCAAATTAAACATATTTTCCCTTTCAATCCTCTTATTTAACATGAGATCATTGGTGCATCAACCTTACTTCAAGAATTTTGAGAAGATCCTTACCTTAATTCTTTAATTGAGGAAGATTTAAGCTTGATTTCTCCTTTTCTTCTCTTTCTTCTTCCCTTTCTCACGAACTCCCTCTCTCTCTCTCTCTTAGATATTTTCTTTCCTCTTTTGTTGAGTCAATACATGGTCAACATAGTCATATCCTTATCTATATATCATAAAAATGAAATTGTGCCAAAACTTACAAGCCAAACAGAGCTTAGCGAATCAGACGAAATTCAGTTCTCAATTTATTTTCTCAAATGATTCTAAAAATTCACGGTATTTCATAAGCGTGTTCAATTTCGTTTTCCGAACCCATTATGGTTGTCAATTTCAGTCCCGAAGTTGTCATTCCAACAGATATTTTTCCAATTCAAACAGATATTTTTCAATTAAATCATACTAAAGCATAATTAATTACTGATAATTATGACGCACGATTCCGGGTCATTACAGTAATAGTAAGCAAACTGACTATACGATTGGAAGGTAAAAAATTCTATACCAAACTAAGGGAGTTGGGTCTCCTCTTATACATAATGGAGGAGAAATGAGGAATCTCCAGCTATCAAGGCTGGCCACTAATGTAGGCCATTACTCCTGCAAAACTACTGGAGTAATGCACAAAATTGATGAGAATTCAAAGTGTGAGTTATACACAATATACATATATGTGTATATACATTTCTGCAACAGACTTGGGCCTGCAACAGACCTGGCCCAAAAAAAAATAGGTTGGTGGATCACCAATCCGATCCAACCCAAACCTAACCCATTCTCTCAAGCCCAAATCCCCAGATCTAAAATCCACGGACCTAGCCCAATTCGGGCGACGCGCGCATGTGGCAATTTTGTCATAACCAACTTGGACCATGGTCTTGGCCCAAGCACATTCTTGAAGCATTCATGCCTCCCTTCCTTCGAAAAATTTGGATACCTCAAAGAGCTCATGCCCTTCTCATAATTTTGAGGTTTAAATACTCATCAAAACTTTTTTTTACAATTAATGTGGGATTGATAGTTATACACTGTGGGGATGTATTTTCTGAGTACCAACATTGGTAGAGGTGGCAAAGTGTCGTGAGGTTCCACGTGTCATGACAGATATGCCGAGGTGATCTCGGGGTTGCCGAGGTTATCTCCGAAGAAACCGGAGTCCGAGATAAGTGGATACGGGATAGGAGTCCTAGAAAGAAGGAAGACTGCAAGATGGATATAGGTAGTACTCTCAGGGAGTCTATCCTTATCTCTTGAAGAGTCCAAGGTGGATCCGGAATTGGAGTCCATAGAAGTAAGACTTCTAGTGGGATTGAGAGAGAGTTAAGCTATAAAAGAAGGGCACCCCCATGGGTCTAAGGTATGTTTTTTATACTCAAGCTTGTGAGTTGAATACTAGATTATCTTTGAGAGATATACTGACTTGATCGTCGGAGTGCCCCCGGGTGGAAGAACCACCATCGGAAACTTCTCTTTCTGTGCAGGACAGCAAGGTGCCATCTATTCTACCTGTGTTCTACCGCTGAATCACTAAGGAGGGCAGTGTGATCGGAAATTCACTCACACAATTTGGCGCCGTCTATGGGAACGAAGGAAGAGTAGATGGCTAGTAACACGCAAAAGGAAAAGATTGGGGACGACGCTCATTTGAGTGGAAGACCGTCAACTCTATTTGAAGGAGGAGACCTAGCGAAGAAACTTCGTGATCAAAATCCCTTGAGCCGTCGGACAAGATGGTGATACATCAAAGAAAGCGGACGGGGCAAATACTATAACGAGGGCGACCTCCGGACACGGAAAGGCGGATGTCGAGGAGGGATAAGGAAGTAAAAGAGATGGCAAACAAGTTGGCGGACCTTGATCGATCGTCAACTTCATGATGCGAATAATGTCATGCAGACCCATACCCGCCGAGACACACCAATGCCAATAAGCGCCTAGAAGAAGGCGGAAAGAAATCAAAGCCCTTATTGGCGAGGTGGAAGCATTTGTAACAACCCTCGTCTTGATTCTTAGATTAACCATGAATTACGTCTTGATTCTTTGTTAAAGAAGCGATAATGGTGATAAGTGAAGTAACTAAAGTACCAAATGGGTGATTGAAATCGGCGAAATTGAATAAGCTTATACATTATATTGCATTTCTATCTGTTTGATTGATTGATTATCTGTTTGAGTTTATGTGTTTAAAGCTGTTAATTGAAGGCCTTATCGTGACGAATTAGAAAGCCGTTTAGTGTTTAAATCGATAGAATATTTGTGATTTAATGGTATATTTATCTAAAAATTGATTAGGAGCGATTAAATTAGATTAAATATTGATAAATGCAAAGTTTAAGCAATTACAACTTTGCCACATATAGTGGCCCACTATCTAGTCACAAACTTGAGCCTTAGAGACTTGATTAAAACATTTGCTCGGCTTCACTTCTTGCTTCCACGAAATTTAGAAAGGGGGAGAGAGTACATCATCTTGTTGATTTACTAAGAAGCTTGAAAATTGAAGCATAGATTTCATCCTTAGGCTTCTACATTTGAATTGCAAGACTTAGGTAAGGAATCATCATCATCTTCTTGTTGTCTTTAAGCCTCATCTTGCATGGTTCATACTCCATTGTAGGATTAAGCCATGTTTTAGTGCAAATAGGTTGGATTATGCTGGAAATGTTGCATGCATGCTTGAATTGGTGCATCTTAAGTTGAATTCTTGGTAGATTGTTCATGCATGTCCATGTTTAAGCTAAAGTCCATGTTTTCATTTTGTTTTCCAACTATTGAGCTCAATTGAGCAAGAATTGAAGCTTGAATTTGGTTTAAAGCTCATGCATTGCATGTTTGAAATTTTTCTTGAAATTGAGTTTGAAAAATGGTTTTAATTTACTCACCTTTGGGGCTTGGATTCATAAATTGACTTTTGAAACTTGTTATACATTGTTTTAGAATGTATTTTCGAATTTGGGGCCCAGAGGTCGAATTTTGAGTTGAGAATGCTTGGTTTGAGCTTGGAAGGCAAATCTAGAAATTCAGTTGGCTTCTTCAGCGAAGGATTCCTCGCTCAGCGACCAACGTTTCTCGAGCCGCTCGGCGAAGATTAGTGGCTCGGCGTAAAATCGAGCATCGATATTTTCTTGTTTCATCGAACCGCTCGGCGAAGGAAGGCTCGCTCGGCAAATCCTTTGATTTTAGGCTTCGCTCGAAGCATCGGCGGCGTCAGCGTAAAATTGAGCATCCAGTACTTTTACTGTTCCATCAGACCGCTCGAGCGAAGGGTTGTTCGCTCGGGCGAAGCCTTGGATTTTGCAACCTCGCTCGAACGAAGGAAGGCTCGCTCGAGCGAGACCCTGTCTTCAGCAACTTTTGAAAAATGCCTTCCAACTATATTTTTGCATCCTCATTCCATCCTAGGCATTCTTAGGCCTAGTTTAAGGCATCTTAATGAGGATTTAGACATAGAACCACACCGAGGAAATTTAGGGATTTTAATTAACATCCTTGTTGTGAACTTAGTGTGTGTTCTATTTGTTTCTTGTTTAGGGTTGGCTCTCGGGGGCGCTCTAGGCTGTATTAGCCCAATCTCTGTGAGTAACAATTGTGTAAAGATATGTTCAAAATGGTTATCTTTTGAATCTAAACTAAATTGTTTATTGAGCTGCTATTGTTTCTTGAATGAATGTATGTCATATGTCTGTATTACGAGTATTGTGGCATCCTTAGCATTGGTATTCTTTATTCTGAGCTCTGTCGGTTCCCTTGTGGAACCAAAGCGTATTATTGATGGCCATCATTCTTGTTAGATGCAGTAAGGCCGGTCCTTTTGGACCCTCTTGTTTATAGGCTAATGGATGTACCACATATGGTGATTGATTGAAATCTTTGGAAGGCCGAAATCTTGTTTAATGGTGATTTTATTCTTGTAAGGACATTCATTCATAACCTCTTTCGCTTTATGTTATTCTTTGGGCTTTAGCTCACTTTTATATATATATATGTAGGTTCTCGTGACGGGGCCGGAGCTAGGGCGTGGGATTGGTCCCCAATTTTGTCAAGCCGGCCTATGTGCCTCACTGCGAGGTTCAGGAGTTGCCATGTTATGGCTTGGGGTGTTTTTGTGTTCCGTCGGTCTCCTCCTTGTTTTTGTACGATTGTATAGTCATCTCTTTGTTTTCTTTGTCTTGTTGTCTAGGGATTTGATCCTGTCTTAAAGTATTTGTATAGACCGTTTATAAGTATCTTGATGCAGATTGAATGAATGCATGAAAAATGTTTTGGCATCTGATTTACAGCTCAATGGACACTAGTTACTTCTTGTATTGGCTTCATGACCACATTACTGTTTAAGCGTATTCTTTGTTTAGTAGGCCTTGAATCTCGGATTCTTGGCGATTCTGATGCTAAACCCATAGGGCGGGTTTGGGTCGTGACAAGCACTCTCACGAAACTCGAAGTCGGTAGAGAAGAGTCGAGAAGAGAAGAGTCGAAAGGACATATCGTGAAGGAAGCGCCCCAAAGAACATCGGCATGTTAAAGGCGGATATTGTGTTTCGATCGTCTGTGGAGAAGGATCGAAAAGAGGCCACCATGAGGTAGTAGTCTTGAAAAATTTGAAGTCGATAATGGCGGTAGGGAGAAATAAAGAGGACTGAGAGATTACCTCAAGAGGAAGCGAGGAGAATCTTGGGAGGTAACTTCCCGGTTAAGCCGAGGACTCCATTCTCGGCGAAGTGGATAGATTCGTCGTAGAAAAGATTTAGTATCTGAGGCTCGGATATATGATGGTAAGTCGGACCCTAACTTCCATGTTGGATTATTTTTGAATTCAATGGCATTGTGCTGTGGGAGCGAGCCGTTGCTCTGCAAAGTGTTCCCTTCATCCTTGGGAGATTGCATCAGTTGGTTCCACAAACTCTAGGAGCGTGAAAAATTTGGGAAGGCTGGCGAGATGTTTGTGGCCGAGTTCATAGCTCAAAGCTGCGATCATTGAGGGTGGATCGTTGATGGCCCTAAAATTAGCAAAGGCGAAAGCCTTAGGGCTTATACAAAGTGGTACTATGAGGTGTTCAATAGTATACCTGAATGCAACCAAGAGGTGGCCGTCGTGTCTTTCAAGAAACGGCTGAAGGATATTGTCAGTTCGCGGAAGTCTTTGGCAAAAACCTGCCAAGAGCATGGAAGAACTCATGGCGAGAATTGAGAAGTATGCACGGTAGGAAGATACCTCGGGAACAAGGAGGCGAAGGCGAGAAAAGGCAACGGCTCGCCAAGCGAGGCGAAGTAACAATGGACCCAACAAACAAGAGCGAGTTGAAACAAAGAGCGGTGGCAGCGGTGTTTGGTCCGGTTCATAAGGTCCTCGATCAAATTTGAAATCGACCTACTTGGTGGCAAAGAACACCGGAATTTATGGGGAGGAACCTTGGTAGGCGTTGTGCTTACCACAATGAGGAGGGTCACCCAACTTAGGGTTGCAGAGCCCTTAAAGCACACTTAGAAGATTTGGTGAGGCAAGGCCATCTAAGAGACCTTGTGGATGAGGCCAGAACCAGGGAAGAACAGGCACGATTGCCTCAAGCACCAGCAGCCCCGCCTCCCCCAACGCAGCAACCACAGGCAGGTGAACCTCGGGTGGTTAACGTGATCCACTTGAAGGTGAATGTAAACAACATACGGGGGGAGACACAGAGGGTAAAACACCTGCAGCACGTCAACCAGGTCGGAATGAAAAGACCTCGGCCTGAAGATTGCCAAGGGCCGATGATAACCTTCACAGAAGCCGACCTTGATATGGTTGACACCACGCAATGATGCCTGGTAGTATCCCTCCGGTTTGGGGAGTGCCGGTGAAAGCATCTGATTGATCAAGGCACTCTGCGACATCATGTATGTCGGATGTTACAAGGAGTTAGGCCTTCACCACGATAACATGGAAGCGATCAAGCGGCCGATGGTGGCTTCAATGGAGCAGCCGACATGGCCTTTAAGTAACAAGCTTGGAGGTACAAGTGGCATGAAGAAGATCAAGGCGAAATTCATTGTCATTGACCGCCTCGCCTTACAACATCATCTTAGGGAGGCCGTGGTTGCATGCAATAGGGGCGATTCCTCAACATTGCATCAAGCGCTACGGTTCCCAACGAACATGGGATTGAGGAAATCAAAGGAGATCGATTGCGGCGAAAAAATTGCTCCATGGCGACAATGAAGCTAACTGCGGCGTTCGGGAACGAGGAAGCGAAGTCGGAGAAAGAGGACATGAAGGTCTAGATGATGTCGACAAGGGCCGTAGAAAAGTGAAGAAACGAAGAAAATCCTCGTCGGAAGGGCGATGAAGAACGCTTCTTTCTTCTCGACGGGGTTGGCGAAGAAGAGGAAAGGGAGGAAACCTTCGAGGAAAAATATTGAGGTGTTCGCTGGACACCATATGAAATACTGGCATTGACCCCGAGTCACATGTCACAAACTTAACGTTAATGGTCGGGTAAACTGTGATAGCGAGCGAAAGCGGCGTTAATGCATGCGTTGAGGCGTGGAAGGAGGAAGTAAACGGACTTCTAGAGGCGGGGCCATCGGAGAAGCCAATTATCCGACATGGCTATCAAATACCATGGTAGTAAAGAAGAAGAATGGCAAGTGGAGATCTGCGTAGATTTTACAAATTTGAACAAAGTTTGTCCCAAAACTGACTTCCCTTGCCAAAGATCGACCGGTTGGTGGGCGCCACATCTGGACATGGAAGGATGAGCTTCTTGGCGCATATAGGGGTATCACCGGATAGCCATGTACCCGGATGAGGAGAAAGCGGCGTTTATCACTCCCAAAGGTCTATATTATTCTGAGTCATGCCTTTTGGGTTGAAGAACGCAGAACAACTTACGAAATTTGGTAACCAAGATGTTCAAACACTTGATTGGCGGTAGCTGAAGTCTACATTGGCGACATGGTCGTGAAGACCAAGGAACCAAGGATCATCTTCTTGACCTAGAAGAGGTCTTTAACATACTCGAACATATCGGCTCATTAAGCGCGTCGAAATCTTGGCGTTGGTCGGATCTGTAAGTTCTTGGGACACTGGTGACTAGAAGGGCATTGAAGCCGGCCGGATCGGATCAAGGCCGTGCGGAATTACAAAGTCAACGTCGGCAAAACAGTTCAAATGCTTCTTGAAGGGACGCTGACCTAAGCAGATTCATAAGCGAAGTTCGGACAAATGTAAACCTTTTTCAATCTGAAAAAGGCCGCAGTTTTCTATGGGCGGAGGAATGTGAGGCCGCTTTGGCGACTGAAGAAATACCTTACCTCGGCCCTGATCCTCTCGACACCTCAACACAGGGAGGCTGTTTCTATACTTAGCGATTTCAAAGCCGCGATGGCTGTGATAATCCGAGAAGAAGGGAAGCGAAAGGCATTTACTATGTAAGTAAAACCTTGGGCGACACAAAAACAAAGTATCTACCTTTGGAGAAATTGATCTTTGGCCTTGGTAATGGCCTCAAAGAAGTTAAACCACTATTTTAGGACTCACAAGATAGTGGTTCTAACAGAGCACCGCTAAAATCCTTGTTGCAACAAGGAGACTTAAGCGGAAGAATAGCAAGATGGGTAGTAGTTTTGGGCCAATATGACTAAAGTTGGTCGAGAAACGGCGATAAAGGGCCAAGTCTTGGCCGATTCGTGGTCGAATTCTTGCAGTACATCGAACATCGGGCTCCATTGGCCGAGATGAGCGATGTCCAAACAAGGAAGGACAAGCCCGACCAAAGGCTAAGGAACCAAGGAAGGAAAAACTCGAGACCTGCGGCATTTACATCGCGACTCCTTTCAACTTTTGTTGATGGGAGCTCAAGCCGGCCGAGGCGTAGGAGTAGTGTTAATTTCCGATGGGGAGATATTGGAAGCGATCCATTCGGTTGGGGTTCAAAGCCTCGAACAATGAGGAGAATATGAAGCCTTGATTCTTTGGGTAGGCTGCGATAGCAGAGGCGAGATGAGGTAATCATTTTTGTGACTCACAACTCATAGTAAATCAAACTAGGAGAGTTCTTTGCCGAGATGAAAGAATGTCGGCATCACATAAGAAATGTCATCGAGGTGCGAGACATGTTTCAAGCGCCGACTTCTTGGTCGTGAGGCGATAACAACCAAGCCGCGTTGGTCAATTTAGTGAGTTCAATGCAAACCGGAAAGACGAGGACAATAATGATCGATTACCTACCAAGCCCGAGCATAGAGCCACCGAACAAAATGCAAGAGGCATTATGTGTGGACATGGGACCAAGCTGGATGGATGCGATCATTGCATTCCTAAAAGAGGGAAAGCTGCCAGAAGATCGAAGGGAAGCACACAAAGTCAGATTGAAGTCGGCAAGATTCAATCTGACAGCAGAAGGATATCTCTACAGAAGATCCTTCACTGAACCTCTTTTAAGATGTGTACACCCTCTCCAGGTCGAAGATTTTTTATATGAAATTCATGAAGGAGTTTGTGGAAGCCCACGCGGCGATCGTTATTACAGGGGCCATTACCAGGGGTATTGGTGGCCCTATATGTAGAAGGATCTGAAGCCTATGTGAAGAAGTGTGAACAATGCGGAGGTTTGCACCGATACATCGACCATTCTTGACTGAACGGTTTCGACCCTTGGCCATTTGCCCGATGGGGCATGGATCTCGTTGGACAATTGCCCCAAAACAAGGGCGTGGAAGTACTACTGCTGGTAACAGACTACTTCACAAAATGGATAGAAGCGAGCCTCTCGCCAAAATCCGAGATGTGGATGTGAAGAACTTCATGCGGAAAAACATCATCACCAGTTGGGATTCCAAGAGCAATCATCGCCGACAACGAAACACGGTTTGACAAACTCATCAAAAATTTTTGCGCAAAGTTCAAGATAAAGAATTACTTTTCAACACCAAGCTTTCCCCAAAGTAATGGGCAAGCCGAAGCATCAAACAAAGTCATTCTAGATGGAATAAAGAAAAGGCTTGACGACAAAAGGAAAGTGGGTAGACGAATTGCCCAGCGTGCTCTGGGCATATCGCCTTCTGGAGAAGATCAGCAGAATCCTTGCCATGGCTTATAGCCTGAAGCGATCATTCCATTGGAGATCGGCATCGAGGATCGAGAACACATGGAGTTGAGCGGGTCAATGATGTGCTCTTAGCGAATCTGGATCTCTTGGAAGAAAGAAGAAAGTTGCAATCCGACGACATACCAACGACTTGCCAAAGCTTACAACAAGAAGGTCAATCCAAGGATTTTCAAGTCAACGACTTAGTCTTGAGAAAAGTAAATGCGGCAATAAGAAGGATCCCAAAGAGGGCAAGCTTGGCCCAAAGGGAAGGACCCTGAATTACTTGGTGTTAGGAAATGGGGCATCTGAAGCTCGAAGATAATAAGGGCAAAGCATTGCCTAGACCATGGAACACTAGTAATGTAAAGTTTTTTTATCATTATATGTTCTTTGATTTTTTGCCGATATGATGAATAAAATCTTAGCGAAATTTTTGAACTTATAAAGCGATGCGAAGTTGTTTTTGAATAATGAGAACCCAAGTGAAACTTAGGTTCACATTGAAGCGAAGAAGAAGACATTAGTAATGCTTAGCGAAGCTAAGCGAGATTATCATTTAAACATAGTTAAGCGAGATAAATTCCTTATATCTTTACTTGTTGAAATTTGTAGCAATTTACAAGTTAAAGTTAAGCGAGATAAATTCTTTATCTTTACTTGTTGAAATTTGTAGCAATTTACAAGTTAAAGTTAAGCTGAGATAAATTCCTTATCTTTACTTGTTGAAATTTGTAGCAATTTACAAGTTAAAGTTAAGCCGAGGTGAGTTTTCAGGTAAACATACCCCAGGTATTTCTCCCTGAGGAGATTGTATAAAGGAGGAGAGACTTGCAAAATATTCTAAGTATAGAATCAAACAGAAGCAATGAAGAAAAATTAAAGACTCTGACATTCAAAGAAAGCAGGTTGTATATGAAGAAGGCACAACGGCCTAGCTGAAGTGAATTGTTCTTAAACAACAAAAAGGCACATCGGCCACAAAACGAAGCTTACATTGTTCAGAAAACAAAAGAAAGTACAAAAGTTAAAGCAAAAATGAAAGCTAAGTTTCTTCAGCCTCAGGAGCGGTTTGAGTCTGGACCTCGGAAGTCTCTAGAAGAACAACCTCGACGTCTTTTTGCACTTCAACCCCGGCCTCCTTATCTGCCGCAATCTCGGCGTCTATCTCGGCTAGAGTCTTCTCAACACTTCCTTCAGCCAGAAGCAGGTCGGAAGATAGCACGCCCGTGTTAGCTTCCTTGGCCACCTTCTCAACCTCCTCATCCTCCTCTAGGGTTAAGTCCATGACTTGGTCACCCTCAGGAGGAGACTTGGTCTCACTGGCATCCTTTGGTTTCCTCACCAAGGCCTCGTTGTCTTTATTCTCTTCATCTTCATCCTCAGCCTCAGATTCAGATTCATCTTCTTCCTCAGCTTGAGTTGAAGGTGGGGGAGGAGGAAAGGGGAGAGGGATAGCTTCGGCCTTGCGCCATGGTGAATTAGCAGAAAGATCAAGTTTTTTGGCTAAGGACATCCAACCAAGGTTAAAACCCCTGTTGCATGCCTGCTTAACCTGTAACTTGTAATCTTCTGCTACATCGGCCATGCCTTGGGCGTATGCCTTGTCATCGGCCGCCTTGATTTCGGCGTCTTTAGTGGCCAGCGCCTCATGCAGTTCTTTCTCGGCCTGGGCAGCCTGAGCCTGAGCCTCCTTCTTTTCTGCCTCGGCAACGGTTTTAATGGCTTCAGGTCAGGAGCCTCGGCCTTCTCATCAGCCTCTTGCTGAGCCTGCATTGCAGCCTCGGCTTGATCCTCCAAGGTCTTCATTTTATTTCTGAGACTCTTGTTTTGTTTCTGTAGAGCAGCAAACTCCTTCTCCATCTCGGACAATCTCTCATTCGCTTCAAATGCTTGCATGGAGAAGGTGTGGGCATGTTGAATGGCCTGAAAGTTCACAAGACAGAGGTTATCACAAAATATTGCAAGACTTTATAAGTTTAAAAGCGGCGAAAGAAAAGTTGTCAAATTCAAAAACTTACTTGCGACCGGAAGCTGAGGCGTAGTTCTCGTATTCGTTCATCTTGGCGTTCTCAAGATCACCCTCGAGAACACTCTGATCTTTGAGTGCCACGCCGATGTTTACGTCGTGGCGCTTTCGTGGCGTAAACGGGCTGTTTTTAAGTGTAATTTTGGACTCGAGGAACTCACAGGAACCTGGACCCCGAAGTCGTCGCAGACGACGACCTCGGCCTTTTTGGCTGAGTCGACCCCGATGGCTGGGCCTCAGCAGATCTTTTGGCAGGAGCAGAAGTGGTCTTCACGGTTGAGGTTAGTTGGGAGATGGGCAGGGCATCTTCGACCTCGACCTCAGTAGCTTTGGCCTTGGCCTGGGCTTTTTTGACTCTTTTTGGTTTTGGTGGGGGCACCGTTTGGGATGGTGCATCATCCACTTCGGCTGGAAGGTCGGCAAGGAGATCTAGAACAATGGGCTTCGGGCGGACCATCTCGGCAGTTTTTACGAGACGTCACCAACTTTCTTTTCTATTCTTGGGATTAGGTATTGGGCTGAAGTGGATGGAAGATCGGCTGGGTCAGAAGTAGAACCTTGATCTGTCCGGGATGTAGATGTGGTTTGAGTTATGGCTGTGGATGAGCTCTTCTTCTTCTTTCTTGGAACGTCGGCCAAAGTTGACTTGTAGGTGGGGATGAAATTTAACAGTAGTGGAGCTTTTCGTTTGAGAATTGGGAGATCTAGAAGCTTTTTCAGGTCTGTACCTGGAAAGTAGGTTTGACGAAAGTTTTTGGGCGGCTGATGGAGGTCTGCAAGACAAACAAACAGACATTAGAAACGGGACAAGTATGGAAGACTTAAAGAGAAAACAAATAAGCAGTAACACAGGGCTCTTACCCTTGCCCTCTTTAACTGTTCGAGGTAGAGGAAAGATATGGACATCTTCATCTGGACCAAATTCCCAGTTTCCAGAAGCAATGAGATAATCATCTCCAGCCCCCTTGTTGAAGTCTGGGAGATCGGCTATAATTTTGAATTCAGTGGACCTCGGCTTAAGGTAGTATACGAAGCCCTTCTCCTTCAGGTTAAGGGGGCACATTGTATAACAGTATTGAAGGTCGGCTAGGGTGATCCTAACATTCTCTCGCCGGGCTAAGGCTATGACACCATTAATCACCCTATAGGAGTTGATGGTAAGCTGCATGGGGTTCAGTTTGTAGAAGTGGAGAACTTCGCGGAAAAGGGGATTTAGTGAGAGTCGAAGTCCACACTCCATAAAAAGCTATAACTTGAGGAAGGGCATGGTATTGTGCAGTAGGCATGATGGAGTCATCATCCCTGGCTAGCCTAAGGTGAGCGTCGGCGGAATAGAGAATTCTTGCCTAAAATATTCTAGTTTGGTTGGGGAGTTAACCTATTTCTCCACATGCCCATGGTCTTTGGTGTTAAAGTCTTGAGCTCTGAAACAAAGTTACTTCGAAGGGTTATTAGGACCTCATTTGAAACCTAGGTGTGTATTGGTGAAGTTGGTTTCGGTTTTTCCTAAGGGTTGATGGATCTATAAGCAAATCCCAAACCTAAATCTCTGAAGAATGAGTATGAAGGGCGAAATCTAGAAAAGAAAAGCAAAAGCGAAGTCTCAGTTCAAGAACAAAAGGATAGAAGACCAAGAACAAGAGGTGCAATATGAGTGTACATGAAATATGCAAAAACAGGAAATAATACACACTAAGGTGAGCGATTCACAAACTAAATATTAGAGCGAACAACAATGGCAAGAAATTTGAGGATAAATCAAGCCGGAGGAGAAAGGCCGCTTACGAAAAAGGAGAAGCCGGAGTGAGCTCTGTAGAGGTCGATGATGACCTTCTGATGGCGAAAGCAGGAATGGCGGATGCAAGGCGATGCAGAGTCGAAAGCTTCGAGTAATGGCGGATTCGAAGGAAAAAAAGCTTTAGAGAAAATGTGGAGTATTCAAATCACGAAGTGAAAAGAAAGAGAGATAGCGTTTTTGTCCAAAAGCGTGAAAGCAGTGGCAAAACAAAGGTAATTATTGTGCCTAGGACGCGCCTTGGCGTCGGTAAGGCGAGGAAAAAGACGAACAGTAGCGTCATATACGGACAATAAGAGAAAAGCGTCGATAGAACGGTTGAAAAATGGTGCATGACTCATACACTTGGGAGAGTTAAATCGAATTCTTGTTCTTAGATGAAGACATGTCGGCTGAAAATAAATGATCTCGGCTAGAAAGCTCTTGGTAGTCGCGTCGAGAAAAAGTTCGAATATAGGTTTCATCACCTCAGTATGCCGAGGTAATAGAACCTAGGGGGCAGTTGTGGAGATGTATTTTCTGAGTACCAACACGTAGCCGAGGTGACGCTGAAGTGTCAGCTGAGGTTCCACGTGTCATGACAGATATGCCGAGGTGATCTCGGGGTTGCCGAGGTTATCTCTGAAGAAACCGGAGTCCGAGATAAGTGGATAAGGGACAGGAGTCCTAGAAAGAAGGAAGACTACAAGATGGATATAGGTAGTACTCTCAGGGAGTCTATCCTTATCTCTTGAAGAGTCCAAGGTGGATCCGGAATTGGAGTCCATAGAAGTAAGACTTCTAGTGGGATTGGGAGAGAGTTAAGCTATAAAAGAAGGGCACCCCCATGGGTCTAAGGTATGTTTTTTATACTCAAGCTTGTGAGTTGAATACTGGATTATCTTTGAGAGATATACTGACTTGATCGTCGGAGTGCCCCCGGGTGGAAGAACCACCATCGGAAACTTCTCTTTCTGTGCAGGACAGCAAGGTGCCATCTATTCTGCCTGTGTTCTACCGCTGAATCACTAAGGAGGGCAGTGTGATCGGAAATTCACTCACACATACACAATTCCCAATATCTCATTTATAAGACCAATTTTATGAGACAATTTCTCATTCAATTCTTAATGATGTTTAATCATTCTTTTTGTGGTGTAAAGACTTTGTTACAAAGAATCTACACCCTTTTAATCCCACCTCAACCAATAATTGAGACCTACTTTAATTTCACATTAAAGTCATAAAAAAAACCATTTTTTCCAACACTTTCAACCATGTCAGGAATGGTGAAGGTATTTCCTGTCCAAGCAAGTCCCAAATGGCAGCATCATTTGATTCTAAATCTCATTTTATCTTCTTTTTTATTTTTATTTTTAAAGTATTGATCTTATGTAAAGATGGGAGGGTAAAAATGACATTTAAAAAAATATTAAACTGGTGAACCCAGACATTTTTATTATGTTCTCTATTGGTATTTGTACAGAAGGGAGACATTTGTTAAGTGTCAACAACCGAGTAAGGAGGTTGGTGTGATTTTAAAAATCTCGAGAAATGTTTATGTTATTATAATAAACCTCAAGCTAAGGCAGTATAATTACCCAGAACTATTTCAGATCCTTGTATTTACAGCATGAGAACGAGACGCGGAAACAAAGTCTGAACTTTCACTATGAAAACAAAAATCTATAATCATTTTGCTTCAACAAAACCCATATCAAAACATTAATACAACTGTTACAACTTTCTTTTCTAAACCTACACAGACCTATGACAATGTTATTGATCAGATCAGCACAACTGTTTTTGGGTACACAAACAAAACCCTAGCAACCATTCCTCATCAAACACATATCAGCATTAGTTGCACAAGCATCTAGCAATCTAACAGATTTTTGATACAGTACGTACCCAATAGAAACCATCCGAGGAGGAGAAGAGAGAAAGATAGCAGTCCAATCAAGAAAGGCCACCCAACCACGAAAATACCCAAGCATAGCACTAATGTAAAAGGCAAAAATGATCTTAAGATTGACACGGTGTCAACCCAATGCCCCTTGAACAGTACAAGAGCCGCTACATTCATCATGTTCCAACCCATTGTTCCGCCACAACAGAGTCGGTTTAGACAATTAGCAACAAATGAGTGGCAGTTGCAGGTGAAGAGGTTATAGGTTTTGTGCTCAAAGTGGCGCATACTTGATTGGAGGGCATCGTCCCAAGTGATTGCAGTTCCATACTCCGCATGCTTGTAGCGATGTTTGCAGGTGTGTCCCACGAGGTTCGGAGGAAAGCAACACTGTTTGGACATTTCAAATTACAATATAAAATAATCAATGCACTAATTATGAATGTGTGTGTGTGTGTGTGTGTGTGTGTGTGTGTGAGAGAGAGAGAGAGAAAGAGAGCAAACTTAAGCCATGGAGATGTACCTGCTCTCTGTCAAGTTGAAGGTATCTGGCAACCGCACCATATGCAAATTCATCAACATTCACAAAATTGGATCGAGAAATCTAAAACAGCACCATCCTCCCTGCAAATGCCAACATGTCCAATGAATGGAGCCAACCACGAGACAACTGGGAGGAGTCCAAACCAAACAACAAGGAAACTTAAACTTTCTTCGGATCAATTTCACCCAGTGGCCACAGCTCAGAATTTGCATTTTCAATATCATAAGTTGGTTTTAGCTCCATTACAGAAAGTCTTACAGGAGACATATTGCTTCATACAATCTTGCGTTGCCAAACATGTTCCTGTCAAAATATGCCCTCCATTTCCAAAATGGCGACTTTACTTCTAACAAAATGATCAAGGCAAGAATTCATATCACCTGTTAGCCTAAGTGGTAGAGTTTCTTTGCAAACACATTATTGTTTAGGGCTTTTAGAAAAAAGACAATTACAAAACAAAATAACACAAGTGTGGATGGTGTTAAGACCACAAATCAAAATTCGGGTCCAAGGACAGATATACAGTAAATTGTAATGAGTGCAAGGAATAACAGTAAATCCCAGTCACATATCCACAACAGCCATGTTTGCTAGTTTGTAAGTATACATCTCTGTATGCATATAATTAATACATATATATACTCATGCATAAATAAAGTAATTCATTGTTAAGAAGTCATGTTAACTGGAATGAATTGGAGAAATGCTCATAGGTAGGATTCATTATAGTCCCCTCAACAACATTCTCCCAATTTGGTTTCTTCTTCTCTTTTTGGCTCTCCACGTGCAAGATGAGGTTGCACGTAAGAAAGGGTATTGGATAGGTTGTATACATTGTTGGACTCATTTCCTAACAGCTTAAACTTTTGGAAAAATTGGTGACTAAACAATATCTAGCAGAAAAGAAAAATATCTACATAATCTATGCTAGATTTTTGCTCGGTTTTTTTTTGTTTAATGATCTTTGAATATTCTCATTACCAACTTGTCTATGATTTTGTAGTCAAGGGCTTTTATAGATGACAACAAAACCCAAAAATAAAACCATTATTATGCCATTACCAACTTCTCATAACATTTAGCAGAAATAGGATAGTGAATACCCTCACTGTAAAGAAAGGAATGAATTGAAATAAGATTTAATTTCCACATTTTGCCATGCTTGTTCACTAAACTCAACTTGGATTTTTGAAGAAACCCTGTTTGTTTACCGTAAATAAGGGCGGATATGAGGTTGAGCCAGATATAACATGACGTGAATCCCATATGTTTTTTTCTCCCTATATCCCATGTTTGGTTGGTCTAGATATAGAAAGTCCGGATAGTATATGATACAAAAGGAATTTGTAATACCTCCAAGGTATTGAATATCCCCTCCCGTTGGATATGGCTCATCTTTCATCCAAAGGTCAAAAAATAATGACTCTTCCCTTATCCCATCATATGTACTATCTTAACCAAACATAATCTAAGTGTGGCCACAATATATATATAATTCATCTCATACCCTATAACATGTTATCCTTAGGTATTACATATCCTCTTCAAACCTTTATATCCAATCTGGACAATCAAAATCCTTCACTTTCCCTCTTAAATCATCAATCCAAACAGAGGTCTTATTCTATTGCTGAGCTAATGATCAATATTGAGGTTTTTAATGTCACAATGACCATGCATTTATACACAAAATTGGGACAACAACCAAAGCCTTTCATATGTATGTTTTCGAAAAACAACACAAAACTGTAATCGTCAATGTAAGATTTACTCAGTAAAAAAGATCAGACACGAAAGTGAACTTGTTTGGTTTCTGAGAAATCGAAGGAAAATCACAACTAATAGAAATCCCAAAACTCCCACTTTAATAAAAATGAAAAGAAATTTTTTTAAAAAAAATACCCACCTAAGGATCCTACAATTACCACAAACCCAGAAACATGCAAGGCTTAAAAACTAAAAATTTCACTTCCAGTTTCATTTTCCCACAACTTTCCAGGAAACCAAACAGACCCAATAACAATCTAAACAAGATGCAATGCATTTTAAATGAAATACAAAAAGACATTAAGTGATGATTGTGCGATACAGACCTGAGAGAATCGACGATTGTGAAGAAGATTAAATGGGTCGATGCCAGAGATCTCAAAGAAGAAGCTTCGCACATGGTGGTGTGAAGAAGAAATCGAATCCAAAACGGCAAAATGGTCTGATTTATTGGGACAATAACAACAACACCACATTTTTCCAAAGAATAATTTATTTTTTCTTGTTTCAAGTGATAGATTTTTCCTTCTTTTTATTTTCCTACTTTGATTGCATCTTTTGGAATGGAGAGGAGAGAGACAGAAATATGGGAAGGTGCATGAACCTCCCTCCCAAAGGTCCCAAGTTTCTCCATCCATGGTGGACCCCACAATTTTTAATATAAATTACGCTTTGTTTATTTTTATATTTTTTTAATGAAAAATGATCCACCTTCGTAAAAATATCATTCATAGCAGATAAAAATCCTACAATTCATAGCAATGGTAGAGGTGGCTCACATACTTCGAATTTATTAAAATGATGTTATTTTGAGTATAAAATAATATTAAAATTATCAAAATAACGTCGTTTTGATAATTTTAAATCATTTAAGCCGCCAAAATTAAGATTCCAAAACATTTTTTTTTTGATAAGTAAGAGCTTGGCGTGAGAGAATAGCAGATTTTTATCACTCAAAATTTGTGAAAGGATATTTTTGTAGGATGTAATATCACTATTGTTTTATTTGGATTCATAAAAAAAAATTTCACCACCTTAGTTTTTTCAGTTTTAAATTTTTTTTAATTTATTTAAAAAATTAATTTATGTCTAAACTTAAATAAAAAAATAATATATTAACAATCACGTGTTATAAAAATATTTTATTATATATAGTATATACCTATGACACAAATTAAAATCTTCATATAGGGAAATTCTATGAGTGTGTATAATATACACATTTAGTTACGATATTTGAGTCAATAATTATGACATATTGTGACGATTATGATAAAATTTTGATTATGATCCAACAATTGTTTAATTATAAGTTATAATTTCTTTTTTTTTTTAAGTTGCGACTCTCATAATATTACATGATGTTATTTGTGATAGTCAAACTTACAAATAACGTAACTTGCATAGTATTTCCCGTCAATATAATAGTACATCGGTTGTGTCATGTAGCAATTGATATGAAACTTTTCTCTAATTTTAAACGTAAATTAATTTTATTAGTGTCACAGTGGAAAAATAGCCAAATATAAAGCAGTCATAATAAAATGGGATTGGACAATCTTCAGTTCATAATCGGACTAGACAGTCCTGTCTGGCCCAATGGATTTACTTTTGGGTCTCATTTCGATGATTCGAACTATTCATATTTTAGAGTTCGTCAAGTATATTATTTCTGTAAAAAATCAAATTAATCAGATAACAGAAATTACATGTTTGAATCAATTTTATATGAACGTTCATTTTTTCACCCTCTATTTTTTTTTCCATACCAAACTGATCCAAACACATGGTTTTTGTTATCCGATGTACTTAATTTTTTTTCAGAGGTGATATTCTCAATGAATCCTAAAATGTAAACAGTTAAAACTATCAAAATCCCACAAGGCCCAACAGCACATCTCCAAAGCAATAGCCAAGTGAAATTTACCTTACTTCCTCCGTCTTAAAATATTAATCTCTTATTATATTTTTTATTGTCTCAAAATATTAGTCTCTTTTCAAAAATCAAAGACTAAAATAATATGAATTTCTTATTTTGCCATTCTTTTAAATTCATTAACAACACAAAAAGTACAATTATGACAATTGATATTTTTTGGGCAAATTACATATATCCCTTCGAGGTTTAGCAAAATTACAGATACCCCCTTGAGGTTTGAAAAATTACATATACCCCCCTGAAGATACTATTTGCATAATAAATTAAGGGGCAAATTGTTATAAAAATATAAATCTCAGGGGACAATTTGTTATGAAAATATAAACCTTAGGAGGGTATCTGTAATTTTTGAAACCTCAGGGAGATATCTATAATTTAGCTAAACCTCGAGGGAGGTATATGTAATTTACCCTATTTTTAAAAAAAAAATATACTATCAAAGGGTAATTTTGAAAAATCAATTTTTTTAAAGTACAATAATTGTATTACCAAAAAAAATTAAATTTTTTTAAAATGACTATTATTTTGAAACAAAAGGAGTAGTTATTATCGAGATAAATTGTAAGTAGGTAGGACAGTCATAAAAAAAAAATTAAAAAAAATATTTAAAAAAATAAAATTGGATATGATCTTAACACATAAGCAAAATTTGCACAAAACGGGTGAATAAATTTATATTATGGGTTCGTTTGGAACGTGAGTTGGCTTTTTAACTTTTTGATTTTTTAAATATTTTAGTCTGGGATAAAAAAGTCACATTTAAGATAGAATTTTTGATTTTTTTGACTTTTATGAGAAAAAAAATAAAATAATTATGAATTAAATGTGACATTTTATTTTATTTAACTAAAATAATCAATTTTATATCATATGACTATTTTAATCCCAATAAAACATTCAAAACGAGCACTTGTACTGTCATATAAAAAAATTAAATTCTTTTTATTATCATGTGATACACATAGTTACCACTTCATCTCAAAGAAAGCTACCAATTAATTAATGGGGGCTGCGCATGTACCAGTTAAAAAAACACACGTTTGGCATAGTAAATTTTGGACTAAAAAGTTATTTTAGTTATAAAATAATAAAATAAATCAAAAAATTAATAAAATAAAATATTATATTTAAATCATAATTATTTTATTTTTTTATAAAATCAAAAAAATAAAAAAAAAAATTTATCCTAAAGAAGATTTTTTAGTTCCAGACTAAAATAGTTAAAAAGTCAACTCACATCTCAAACGAATCCAAAGATAAATGTTCTATTTTTAAGTTTTCACAATTAATTTTTGAATTTTTTTTTAAAATTAAAAGATAGTTTGTTAAAAACTTAATTTGATATAAAAAAAGAAAAAATTATATAAAAATAATAATTTTAATTTTTTACTGAAATTATTTTATAAAAAAATTTCAAAAGCATATTCCAAAAACTCAAAAGGTATAATGGATTGGCTGCTGAGGACGGCCTGCCCCAAGATGTTCAACCCAAAAGCAAAATGGAGTATGTTGACTCAAAAAAATTATATTTTACTACTAGAAGAAATCTTATTGGATTTGGGTGGCGTGCGGGGTGCACAGTTTGTACAGTTAAACAAACTCATTTTAAAATTTATTTTAATAATTTAAACTGTTTATGTTTTACAATATATCAAGTATAATATATCGGAGCTGCTTGAGAGCTCTAATTAGAGCTTCTCCAGTACAGTTCTAATGAGCTGTCCAGCAATTAAAAAAAAAAAAAAAAATAGTGAAGTAAAAGACAAAAAAGAGGAAAGAAAAAGGCAAATTAGATATGCATTAGAGGTCTTTTTTTAGAGATCCAAATCATTTTTCATAATATATATATATATATATATAAAATTAAGTTAATCAGAAATCATTTATCTTTTCATCCACTCATATTTGTATTCATTTTAATACTTTAAATCACAATTGTTATTTATTTTTATAGATACAAATGTGAGTGGATGAAAAGATAAACGATATCCGATTAACTTAATTTTTTACAAATATATTCTACTTGATATATTCTAAAATATGAATAATTCATATTGTTAAAATAGATTTCAAAATAAACCCATTTAACTACATAATAGTTACTAATGTGCACCCTACACGGCACCCATTCCAAATCCAATCTTATCTTAGTTGGTACTCCTATTCTGTATCAAAAAATTTAATTCAACCATTCTAAAAAATTATTTAAAAAGTTAAAAAAAGGCTAATTTTTTAATATTAAATTTTTTTGTATATATATTTTTAAAGGAATTTTTTTTAAGGTCCCTAGCATAAAAGACACTCAATATTTTCATAATATCTAAGGTCTCAATATCGATCTAGAGAAAATTCGATCCAAAGAATTTTTACGGACAAATCGAAAATTCCAAATTTCTCTAGATATATGATAGAGAAAATTTCAAATTTCTTTGAACACATCACAGAGAAAATTCTAAATTTCTTTAGACAATAATGAGAACTAGTGCTTTATTTCAGAGAAAATTGAGTTGGTCCAGAGAAATTCTCTAGTTTGGATTGAATTTTCTCTGGGTTGAACTCAATTTTCTTTAGGTTGACCCAAATAAATTCTCTAGTTTGGACTGAATTTTCTTTAGTTTGATCCAGAGAAATTCTCTAGTTTTGATTGAAATTTTTCTGGATTGATCTGAGGGACCTTAGACATTCTCTTATTAGCATTTCATCAAACACCTTCTTTGTTAAATCCATGTCCCCAGCTCTGTGCATATTTTGCATATTTTCAAAACAAGCTTGTACATAATCAAAATCAAGTATTTTCTTTTTGTTCAAATTTGGAAAAGAATATAACAAAATTATTTTGACGGTAAGAAATCCATGAATTGAAAGCAACATTCACAATCTGGAAAGATGTAAATTGTGTGTAACTCATTCATGGCATATTTATTACATTGAAGACATGGAATTTAATTGAAGGTACTTGATCATTTTTCTATTTAAAACTCCAAAAACTATAATTGTCCTTAATGTTGTCAGGGAAGCTTACAAAACTACTACATGGAAGCCACCCATATAACAATGGTGCATGTTTTGATAACATCATATCGTGTATGCATCTTTGGCCATCATGGCTCATCTTTCTTGTCACCATGGCCCTCATTCCGAAGCTTTGTCCACCACAACTGGAGTTCGGAGTCACCTCGAACTGACTCATCGGTAGAGAGTAGTAAAAGTGCAATATTCACAAATCTCGCACTCAAATCACAAAGGGTTCAACTTAGATCATAGCATTTTGGCGACAGCATGGTAGAGACAGAGGTGAAGGTAAAGATCGGGATGTGCACGAAGAGAGGGGGTTTGGTTTGGATAGAATGAAGATCAAAGAGAGAAAGTGTGTGTGTAATGCCCCAAATTTCTAGCCCAAATGATAATACAACAATCATGGCTCTTTCAAGGAAAATCGAATATAAATTTCTAAACTTACATTACATGATACAATAGTTCTTCATGCAACAATACATTAATCTAACAATAAGTAAATAAACAAATAAATACCCCCAAGGGGGTTTACAAGTTTTCAAAGCTTGAGCCTAGTTACACAAAACGGTTATTCAAATCCACGCACATACAGCCCTTTGCTTACACACAGAGTCATAGCAAAATAAGAGTTTCTTACTCTAAACACACATTTCCTCGCCTTTTGTTTGGCGGCATCACCACATCTTTTTCTGCACAAAAATCTCGTAGGGTGAGCATAAAACTCAGTAAAAAATCCTTAACAAAGTATATACATTTTATACAAGTCTCAAGAGATGAAATGCACATACCATGCTATGCCCCTTTTTGAAGATAAATCACATTTTCATCTTTTGAAAACCATCATGCTCAATGATGTCAAGCAATTTCAATTGTTCAAAACTTAATAGTTTATTTCAAGAGGCGTACATACGACTCTAGTAATCCCTAGGTTGATGTCTGCAAGTAGACTATACAAGTACTACCAAATTATTATTTTTACCGGTATTAACCGGAAGGCTCGACACCTATTAGCGCGAGTTTTCGGTCTTTCCCCCCGGACTCTCAGGCCAATTTATTCAATATGATCTACATTACCTATCAAGACTTACCAACGTATTTACCCTAAAACCATTTCATGAAAACTTATTTCTCAACATTCTTTTCTCAATGCAAGTTTTCAAATCAACTTTTAAAGTTTAATGTAATCAAATGAATTTTTATGCCAATAACACAAAATGAATATAAATACTTTTATTCCAATTCATCATCTAAGGAATAACACAATTCTCTCTTTTCAAGTATCCGCAACAATTAGTCATTTCAAGACTATTTCAACGTTTTAAACAATAATTTTCAAAATGCACAATAATTCTTATATTCCTTGAAATTCATCATTTATATAAATATAAATAAGAAATTTTCCAAACATCCATTTATTTTGACACACAAAATAAATACAACAATATTATTCATGGATTTTCAGTCTCTTTTAAAAAAAAATCTCAAAATTATAGGTTTTCTCACCAAAACTATTCAAAAAAAATCCTTTGAAAAGAAAGCTTTCCAAAATCATCTTTTCTTCAATCAACCAAGATAAAAACCATAAGATCATTTTAAAAGAACAAGAGACAAATCCACTTTCAAAAACACTCAACTTCTTGAATCAACAATCAATTTTCAAAGCTATGGAAAGATGATTTCGAAAATCATATAGATCTTGCAAATATATATATATATATGTGTGTATATAACTCTAAGAAAATCCCTACCTCAAGTTTTGAAGAAGAAATGAGATGAAACCCTCAAAATCGACGGTGTCGAAATTCGATCTTCACCGCATACAACGAAGCCCTCGAGAAGTTAACCAACTTTGATGAAGAACTTATGGCAGAACTCTAATGGATTTTGAGAAATCAAGATTTTGATCCAATTTGGCATAGGGAAATGTAGAGAGAAGGGAGAGGAAAGAGTATTTAGAGAGAGAGAGATATATACAAAAGTGATATGAAATATCAGATTCACGAACTGATATAACATGGTCTGCTCGAGCGTGGAATGCCCCGCTCGAGTATCAAATACACTAACTCAGTACTTTTACAGACATGTCAAACTTCTGAAACCAAACATTTTTTGCTTAAGCGCATAAACAGCCGCTCAAGCGGACAAGCAACTTCGAATACATTTTGCATTTTTGTTTTGGGGGCATTGCCCCCTGGGCCCCCGCGAGCTAACCGAGCAGCTCGACCCCCCGACAAACTCAACGAAGTGGCAAACCCGATCACATGAGAGAGAGAGAGTCAAATTTCGCTGATTTAATATATGAGTGTGGGTTTAGGGACCTTAAACATCAAAAAATAATGTTGTGAACTCCTTCATTACTAAAAATAGGAGAGGAACCTTAAACTAATTTTTTCTATTTTTGATCAGTTGTTAGTCCTTTAACTAACCCTTAAAGAAAAAATTTAGGATAAATTACACTGCCTCCTTAAGGTTTGGATAAAATACAATTAATTCACATTTTTGATATAATTACACTAACTTTCTTTATAGTATGATTAAAGCTATCGAAACTAATGCTAATGACAGATAGATACTCAAATGAATAAAGATAAACACATATTTTAATATTCTCTCAAACTGTTGCTTAGCAAGCAGCTTGACATCATTTAACAAGGATTTTAAAACAGGCTATATAAAGAGTTTTTCCCCCTTCCTATGTAACACTCCAATTGCTATATTTTGCTAGAACTTATATAAAATATATATATATTTACATTATACATCAAGAACTGGAAAAAAAAATTTGTTTTTACAAAGTACAATGCTCCTTCTTGGCGATACAAAATCTGTACAAAAAGCAGTGATTTCATTATATATTATACAGATGTTTAATGATTGAGATTTATTCAAGATCAGGTTGGCCACAAAACGCATCAGGTTCAAATGATCTTGCAGATTCATCATTGTAAACCCCAGGTACAGCTCTGCCGCTGGCTTCTCTGGATGATAGGTAGGAGTCCTTTTGGCTGCCCTCGAGGTTGATTAAGAGCACGGCACATACAAACAATGATGCTGCTAAACCTACAAGTGTGTTCTTTAATCTGCTCAGCACCGGCTTGACCTGTCAGATAAACAGAAGATGAACTTGAGGTGTTGAAATAAAATTTTGCCAAGGCAGTTTCATTGAAGAGTAAAATTGCACCACTCGCTCAACAAATTGAATTTGAAGTAATTATTGTATCATGATCTTGAAGAGTATCCCAGTTTTGAGTTAAGAACGAATAGATTATCGTCTAAAATATTCAAGAAATTGGAGGACTAGTACAGAAGGTGCTCTAATGCAGTTCTGCTGCATAGATATATGTAATTGAAAGCCCTTGTGAGTTTGCTCAGCGGACTCGCACTTCCTTCAAAGAAACCAAGGAGTACAAATTCACATTTGAGTGATTCAGCTTTAATAAAGAATATTGATGCTTTTAATTCCCATGTTAATCAACATGAAGTCATATTTCTCGAGCAATTTCAAGTTAGTCAAAACAGGCCAATTTGGAAATCATCATATTCCTTGTTTTCCTTCTTGAAGAACAAGAAGAAGAAGAATACTCAAATGACTGACAGAGTTCATTCTTCTCTCATATGTTGCATGTTGCACATTTGGGAATTGACTATTTTAGTTGGCTTTTAAACTTTTTACGAAAAGATGCTCAAAAAACAAGAGAGAGTGATGTGATTGGGGTGTTTTGACTATTTTAGCCAAAAAGCTAACATGCCAAACAATGAATCATTGGTTCAAGAAATTCAAGAAATACACAGAAACTTACAGAAAATGAACCTAGAAGCCGGTCACGTGCCAAAACTTCAGCAGTCTTCACCCATATCTGTTGAGGAGATCCAACTTAGATTCAATATTGTCCATCTCCATTAGCAGCTATTATAAATACATGACTAGTAGTGTTGCATGGTATGAGAGTATTGACACAACTTTTCTTCTTGGCAAGTACATGGTATGACACAACTCAAAATTAGATTTGACACTCCATAAGGTTCTCAAGGAGTAGACATTAATGAATACTAAAGCAAGCAGATGACAAAATAAACATGCATAAAAGATTGCATGTTAGACCATCTCCAATGGTTACTTAGATTGATCATCAAATTTGAATTTTGTGAAAAAGACTCTTTTTCTACTCCAACGGTTTCATCAAATAGATATCAAATTCAAGATTTCACGCTCTTTCATCAAATTAAGGATGAACTTTTCTTTTATCAAATCACCGCTCATTGTCATTGCCGGATATCCCTAGATGTCCCTCCGATGTCCTCCCAAATAACCGGGTAATCTCATGAAGCTCCAAAACACTCCGCTGAAGCACTTGATATCAAAGAAAACTTTTACTCAAATTTGATGAATTTTTGATACACCGTTGGAGATGCTCTTAAATATCTGTAAGCATTCACCATGATAAAATTTCAAATGTCATATAATATAGTAACCAAATTACACAGAACTATTTCGATGTTTGTACGCCGGTTTTCGTCGTGTACTACAGTTTAATAACAAAAAATTTACTCAGTTGCAAATGTAGCCTGCCAAATCATAAAAAAATCTCTATTAAATGCTGAACAAATGGAAAACAAATGAAAGTGCTCATCCTGGATCAATACTCTCTGGCAACCTGGAAAAATCTTGGTTCAGAGACCGAAATGAAAGAAATTTTTTCCTCTCAAATTCGGCCCCAAAGTATCAATTTCCTAACACTAGCTACCAAATCCTCAAAATTGTCATTTGTCACTAAAAAATAAACCATATTAATAATGGATTGTGTAAATAGTGATGCAGAATGCTTCACACTAGCATCATATCCATAAAAATTTGCCTATGCAACAAACTGCCTAACAAATGGCCTCCTACAATTTGGAAAATACACACTTCAAATATATTTGGAATGATTCTGATAAAAAAATATATACATATATATATATATATTTGGAATGACAATCACACTAACTGAATGTAGTCCATTCTTTAGATTGTGTTTGGATCTTGGCTTGGGTAAAAGAAAAGAAAAGGAAAAAGGCAAGAAAAAAATGAACCACAATAAATTTTTTTAGAAAAATGGAAAGAAAATGAATATATATTTGTCAAAAAATTTAACTTTTGTTTAGTTATAAAAAATGGGTATGTATAAGTAATTCAACCAAGAATCTTCTATTCCACTGCTCCAATGAATCTCCAACCATTAGATCATTTAGTTGCCCAACCATTGATTCTCCTGAAGTAACAAATTAACTGTCGCGATATGATCCAATGGTTGGAGATGCATAGGTATAGGGAATAGGGAAATTTGGGAACAAATCTGAAAAATAATTTATTTGACTAATGTTAGAGATTATGAAAAAATATGATGAAGATGATCATAAAAGATTTTCTATTTTTGGAA
The DNA here is from genome assembly GCA_025200525.1 of Camellia lanceoleosa. Lineage (NCBI taxonomy): Eukaryota > Viridiplantae > Streptophyta > Magnoliopsida > Ericales > Theaceae > Camellia > Camellia lanceoleosa. The sequence goes on along the minus strand of CM045771.1, from coordinate 123,740,707 downwards.
TACACATACAATGAAACACCACACTCTAATTAAAAGATGAGAAACCTTCATGATGCATTTCATAATATTTTTTTCATAATTCCTAATATTAATAATTCTATTTACCTTTCCTTGTTAAATTTGGAATCCAAACACAACCTTACTAATCAAAAATCAACCAAAATAAGCAAGACAACTATAGATATATTTTCCGAGTACCAACACGTGACAGCAGTGACGCCGACGTGTCACCGAGGTGCCACGGTCCTAGTCATGATGCCGAGGTGATCTCGTTAGAATAAGTTATCTCCAAGATATCAAAATCCGAGATAAGTGGATAAGGACAAGAGTCTTAGAATGAAGAGGAACTCAACTCGATATAGGACAAGAGTCCTAGATTGTGAGAAGATTTCTTCTTAGTAAAGATAAAACTCTTAGGAGTTTATCTTGATCCCACCGGAGTCCCAGATTAGCGAATTGATCCCATCGAGTCCTGCATTAGCAAGAATCCTTAGGTTTATGTTGGCTATAAAAGAGAGGCACCCCCATGGGTCTAAGGTATGCTTTTGATACTCAAACTTGTGAGTTTAGCACTTAATTTATCTTTGAGAGATATACTGACTTGATCGTTAGAGTGCTCCGTGACGAACCATCATGATTCTTATATTTCATGGCAGTCACCAGTGCCATTTATTCTACGGTGCTTCCTTGACTACTTTGGCAAAGGTGGTCAGAAAATCACTCACACACAATCAACAAAGTATGAGACATAAAAAATAAAAAAACCGATGTGAATCCATTGAAGCTTCCTGAAAGATGGAATTACCTGACCATCATACCACCCAGTCTCTTCATCTGCAAGAACAGAAACACAGAGATAATTCACCCAATCAATCAAAAACCCAAAACTCAAAAACACAATAATCAAACAAAAACCAACTCAGAGAGAGAGAGAGAGAGCACATTCAACAGTGGCACTGAGCAATCGATTGCCCACATAAGCCCAACCCAGATACATCCTAACAACAGCGAGAGTAACCACAAAGAGTCCACTCGAAACGGCGGCTAAAGCTGGCTTGAGCGGCTCCGATTGAGCACCAGCGGAGCCGAACCAGGACACAGGGAGGCCGACAAAGAGAGCAAAGGAAGCGCCGGTGACGAACAAGCGAGAACAGTACTCGACCAAGTCGCCAGAGGCCCAGGAGAAGGGGAAGGAGGAGGACAAGGACTGGTACTCGTTCATGGGTTGCTGATCGAGCGGAACAGGGCACTCTGTTTCATTTCTGAAGGATGGTGATGGTGATGGTGAAGATGATGAGAAGGGTATTTTGGGAATAGATCTGTGGTGGTGGTGGTGGGTTTTAGGGTTTGTGATTGAAATGAGTGGTGGAGGGAAGGTGGTGATGGAAGGAGAGAAGAGGGTTGGTGGTGGTCGTGGAGGAGGAGGCGGTGGCCATGGCTGGTGAATTTTGATTTTCTGTTATAAAGCTCTCTCTCTCTTCTCTCTCTCCAACCAACTAGTGATAGTACAATCACCACTGTTTGTTGGAATAATGTGCATGATCTCCTTTTTTAGGACTCTTTTGAGCCTTCTTGATTTAATTGGTCATATTTTTTTTTTTTTCTTTTTTTTTCTTTTTCTTCGATCACCACCCGCCACGGTCAAAGGGTGGGTGGGTGGTGATTTGAGGGGGTGCCAATCTCTATTGTTTTTGTTTTTCTATACAGTCCTGCTAAATACTCCCATTATGGCGTCAATTCAAAGGAAATGGCGGTCAGGATTCGCTTTTTTTTTTTAACTTTTCGCCAATCACCCACAACCACGTAATGGGGTCGCCTGATTTTCCTTTCCCATAATATTTTTGTTTTTGCTGTGATTAATTTACAAAATTCATATTTCACAATTTGCAGCTATTTGACACAATTTTGGAAGGTTAGATATGAGTCACTTGTTCCTAAACCCTTTTCTATCATTTGATTAATTAAAGCCAATTTAGTTGTATTTTTATTTCCTAAGCCCATTTTTATTTTATTATTTTTATACAAAAAAATACTTTTTAAAAATTCAAAATAACCGTCCAAAACGTCAGAATTTACTTCTAAAAAACTCCAGACAAATATATTGCCTATACAAGTTAGAAACACAAACTATTCCACACCTAATTTATGTTTGGATAAGGAATTTAAATATAAAAAAACTATTTTATTTTCTACAAAACAATCACCCAAAAACAACCACACAACCTAAGAGTGAAATCTACAAATTCTACTTCTATTCTCAAACAAGTTTTTGCTACTATTTTTAGATTTGTCTCTCAGATTTTGTTTTCCTAAGAGCTAACAAAAACCTATAGACTTCGATTGAAAAGTTAGATGGGGTTGATTTTTTTAACTTTTATAAGAAAAAAATAAAATGATCATGATTTAAATATGACATTTTATCTTATTGATTTTTTAACTTATTTTATTTTTTTTGTAACTAAAAAAGTCACCAACCTCAAAAAAGTCAAATGCTAAACAAACTCATACGAATTCCATGATTGTAAATGCACTCCCCATACCAACTGTAATTCAGCAAGCTTCAAGTACAGAGAGGACTAATGCTTCATGAAACAAACTTCTAAACTTGCATAAATAACACAAGTATGTAATAAATATTCCTGAAAGCTTAAACTAGAGAGAATACATGTAAATTTTTATTCTATTTTTCTTTGTTGTTTTATTTCACCCAACACAAGCCTGCAGAGATCAAATGTTTACAATTAAGAAAGCTCAAATGCTTCCACAATGACCTCCACAGTCAATACACACGCCACTATAGATTTCTCTTTTCCTTTATGGGACTCCCTTACACATTTACACATAACAATATACCACATAAACACAGACCTTTTCTCTTGGATTTTGTAATAATTTTTTTTTTATTTTCTTGGTGGATAGATTATCTACTTTGACTACCAAAAGTTCCCAGCAAATGGTATTTACCCCAACTCACTTATTTGGGGGATGTTCAGTCCAATTACGAATTGGCTGTGTTGACCCCTCCCCTTCGAATGAACCAACACTTCCCAACCCACCATTCACTTCTTTATGTTTCTTTGCATCTGAAATTGAAAAAGGCTCCTCCAACTGAAAATTTCCACTGCTCGGCTCTTCGAGCACTCCTAACAATCTCTCAGCTACTAATACAAGTCGCCTTTTTATTGTTGTCTAATAATTTGAATGAGTCTGGCTTCCTGAACAACTGACGCTGAAGGCGCCGAGGCCTGAGACGCGAGATGAGCTGTCTAAAAGAGGGCGTGATTGTGATCGCTGCATAAGAGACAAAACCAAAAGTCATTAAAATGGATAGCAACAAATTCGCCACTGAAGAAGTCCATCATGGAATATACTGATGAATTGAATAAAGACTATTGCCACGGTCTTTAATTATATGAAATTTTACAAAGCTTCTATTTCCACACACACTTTTCCCACAGTTCACAGACCTATTAATCATTTTCTTTTAATTACATTTTATCCTAAAATATAACTACCATAATACCCTTATCTTCTCTATCCCAAACCCTAATCCTGAAACCATTAGCCACCACACCTCCATCGCCAACGCCACCTCTCATTGCCTCCCCCAGCCTCCTCCTCCCCGCCACCCCTTCCCATTCTTCTTCTTCCTAGATCTACGGTTCCAAGGTGCGTGGGGATACAGTCTTCTTCCTAGGTCTAGGGTTTCAAGGTGCTGCGAGGGTGGAGGAAGGTGGCATGAGGGTGGGGGAGGGGCTGGGTCACGGTGGTGGAGGCTAGGAAAGGCGCCAGAATCTGTGATGTGTTGAGGGTTAGGGTTTGGAGGTGGTGGCAACTAATGGCTAGGGTTAGGTTTTAAGGTTAAAGAAGTGAGGGTATTCTTGACGTGATAAGTTGTGTACTGAGCAAAAACTCAAGTTTCAAAAATCAATTAGTGTGTACATTGAGAGATGATGTGCACAGAGTGTTTTCCATGTGGAAATATAAGCTAATAAAATATTAGGGTTCATACTAACTCATAATTGTGCACAAATCCTCTAATGCTGAGAAAGATTATAGTCCAATGTACCAGTAACAAAACAGATAATTACAAAACCGATAACTTACCAATGCCAACAATCTGTTATTATCTCTGCAACCATTGGATCAATCTCCTCTGTAATGTCAAGGTGTCTATTTTGAAATCCAACAGCTCCAACAACCTGCATTGAGTTCATCCCAGTCCATGGCACACGAAGTTGCCAACTCCCACAATATCACGCCAAAGTTGTACACATCGACCTGCAAACCAGTCCGCAATTATTTTATCAGCAAGACTTGAATGAAACATTAAAAATGAATTAAACTCTCTAGCATGGCTTTCAAGTCTAATACAAAAATAAACCTACTTCTCATTGATGGTTCATTCTTCAAAACCTCAGGGGCCATCCATTCCGCCTGCAGTTCAATGGCACAGCTTCAGTATAATTGATATAATATAACATTCTATAACATTCTATCCTGACATCAATTACCGTTCCAGCAGTAGATTTTGAAGACAGGAAAGTATTGTGCTTTATTCGTGATAAGCCAAAATCACAAACCTGTAGAGACAACAATAAATTAGAGAAGTTTCAAAAAAACATCCTTAAGCATGAAAAAGTCTAGATCTTAGTAAAAGAGACGAAGTCCATGGTGAGTCACAGCATTGTTAACTATGCATTTTCTAGATTACATTAAATACAGCAACAATTGATAATCAAGGAAGGAATGGGAGATTTCAAATGCCAAGTTCTAATTTCAGCAAACCTTCACAACCCAGTTTTTATCAACAAGAAGGTTTGGAGTCTTAAGATCTCGATGCACAATAATAGGATGGCTTGTGTGCAAATAATTCATCCCCTTGGCCTGCAAGCAATTAGTAAACCTACTTAAACCAACCAAACTAGATAGCAGAAACGGAAGGCAACAACATTCAACATTCTCCAACTCATACCACATCAAGAGCCATCCGCAGTCGCTTTTTCATCGAAGTTGATTATTTGGTCGATGCAGCAGCTTGTACAAACTTCCCCTGCATACAAATAAACAGGGCTGAGAAAGACCAAATTGAACAAACAAATAGTTAATTGAGTCTGAAATCAAATTCTATTTTCCTGCATGGACAATGATAAAATTAACAACTGAAAATTTTTTCAGGTGAAATATCTTCTTCTAAAAATCAACCCACAAAAAACTTAAATTAAAATAAATTATTTTCTTCTTTAGACATAAAAGCTTGGCAATATTTATACCCAGTTGTCATTTCTTATTATTATGTAAGAATGATAGTCTGAAACTATGTTACCATTAAAAATATGAAGGCAAACATTTGATGAAAACGGCACAAAAGCATCAATTCTTGAAACAATAAGTTCTAACAAGACTTTAAAGTAAACATCAACCTTGGAAGATACTCTGTCAGTATAGAAAGATTTGGTGGATGAGTGACTGCCCCATGAAAAGAACAACATTAGGGATGTCTCAACCTCAACATGATTTCAACCTGCACAAAGCAAACAAGCAGTCGCCTAGTTCAATTCTTAAAAAGAAAACCACTTGGATCATTAATAACAGCACATGATGCAAGATGTCAGATTTGGTACTTCGTGATTTGAATTGAACCAGTGCATCGCCTGATATATCTTGGTCCATGAACTTCTTCACAGCAACTTCCTGTCATGGAATCACATTTTACACCAGATAAACCGCTCAGAACTATAATTTCTGTAAGCAACTATTGACAAAGGTTCGATCAAATTCACTAATGCATCTAAAATATAACTTACAGTGCCATTCCAATCTGCACGATAAACCTCACCATATGAACCTGCAAGGTAGGAAATTGCAGCAATTCAATATTCAAGCAAATATCAAACTCTCCCAATGCATAGATTCTCTTATATTCTGGAAAATAAGAAGAAACCAATACATAGATCTAAGTCTAACTACATCCAAAAGATCAGTTCCATCGTAGTTAACTTCCAACATCAATAATGATTGAAATCTATGTCCAGAGGATACAAGTGACCAGTAGGATAAACTTGAATTCAATATGGATGCCTGAATTGAGCCAATGCAGCAATGCTAATAAAATTAAAGACAATACCCATTTATCAATTTGGCTGCATCTTTCTTCTAATTCCCAACCTCCCCACAACCCCCCCAAACACACACAGTAAAACCATAGGAGTTTGAATAATACATGTACTTTTCTTTGGAAAATAAATGTCGGCTAATATGGAATGTGGTGTTATGAAATCCAGGAACTTTAAACAATATACATAAGAAAAACTTGAAACATGTACAGCAAGGATTCCCCAACTCAGACTACAGCACAAAAAATATTAGGGCATACAGTGGATAAAAAAGCATTTGTGTAATTCAGAAAATTTAGAGGTAACAGAGGTGTGCAAATCCATTGGGCCAAGCTACCCTTTCTAACAGTGGTGTCCAATTATACAATCAAACCAATAAGATGTTATAAAATCTTGTTCCCATGTTAAAGATTCTAAACCCATTCACTATAAAGCTGGGAAAACACAATCCACATGTAAAACTCAAGATCCAGCATAACATAAACCTACAGTAAAATAAATATCAAAGTAGTATAAAAAGGTGAGAAGCACAAGACAATAAGAGCCCTTTCTTAATCATATACTAACAAGCCAAGTGTTTAAGTTGGGAACAGATTTTAGTTCTGGATGAGTGCACAAATTTGTGTAACATCAATTCTTACCAATGCCAATGCGTTTCTCCAATTTGAAGATCCTCCCATGGAATTTCCCACTTCGCAACTTCACCAAGCACTGGGTTAATCTTCTCATTCTGAATACTGCAAGCACTAGGCAGGCTACTATTGGCCATTTCCATCAATCTCACAGTTTCAACATTATCAAGTACGTTTCTTACTTTATCTTTAACAAAACCATCCACCATCACAAATGAGGGCCCTTTAGGTTGTCCTTCAGAATTGCCGGTTGCAGAAGGCACAGAAGCATCATCATCAGTATGGTTAATTGCGTGAGTTCCACAATTAACAAGCAAAACAGATCCTTCACTTGTAGCATCAGAAAGTAATGGATGTGTCAGACACGACTGTAGAACCTAACTCCAGTCGTTTCAGCCGCCAAATCCTCAACAGAGTGCTTTTGTTTGCTGTCATAATGAGCACCATTAAAGGATTCCACTCCAGTTGAGGGTATAATCAACAGTTTATTGTTTGACAAGAACATATCTGGATAATCTTGAGCCCCATCACCCACTTTTTTTCCCCATTTAACAGACGATTTTTTCATGCATTTCCACTTCTCTGAGATCATGAGGATTCATATCCAGAAGAAAATCGGAGGTTGTGATGCACCACTCTCCAACAAAACTGCATGAAGTTTCTGAGCAAATTCTGGGTTTTTGCTGCACTGATGACATACTTGGAAACATCTTTAACTTTCGCCTTTGTGCTTGTGACCCCTTCCCACTAGTGCCTGACAATTCTGCACGTGATCTACATAGTGCAGGGAGAAGCTTCCCAAACTCATTCTCAAACATCTGGGTTTGATTTTCTTTATTAAGATTCCTTCACCACGTTTTGGCTGAATGCCTAAAGTAGATGCTTCTACTGAATCTGAACTGCCACCTTGACTAGTCCACCAAGATCAGGTGAAACTGCCACCGCCCCAGTTCCTTCTTCGAGCATCGGACAGAAATTGTTGATAGTTTCAGCATAATCTGCACTGCCTCATATCTAACCCAGAATTTTGAAGATGATCACTGGGAACCTCAGCAGGAATTAGCGCGTCCGAGCACCCATTAGATCAATAATGTATTCACTGCATCAAATCAATAATCAGTCATATCATTATTAAGTGTTCTGTTTAAAACATTTAAAGCTATAACAATTCTTTCTGTAAGACACTGAAAACAAATTGAAGGAAAGATGAAAGAGCAAAAACACATAGCATTCACCATGAAGATCAACTCCATTTCTAAATAAAAATCCAACTACTAAAGAACAACATATATCTGACAATAAATGACTTGACTGCATACACGCTGCTCTGAAAGAATTATAACAGTCCCACAGAGGAAATTGTTGTCATTTGTAAATCTGTTTGAAAAATATCATATATATAGTGTAGCAGCTGCAAATAAGGCTATAATGACTTCAGATTCAATTCAAATATAATTAATGCTATGGAAGAGCTTTCACAGCTCACAGAATAAATCTTTATCATTTGCAAATCTGTGAGTGACTATCATTTGAAAAATAATGAACTTGTTAGCGGCAGCTAATGCTGAATCCTACAACTTGTAGAGAAAATTTGTGCGTAAATGATTTTCCAAATACTAGCAGTATCTGATGGTAATAGTCATTTCCTAATCCCAAAATATCAGGACAAGACCAGACAAGATGGGAAACTGAATGCATCAATAAGAACTATTTCCCCTTTTATCTATAATGAATTAAATAATTGAAATGCATTAATGAGGTAACTTCCAATCAAATTACCCATATCACAAAATTGAACCTGCATATCCAATTTTCATAAGAGTTTGTATCAGCATTCTAAATAGATAAGAGTTGGAAGTCATTACCTTCCATTATCAAATTTGATCAGGTTCACAGCTCCTTCATCTGTGCCAGTATAGTAGCTCCCTTTAACCAGCATACAAGGAAGGTCAATCCGATCAGCAAGTACCTGGCACCCAAAGTATGAGATGTTCACATGCTTCATCCAAGATTTCTTGGGAGAACATAATATGTAAATATAAGGGAAAAATTATCCTAAGATACGAGGTAAAACGACAGGTTTCATTTCACCACTAGGAAAAGTGGAAATTATGCAATTCTTCAACAACAAATAACATTTTTTGAGATTTAGCCATTCTATAATTTTTGAATCTTGATAATATTATATGGAAAAGTATAAACAAATGAACATATTGATCAGAAAAAAGAAAAAAATGAAGTGTATTAACCCAATGAAAATATGAATTTATCAAATTGAGCAACATTTTAAACTTTAAACTTCAATAACTAGAAGTCAAAAGGCACCAAAATGTTGAATCAAGCAATACTTTATTTTTATAGAAAAGGAATTCATTCAAGTCGAATGAAGTGTAAAGTGTAAATCATGATACTGGGACATTAGTACCACCTACATCCTTCCATATATTACACTATCCCCACTTAAATACCTAACACACTGATGTTACAGAATAAGAACTTTGACGCCACATTTAGTGCTTGTCCAAAGCAACCTATAAGAAATGAGACTTGCAGAAAAACACGCAGTGAAATTAAGGTAGACCATATCAAGCATAATGGAAAAACAAATGACTTGTAAATTATATTTTCAGACTAATGTATTGTTTGTGGCTTGCCAGTTTTCTACTGCTTGACTATTTCAGAACATGAATAGTAGAACTTCAAACATAAGAAAGAGGCTAGGAGGAATATTGGAGCCTGTTTAACTTAGACAAACTCTGGCAACTTTAAGGTTTAGGATGCTGATGTCAATTAGATTGCAATTCAAAGAGCAAAACTGTGCAAAGAGCATGTTGGAAGCCCCAGCAGATGGAGACGTGGAGAAGAGGGACATAAAATTTGACCTGATACAAAAATAATATAGTATACCAGTACCACTCAAGTGATAAAAAATAAATAAATAATTAGTTAAAAGAAAAAAAGGTAGCAAACATTTGCTCAATTTTAGATGTCTCAAAACTAGAAGTCCCAAATAAATTTTCAAAATATGACTTTCTTGGATTGAACAATGACAAAAGTTAACATTCTAATAATAGCATGAAACTTATGAAATTGTAGGGTGAGAATTTTTAACATGACACTAATCAGACACCAAGTTGGAAGGTTAGGGTTGACTATTTATCAACACAAACTTGAAAGCAACTTGACACAAAAACACAAAAAATAAAAGGTCAGTTAGTGTCAAACCAACACAACTCAAATTTGACACAGCTAAACCATTTGAAGGTGCTAGTGTAGTAGTTCTTGGAGTCACTTTATGACTTGTTTTATGCGATAGTGGTTTTTTAATTTGGATATGATTTTACCTTTTTTTGTTAGTCAAGTTATGTGTGGTTTTTTCAACTTATATTTTTGCAGATTACTCATGGATTTTGAGTCATTTTCATGAATATTGTCATTGTAGATGTAGATGAAAATAAGTATTTATTATTAATAGTGTCAAGCATAATTAGGTTGACACGCTTATAAACAGTTTGGGGGTGGGGTACTTCAAATGATTAGTTAAACAAATTAGTTTAATGTTGAGAGAATTCTGACACAAACCCAATACTTATTAAGGGACTAACATGACCAACACGATACTATTTGTTTGCCATAATGTGGTGATGATTCGAATGAAAAGGACTTCATATTTACTATTTATTGGCATATTGTATTGGATCTTGTGGACCCCGATAAGTATCAGTATACTAAGCCCTACGTCCAATAAGGGTTTGGGGAGCCTCCCCTCAAGGGGATGGGAGATCCGGTTACTTCAAGATCACCCTAATTCTATACTTGTAGAGAGTTTTATCAAATTCAACATACTGAAAATTGTAGCAGCCGTGGACGTAGACCTATTCTGAGGTGAACCATATAAATCTTTGTGTTTTTTTGTGTGTGATTTCCTCGATTTGTTTTAGTTTTCTTGTTTGCTATTTTGTGTCTCACCGATTCTAGTTAAGAAGATTCTAGTTAAGACGAGATGATTTCCTAACATATTCGTGGAACAATTTGACTGCAAATTTGTAATAAACGGCTATACATTCCTATTTGCCTGATGTAGCATATGTTTTAGATTCCAAGGCATCACTTTCAAAATTTCAACATCATTTAGAGAAAAGGAAAGAGAAGGGAAGAGAATATAATAAGGAGATAAGAAAAATTGAATATGAGGGAAAGAAAATTTTCAACCCGACTTTTTTTTCTTTTCTTTTTTTTCTCTCTCTTCTTCTTTTCTACTCATTTTAAGAATCAAACAAGGGAAAGTGAAAGGAAAGAAAATTTTAAAAAATTCACTTCTTGTCTATTCCTTCCACCAAAAACAAAAAACAGGGTTAAATATTTCACATGCAACAGAATAACTTTGCTACTAAACAGTGTTAGATTATTAGGACTGTAAATAAATTTTATACAAAAAAATAAAATAAAATACGAAAGGCTCTTCTTCATTCTTTTCTTCATATCACAATTATAAATTAGAATAAAGCAAATTTGAAGGAAAAATTTACAACTGATACAAAAAATGCAGACTTACATGCATATCTAAATTTAAGCACACTTTAGATCCTTGGATATAGTCAAGTTAGATGCATTTCCACAACCTTTTGTCTCTTATCTAGCTTAAACAAAAAAAACAAAAAAGAAACCATGTCTCTTACTATGCAAGTGACATTGCCAATGTAAGTCTAGAAAGATGGGAACAAGGTAACTACTGCATTCTGATAAAATCACCATTCACCAGCATTGTTCCTCTAGCCACAATTCAGAAACAGAATTGCAAAAGAACAAATTGAATTCACATAGCATCTGTGTTATAGAAGAAATAAAATGCATATCTCGGGGAGATAAAACACAAATATTCATGTATTAATTTAGAAGGCCAAAGCTTTACAACCTTAAAGAGCAAGGCTCGTATGGAAAGTCCAATATCGAGACAGCTAAGGGAAGAATGACACTGTTCAGAGAATTACGCAATTCATAACTCCTGACAGTCCATCTTTTCAACATTTCATCTGCATCACTAACTGGACCGCCCCATCCTATCAACGCATAAGATCAGCAATTTTCGATTATGCCATTCATAAATAGAGACGGTGACACAAGCTGGTAGTCCAGAGAAATAGCATATACTCTTTCCTCGAGCTGGTACAGGGCAGAATCAATGGCACGGTTCACTAGAATAACTTGATAATCGACATTATCTGAAACAGAAATTGCATGAAAATCTAGCAGCAGTGGGATCTTCCCTTGCACGCCTTAATTTGAAGTAATGCCATATACATCGTGAAACCCATCGGTCACTTTCTCATCATAATTCACAAAATTATAACTCTGCAAATGCCAAAGATAGGATTTTCCTCATTTAGTCAAATACACATAAAACTACATGATAAACACTAGGTACAACTAATTAATCAACACAATTCCCAAAATTTGATAGTAACTTTCAAAGCCAAAATCAACACATAGGCACAAATACAAAACACAATTTCCATGATTCACAAAACTACATGATAAATATATATACATCATCTAATTAAAATTGAAATGAGCCCTCATTTATATCCATAAACAACAAAATTGAGATCTTGAGTATGACAATTACACCAATTCGATCAAATTTGTCAATAAATACAACGAAATCATGAATAGAAAACAGGATTAAAACATACCCAATAGCGAAGAGAAAGAAACTCAACGAGGGTTTCAGAAGGCGCACAGCCCCAGCTTATCTGCTTGGCGGCCTTGATCTGAGCTGTTTCAGGGTCTTCGCGTGCATCGATCCGAAACACTCATCGCTAGGGCAAGTTGCACCTGGAAATCCTCTTCAAAGAAGCTAACATCAACGGACTTCAACCGAATCAACAGCTCTGGTCGCCACCAATCCCCCCGACGACGATGAAGAAGAAGAAGAATCCGCCGATGATTGCGCGGGAGGCGGCACCGTGGGCGGCGGAGAAGGGTGTCTTCTGTGGTGGTGGTGGTGGTGGTGGTGGTGGTCGTTGAAGCCACTGCCGATGTGGAGTCTTCGGAAAAGGTGCTTCATCTTGACATCGCTAATCGAGTTGCATCGACGAGAACACACGCATAGAAGGAGACACCTCTCTAGCTAGCTTTTTTCTCTCTAGGGTTCTCTATCTATCTGTCTGTCTATATGTGTGTTTTTTCTCTCGCACTGGGGGTTAAGAACTCTACCCCCTACTTTCACAGAAAGGAGATTGTAGAGATTCTCATTTATTAATCTGGGCACCTTTCTTCGTCAAGCTGCCACCCATGGATTTCATAAATTTCAAAATTTTACTATTTTTGTTTAGAAAAATTTTACTATTTTTGTTTAGAGGAAATTACAAAAACATCCTTTAAACTTTGATTAGAATATGCATTGTTTTTCGTGATTTTAAAAAATTATATTTCATTTTATGAGATTTTTAATTTTATAATTGTAACAACTCTCGCCATCGACACTAATGATTTTTGTTTATCGAGACCAATATGATTGATAATGGAATTGATTAAAGCACTCGAATCGATCGATCGATTCGAAGTGAATCGATTGATCAGAATCTTAAATGCATAATCTATTCGGTTGATCGCCAAATTATCTGTTTCGCCTTATGCATTAAATCAAGAAATTGAAGGCCTTATTTGCCATTTAATCTAAAATTGTTTAGTGTTTCATGATCGTGAATTTTCGTGATTTAATAGTATATTTATCTAAAATGTGATTAGGTATGACTAAATTAGATTAAATATTGTTATATTGCAAACTTTGATTCATTTACCAAAATGCCACCCAATGGCCACTACCTTACACATCTAGAGGCTTGCATACATTGAATCAAAACATTCATCGCCTTCATTTCCTTGTTTCCACCGAATTTAGAGTGAGTAAGGAGAGAATCGAGGAGACTTTGGCTTCAACCTTGTGCATTGTTAGGAAACTTGAAGGAAATTAAAGTATAGTTGCCAATTGAGCCCAAACCTTGAATATAAGACTTGTAAGAGAATACAACCTCTAATTGTGAGTTTAAGCTAATTCTTGCATAATCCTTGCCAAATTGTAGAGTTAAGCCTTGTTTTAGTTCATACATGTAAGATTATATTTAATTCACGCATTTACGGGTTGAAATGTTGGAAATTTGAGTTAAGTTCATGGTAAATTGTACATGATGTTCATAATTAGGCTTGAGTCCATGATTTCACCATGTTCTTGAAGAATTGAGTTCATTTGAACAAGCATTGGAGCTTTAAAATGGTTGGATTTCATGCATGTTTGCATTTCTCCATGCTTTTATGAAAAACGGGTTTGAAAAATGGTTTTAATCGACCACTTTGGGCTTTTAATTCATAAATTGAGCTTTGAAACTTGTTATACATTGAATTTAGATATGTTTTCTAGAATTTGGACCCAAGAGGTCGAGTTTAGAGAGGTAGAATGCTTGGTTTGAGCTTGGGAGGTAAATCTGGGAATTTCAGATTTGGCTTCCTCGCCGAAGCGAGGATTCTCGCCGAGCGAAAGCACTTTGTCCGTATTCTCGCCGAGCGAAAGTATCGAGCTAATTATCGCCGCGAAAAATCACAAAGATCCAAAGATTTTATTGTTTTGACAGCACCGCCGAGCGAAGGATTTCGCCGAGGCTTAAGGAAGGCTTGTTTAGCCGAGGCCTTATTTTCAATAAACTTTGCAAAATATTTTCGAAAGTGTATCTTGTATCCTCATCCCATTCTAGGCATTCTTAGGCCTAGTTTAAGACATCTTAATGAGGATATAGATGTAGAACACACCGAGGCAAATTAGGGATTAAGTTATTGATCTTCCCCAATCAAGCAGATAAATTAGCGTGTGTTCATCCTGTGACATCGTGTAGGGTTGGCTTACCGAGGAGACGCTCTAGCTTATCAGAGCCTACGTAACTCGCGGAGTAACAACTCAGGTAAAGATATGTTCAAAATGATCTACTATTTGCTTAATCATGGTGTTCCATTTTATTGAATTGTTTACCTTATTGAGCTGGCCTCTTGAATTGAACTGCGGTTACTTAAACCGCTATCAATTGAACTGTTACCGGAACTGCATTATCGAATTGATATTGTTTACTAAACCTGGAGCATTTAAAAATTACGGCAATTCCTGTTGAATCGTAATCTCGAGTATCGGTAATCGAATGAACGATGTCTTATATTCGAATCGCATTTGCACGCTATGGCATCCTTGGCACTCTATTATTGTATTGTGAGACAGAGAAATCTCTCACGCCGCTCCCAAGTTTGGAACCACTATCACATCTTGTAGTATGATGGCCATTCAGCAGATTTCGAGATTGGCGGAACAAAGTGTCATGACGAATCTAAGTGCTGTTAATCACCTGTGAGCCACCTCTAGAATTCCATTTGAACTAAGTGCTTTCTGACAAACAGGAGCCACCTCTAGAGTGCATGCGAGACACCTCTTGAATCCACCAAGCATCAGATCTTGTTCTCTCCTAAATGTAAGATTCACATCAAGTATCAAGTATCAGACCGCTATCATGGCCATCATTTATTGTTTAGTCATTAAGACCGGTCTATTTTACATCTATTGTTTACCGTGACCGTTATGTCAATGGATGTACCCACATATCACTTTGCTTTACAATTGAATGGATTTGTTATGACTCGAAATATAGAGCTACTGGTACAAACCAATGACTGATAAACTGGACTTATTAATGACCGCTATTTCAATACCGAAAAGGACATTTATTCTAACCCCTTTCTACGCATTGTGTTATTCATCGACTTAGCTCATCTCGCTTATATATATATGTGGTGTCTACGGGACAGCACCGCATCATGCAAATGCCTAGTGAGCGCCAGCAAGCTTTAATTTCCGCAAGCCAACCATCGTGGCCTTTCATCAAGGGAGGTTCCAAGCCTATCAAGCTATGGCTTATAGGGGCTTAGGGTGTTTATTTTCCGTTGTCTCTCGTGAATCAAGTTTTGTTTATTGTATAAAATCGATAGCACCTGCATCTGCATCACTGTTTAATAGGGATTAAGTCCTGCTTTTGGATGGATTGTATATTTGTGCATACTATTCAGCATCAAAGTATAAATGTAGGAAAAATCTTTTTGCATCTGATACAGATCACAAATTTCACGGACATTGTTTATTTTATCAGACATTTCCTTCATACGTGTCACTCAGATCAGATATTCTTTGATATTCTTGTCCAGCGGTACTTTGGCTGAAGTCTCGATTCTTGCTGACATGATTCGTGATCGTGTGCTAACCTATAGGGGGTTTGGGTCGTGACAATAATAAATTATTCTTTAATTAATAAGGTATCAAGTTGATTAGCAATTTAGATTTAGTCAAAATCTCATCATAATAAAATTTTACAATATGAGGATATATTTTAAACTTTTTATTTGAAAGGTCTAACAAAATATCACTATTATCAAAATATTAAATTTTTAAAAAAAATATTAGATGTCACTTTTAATAAAATTAATATTTTTTAAAATTTTTCATCAAGATCTCTACAAATAATATTCATAAGGATTCATTAAATTTTTTAAAAATAAAAATTATTACTGCTTGAAATTGATATAAACAAGAATTTATAACATGTTACTTTTTTTTGGACAATTATATTTTATCAACAACATATTACTCTGTCACATAAGAGTACGTTAATTGCCACATAAAGAGTAATGCTATTTCAGTAACAATATTGTTCAAAAAGAAAAAAAAAAGAAGATATTTTATTTTGTCCTTACTCAATTATGTGTTTTCTGCTTAGGATTTTTGAAGAAAATAAATTGATTGTTTTTTTCACCAAATAAGGGTCTAATGAAGATTTTGACTAAATTTTCCTTAAAAAATATATTTCAATTAATAATTTAAGTAATTTTATTAATGTATAGAGATTAATTATGAATTTTATTTTTTAAGTTAGTTTTTGTTAAATAAAAAACTCCCCATAAGTGTAGTTGTAATTTTCAAACCACAGGAATAAACTGCATTTTAAACAAATTTGAAGAGTGTATTGCAATTTATCCTTTTATGGGTTTATAAAGAGTTTATTTTTGAGAAATTGACTATTATAATT